>JABTTQ020001894.1:0-674949 GCA_016081115.2 Rehmannia glutinosa
TACCAAAACATAAGTTAACATTTATAAAAACTACAGGTGATTTTTTTTTTTTTCCGATCAAAAGTTGAGAAACACTTAAGCACTCCCTTGTTCTAATAAGAATCACAGGTTTCAATCTCTCAGACTTAATGGGGACTTTAAACTATTTCAAACTTACATGATAATACATGCGTAGGTAAAATCATATTTTCATTTAAAACTGCTAACAATACAGGGATGTGGATGTAATTGTATAAGACTAGGTGGACCAAAATGTTATTAGACTAAACCTGCAGAAAAATGCTTTTTCATGATCCCCAAACGTAACAACTAAAGTTTTGAGTAGCAGCACATAAGGAACATAATATGAAACCCACAAATGCCTTAAAAAGGCTAAAATTGTACAAATTGCCACAAAATTGCAATTTTGACCCCATACCTGAAAAAAAACTGATTCCATAAAAATCACATTTTGCCTATAAAAAAAAAAAAAAAACTCGCGAATTGAGTCATTTTCTTTCTGGGAATCGTAAACTCAATCGATAAAATCGAGTTCAACAACTCCACCAGGACAACACATGCATTTTCAGGACAATATAAGAAGATAGGCAGATACCAAGAACCACCATTGCAAATCCAAATAGCAAAACATCACAAATGTACTTGAAAGAGAATCTAACATTCATCTACAAGTTTGATGAATTCACTTTGCAAACAAAACAAAATAAAACGAAAGCTGAAATACCTTGCTGCGTTTATAATCGCATACTTATTTAGGTCTATAATAGCTAGCATCCATGACACACCCATTATAAAAGGACGATATCCAAGACTCTTCAAATCCCATTTCAGAACTTCTAACAAACCGAAGAATGCAAAGAAATAACATCATAGAATTTTAACTTCTGAAACTTCTCCATCATGGCAATTTATGGCAGAGGCTTCACATGAGAAACCACCACCAGCCACAAAAGATATAATAGGGTTTTGCTTAGCACTTTTCTTTTAATTCCATCACGAAGCCCACCATTGTCCCGCAAAACAACCCGGTAACCCTGAAAGGCTTATCCCAACTGATCCAACCAGAGAACGCAATCAAGCTTATAAAATCTCCACGTACTTCACCTATTGAAATTGTGAGCTTCATTCAACCAATCTGGTAAACTCGGCACATGCTGCATGAATTAATCAAATAGACATTTTGAGTGGCTTGGATATAAACTTTGAAAAATTTGAATCAGATTAAAAAAGGGTGACATAAAATACTTCACTGAAGAGCCAATAGTAAACAGAATAATTTGAGCTTTTTTTTCGGGTTAGTGGAAAGCACCGAGGACCACCCAGGGGGATAAGCACTGGTTGTAGTAACAGATAGTACTTTATACAAACAAATGAATTCACACATAAATCACAACATGGTTGATTATATTTTGAATTGCACATGAACACTATTTGAAACAGATTCACCCAATTGCTCAAAAGATCTCCAAAATTTTTAGAAAAGCTAACACACGTTCATGATATCGAAGCTTTAGATCATAATACGTATACAACAAAAACGGAAGAATCACTTATACAGGACAACTTCCTCATAACCACAAGATTTGCCAAGCTGACCTTAAAATTCATATTTCCAGTTAGGCTAGAAACCTAGAAGCAGTATCCTTCCGCTTGACCGAAAACTAGTATGCAAGCAAATAAACTAATGAAAGTGCAGACAAAATGTCAAAAAAGAAAATGACATAAAATTGAAGGGGAAAAAGTAACAGCCAATAACTAGCTCATTTTCCTTTTCCATCACAGAGTGCACGTATTGTTAAATGCTTGCTATCATAACTCACACACTTGGATAAAAGCGAGGGTGATTTCTAATTGGTCATAACCAAGAAAGTATTAACAATCAAATATGCATGCACAAGGAACTGAAAGGCCATAAAAGTAAGAGACTAAATGTCCAAGCCACGAAAGATTGTACATGTTACTTCGTAGAGAATACAAAAATCAAATTCAACTCCAGATGCACCCAAGAAGGGGACCAAACAAACCAATCATCAACCTGTATGCACAGTAGATATGTTATGTAGTACACTTAATTCCAAGTAAACCAAATTATCAAAACCACAACTAAAGACAACCAAGAACGAGCAGATAAACAGGCACTGAGAGAGAGAGGGAGAGGGAGAGAGAGAGAGAGAGAGAGAGAGAGAGAGAGAGAGAGACCTATCCAACAGCAGGTGCCTGCAACACTCCCAGACCAACCATGCTCCATTAAAAACTTATTAACATTGGCCATTCTGCAACAGCGATGGATGTAATAACAGCATCCAGCCACGGACATTTCCTGCATTAAATTGCTCACAACCTTAATACGTAAAAACAATAATTTGATGAGGATACATAAGTTGAAAACCCATCAAAAAAAGTCAATTACTTGACAGCGTGATATCAACAAATCATAGCAAAAGAGTAATACACTGAAATATATACATATTTACTACAAAGAACAGGGAGAAATTACCTTTCTCGTCTATTTTCTCTTAATCATCTCACACAAAGAAACGACTTTCCCAGAGAGACTGCCCTTGATACTGCTGTGGGGGCCCGGCAGGCTGTTGGTTTCCATTTGGAAACTGTTGATGTTGCTCCTCATACTGCTTCATATGTCCTGAAAAAGTGAGATTCCTGCCAGCCTTTCTGCTTTTCACTCTGAACTTGCATTGTAGAAACTTGTTTTCCAGGGAAAGGGAAGGTAGTTATCTCCATTGGGCCATTGCTCTTGCTCACAGAAGGAAATGCAGGGCCCGCTTGATTCATTGAATTACTGAATCCAACACTCTGATTTGATGAAGACAACTGATATCCATCTAGCCAACGGTAGTCATCCATTCGTGGAATTGGAGGGTTTCCGTTGTTTAACGCCATGTTGTATAATGGCTCATCTACAGCTTTGGAAGGAGTAGACCCAAAACCAGGTGGAGGACCAAAATGTCTGATAGGTCGACCCACTGGATTCTTCTTTGAGCCGGGTGGCATGATTGAAGATGGTTTCATAGACAGGCCATCAACAGATGGCCCGGAGGACATAAGGGAGTCAAACTTTGATGGCACAGCAGCTTGTGGAATCTGAATGGAATAATTATGGCTGGCTCCAGTGCTCACAAACTGGGGATAGGGCATCGAAAGAGCAGCAGGTGGAGAAACTCCAAACTCATCATGCAGCTCTGATTTCAGCAAGGGTCCATTATCGGTTAAATTCAACTGGGCCAAACCATTCATGATAGGAGTATGTTCTACAGGCCAATTTGACATGCTGGGTTGTACTGGCTGCAGATACTGAGATGTGACATCAACACCAGTGCTAGTAACAGTTGCAGAAAGTTTCGAGCTTGCACCTGATGCACTTTCAAAGAGGAAACTATCATTTGTAACATACGACCGATTTTCTTTCCCAAAATCAATCTCACCAAACCCAGCAACAGAAGAAGGAACCTCTAAAGAAGTCAATTTTGGAGTGAATTCATCCATATGCTTCTCAGTAGTGGGTGGCTTAAAAACAATCACCTCATCCTCATCCTCAGCTTCCATACCCACCTCTGCCTTGACGCAGCACCCAAAGCCATTTGTCCTCCTACTGAAATGTCTGGCGAGCTAGCACTCAAACTGGGTTCTAGCAAATAATCATCAAAGTTCTGAGGTTCAGCACCAAACACAAATTTCTTCACCTTAGTGTCAAAATATACTCCCTCCTTGCCAATTCGGACAATGTTAGCAAGTGCCTTTCCAGCTGCAATAATCCTCTGAACACGAGCAGTCCTTTCTTTATTACCTCCATCACCACCAAATGAATGCTTCCTTAAAAAATCGAGAATGAGCTGGGCAGGAAGAAGAGGAATAAATCCTCTCAATTCAAAGTCCTCAGGCAGTGCAAGACGATTAGCAGTCTCACTCTCATCATACTTGCTCATATTAGAGAAACATGTTTCATCTTCATCCTGATTAACACACACATATCCGCTTGATAAGAGTTTGTTTAGAAAGACGATACACTTATTCCAGAAAAAAGATCTGGCATTCACTTGTTTCTCCTCTAGTTCACTGCCAACTGCGACATCCTGATGACACGCCAACCATTCCACAAAAACCATAATCCCAGGCAACAAATAGCTCGATGAGAGATCATTTAACTGGTTACACCGTTCAAGAATGCAGCCCATAAATTCAAAGGTCGCAGTAAAAGCATTCTGAAGCAGGACTGAACGCTGTAGAATATCAGCATATGATTGGTTTTCACTTTCCCTGTTCACATTATGTACAGTAAATATGAGAATGGCGATCATCCTGACAGTTGCAAGTCTACATTCAGCAGCATCCGAACCAAAGTTGAACTCCTCATCTTGCCCGGAAGAAAGAAGTTCCAATAAATCATTTTTAACCATTGAGAACACTTCAGCAAAGGTTTCGAGGCTGGAATCACATCAAAAGGACAAGTATCAGTACATGATCATTTTGCAGTTATAATTCTACAGTGCTCTGGAAAACTCAAAACAAACCTTGTGCGTGTAAAGAGAATGCCGTTCAGCCTTACAAATCGCGTCACAAAGGCTCTGAAGAGTTCAAAATTATTTGAAACTCTTTCCTTAACTACATTAGCTTCCACCTTATTATCTTTGAAAGAAGGCCTTGTTTCCCCCTTTAGCTCTTCCTTTCCCAGGCACCCTTGAAGGTGTCGTCTTTCACTGCAGCAGTTTTAGCATCACCAAGTAGTTGGGTATAATTCTGACGATTCTGCAAAATAAATGGAAACTAGTGATAAGAAAGTTCGGATGCCAATGAAAACTTCATGGCATCATGTGCATTGTCACTGCATCATGCATATTATGTCTCACCCAAAAAAACTAATGTCCAAATTTCCCAAAAATATACCCAACTGCTTATTAAGCCTCCTCACTGCTTATTAAGCCTCCTCATAAGATTTTTAACAGTGCAGACCACCATAACCAATACCAAAGACACATGGTAATACTAGTCCTTTAGAAACTGTTAGAATGAGGCAGAAAGGAGTACAAGGAAATGCTGATTAGGATAAAAAGAGTAGTTGCTAGATTACACATACATGACTAGCACACTTAAAGTTAATAGTAGCAGATTGTATTAAACGATATTGGAAACAAAAGTTCAACTTTCTGGTTTAATGCTAATCTATGCTTCCTTGGAACTAGTTACCAAGTTAAGCAGCTATTATAAATGGATGATGACCATTAACGACAACTAAGCAGGTTACTGCAAACTTGTAAAATGTTAAGTTTATGTATAATGAACCTTATGTTGTCACAGTTGTTTGAGTACTGAATTTACCTTCTCAAATGCAATGATCAAGTTGTCTCTTGCAGTAATGAAAGGGTTATCAACCGCTAGGCTTCGAAAATAGCGATAAATTGACAGCAGTTCATCATTTGAATATCCAGCGAGTATAGCAAGCTGAAAAATGCATAAGGAAACCTCGAATTAGATAAGCAAGAAATGACAATCAACTCAAAAAAGGCTCAAAGAAATAAGCCAAGAAAAGGCCATAAAAATATTTGATATAAATGCACCTGATGATGTGGATTACCACTTGAAGGCAAGATCGAAGAAGCTTGCATATAGTAACTAGATGCAGCTGCGAAATCCCGGCTTTGGAATCCCCTTCCCCATACAAGCTTTTGTAACGAGCAAGATCCCCCAGATAAATTAAACAACGATGACACGATATCAAGCCTTTTTTGACCTCTGAAGATTTATTTCCATCTTTTGACATCGGAATCTGACTATCATGATCATCAGAAAAATATCCCAATGGCAGACCATACTTTGCTCTTATCTTCAACATCAGATCATGATAAAATCCAGTCGCTTCAGACAGAAAGGTCTTAAACTGGATGCGAATCTTTGTAAGTCGATCAGGTCCAGTACGAACTGGACCTTTCCCATTTTGGGATGCAGCTGATCCTACGGAAGCTAGAGCTGCATTGAAGAGTGCCCTTAGTTCCTCAATCCTTCTATAATGCAATTGCCACAGAGCATATTCTACATCATGTTGTTCAGAAAAAGCATGGTCTTCAAGGATAATTGCTTCATAGTTTTCGCATATTTTGCCATGTGTTAGGATCTGAAGGGACTCTGGCCTGTGCCGCTTTCCTCCGCTTGTTCTCCAACTCAGCATTCTACAGCAAGATGAAGAAGTCGTACAACACAACCCATAGCAATAAGATTTTAACCAATCAAGTAGATCAACAAGATAAAGATGCAACACTACAGACAATTTCCATCAATGGAATGATTTTTTTAGCCACATGCACAAAACCAGACCGAAGAATAATCCACCACAAAAGAGAACCATAGGAACATACCTTGTTGAAGAGGCGCTGAACACGCTCTCTAGATGAATTTTGTTTGTCGTTATCCATCAGCATGGTCATCTTTCTTAAAAGGCCCCAAGAATCACGTTCACGTATGCAGCCTCAATAGTAACATACAACATTTAATCCACGAGAAAGTGCCTGTCAAATAACATTTTAATTAGAAATGAATGGTGAAAGAAAAATGAAGACAAAACTCTTAATGCATGCATCACATATTTTAATCAGGGTTAAAAGATAAAAAAAAATGATTACAATACTCATAACAGTCGCACAAAAATTGTTCACACAAAAACACCATTTGGTTTCTGTGCTACCTTGTTAATGCATCAACCTCTTACGCACAAGCGGCCAAAAGATAAAAGTTTTCGGCTCATAAAAGCCACAGATACTAAAATAACCGTTACTCGGAATCTACATTTATGGCTCGAGCCACATTTTAAAAGTGCACAGCGGAACAAAAGATACGAATATTCGTCCACGTGACGCCAGATTTGCAATTTGCAACACTACCCTTTTGTACACGACTTGTCATAAATTGTGTTTAGGAAAAGTTGTCATGCAAAACATGTCAGAATTACCATAACCAATTTGAACTATCAACCTATTCACCAATTACACCCAAAGATATATTTAATTTTCATATACAAACACATACTTTCAAAACTTTTAATTCTAATTCTACCCAACTACGATCAAAATTGGAGAAAACAAATTCGTTTTTCAAAAGAAAATAATCAAGGTATAATAAAGGGGGAAAAAGAACAAGTGAGATAAATAAAAACTTCACAAAGCAATTGACCGACAAGCCGCTCAATTCCACCCACAAAATCAATCAAATCCACCACCATGTGAAAAGAAACTACAAACAAATTCAAACTACGCAGGGCATCCAATTAAAAACAGAGAAAAAAACTATAAGAAAATATCAAATTCAACCAAAGCAATTAACCCACAAGACAATCAATCCAAACCCACAAAAACTAACCAACTCGATACACAGAACAAAACAACAATAAATCGTTAAAAAGGAGAAAAGTCAATCATCCAAGAACAAACCAAAATATTTATTAAAAAAAAAGGAAAAAAGAAAGCGAACATGAAACAACCGACAAGAACTTACCCCAGAATATATAACAGCACCAGATCTGCAAAGATCCCACCACGACTGCGCTTGATTGTACCAATTTAATGCCCCTATATATTCACACCGCACACACAGGGACCAACAGATGGTGGGCTAGGGTTTCTAATAAAAGGCTTCAATTTCTATGGGTTTTTTTGTTCTCTTCCTCTTTGGTGATTCGCGGAAACAACTAAGGGTTTTCTGATGCCATGAATTTTGAGGAGGAAGAAGAAGAAGAAGAAAAAGGAGATGAATTGGAAGACCGAAAGAGGAAGAAGAGGGGATGACTCTTTATTTTTGATTTTTTCTTTGTATATATTAAATTAGTTTTTTTGATTTAATAAGAAAAAACATGAAAATCATCGAAGTGTAGGTTTTATAGTATTTTTCGTGGCGTAGCCTATGCGGCTATGACTATGACTCACCTCCTTCCTCCCAATGTCTTATCAGCTCTCTCTATGGTAATTTCACTTCTTTTTTTTCCTCAAACGATAGTCTTATATTCAAATAACTCGATCCACGAAATTACAACGGAATTAGTAGCTGACTGACTAATGGCCAATTTGGCTAATCAGAGAATCAATCGGGAAATTGGGATGTTCGATTTAAATCCAAATCAATGTCCAAAGCTAAACGAGTTAATCTATTACATTTGGAAATATTTTCAGGACAGAACTGCAAAAAACATGTATCAAAGGGATACCAAAGAATATGGGATTCATGAGTTCAGTTTGGCAACAATATCTTTATCATCTACATGAATGGTAATCTCCTTAATTCCAATTCTGCATGTCACGTAAATAGCATGGTGAACTCCAAATAAAGACACTTCTACTGAATTTTGGGTAAGATCCCTAGAAACTCCCCAAACTTGAATCACTTCAAAATTTTCAATCAAAATCAACGCTCTCAAAATCACTTGTAATTATGTCGCAACTCAAAAATGAGTAAAGAGAATCCCAAATCATCGTAACTCAAGTTGTATAATCATCACGAAACCCTGGTTCTTTAAGCTCCCCGCATTTATTCGGATCACTCAACTCGCTAGTCACCATTTGGTATTCTTGTTACTCCATCAGAGCCTTATCCACAATATCTTTAGCATTGTTTTTCCACTTTACGAAAAAACCATAATTTACGAGTTTTCCAAAGCCATGCCAAATTATATAAGATTAGAGATGTTAAACGGGCTCGAGCGCGGCCACCGCTTAGCCCCGAAAAAAAAGGGGGTTAGGGCTGATTTTTACGCCTGTTTAAATACGAGGCTTTTTTGGCCCGGATCGGTTAGCGGGCTAAATGGGTTTTCTTTTGATTTTTGTATTTTCAAATTTTTGTTTTTCAAAATTGAGGTTGGTGAATCAAGGAATAACAAAACTTACATAATATTTCCTAAAAAATTTATTTTTGTAATGACTTAAAATGTAATCAATTATGATGATTTAAATGTTATATAATTTATATCTCTCAAATAAATATAATACTATAATCTAAATAGTTTAAAATTTTCGTGACTTAAATGTGACAAATAATTGAAACTTTATTCATATAATTATAAGATGAATTTGTTGCATTTTGAGATTCCAACTTATCTCACGCACAAACATTGAACATCAAATCATGTTTTATCATTATTTATATTTATTTAATTTGTTTGACAAAAGTCAAAAGGTATTAAGAAAATATTCATTATATGGTGTTTATCATTCTACATTGTTGTTTGTTGTTTCTATTTTCATTTTAGAAATGTTTTTTAATTGCACATATTTTTGTTTTAACTCTTATTGCAGTAAGTATCTTCTTAAAGTTTCAAAGCATTTGGCAAATGATGATGTTTGATTGTATTTGAATTTTTGTATTTTGAATTTTAAGACTTTTAACCTTGTAATGCAAAGGGAAATTTTTGTAAGTATACTTTTTTCTACCTACCAACATAACAAAACTCTTTTCTACCCAAATTAATAAAATTACCCCTCCTTTAAGCTGGTGGCTTTTGAATTTTGAAATTGAATTCATCTTTATACCCCATTAAAATCGTATTGAAAATCGTATTCCATTATAACACATACACACTCGAAGACAAAATAATACAAAAGGTAAAAGGCAAAGGCAAAGCAAAAGTAAAAAGTAAAACTAAATCGTGCCTATATCGTGCAAGTGAAAACCAAAAGCTCCATGGATTCACATCATGATCATCTGCCTCCGTCCGTCGTTGCCGCCGCTCCGCCTCCGCACCCTCCTCATCCACTCCTGAACATGTAAGGTTTTATATATTTCTCATACTCATATTGTGCCTCTAATGTTCGAAATTTCGAAATATATAGTGCCTTTCATGGATTAGGGTTTAGTTTGTTGTATAAAATACTTTATAATGTGAATGATTAGGGTTTAGTTGTTCGAAAGTTTGAAGAAGTTTTGATTTGTGTTTTGGGACTAGTATTCAAAAAATGGTGGTGATTTTTTTGGTTGGTGGCACGATATGAGGTTGAAGACGATACGTCGCGATATGGCACGATATGCCGCATATCGTGCCATATTAGACTTCTTGGCACGATTTAGACCACATCGTGCCTTGTATCGTGCCTATTTTGAATTGTACTTTTTGTGCTTATATCGTGCCATATGTCGTGCTACTTTCTATTTTTTGCCACGATTTTATGTCATATCGTGCCTAATTGAAATGTATCATAGTATATCATGCCATATTTTATACCATATCGTGTCGCTTATTCATATTGTGCCACAAGCTGCCTGTTCCATAATTTTTGTTTCTTTTGAGTTTATCACTACATTTCTTCAATTTTTCCTTCATCTTGTTAAATTGCAATTAATTATTGTTGTAGGTCGGTATACAGTGGAAGAGACCCTCTTATCATTGAGAAAGGGCCCATATCGCGGGGTATGCTCGACCGAATATAATTCAAATAATCAAAGATGAGTTGCAAGAGATTAGTGGTGGTGTATATGGGCAGTTTAGACGATCGGTTTTCGGGTATTTTATGGATTTCGGGTATGACGGAGTTAGCTATAATCCGGCACTTCATGCATTGGTAGCGATGGAGGTGCGTGTGTTGGATGCTCTGGAATTGGAGTGTTGGTTCCACGTCGGAGAGCACACTATTAGATTCTCCCGGCGTGATTTTGCTATGGTATCCAGATTGAGGTTTTCAGGGTCCACATTTGACCCTAACAGTGTTTTTGAGGTACCCGAGACTGGTATTTATCGATGATATTGGCCTCAGAGTGATCGTGTTACCGCCGCACAGTTGTGCGATTTATTTTCCGATGGCACCTTCCGTGACTCACCAGACGATGCCCTAAAGGTAGCAAAGGTGTTATTTGCCTTTTATATGGTACTGTATTTCGATGGCCAACAGACCGCAGTGGACCGTTGGCTATGGTTCTTGATCGAGGATGATGCATAGTGGGAGGCTTTCCCTTGGGGGAAATACTCATTTCAGATTTTGATACATTATATTCGGCAGTTGCATGATGTTCTGCCACCTGGCCGATTTACTAAGGACGATTCATCTCGATATCGCTCACCTAGTTATCACTTTTATGATCTCGCGTATGTCTTGCTTGTACATATATTTTTTTACTTTATTTATATTTGTATTAAAAAAAATCTTATTTTGACACTTATCAATGTTCTGATAGATTTGGCATTCGAGGCGATACCTCGCTTGGGTAATGCATGGACGACTTGAGTATCCGACACCCAGATGCCTAGGTGTCTCCGTTGGAGGTTTTCGAAGACCAGCGTTGACATGGTTGATTTTTTCTTTGATCTGTTATGCATTACAACATTGTTTACTTATTTATTTAATTAATTAATAAATTATTATTTGTTAATTTATTTATATATTTATTTACATGCTTTAGTGTGTTATGAGATATTGGATCCGAGTGAGGAGGAGCTCCAGCAGATATATATGGAGCGAGTTGATGAGCCGGTTATTTTGTTAGGTCCTCCTTGGTTCATCCCGAATGAGAACCGGTTTTTGGGTGGTGGTGTTGGGAGGGGCAGGGGAGAGGTACGAGTATAAATTCGACAGCCCCAACCCCTATCGGCAGGGGTAGTGGTAGAGTGTCAGAGACGGCAAAGGTAGGGGCTACTACTAGAGGCAGAGGTAGGGGGAGAGGTAGAGCCGATTCAGAGGCCCCAACTACTACTCCTACGATTCAAAGGCCAGAGAAGCGGCGTAGGACAGAAGGTCCATCATCCCACTAGGTAGATGATCCCTTAGATGGTCAGACAGATGATTTATCAGCTGGGCAGACAGATCCACTTGATGATCCATCAGTCCGTGGGGAGTATGTGCTCGATGATCCATCAGTCCTTGGGGATACTCGTGATGATCCATTAGTTCATGGGCAAACAAATATGTTGGTGCTACTGAGAGAGGTTATACGGGAGGAGATTGGCATGTTAGAGAGACGCATAGAGGATCGGTTCTCTCAATTTAAGTCACGAGTCGATCGTGTTGTTTCTCAGTTAGAGATTCTCATCTCAGAGAAGGGTTCTCGATTAGACATACGGCTAGATCAGAAGATAGGTCGGGTTCCAGACCTTATTCAGGAGGAGATTAGGCGTCTGTTCCCATACATTGATCAGTATGATGACTTCGTGCATGGCATTCAGAGCTTTCCTAGCCAGTCATCTCAGTAGACGCCATCGTCGATGCCACATCAGACATAGACGATCATCCCTCAGAGAGAGATGACTCCTCTTCAGCCGATGTCGATTCTTTTTCCACCGATGTCGACTCCTCTTCTGCCGGTGTCAACTACTCTTCCACCAGTGTCGACTACTATTTTGACGGTGTTGATTTCCCTTCCGTCGATGTCGACTTTTCTTCCGGCGTATCTACTCCTCTTCCGGCAGTGTCGACTTCTCTTCCGCCATTGTCGACTCATATTCTGCCTATGTTGGTACATTCTCCATGACCACGAGTGTCGGTCACTATTCCGAGGCCATTGGCCCCTGGTATTCGAGCTCCCTCTCCGACACTCGTGGTCCTTGGTCCACGAGCGCCCTCTCCGCCTATTCTCTTCATCCAGGTTCGGGATAGGCAGCCGTCGCGTCTCATTCGTAGCCCATTCAGGGATCCTAATACTCGCAAGCTGGACCCGAACGAGATGGAGTATGCATGCTTCTTACAGTCTACTGAAGAGTAAGTATTAAATATTTTTGCATTTGTCTTGTCATGTTAGCATTAACATCTTATATTGGTGCAATGTCTTAATATTTGAGGATCCAATTGTAGGAGGAACGTGGGGCTATTGTACTGTGTTAGACCATCATTTTTTAAGGAATTGGAGGATCCAACGATAGCATTGGAGAATGATGTAAGTTTCTTAAATTTTTGTATTATTTAGTTGAGGAATATTTTATTTATTTCATATTGATTAATATCAATTTTTTTCATTTCTGTACAGCATATAAATGCATACTTGTCCATATGACAATTTGATCCCCAGTTTCTAGGGTTTGTACCTCATCCCAAGCAGCTGGAAACTTATAGGATTGTATCTACGATATTTTCGATCAGTTTATTTATTATGTGTCTCGCATTTTACTTTAATCTTAATAAATAATACTTGTTAATTCATAAATATTTTCTATGTGTAGGATTCCATACATGTTATATGGAATCGTATGCATGGTTGGGATCCTACTGGCATAGTATATATGACCCGACGACCATGGAGGAGATTCCTCTCAGACATGAGCTAGATGAGTTGGCTAGGGTAGTCCAGCATGGATCTTCAGGATGGGGTAATCCTGGTTCATGGAGTGATGTTGTGCAGGTACACTTGAATTTATTTATTTTTTTGGCTAGTTTATTCATTTTTTTTATTAAAATTGTTAGATTAATTAATGATTTATTTTTTCCCCAGGTGTTCATGATCGTGAATTTATTCGGACATTTTATCGTGTGTAGACTGGATCTCCGTAGAGCCAAAGTAATTATGTACGACTCTGTACGTGCCCGATACACACATGATATTCATACCTCGAGGATTGCCGCCACACGTCCACTCCGTCGCATCCTTCCATATGTACTTATGCACGCTGGCTTCTACGACGCCTTAGATATGGAGCCCTTCCGCCGCGAGTGGGAGCTTGTCACTGCACCGAAGAAAGACTGTTATACAAAGAGCAACAACACCAGTTGTGCCGTATTTGCAGTCTATTGCGTTGTTAGTTATATCACAAAGAAGATTAATAAGAAGCATGTGCATGATTAGATTCCCGAGCTAAAGAGGAAGATGGCACAACAGATTTATCAGTACAATACAGATAATAGTACTCTTCAGTCATAGTACATTTTTATTTTGGTTGTATATCTTATAAATATTTTGAGTTATGTAAATATTCATTTTGCATAGTTTTATGTCATATTATTTCTAAATCAGAGGTTATACACTTGAAATTGGGAAAAAATATAGAAATCTTGTACAAAACTAAGAAAACATGTATGGCACGATATTTGGTTACATGGCACAATATCGTGCGTAACTTTTAATTAGGCACGACAAACATTTGTTGTGGCACGATATATCATGCCTATATTGGGAACGATATCGTGCCAAATCAATATCGTGCCCAATATATATCGTGCCACAGCAAAGTGGCACGATATATCATGCCTATTGTGAAATTCCTGTTTAAAGGACTACTGGACTTTCTGCTCTTAGTGTTATTTGCATTCATAGTATTACAATTGAAATAATTTTTGCATAATTTTCATCATTCGAACATCTCGAGCATCTTCTACGGGTATGATCATCTGCTCGACATATTCCATATTTCTTTTTACTATGCACTTGTCTTGAAGGACCCAGCCGTGTCATTGAGGTACTTCGATACTCATCAAGCGGCAATGACATAGTGCATTTGACGCAATTGTGGCCAACACCCCCACACTTTGAACAAATTTGACTCTTACGTGAACGATTACTTGATGATTCAACAGTAGAATGAACTCTACTTTATCTAGGACGATCTGTTTGTCTCGGGTTATTTGTAAGGTTGCATACTAATTCTCGCACCTCTTGTAGTGGAACACGTTCACTCGGATCGGGAACTGGTAGAACTTCATCCGCCCACATTTGTTGAAAATTTTCATTTTTATAAAAATATGCAACAAATGAATAGGTATTGAGGTTCGCCTTTATGCATAAATAAACAAACAGTTATGTGAAAATATTGAACGAATTATGTGAAAATACTGATATAGATTTTAAATTTAATTATACCTAATTGTTGCAGATGCATGGGAGCAAGGCATCAATTCATATTCAAATTCTCAACAGTTGCACGTTCTTTAGGATAAGTCAACCAAATAGGTCTTTTTCCATCTTTCACTTTGTACTTCACATTACTAAGACATTATACATCCATTATACGACCTATCTCAACTGCATCACTTAATCTTTTGGTTGCTTCAAGTGTTAACTCTTGATCTCTTTCATTAGCAGCAGTGCATCGTTCATAAAACTAATTTTCAATAATAGTCCGAGCACACTCATACACAGAATAAACATGTAACTTTCTGGCCCATAATAACCGACTATTGAAGCTCTCGGCCGAATTTAATGTCATGAACCTATAACGTAGGACATGACACTTACATCGAGACCATCTGTCTTTCCCTGCATGTTCTAACTTCTTAAACACACCCGTCTCACTAGCAACTTTTATGTTTTCAAAATACTTATCATAATCTTCACAACGGTATGAATATGTTGCATTCCTAAACTTTGATTGGTTGATCCCAAAATTGCTCCGCTCCTCCGAATTCATGCTCTGACTGAACTCCATCGCTAACCTACACAAAAAGGGGTCGGAGGGTTGCTCCGGCGTACCCTCTCCGACGCTCAAGTCAGAACTCTATCAAAGGAAAATAATTCATGTCAAGAAGTAATGTAGAAGAGAGGAGAATAGAATACTCCCTTTATATAAGATTCTACCAAGTAGAGCCCTAATAGAGTCCATATTTGTATTTGGGCCCATTTCTAATATTGAGGCCCAAATTTTATTGATCCAATTTAATAAGGCCAATTTAGGCCGTATCATTGATATTATATGTTAATTGTATTGAGCCAAATTACTTTGCAAATAATAAGTGCAAAGCCAATGTGATGCTTCTGGGTATACTTCTTTTATGTCATTACTGATACTCTTATGATGATCAGAAATAATGAGTAGATCACGAGAGCACGCATAAGCATCTCTCAACTGTCTCAAAAACCATGTCCAGGATTCGTCGTTTTCAACATCCTCAATTCCAACCGCAAGTGGGAAATCAGTTCATTACCATATTTTGTTACGGAAACAAACAATATTCCCTGGTACTTGCCTTTAAGGTGTGTTCCATCAATCACAAAAATTGGTCGGGCATGGTTTTAGAATCCAGTGATTGATGCATGCAAAGCAAAAAACACGTACTTGAATCTATTAAAATTACCGATCCGGAATTCGTTAAATTCAACATGTGTAAGTATGCCAGAAGTAGATTGAATGACTTGTTGCTATATCTATATATCAACCCAAAAGCATGATGCTTAGCACTCAACGCAACATTATAACTTATTTTAAGCCCATGTTGCGATTCCAACTCCGCTATCATATCTCTTGGCACGAGCGCATAATGTTCCACTAGTAATCTAGATGCAAAATATGCACCTACTATTTTAGAATGCACCCGCCTAGATACATTGTCATTCAAATTTAACCCACATCCATGTTGCTTGTCAAACTTCCCTACTCTCCAAATACCATCGTTTCCATATGCACGCATTTGAAAAGAGCATCGTTCATACTTGCATATTGCATAATAACGAGTCTTATCCTAGCGTTCAACTCGATACTCGACTTGATTTTCAAGGTGATACATGCCTAGTGCCATCTCCAATTCGGTTTTGCTTCCAATCTAGCAGTTCTTGGGGAAGGAAGAAGTGAAACGCGAGAGTGCACCATGAATCACCCAACTTCGTCCTGTGGGCACTATTGTTTCGTCCCTAATTCTCTATGGATATCTGGTGCATCTTGGTTTTGGTTTTATGAAAATATTTCTCTCCGTCTACGTCTCCACTCACAAATTTCCTCAAATTCAGCACGTTGCTGGTCATTTGCAAATTGATTATTAGCTTCAACATCAGTACCAACAACACCAACAGTGTAGTTCTCACCAAAATCAACTGCATTATTATTACAATCAGCATCACCAACATTGTACTTTTCACCAAAATAATTTTCATTATTATCACAACCAACATCACCACCAGTATTATCACAACCCGTATCAGGATAATAGCCATTTTCATTGCTTGGCCTTATACTAGGTCCCTGACAATTGATATTTGGAACATTAACTGTAGGTGAGAGTGGATGCGGATGATCAATAATTGGAACATTGTTCATATGCATAAGAGGTGCTCCACTAGGCCTTACTACATGACTATGTAGATTGATGTGCAGTACACCGTATTGTTGAAAATCAAGATGGTGCATGTGGTTATAATTAGGCCCAACGACTGTTAAAAAATCATTCTGAGTAACCATTAGTTGCATAAAACTTCCACCAACATCTTGTTGACCTTCAACGTTCTCAACTCAATTATGTCCAGACTGATTTCCCAATACAGTATGCGAACTAGTCTGTAATACCCATAATTTATTTTGGGTTTTTATTAAGAATTATAAATTTTAGATTTTTAGTTAGTTTTTATTTAGGGGGCTAATTATTATTATTTTTTTTATTCAAGCTCAATCTTTCAAATCCAATTTCCAATTATCCAGGCCCAAGTTTAAGCAAGCCCATTTAATATGATCCCTTATCAATTTAGCCCAGTCCAATTCCAATAGAATTCTAGAATGCCAAGATACCAGTTTTTAAACTTCCAAATATATCAAATCTTGTGATATCCTACTCGATTTATGGGAATCCTGTGAGAGTAAAACATTTAACCCTAATTAAGCCTATATAAATTAATTAGCAATTCAAGGAAAACAAATAAATCACGTCGTCTCCTTCGCTTTTAGAAAAAAAAACAAGGTAAAAATCTTCAATCCTCAATTCCATCTTCAAATGAGACCACGGTCACCCTCCAAAAACCAGAAATCATGTAAGCCTCACCCCGATGCCGTCGCCAGAAATTCCAAAACCCGTAATCCATCGACGCCCAACCCAAAACTTTACCAAAAAATCCAAACCCAGCAAACACCCGAAAATCTGTCGCCGCTACAAAACAATCCAAACCACCACCTCCCCGCTGCCAATCAAACCCAATATCTACCGAACTGGCCCGTAGCCACCGCCGCGTCGCGCCGCTCCGCTAGTTATTGCGTAGACCAAAAATAAATATAAAAAAAGGGACGGTGATGGTGCTGATGACGGCGAGAGAAAATAAGAGAGAAGAAAGAAATAGGCTGGGGGTTGTTGTGTTGAACGGGTAGAAAAAGAAAAAAAAATAGAGAAGAGATAAGAAAGAAAGATAGGAAGTTGGGGGGTGAGGTTGCTGTTGAAGGGAAAAGTAAAAAAAGAGGGAGGGATGATGTTGCTGGGAGTAGAACAAAAAGGAAAGAATAAAGAGAGATGGTGGGATTGCTCGGTTTGACCGAAAAGGGAGATAGGAAAAAGTAGGAAGAAAATAGAAAAGAAAAAGAAAAAGAAAAAGAAAAAAAAATATGAGAGAGAAGAGGAGAGTACATATGGGAATTGGGAAAAAGGAAGAGGAGGAATTTTGGGGATGTGGTCCCCATACACTATTGACAGAATTACCCTTTAATCCCAAACCATCAAATTAGTCTCAAATTTCCAATTTCTATTTTGATTCCTATTCAACCTTCAATTCTATTTTTTTTTTTCTATTATGCCCCTAAATTAGGATTTTTAGATTATTATTTTTAAGTTTAAGTTAGATTATTCGATGATTTTGACTAGTGTTATTTTCTATTGATTAAGCGATTTATCGAGCGAGGATTAATCGTGCTTGCATCCGACACTTCTAGGCTCTACTTAATTTCCAAAACTACGTTCAAGGTGGGGTTTGTTTTCTAAACTTTATTGTCCTTGTTAAATACTTAGATTATTTCGCATGAATGTATAGTACAGTTGCTTAGGCACTATTGAGCCAGGGATTCAAGAGGTTCGGGGTCGATGTATCCCTTAGGTGGAACCCCTGCAGTGCAACTATTGTCTATGTCTACGATTTTTCAAAAGATCCATGCTATGTCCTATTGGATTGTATTTGCATGCCTATGTGAGATATCTGTGTATTTAGCTTGGGCAATTTATACTCCACTGAGTTGTGTCGCTCACCCCACATATAACAAACTTTTCAAGTGAAGGAGATGGCGCTGGCTAAGAGCGGTGGATATGACAAGGCCTAAAAATTTATTTACGAATGTTTAGTTTATTTAAAAAAAATGTCGAACTATTTACTTCATTTAAGTTATTAGTTTTTATTTCCAGTTTATTTGAAATTGATATAATCTGACGATGGTTAGAATTTTATTTATGAAATGTTTTGCTTCCGCTACAATTGACTTAGTTAAATTTTATTTTTAAATTATCCATGTCCTTTTTCATCGTTAGAATTAAGTGTATGCTCGTTTATTTTATTAAAGAAATTCTAGGGTGTTACAGGTGGTATCAGAGTCAGGTCTACCTTTCTGTAGACTTGCAAAACATAAAATACGTGTAATTTTTGTGTGTGTACTCTGATAAATGAATTAGAATTTTTTTAATAAACAAAAAGAGTCTATGTATCCACCACCGCTATGCCATGCCAACTCCGAAGCCAAGCTACGATTTTTTTTAAAGGATTTCGTTTTCTACTGCTTATGCCATCTCTATTGTTACAACTATTGTCAAATGCCATTGCTAAAGTGTTTTAATACCATTGTAATGAATTTTACAATTCCTATTGCAAAGAGAAAAATGAAAGAAATATGCTAAGTTTTCTTGGATGCATAGCACGATAGAATGCCATTGAACTATTGAGATATTATGTTAATTATGAATTTTATGGACAATAGAAAGAACTCAGAGAATTTAATTATTTTTATGCTATATAGATGGCTCGTAGAAGGTATACAACACGGAAGTCCGATATTGTTAGCGTCAATAGGAGAGCAAGGATAGAGAGATATGAACAATACCAATGGGAACCTAACCATAACCTTGGGGCGCATCTTAATGCAATGTTTAGATTATGGGTAGAGGTTAGATATGTCGGTCACCCTAAGATCGATCGATAGGGCATACTTAGATTTATTAACACCTTATCGGAGTTACCCCTGCGAAGAGCAAGAGAGATATACAATCAAATGGTAGATGATGTACAGGGAGTTCAGTCGCGGGTTAGCTATGAGAATTTAGTTTTGGTTTTCCGATAGTGGTGGTTGGACCATGTACGACTCACAATGGACATTTCTGACTTCTAGCCCGAAGAGCAAGACATACACGATGATGCCCCTCCACCTGATTCTAATGATGATGAAGACCCAAGGAATATCCGGATGAAGACCTAGAAGAAGATGATGATTAGCCAGCTTTTATTTTATTTAGTTTCGTAGACGATGTTTGGATTTTATATTTTCCTTTCACTAGTATTTTAGTTTATGTCTTTAATTTTTCAAACTAGCAGTTGTTTCTTTAATCGTCGAATTCGATGTAATAAAAAAATTGAGATTAATGAATGATCTTTTTTAAAAATTGCCTTGAGTACTTGTTATCGTTTATGGTTTAATTTTTATATATATTGAGTTTAAAAATATTCCAATTGGAGATTGACTTAATTTTATATTCATGGTTATAGGATGAATCCTAGATCCCCTAGAACCGGGACTGCCACAAATTCAACACTAGAAAATTTGGGAGACGTAGTGGCGCGTCTGGCCATCGTCGTTGAGGGTCTAACTCAAGGGGGTGCTTTGAACCCACAGAACCAGTCGGCTCCAACAAGTAACACTTCACATGTGGTGGAACAGTTTCGCCGTTATAGACCTCCGACTCTCATGGGACAGGAAGAGCCGCACAGTCTGGAAGAATGGATAGCAGAATTGGAGGGCATATTTGAATTGATCGAGTGCACTGACGCACAAAGGGTATCATGTGCAATATATCAACTCAAACAAGATGCACGACATTAGTGGGATTCACACCGACGAATCATCACTGACCAGCAACGAGTTGATATGCAATGGACTGGTTTTAAAGAATTAGTCATGCAGCAGTTTTTCCTGATCATACTGAGAGACAAAAAGGAAAGAGAGTTCCTAAACTCGCAACAAGGGACGATGACGGTGCTCGAGTATGAGCGAAAGTTCAACCAGTTAGCGAGATATGATATTCACTTAACAGACACAGATGGTAAGAAGGCTAAGAGATTTGTGTCTGGTTTACGCCCTGAGTTGGGTGGGGTAGTGAGTAGGGATGGCAATGGGCGGGGACGGGGCTGGTATAGGACATACCATCCCCATCCCCGAATCCCATTTCAAATACCATCCCCATACCATTCCCCATTTTGGGCATCTGGTACGGGGATGGGGAATTCTCATTCGGGAACAGGGGTCCCCGTGGGGAATCGGGTCCCCGTTTTGTATTTATTAATAAAAAATATTTTTTTACATAAAATAATTAATAATTAAAATAGATGAAATATCATGAATCACTAGCTAATCTTATAATAACTCCATAATATAAAATACTTTAACAAATTGAGTTAAATACAACAATTTTTAAAATACAAAGTCTTGTAATTTTAAAAATTAAAAATTATTACAATATAAAACACATAATTTTTAGGATTTAATTTTATAATTGAATAAAATAAAAAAATATATAAACATAAATCCCTCTCACTAACAACTATTTTTAGTAGACTATTAATAATATATATAATACATATATATTTCGGTGAACGGGGACGGGGGATTCTCGTTTCATCTAATCAGGGGCGGGGACGGGGACGGGGATGTGACGGGGGGATATAAATACCATCCCCGTCCCATCCCCGGTTTCAGAAAATCGGGGAATCCCCATCCCCGCTCCCATCCCCTAATTAATCGGGGATTCCTCATCCCAAATTATTCGGGTACCAACGGGGATGGTTCCCCGCGGGGATTTTGCCATCCCTAGCAGTGAGCATACTGGGAAACGCATCATATTCTACTGTTGTGTAAGGAGCTCGAACGGTTGCCTCCAATATGAGATTAGAAGGAGGTAGTAAAAAGGTTAATGAGGCTCCCAAGAGGAAATGGGAGGGTCCTAACACTGGGAAGTTTGTTAATAACAACAAACAACAAAAAATCGGTGGTGCTCCTAATCAGCAAAGTCAGCAGACGAGGCCACAATGTCAAAATTACGGGAAATATCATCATGGTGAGTGCCTGCTGGGAAAAGATGTTTGTTACCGATGCCATCAGCCAGGGCATCAGGGTTGGGACTGTAAGAATTATTCCAATCAGCGCAAAGAGGAACAGAGGCCCACAGGAGGGAACCCCAGAATGTATGCCATGACCGAACAGGATGCACAAGAGGAGCCTGAGACAATGACAGGTATGTTACGAGTTTTTAATATACCTGCTCTTGTACTTTTTGATACCGGTGCTACATATTCTTTCATATCTGCAAAATTCATTGAAGGATTAAATAATGTGATATGTGAGTCAGTGGAACCTTTGGGGGTTAGTATACCATCGGGTAAAACTATACTGGTTGATCATAGAGTAAACGAGGTACAACTGAACATAGAGGGAAGAACTCTAGAAGCGAACCCATACGTTATAAAGATGAAGGACTTTGGCGTAATCCTGGGAATGGATTGGTTAAGTCAGAACCGCGCAAACATCCGATGTCACGAGAGGGAAATAGATTTCCATATGCCAGGAAAAGAGAAGTTCACTTTCCATGGGACTAGGTCGGGTGTTCCACCACGAGTTATATCAGCAATGAAAGCCGTGAAGATGTTAAGGAAAGGAGAATGCCAAACATTTCTTGGTGAATGTAATGGCTACCCCGACTGAGGAGAGAACAATTGTTGATATCCCGATTGCTCGAGAGTACCCTGATGTTTTTCCAGAGGATTTACCTAGAATGCCACCAAATCGACAAGTGGAGTTCACGATTGATCTGGTACCGGGAGCAACACCAACGTCAAAGGCACCTTACAGAATGGCACCTAAGGAGTTGCAAGAACTAAAGGTGCAATTACAAGAATTGTTAGATAAGGGTTATGTGAGACCGAGCGTGTCTCCTTGGGGAGCTCCAGTATATTTCGTTAAGAAGAAAGATGGTATGATGAGGATGTGTATCGACTATCGAGAGTTGAACAATCTCACAATCAAGAATAAATACCCCTTACCCCGCATTGAGGATCTATTTGATCAATTAAGAGGAGCTGGAGTTTTCTTGAAGATTGATCTGAGATCAGGGTATCACCAACTGAAGATCAAAGAAACAGATATACTGAAAACAACATTTAGGACCCGTTGTGGACATTACGAGTTTACTGTGATGCCATTTGGGTTAAGCAACGCACCAATGGTTTTTATGGACTTGATGAATAGAGTGTTTCATACTTACTTAGATCAATTTGTCATTGTGTTCATTGATGATATCTTGATCTATTCAAAGGATAAACAACAACACGAAGCGCATTTGAGGATCGTGCTGGAGACACTTCGCAAGGAGAAACTTTATGCGAAGTTCAAGAAGTGTGAGTTTTGGCTGGAGCGAGTGGTGTTCTTGGGACATGTAGTCACCGCTCGAGGTGTTGAAGTGGATCCAGCCAAAGTGGAGGCCATAAATGAATGGAAAGTGCCATCGACCATAAGTGAGGTGCTTGATTTCTTAGACTTTTTGGATATTACTGAGCGGTTCATTGAGGGTTTTGCCAAGATTGATGGACCAATGACCCGACTGACGAGAAAGGGAGAGAAATTCCAGTGGACTGAGAAATGCGAAACCAATTTTCAAGAGTTGAAACAGAGATTGGTTACCGCACCGGTTTTGACGATACCTAATGGATCGGAAGGGTTCGTTATTTATAGTGATGCGTCAAAACAAGGTCTCGAATGTGTACTCTTGCAACAGGGGAAAGTGATAGCTTATGCCTTTAGACAATTGAAGCAGCACGAGCTTAACTATCCCACGCATGACTTGGAGTTAGCAGTCGTAGTACACACCCTGAAGATATGGCGTCATTACCTGTACGGAGGAAAATGTGATATTTATACGGATCACAAAAGTCTCAAGTACTTCTTCATGCATAAAGAATTGAACATGAGACAATGAATATGGTTAGAGTTAGTCAAAGATTATGATTGTACTATTCACTATCACCCAGGCAAAGCCAATGTGGTGGCTGATGCCTTGAGTCGGAAGAATAGTGGTAAACTGACGAGCATGATCACGGAGCAAGAGCAGTTGATCAAGGATTTTGTCAATATGAGAATCAATGTGGTAGTACCCCCAACTAACACCAAAGCTATCATATTTGCTATAGTGGTAGAGCCGACTTTGAGAAATCAGATCAAGGAGGCACAAACGAAGGATACGCTTTTGTGCAAAATGAGGGAGCGAGCTTTAGCTGGAAACATCAGAGGTTTCGTTGAAGCACCAGACGACACACTTACTTATGAAGGGAGAGTCTGTGTACCAAAAGACGAGAACCTAAGAAGGGAAATCTTAGAAGAATCTCATTGTACACCCTACATGGTACATCCGGGAGGTACAAAGATGTATCGTGACTTGAGAAATACTTTCTGGTGGAGAAACATGAAGGGCTCTATTGCATCGTTCGTGGAGTGCTGTTTGACTTGTCAACAAATCAAAGCCGAACACCAATGACCATCAGGGTTGCTACAACCACTTGAGGTCTCGGAGTGGAAGTGAGAGCATGTTACAATGGATTTTGTGACTGGTTTACCGAGGTCGAACAGAGGGAACGAACCTATATGGGTTATCGTGGATAGATTGACGAAGACTGCACACTTTTTGCCAGTTAAGATGACTTTCAGCATGGAACAGTTAGCTCAATTATACATTGAGGAGGGGGGTACCAGTTTCGATTGTGTCTGACAGAGACACACTTTTGGAAGGGATTGCAAAGAGCAATGGGGACGAGATTACAATTCAGTACGGCGTTTCATCCCCAAACAGATGGACAATCCGAGAGGACGATACAGACGCTGGAGGACATGCTTAGAGCTTGCATGTTGGATTTCGGAGGAGGTTGGGAAGGACACTTGACACTAATTGAATTTGCTTATAATAACAGTTATCAATCAACTATTGGGATGGCACCACACGAGGCATTATACGGGAGAAAGTGTAGATCGTCAATTCACTGGGATGAAGTTGGAGAGAAGAAATTTTTGGGTCCGGACATTGTCAAAAGAACAGTTGAAGCCATAGAGAAGGTAAGAGAAAGAATCAAGGTGGCGCAGGATCGACAGAAGTTTTATGCCGATCCAAAAAGGAAAAAGTTGCAATTTGTTGTAGGCGAGAAAGTTTTTCTGAGAGTATCGCCAACGAAGGGAGTTTTTAGATTTGGTAAGAGGGGAAAACTCAATCCGAGATATGTTGGACCGTACGAGGTTTTGGAGCGAGTGGGAAGAGTAGCGTATAGATTGGCCTTGCCGCCAACATCTTGTTGACCTTCAACGTTCTCAACTCGATTATGCCCAGACTGATTTCCCAATATATTATGCGAACTAGTCTATAATACCTGGAATTTATTTTGGGTTTTTATTAAGAATTATAAATTTTAGATTTTTAGTTAGTTTTTATTTAGGGGCTAATTATTATTATTTTTTTATTCAAGCCCAATCTTTCAAATCCAATGTCCAATTATCCAGGCCCAAGTTTAAACAAGCCCATTTAATCCCTTATCAATTTATCCCAGTCCAATTCCAATGGAATTCTAGAATGCCAAGATACCAGTTTTTAAACTTCCAAATATATCAAATCTTGTGATATCCTACCTGATTTATGAGAATCCTGTGAGATTAACACACTTAACCCTAATTAAGCCTATATAAATTAATCAACAATTCAAGGAAAACAAAAAAATCACGCTGTCTCCTTCGCTTTCAGAAAAAAAAAACAAGGTAAAAATCTTCAATCCTCAATTCCATCTTCACGTGAGACCACAATCACCCTCCAAAAACCAGAAATCATGTAAGCCTCACCCCGACGCCATCGCCGGAAATTCCAAAACCCGTAATCCATTAACGCCCAACCCAAAACTTTACCAAAAAATCCAAACCCAGCAAACACCCGAAATCTATCGTCGCTACAAAACAATCCGAACCACCACATCCCCGCTGCCAATCAAACCCAATATCTACCGAACTGGCCCATAGCCGCCGCCGCGTCGCGCCGCTCCGCATTTGCGTAGACCAAAAAAAATATAAAAGAGGGGGGGTGAGGTTGCTGTTGAAGGGAAAAGTAAAAAAAGAAGGGGGGATGATGTTGCTGAGAGTAGAACAAAAAGGAAAGAAGAAAGAGAGATGGTGGGATTGTTGGGTTTGACCGAAAAGGGAGATAGGAAAAGGGGGGATTTTTTAAGTACCCATTATGGATAGTGGGTATTCTTTTCTATACATAAACATAAGAAAAATTTTTCTACCCAATTTGACAAAAATGTCCCTCCTTTAATTTGAAGATTTTGAATTTTGAAACTGATGCAATTAATGTTTTCCTTGAAAATCGTGTACACTTTCCCCCAAATACACACACCTATGTATAAAATCGTATACCCATATCATGTCCATATCGTGCCCATATCGTGCCAACCCCATGTACATATACATAGAAAAGGCACGATACATCGTGTCTAATTTTAATTGAGACACGATTATTTAAAATTGGGCACGAATATTGGGCACGATATCGTGCCTAATTTTTACTGTGCCTAATTTAAAATTGGGCACGAATATTGGGCACGATATCGTGCCTAATTTTTACTGTGCCTAATTTAAAATTGGGCACGATATCGTGCCCATGTCGTGCACTATCATGCCACATTATGACATTAGATTTCGTGGTTAATTAATTGAGTTTTTGTGTACGTTGGAATCAAGGTGTTGCTTTTCTTGATTTATTATGCCAAAAAGTGAACCATTTGTTGCTTTTCATGATATATACAAAGTCCAAGACTATTGTCTTGAAAACTAGTAATTCACCCCGTGCGTTGCACGTATATTTTTATTTTAATATTATGATTTTATAATATCTATTAACATGAATTGGTATTTATTACTTTATTTTAACAGTAATATTCATATAAGGTTATTAAAAATAAAAATATATCTATCAATTTTATATTTTCAACTATAAACTTAAATGTCTAATTCAATCGTTCAGAATTATCCCTCAATTTATGCGTGTCTCTAAATTATTGTTTTATATATCCCCTTTTTTTCTCATACACCTCTCTATAAATAATTATATATAGTTTGTGAGACATGTATTTCTATATTGTACTTTTATTGTTGAAAAAAATGAACTATTAGGTCATTGATATAAATGTTAGTAGTATTAACATAAATTTTACAAAGAATATCATAGTAATCCACTAAAAAACTTATGAACATAAACATGATATAATCGAAACAAAGTGTATAGAAATAGTACAATTGATATCAATATTCATTCTTTGACATTTATTTTCAATAGATGTATGTAAACCCCGTGAGTTTTCTCATTTTGATCAACAATGAATTGATGTGAATCTATCTCAAAAATAAGAATTGATGTGAATCGTTCATCAATCAAAAGAAATAATAGAATACACTGAGAAGTTTGACAACCCAAAAAGTTTTAACTGTGAAGTTTATTTTAAAATGTAACACCAATCGATTAATCCTATATAAATGATTATATAATTAACAACAATTTATTTAATGGCATTGATTGACAATATGATTATTAATTATATATATTGAGTTAACAACACATTATTTTCGTTACAAAAAATCTTTCTATTGACTTACCAAAGCAAAATACCGTCAATTTTGGATAACTCCAAAACATACATTGATCGCTAGATATTGATTATTTCATCTCCCAATATTGATTTATTGATTTATTGATTTAGCAAAGTAAATCACCATCAATTCTATGATTGTTTTCTAGAGTTATGGTTAATAAACTATAAAAAATAATAAATACTAATTGATTACAAATACAAATTAAGTAATTATATGATTGATTTTATAGGACAATTGTAGTATTGATTGGTCATGTCAATTATTTAACATCAATTTGATTAGTTTTATTAATATCATATCAAGATATGAAAGAGATATGCACAGTTTTCAAACAATCAAATACTTGTTACCATTTTTAGTTTTGTAAATATTTTAATTAGTTATTTTTCTTAATTAAGGCAATATATTGTTGTCCAATCATAAACTTGTGCATCCTTGGAAATTAAAAAGAAAAAAAAAACTCTTATTGACAATTATTGTCTTTTTTTTAAGTTAATATATTTTTCTAATTTGACAAATCTTTAATCATAAGGTACGATTGTCTTAATTTTTGTTAAATTTCTTGTCAATTATCATCTTTGTGTGTGGCATAGTCAAATTCAATTAAAAAATATAAATAGATACTCTCAATTGTTTCACCAAAAGCTGAGTTTTAAAATTCTTTCAATCAATGCTTGATGATATCTATAGATTGAATAAATACAATAATAAATAATTATTGTACCTATATATAGTAATGATTACAATCAGTTTATTGATTGTCTAGGACAATTATAAGATTGATTATAGTTAAATTTTCAAATATCAAAAAATACTACAATCATGACCGAAAAAACAATTAGCCAATAAAATATTTATGTTACTAAAGATTCTTTCCATTGACTTACCAAAACAAAGCACTGTTAATTTTGGATAACTTCAAAGCATGCATTAGTTAGGAAAATATTTGGATTGATTTGTCTAAAATTGTATTTTATTTTATATATTCTGTTTATTCTTTTTTCCTGATTGAGTTGCCTTAGTTATATCATATATATATATATATATATACTAATTTTATTAGATAATTAGAGTTATTAATTATTCTTAATTAAGCAAACTATCATCAAATTTGACACCAACGTTGATCAGTGGACCAATTAGAAGATAATTCATTTTTCTAGACTGAACTTAATTAGTATTTGTTTACACTCCTGAAAATACCAAATTTAAAAAACAAATATAATAAATAAATATTGCAACAGCAATCAAATCAATATGAAATAAAAATTCAGATATTCCTTCAAAAGCATGATATAAAAATCAAACATCTTATTAATAATAAAATATTTTCGAAATCATCCATAAAAAAAGTCCATACCAAAATCAATTTAAATATAAATGGAAATTGGCAGGAGAAAAAAATAATATTTCCATCAATATATAAAAGATATATATACAATATTTCCGAGCAATAAATATTTGTTACCATTTTGAGTTTTATAAATCTTTCAATCAATTATTTTTCTTAAGCTAATACGTTGTTGTCCAGTTATACAATTATACTCCCTTGTAAATGAAAAACAAATGCTCCATTTGACCAATTATTGTCTTTTTTTATTAAAAAGTAATACATTATAAATTTTCTAGATTAATGAATCTTTAATCTTAAAGTGCGGTTTCCTCATTTTGTTTCTTAAACATCTTGTCAATTATCTACTCACATAGTATTGTAAAATTCAATTAATAAAATATTAATGAATATTGTCTGTAAATAAAAGTATAATTAGATACCACCAATTATTTTACCAAGGCTCAATTTAATTAATAGTTTGTTGTATCTATAAGATTGATTAGAAAAATAATAAATACTTATTGTATCAATAGAATTAAATATCACCAATTTATTAATTGTATACAACAATTATAATTTTGGCAACCACATTGCATGAAAATCCTGGATTTCTCTTGCTTTAATCTGACACAATATTGTCTTCCATTATGCCTTATAATTGCATCATCTTGTTCTTTATGTGTACCCTTGGTAAAATCATTCCAAAACTTCATAGGTATAGGTTGTTGATAAAAATAAATATTAACAAAAAAATCTCACCACTAAATAAACATAAGATATCGCGAACTTACACACACACACACATATATATATATATATGTAAGTCCAAGCGGCTACGATAATCTAGAGGCGGGGTGAATATATTATCTCCATCTTTTCGATTTCGCCCTCTTTTTCGAACCGAATGCTCAAAGACAATAATAAAGGTGCGGAATGTAAACAACACACGTTGATTTATAGAGGTTCAACCCACCTAGGGCCTAATCCTCTACCACCCCAGTATATCCGGGATGGATTTCAAAAGGAAAAAGATTTTATTAATTTACCACAAATTAATACAACACCAACTTACAACAACACCTTGAAGAGCACCACACTCTTCTTCAACACCACCTTTGAGATTACCACAATCTCTCTTGAAGATTACCACAATCTCCAACGGCACCTTGTGAAGATTACCACAATCTTCAACCTTGAAGAATACCAAATTCTTCAACACCTTAACAAGAAGATTACCACAGTCTTCTTACACCTAACACCTAGATCACCCAAGTGTGTTCTTACCACAAGAACACTCACAAGGATATCTTGTGTTGAATGATTACCCAAATTCAAGATTACAACTCGATAATTGATAATACAATAGAGTGCAAGTGTAATCAAGAAAAGCCTAGACCTCAAGAATGTGAAAGTGAATAGCTAAGCAAATTACAACAAGAAATAAGACAATGTAAGAACAAGTGTATTCTTGAGTGTATCTTGTTGTGTTGTAGTTTTCTCTCTTATTGTGTTGCTTCAATTCTTCCTCTATTTAGAGAAGATGTCTTGTACATGATAGACTCCTCTTGGGGACATGAATTCGTAAAAATTGCAAGACAATTGAAGAAAAGAGTGTTAGAAATCAATCCCACAAATTAAGGAAAAGATGTCTGTTTTGCACAACGGTTACATTTTTTTGTCATCAAACTTAAGAAGCGATTTGGTCGCTGAGAAATAAGATTTGAAAAGAACGCAACAAAATTACAACGGGAGACCGGTCCATGGGGTGGTCGACCGATCGCCCTAGGGTGCGACCGGTCGCCCACCATGGTGACCGGTCTCACTGACCCATTTTAGGAGTTCCGTGAGTTCTGTTTCGTGCAATGCGTTCCCAGTATTTGCCGCCTCTTTGGTCGACAGTCGACCTCCAAAATGAAATGTTGTCCGATTTTTGTCGAAAATAAACCTCAAGAAATACTCCGAAAAATTCGTAAAAACATTTTAGACCGATCGGGAGTATTTAGGGCAACATTAGAAATATAGTTTTGATGAAATAACACATTAATACAAAAAGTGTTGTCCGATATAAATTCCAATAAATACCCCGAAAAATTCGTAAAAACATTTTAGACCAATCGGGAGTATTAGGACAACATTTAGAAACAAAGTTTCAATGAAAGAAACCATTGATATAAAATCATTAAAAGTGTTTGTCCAGTATTATCGAAAATAAACTTGAAGAAATACTCCGAAAAATATTAAAAACATTTTAAATCATTTAGGAGTATTTGGACAACCTTTAAAACCATTGTTTTGGTGTAAAATCAAAATCATCAAAAACATGATAAAACCATTTATCAAACAATATATATATATATATAAGCCATAGGGGTTGACCATTTTGACCATCCAAGTGTATGCATTCACATTATGCATGTCACAATGCCTGCCAAATTTGCATGGAAGACGCTGGCACAAAAAATTAATGTAATTACAATTTGTAATGAATTTTTGATTGAACAATATAAGAAGTCATTACAATAAGTAGATAAAAGTTCATTACCGAATTAAAACTATAAACTAATAACAAAAAAAATATTTCCGAACCAAAACTATAAAAATAATAAAAAAAAAAATATTGACGTGGATAGAAGTTTATATATATGAACAGAAAATATACGTTGACGCAAAATATATTGACAGAAAATATGTTAGTATGAGGAATAATGAAAAAATAAACAAATCATACAAACAACAACTTAAAAAAATATAACAAAACTATGAAGAATAATAAAAAAAAAACTCACAAGATATTGTCCGTACAAATCTACAATATGGTTTATATAAAAACTTTTGTTTATTGCAGAATTCGAGTTCAATATTGTCGATGTTTGCGGGACACTTGCTGAAAATGAAAATAGAGGGGTATGTGAAAATGAAGCCATATTTGGTGGTTATGCTTTGAATTTAGGATCAACAATATCAAAGTGTTTCTCTCATGCAATTTAACTACTGTAAATATGAGAAGATTTAACATAAATAATGAGCTGCCAAAAAATATCCACGAATACAAAATCAATTATTAATTCAATGGTGAAAGATACATAAAATCATAATTCGTCTATTTTAACTATTATTAATTATTAAACAGTTTAGGAAAGTTTGAATAATCATCAGTATTTAAAACTTGATTAATTAATATTATATAGTACAAAATTGCATCGACACCATTGAAACAAATAAACAATATATTTGATGAATATATGATGTATAGAATCAACACATCATTGTAATATATATTTAAGAAGAACTGACAAATACTAATATCAATTATGGTGAAATGCTATTTATTATTTTTAAAATCTATATATTATATATAGGTAGAATTGATACTATAGACTCACTTTTGGTATAAAGTAGAAATACCAGTAAATAAAATTTTCCTAATTTTTATACATATAAATAAGAATACCATTTATGATTTTTTTCTAATTTATATACATATAAAGTAGGAATATCATTTACAATCTTTTCTTATAATATTTTCCTAATTTATATAACTACAACGATTTTCTTATGATATTTTCCCAATATAAGGATTTATAATAATTACCATTTATAATGTTTACAATCTTTTCCTAATATAATAAGCAAAAAGAGCGGGAAAATAAAAGTTCCGGACTTCTGCTATTATATATATATATAGATGAACCATATCGTATTATCGTGGAAATGAACCATATCGTGCTAATTTATAACATATTGTGGCATATTCATACATACATACATATAGTTATATATTATATGACACAAAGCACGTACAATATCGTGTCAATTTAAAATATATATATTATATAACAGATTCATACATATATATATATATATATATATATATCATGCCAATTGAATCATACCGTGTTATTTTCATATATATATATACATATACATATATTATATAACCATATCGTGCCAATTTAAAAACACAAAATCATTTCAAAAAGTGGTTTTTTATACTAAACGATTTTTTAAAATACTGATTTTTTTAAAAAAAAAACTAAAACTTGTGTTAAAAATCTGAAAATAAAGAAAGTATATTTATGTGAGAGAGAAATATGACCCCACCTATTTTTTGTTTTTGTATTCAAGTATCAAGGGTATTTGGGTAAAAGCACCACAAAAGTGGGTAAAAAACTTAGTTTTTTATCTCACATGTCAGAAATTTTTTTGTCTTATCCCAAGTGAGTATTTCCTACCATTTGCTCATAGGGAAAAAGTAGGAAGAAAATAGAAAGAAAAGAGAAAAGGAAAAGAAAAAAAGAAAAGAAAAAGAAAAAGAAAAAGAAAAAGAAAAAAAAAAGAAAAAAGGAGAGAGAAGAGGAGAGTACGTATGGGAATTGAGAAAAAGGAGGAGGAGGAATTTTGGGGATGTGGTCCCCATATACTATTGACAGAATTACCCTTTAATCCCAAACCATCAAATTAGCCTCTAATTCCCAATTTCTATTTTGATTCCAATTCAACCTTCAATTCTATTTTTTTTATTTTCTATTATGCTCCTAAATTAGGATTTTTAGATTATTATTTTTAAGTTTAAGTTAGATTATTCGAGGATTTTGACTAGTGTTATTTTCTATTGATTAGGAGATTTATCGGCGAGGATTAAGCGTCTTGCATTGCATCCGCAGTTCTAAGCTCTACTTAATTTTCAAAGCTACGTTCAAGGTGGGATTTGTTTTCTAAACTTTATTGTCCTTGTTAAATGCTTAGATTATTTTGCATGAATGTGTAGTGCAGTTGCTTAGACACTATTGAGCCAGAGACTCAAGAGGTCCGGAGTCGATGCATCCCTCAGGTGGAACCCCTGCAGTGCAACTATTGTCTATGTCTACTACTATTTTTTAAAAGATCTATGCTATGTCCTATTGGATATTATTTGCATGCCTATGTGAGATATCTGTGTATTTAGCTTGGATAATTTATACTCCACTGAGCTGTGTCGCTCACCCACATATAACAAACTTTTCAGGTGAAGGATATGGGGCTGGCTAAGAGCGGTGGATATGACAAGGCCTAAAGATTTATTTACGAATATTTAGTTTATTTAAAAAAAAATGTCGAATACTTCATTTAAGTTATTAGTTTTTATTTCCAGTTTATTTGAAATTGATATAATCTGACGATGGTTAGAATTTTATTTATGAAACATTTTGCTTCCACTACAATTGACTTAGTTAAATTTTATTTTTAAATTATCCATGTCCTTTTTCATCGTTAGAATTAAGTGTATGCTCGTTTATTTTATTAAATAAATTCTAAGGTGTTACATAATCTCACCCATTTTTATTTTTAGTGTTACAAAAACAACTGGTAACTCGGTGTTTTCAAATGCACTTTCAATGTCACGGTCGTTTTTCAACTTTAACTTCCCAAATTTATTTCCAGAAATATCTACAATAGCATGCATTACACAATCGTATATGCCCCTATCGACTTCAACAAGACCGTAAACCTCCTCCAATATTTCACTATAATTCATTTTGTCCGGTTCAACACGTGCAACTTCTTCTTCACCATTTTTATATTCTGAACCTTCCCAGTGACCCCAAAATCGAACAACAACATAGCCAGTGTTCATCTACAGATAGGAAATATATAAATTATTAAAGATATGTTGCAAGCATAAAAAAGGCACGAAATAAAAATAGAACTACAAAATATGGCACGATCACGTGGCACGATATATCGTTGCCCAACTTTTAAAGAGGCACAATATATTGGGCACAATATTATTTTTAATTATTTTATATTTAGATTATTTTTAAAATTTTACTATAAATACAATGTCTACTTTAAGTTTGGTAAGTATTAAGTCCTGATTTTGAAAAAATAATATTTATTATTTTTCAAATTAAGAAAATATAAAATCGGCAACCAGTTAAAATACTAACCCAACATTTTTTTTTGAGAGAAAATATTAAACCAACATTATATGCACATCATATAGACAAAAATAGTTAAAACCTATTAAAATTAAAACCAGACAAAAATTTTACTAAGATTTTCATTGTTATTTATTACATCTAGATTTTGTTTATATATAATATAAGCCTTAATTACCTAAATTAATATTTTTATCATAAAATTATAATACTATATATAGCATATTGTTTAGGCGGAACAATTTTTGCAATACTATTTAGAGAGACTTATCCTTTACACACACACATATATATTCTTGATACGTATCAAATTTGCACTGAGATTTTTGCAATCCATATTGAATAATATTTTTAATTATCATTATATTAACAGATTTGTTACTAAATACTGGTTGGGATGTGAGTTTTTCGCGCAAATTCAACCTATCCAAATAAATTTGTACAATATTTTATGAGTTTAATTTGTCTTGTTATTGAATTATTGTTGCACACCGATTCCTTGGGCAATTTAATAACTAAATTCATGTGTTGTGATAAATTATACAAATGTAACCAAATTTACATAAACTTATTTATGGGTTGGAAGAAAAATGGACAAATTTATACAAATGTATCCAAATTTAAAAAATCTATATTAATTATTGAGTAAACACACCAAAATTAAATAATCAATAAGCATGGACATTACAATTATAGTCAATAGTCTATCCAAAATAAATTTGTACAATCTTTTATGATTTTAATTTGACTTGTTATTGAATTATTGTTGCACACCAATTCCTTGGGCAATTTAATAATTAAATTTATGTATTGTGATAAAAAGGACTAAATTATACAAATCTAACCAAATTTACATTAACTTATTTATGGGTTGAAAGCAAAATGGAGAAATTTATACAAATATATCTAAATTTAAAAAAAATTATATTAATTATTGAGTAAATATACGAAAATCAAATAATCAATAAGCATTGACAATACAATTACAGTCATATAGTTTTTACTATTTTTAGTAAAGTCATTTAGGTGGGAAAATATTTTTAGAAATGGGTTTGTTATTATATATAGAAATGCGTCCCTACTAATAATTTTGAGGTAATTTATAATCATACTTATTATGTACCACAATTGTAAGAAATTCTTGGATCTGTCACTGTCTCGATGGGATGAAAGACACCAAATAATGGATTTATTGATCGAATGCGTTTATCATTACCTTCAAGGAATGATGGGGTTAGGTTTACCTCTTAAAAACGAGCATGCGCAAATTAATATATGTGACGGTCTAACTCTCTTTGATACAAAATTACAATAATTATAATATCTATCTACAAATTATACACGTGAGTTATCATGCAAACAATTTCAAATCACGGTCTCTTGGATATAGACTATCAATCCAAATCCAAATTACACTACTATATATGTTCAAATTCATTATTCCATAATTCTTTTCCAAAATACAAATACATAGCTTTAATAAATTAAAATGTACTAGTTTTTTACCCGTGTGATACAGGATGTATATATGTTTGACATATGTTTTGAACTAATACAAGTACATTTTTCTAAAAGCTTTATGAATTCAATCTCTGCATTTAGAATGGGACGGGGAATCCCTAGTTAATTCGAGGATGGGATGCTCTGCTTCTCTAGAATCAAGGATAGAACTAAAACGTTATTTATATATCCATCTTCCTTCATGTTCAGATTACATAAAACGAGAAGTCTATGTTCCCATCCCCATTCCCAAAATATGTAATATTGCATTTACTAATATTAATTTTATTTATATTTTTTTATTTTATTAATTCTAAAAATTAAACCTAAGAATATTTACAATTTTACTTGTTCTCGTTCTTTATTTTACAAATTATGGAATTGTTTTATATATATTTGAAAAAAATAGTGATTGCAAAAAGTTTAAAATTTAAAAAAATAATTAAAATAGAAAGGTAATGAATATGTTTATAAATCATAAGATTAAACAATAAAATAATTATATAAGCCATAAAAAATCTCTTTAAATACGAAATATGTGGTTGCTTGAATATAAATTATATCTAATAGAACATGTTTATCTATAAGAAGTAGAAGTTTGAAAGTATTTTAATTACCAATATTTAATTTTATTTACTACCACAATGCTCACTATCTAATAATATTTCTTGAGGTTTAGAAAGCTCAACAATTGTCAAACTTATTGAAGGATATAAACAAAAGTCATGCTTTATATTTAGCAACACAATTTTAAGGAAAAATTATATATTTATAAAAAAAACTATTTTATTTTATATATACACATATATAAAAAAAATTACCAAACACACAAATTATATTTAACTGCAAATGTACAATTTTGAAACTTGAATATAAAAATGTGTTGATAAATATAAAAAATACTTTCTATTAATATGAAAAATATGTTAATATATAAAATTAATTTTCTATATATACTATTTAAATATAATTTTATATTAAATAAATCTTAACTTCCTTCTTACATGAATATATATATATATGTTGCTACGTATGAATATATATGATATATAAAATTTGGATACATATTTCGAGATATTTTGTTCAATTAAAATAAGTATATTTTAATTAAATTAATCAATTTAAATATGGTTCTATATAATTATTAAGAAATGGGCTGAACCCAAATAACAACTATACGTATATCACAAATAGTCAAAATACATGAATATATAAATTATTGTCCAATAACCCAAATGCATATTTTTTAAAATCTGTTACAAATTACAAAAAAGTAATAAATATTCCTTATAATTTTTTATTTAATATAATTTTTTTAATTTTATATATGCAATATGGGTGTCAAACTGAAGATTTTAAGAAATGATTAATTTGATATACTATACTTCAAAACAGAAAAAAAATGAAATAGTAATTATTTCAAAAAAAATAAAAAGATAAATGCAATAATTAAATAATTAATGCAGTAGACACACAAATTTAGAAAACTAATCTCATATATTTTTATATTTATATCATTTTAAAAAGTGATTATTTAAACAAAATTGACTAACAAAAATACTGAAATACTAAATATTTATCACCTATTATTTTTACACATTTTATTACTTTTTATAGTAATTGCAAAAGAATGAGAAATATTCAATATACTATTCCAACAACTTCTCTTTTTATATTTATAGATATAGATTTGCACTTGTCAATGTGATCAAATTTGATGCCCAACGACCGATCAAAAAAAAAAAAATTTGATGCCCAACGTCTAATATTTCTATTTTGACTTATGCCTATAATGTGATTGATTACATATATAGTAATTAATTCTTATTGATGATTTTTATTGAGTTAATATATGATATATATATATATATATATATATTGATGTGATTATGTTCACTTCTTTTGTAAATATAACGCATATATATATATATATATATATGTGTGTGTGTTTGTGGTTGGGGGGTATATGTTTTGTTTGCTATTTATTGTAATCTCATTTTTCAACTTCTAAAGTTACAACAATTAATTTATGAGCTACTAGCTAATAAGTTAAAGTTGTCGAATGGTCCGGGCCAGGCCAGTCCGGTGCCGGTTAGTCGGGCCAAGTGGGGAATCGGGTCGGACCATGATAAGGGTCTTTTTATGCAAGTTTTATGTGTATATTTGAGTAGAATTCGAGTTATTTTATTGTTAGTTTTGTAAATTTTTGATTGTACATAGTTCATATTACTCCGAGGTGATTTTATTGATGTAGATTGACCATTCGGGGCTAATTTTGGTGAATTTCGGACCATGGATTCATGTCAAAACATAACGGGGAGTTTAAGGATGCAAAACGCTCAAAATTCCAAGCCAAACGCGTCATTTCGGGGCCTTTTTGGTCCAACACGGGCAGGGGGTGTCGGGCAACACGGCCGTGTTCCGCCGGGAGCCAAAAACTCGAAATTTTTGCACAAAACAACCTCCAACACGGCCGTGTCCAGGAACACGGCCTGGCCGTGTTGGGAAGCACGGCCATGTCAGGTTGAGTTCCTGCACAATTAAACAAAGACCGCCTGGCGTGTCGGGCGATATGGCCGTGTCCGGACCTCTTTTTGCAACTTTTCTTTGCGGAATTTGGGGAAAACTCACCAACCAACCCATTTTGGCCACTTTTGTACACTTTTAACACCCTATTTTGTTGAAACATGTCTCCATGTCCCCTCCCTCATCACTTGAATACAAGAATTCACCAACCAACAAGGAAAATGGGGGTGATTGTTTAATAAAAGAGAGTACTATCAATGTATTGGTTGCCTATAAAAGCCAAGGGTTGAAATTGGGAGATTCATTCATTAGATACTCAGGAAATATTCATTGTATTCATTTCATTAAGTAGAATTGGGATCAAGGGGTCTTGGAGGAGAAAGCTTGGGGCAATATTGGAGAAGAAGGAAGGCTTGGAGCAACATCATCAATCAAGAAAGAAGTCAATTGAGATTTTGAGAAAGATAAGTACACCATGTCTACAATACTTAAATCTTCTTGTGTAATTTATTCTTTGGTCAAAATCATGTGTAGCTAAACTCCTAGTGTTTGAATGTAATGAACTCTAGAATTGATTTGTGATTAAGGTGTGTATGTTTTTAATAAAATCTTCATATTTTGTGTGATTCACTTATATTATGCTTCGTTCATTCGAATTGATATATGCACAATATTGATTTGAAGTTTATTTTTCATCCGGGAAATCGAGAGATTCATGGTGAAATAGAACCTATATAAGTGAAAAGAGTTGCATGCAATCCTAGATATAGGACGACATAAATCTTCTGGATTAGGGTCAAACCTAATATGGGAATTCACAAATCGTTATAATGTTGTCTTGGGGGTTTTAACTAGAAAGAGATTTCAGTTAATCAACTTGAGATTAGAAGTTTTTCGCCTTGAGAAAGAGTTTAACTTAAATTGGGAATTTCTACGGTCCACAAGACATGAGATTTTATTAAAAGAGGTTGGTTTTTGCTTAAGGGCTTACGGTTGTATTTTTAACTTGTCAAATCACAAAAACATTCTAGAGGGATTTACATTCAAACACATTTCTATCTCTTGATTTCTTATTTTACAAATCTTCCTTCATTTTTGCAATTTATAATTTGTTTTCCTTTTTCATCAAACAAAAACTCTGAAAATTGTTAGATTAAATAACAAAAAGACGGTAATTATTAGTACTTACAATCCTCGTGGGAATGACACTCGGTACTCAATAATCTATACTATAAAATGATAGGTGCACTTGCCTACGGTTTTAAAGGTAGCTTTTGAGCCATCAAGTTTTTGGCGCCGTTGCCGGGGATTGTAATATTAAGAACGCCTTATTTTTGTTAATTTAATCATTTTTTTATTTTTACATTATCTTTCTTTTTATCTATATTTTTAAGTCTTGTATTATACTTATCATCTTTATTTATCGCAAAGTGCATGCCTACCGTCGTCGAGGCGGGAAGTGCGAAATCGCCGAGTAACACGGAGGAAAGCATTAATACAAACTACGAGGAGGATATAGACGAAATTAAAGATTTTGCCATGGCGGATGAACAAAGAACTATGTACGATTACGCCAAGCCATCCATGGATGGCACGACGTCAAGCATTGTAAGGCCCATTTGTTGCCGCCAACAATTTTGAAATTAAACCTAACGTTATTCAAATGGTGCAACAACTTGTCCAATTTGACGGTCTACCAGATGAAGATCCCAATAATCACATCGCGAATTTTCTTGAAATTTGCGACACTTTCAAAATCAACGGGTCTCCGATGATGCCATCCGCCACGCTTATTCCCATTCTCTCTTCTGGGACGAGCAAAACAGTGGTTAAATACTTTGCCAAAAGGAACGATTACAACATGGAATATTATGGCGAGAAAAATTCCTTTTGAAGTATTTCCCACCTAAGCAAAGACCGCAAGATTAAGGAACGAAATCTCTTCATTTACTCAAGGCAGACGATGAAACTTTATACGATACTTGGGAGAGATTTAAGGAATTATTGCGAAAGTGCCCACACCATGGCCTACCTATTTGGATGCAAGTCCAAACATTTTATAATGGGCTACTTTTCGCAACAAGACAAATGATCGATGCAGCGTCGGGGAACTCTTAATAACAAAACGCCGGAAGCCGCTCAGGATTTGATCGAGGGAATGGCCATGAACGGCTACCAATGGCAATCCATAGGAGGTAAAACTAACAGTGTCTGTTGGTGTGTATAATGCAGATGATAGTTACGCTCGCCGCACGTGTCGAAGCGTTAACCCAAAAGATCGATGATTTGGCAATTCCTAAACCACCACCGCACGTTTTATCTTGTGAAACTTTGGGGATTGCATAATCATCGGGATTGCCCACACACAATACCTCACACCGAACAAAGGCTAATTACATTGGGAATCAAGGCGAAATTACCCAAGTAATCCTTACAAAGAACACATACAATCTTGGGTGGCGACAACATCCTAATTTCGGTGGGGAAACCAAGGCCAAGTACGACCTAATCCCAATCCTGATCTACACACGTCTCCCGGATTTCAGCCAAATCAAGGTAAGCCTAACTTGGAAGATCTTATAACAAAGTTTGTGCAATCAACAGATACCCGATTCCAGGCGGTGGAAACATCCTTGAGAAATCAAGAGGCATCTATCCATAACGGAAAACCAAATAGGCGGATTGCGAAAATGATTTACGAAAGGCCACAAGGTAGTTTGTCGGGTAATACTGAGCCAAACCCAAGGGAGCACGTAAAGGCAATCACCATCATTTTTCCACATGAGCATGATTATGCCAATGCCACCATGCAGAAATACGTGGAGGATGACATGCCCAAAGAAAATCTCATGAAAAAGGAGGTTGCAGAATACAAACCCAAGATCCCTTACCGGAGTCTAACCGAAGAAGATAGAAGAGAGGACAAATTTGGTAAGTACCTTGATTCTTTAAAACAATTACATGCCAATATTCCATTTGTTGACCCTCCTTCAAAGCATGTTAGGGATCTTAATGACATCATTCCTAGTGAAAATAAGCTCAACAAATTATCAAATGTGCAATTGAATGATAAATGTCCTTCCAATGAACTACCACAAAAATTTAATGATCCAGGAAGTTTTATTATCCCTTGCACAATTGATGGTTTACTGTTGATGATAGGGCACTAGCCGACTTGGGAGCTAGTATCAACGTGATATCTTATGAAACATTCAAGCATGCGGGATTAGGTGAACCTAAACCTATTAGGATGGACATTCAATTAGCCGATAAATCGATTAAATATCCTAGAGGTATTATTAATGATGTGTTAGTCAAGATTGATAAATTCATGTTCCCAGTTGATTTTGTTATTCTTGACATGCATGATGATATTGATGTTCCTCTAATTCTTGGGCGTCCTTTCTTGGCTACGGCGAAATCTATCATTGATGTGCATGAGGGAAAATTAACTTTGAGAGTAGGGGATGAACAAGTAATTTTTAAAATTCATGTTGATATTGATAAGGATACTTCTTGTTCTTTTGTCGATTCAATTCATTTGCATGATGAGAAACTCTTGGAGAAAAGTGTTGTTCAAAGTCCATGTTGGAAGCTTATGCCCAAAAAGGGGACCGAAAAGGTCGAAATGCACATTTTGAAGCTTGAGGTTGGGGGTAGTTCTCCTAAACACCAAAGGGATTTTCATAAGTTTGAAGCTCCACCCGACTAATCTTCACATTTAGGTGAGTTAGTCCAGCTATACGACTTTAAAGAAGCGCTACCCGGGAGGCAACCCGATGTTTGTGTGCAATTATTTTCATTTTTTTTTATTTTATTTTCTTTCAAAATAATCACAAGTCCTTAGAGTCATTTTAAAATAAAAAAAAAACTCTTGAACATCTTCTTGGTTGTCCTAATTGGGAATATTTGAGATTTCACGGTATTCGAGTTGTGTGTTGCTTAACTTTGATTAGGTATGAAGATGCAGTTGAAGGTCCCGTACCAAAATAACCCAATGATCGCCCAACACCGATTCCACTATTGTAGTAAGGTCGTATTTTTCTTTTTCCACCTCTTTTATATCATTCTAATTTCTTTGTTTTTTGAGTGTTTGGTGTGTGTTTGTCCATTTCTTTGTTTCACATTGAGGACAATGTGAATTTTAAAAGTTGGAGGTGGGTACAATAACATTTTCGGAATGCTTGTATGCTTGTTTGTGAGAGATGTGTTTCTTATTTTTTATTTTTAACAATTTGAATGTTGCTAGTCAATAACTTGGCCCAATTATATCTACATTAACTTGTTAATTTGTGTCTTCAAGGTGAAGCAATTGATTGTCTAGGATAGATTGACGTGGATGCAGGCAAAATTTTGATGAGATTTCTAACACCATAAATACTTGATGTGTTAAGGCATATACGACGATACCTAGCGCTATATGAACGCCGAGAACTCGTGATTTAGTAGTGGTTAACGAGTTGTTAAACCAAGCTTGCGAATAAAAAAAAAGAGAGAAAAATGAAGAAAAAAAAGAAGAAAAAAAAACGGACCAATCGAGGTTATACTCCTCTATTTGTTGTTGCTTAGTAACTAGGAGCATTCATGAGCCCCATGTTTGTCTTTTACGTAAAACGGCGACACGAATATGAGTATGGGAAACCACCCTAGGAGTGTTTGAACAGAAATTCAAAATTTAAACCTAGTGGAAGCATGCTTCGAAAGGTCCTAAAAAAAAAGAACGAAAAAAAAAGAGGAGAATGAATACTCCTTGACTTCTCATTCCAATAAAGTTCAAGAAAGCTTGGTTATATGACTAGTAAGCTAACTACTATGATCTATTGAATTCTTGTATTTTCATGGCGTTATTGAATTGAAGTTGTTCATAACTATCAGTATTTGTAGAGTGATGATTTCAAGTCTGAATAATGCCTGCCGATATTACGATCTTTCTCGATCGATCGCTTTACAAAACTATGTTTTTACTTAATGGTTAATCCGGGTTGAGAAGGCCAAGAACTTGATCGCTTATGTTCAATATGTTGAAAAAAAAATCTTCTTTGTATGTTGTGATTTATTGAATCCCTCTTTTTGATATAATGTTTTGCTTGAGGACAAGCAAAGTTCAAAGTTGGAGGTGGTTTGATAAGGGTCTTTTATGCATGTTTTATGTGTATATTTGAGTAGAATTCGAGTTATTTTATTGTTAGTTTTGTAAATTTTTGATTGTACATAGTTCATATTACTCCGAGGTGCATTTTATTGATGCAGATCGACCATTCAGGGCTAATTTTGGTGAATTTCGGACCATGGATTCATGTCAAAACATACCGAGGATTTAAGGATGCAAAAACGCTTGAAATCCCAAGCCAAACGTGTCATTTCGGGGCCTTTTTGGTCCAACACGGGCAGGGGTGTTAGGCAACACGGCCGTGTTCCGTCGGAGCCAAAAACTCGAAATTTTTGCACAAAACAGACCTCCAACACGGCCTGGCCGTGTTCCCCAACACGGCCGTGTCCGGGGAACACTTTGGCCGTGTTGGGAAGCATGGCCATGTCAGGTTGAGTTCCTGCACAATTAAACAGCACGGCCTGGCCGTGTCGGGCGACATGGCCGTGTCCGGGACCTCTTTTTGCAAAAACTCTGAAAATTGTTAGATTAAATAACAAAAAGACGGTAATTATTAGTACTTACAATCCTCGTGGGAATGACACTCGGTACTCAATAATCTATACTATAAAACGATAGGTGCACTTGCCTACGGTTTTAAAGGTAGCTTTTGAGCCATCAGACCAAATAATGATCGAATCGCTATTTTTGGAGTCCAAGCCCAATTCGCCCATAAAATTACACATAAAAAGTCGGGTCGACCGGCCCAGATAGACCCGACTTATTTCGGGCCTTAAAATGAATCCCGACCCAACCTTTTTCACTTGGCCGATTGGTCAAGCCCATTGGGCCAGACTCATTTTGGCAACTCTAGCTAATATTGTAGACATAATCAAATTAATGACTAACTTGATTCAATGTGAAAACTCAACACAACCCATGTGTTAACTTCAATTTTAATTAACCAAAACCTTCAAAGAAACTCTAATAGACATACCAACTAAATGTTTCAATTTGAATTCAACCCCCTTATTAATTATCATTTGGTCAAAATTAAATCAAGAGCTAAAAATAACAATTAACAATTAATTAACAGAATAATTACCTTTAATAGTAATCTCATTTTTTGACCAAGAAAAAAATCATAATATATACAAAGACTAATAATACCTACCCGACGGACAAATGAAGTCTAGACACTTATAAAAATGCCGTCTTCATAAAATAATGAAATTAGTGAAATAATAAAATTAAAGAATGGAATAAAGAAAAGAATATAAAGTCACATACATTGCACCTGAATCTCCCCAACAATTAAAAAAGAAAGAAAACAAAAAACTCAAAAGGTGCAATGGAGTGAGTAAGTTTCACATTGATCATTAATTAATCCACAAGTTGGAGAATTAAAATCAATCTCTCTATAAATTATTATTTCTTCAAAAATTTCCTTTTTTCTTTTTATTATATAATTTTTATTTAATAAATTAATCTAATCTCCAAGGGAGTGCTTAGGAACACTTGCTTTTTTAAGGAAGTGATTTATTGTCGCAGAAACGACAGGCAATCAAGATTCAGAGTACTCGACAGTGTTTGCAAATAAAAAAAGCTGGAAACTGATTAACTTAATAGAGAGCGTTTAGTGAATATGTTGTAAAAGTACTTTATTTATGTGTGCAATTCAAATCAAAGCAGAAATTTCTATTATATGAAGTAAAGTTAAAAGCAGAAGTTGATATTTGCAAACACTAAAAAGTCATTTTTTTCCGATCTAAAAACTGATTATTATATGGACTAATCTACCCTCCTTTGGCTGTTTCGAATTACTTATCAGCAAATAAGCAGGATTAATCTCAGCCATTGAGATCAATTTATTTACGGCTTGAATCTGGTCCTACGTACTCATATAATAGGGGGGGTCCTATATAACCCTCCATATACATATATATATATATATATATATATGTGTGTGTGTGTGTGTGTGTGTGTGGGGTATATGTTTTGTTTGCTATTTATTGTAATCTCATTTTTCAACTTCTAAAGTTACAACAACTAGTAATCACGTGTATTATTATTTTAATAATATTAATTTATAATGAATGAATCTATTAACATGAGCTGATATTTATTATTTTATTTTAAGAATAATATTCACATAAAGTAAATAAAAATAAAATTTTATACATCAAATTTATATTTTCAATTATAGACTTAAATGTTAAATTTAGCTAGTTTAGAATTATCTCAATATATTAACATCTCCATATTGATATGAGATCTATCACTCTATTTCTCACACACACTCTACCTCTCTATAAAAACAATTACATGTATGTATATTTGTGGCACATATATTTTCATATTGAATTTATATTATTGAAAAAGTGAATACTTGACATTTTAATTAAATATTTCTTAACAAAAATGTATTATAATTCTATCAAGTTTCTTTTAATTAAAAAAGAAATATATCAAGTTTCCATAAATAATGGTAATGAAAGAATGCAATTTACGAATCAGAAAAACTTTCTCGTATACAAAATTCGTAGTTTTTTATGATTAGTCACTCTCGATATAACAATATATGATTGACTGTGACTGAATACTGATTTTTTCCAAAAGAAGCTCAACATGAAAGAGATAGAGAGATTGTCCTTAACTTTTGTTGATCAACATCACATATCAAACGATCAAAGAGAATTGTCTTCGTGGAAAATTAAATGGCAACCTCAGATCGGATGAGGTCACTGTCATTCGAGGAATTAATGCATTTTGACCATCATTGTTTACTAAAAAAATCATCGCCTCTAAAATATGATCACAAAATCTTTGTAACAACCAATCTAATGTCGTTGTTTTCATCTAGCATTACTTTGAATTCAAGTACAATTTGACTATGTAAATTAGTAATTTTATTATTGTTCATGCATGAGAAATTTATTTTTATTGTTATTCCTACACGAGAAATTTATTATAATATCTAAATAATATAAATGATATCTTACGATTTGATATAATTTTAGAGAAATATTGTAAAGTAAATGCATACTTATCGACTAATGTTTTTTGAATATAAACATGATACTATAAAAAAAAGATAATAGAGAACACACCATTGCTATCTATGTTCGTTCTCTGTTGTTTATTTAAAATAGTTATAGACCCCATGACTTTTCTCATTTTGATAAACAATAAATTGTTATAAATCACTAATCAATCAAAAGAGATTATACAACGCGATGGAAAGTTTCATAATTCGAAAAAACTTACCTGTGAAGCTTTTTTTTGGAGAATCATCTGTGAAGTTTATATAAAACTACAATGCACATATGAATTTTGTATTTGGTAAATATCTCAATAATATTTTTTCGTTAAAGGTAATACATATCTGTCCATTTTGAGTTGTATATGGTTTGGAAAAATTATGGTGTTGACCAAATTATTGCTCTTTTATTGTAATGTAATAACTTTGTAGATTGATAAATCTTAAATATTATGGTAAGTGTATTTCTACTTATACAGTTGCATAGCAATATCAAATTCGGTTAAATATATAATAAATACTACATGATTTTTGATTTGCATGTGCATTCCGTATTTTTTCCTTTTTCATTTGGTATCTTTAGTAAAATCATACCAAAATATTTTGGTGGGTATATTGATTTATATTAAATATTTCATTTATATAATGAATTTGGCTAAAATATCAAGACTCTTTTTAAAAGAATTTGAGGGTTAGATGTCCAACGATCTTTTCTTCTTTTTTTCTTTTTCTTTTTCCTTTTTTTCATTAAGAGGTGCGATGATAAATACAAATTACAAATAAAACTAATACCAATAAATTATATACTAATAATTTATTGGTCATTTATTAACAATAATAATAATGACACAAACTCGCGTGGCCATTGTCTGATCTAGTCATTGATTGACAATTAATGTGAATTTTCACATTAGCTTGACTATCATTCAAATCTTACCACATATATGTGGGTTTAATTATTATATTTTATTTTGTATTTTATTCTTATATGTATTGCACATGTTAAGATAAACTTATGAAAATAATTCTTTAAAGAAAATCATAAAAATAATCAAGATTATATATTAATTTTGGAAATATTTGTCATTGTTTTTAAAAAATTAAAATATACAGTGAAATATGAAATTTAAAACCCATTTACTTCTTAACATTGATTAAAAGCCCTCTCTAACGCTATACTTTATTTTAAAGGGGGGTGGAGTGAGGGTTTTCCTTTTGTTTCTTGTTATAGCAATTGTCAATTGTTTAAATAAGACCGTTACAATATACTACTACATTAGATATATAAGACATTACTATATTGATAGAGATCACATGTTTATTTTATATAAATATGAGATATATGAATAAAAATAAATTCGAGCATTAATTACATATTTTTCGTTAGAATTTTGCAGTAAAATAATTTATGAATTTAGCAAGTAGAACTGGGGGGGAAAACAATATTCATTATTAACAAATCTCGACGTTGACTTACCAAAATAAAGCACTGCTAATTTTGGGTAACTCCAAAAAAGTATTGTTTAATTAGGAGAAATTCGGGATAGTTTTTCTATATTATTTTGTATATTGTATTTTATTTTTTGTTATTTCAGACTTCTAAAAACAACTTTAGTTGCATACTTTTATGAATTTAATAAAGCACAAGTATTATCATGAAGGATTTTCTTAATAAAAATACAAATCAAAGATAATCTTGAGGTCATGTTTGGTACTATCACTTCAATAGGTACTTTAGAGTAGCTTTTCAAATACACTAAACGACAGGTTAAACTTGTTCATGTCAATATGTGCAATTTTTAAATATGGACTTTTAAATGAATAGGGACTTGTCATAAAATCAAATAAGCGAAATTGTTGAGTTGTAAAATCAAATTCAATATTGTTTTGTAATAAATTTATTATGCAACAATATAATAAGCAAAAATTCCAATAAATTCCTTACATAAATAATAGGAAGAAATCAAAACTGTAAAAATAATCAAAGAGACAGTTATCCCCTATATCTGAATTTAAATGTTAATTTTCAGAAAGAGAATAATTAAAAATAAACAAAACATAAATTCAAAATATAACTTAAAATAAGTACAACAAAACTATCGGGAATAAACAAAAAGAAACAAAATTTCTTTATTAAACTCACCAAAAAACTTATATATAGTTTCAGTGTTCAATATAAAATATTAAAAATCTCTTGTTTAGTATAGAATCCGAGTTCAAAGCTAAAGCATCTCATAATCTTATGTAGCAAAATAAATAATAGGTTTCATCAAAATATAAAAAATATGAAAAATTAAATATTGTCATAATCAAATATCAAGAATAAGCAAAACAATATAAAAAATCGAAATATTATACTGACCATAAAAGGTTCATGATGATCCAAAAATAAGATTTTCAAAAACTTTGATTTAATGCAAAATTCGGATTCGATCATGGTACGTAATATATGCAAGTTTTATGATGAAAGACTCCAGGATGAAACTTGAAGATGAAGCCATACAGAATTATATATGTATATATAGGTATTGGTTCAAATGTGACCAATATGCTGGGGGAGACCGTAGGGATTGATGCAGTGCGTTAATTCTATTTTTTGAAGGGTGTAGATTAATCCATTTTTTAAAGTATTTTTACTATTAAAAAACTGCCAAAAGGCTAGGATGGTAATAACACACCCACACGATTTTGATTAATTATGGATAGATTTGTAACCTCCTTTATTTTCGATAAATACACAAGTATGATTATAGGGGATTAATTATGTATAGATATTAACACCATTAATTTTCGGCAGTGAGAGATCGTGTCTGTTTGAGTGCCCGTTTTTTTTGGGAACCGATTTTTAGGCTTAAAATTAATATCATCATTAATATAAACAATTGTGATACATGAAATAAAAGTAATTTATGCATCTTAAAAAAATATTAGAACAATTCATTTCTAACACTAATTGAGTTGTACTATAGTTTAAGTATGCAACATACGTGTGTGAAATATGCATTATATATTTATCTAATATGCATGTAAATTGCAAAAAAAAAAAAATTAAAAAATTGATTTTTTAAATATGCAACATACGTATGTTAAACATGCATATTCATTTATTTAATTATGCATGTAAATTTACAAAAAAATGTTAGAACAAATTATTTTTTAACACTAACTGATTTGTAATATACTTTAAATATGCAACATACGTATGTGAAATATGCATCATATTTTTATCTAATATGCATGTAAATTGCAAAAAAATAAAAATAAAAATTGTTAGAACAATTTATTTTTTAACACTAACTGATTAATATTATACTTTAAATATACAATATACGTATGTTAAATATGCATATTAATTTATCTAATTGTGCATGTAAATTAAAAAAAATTGTTAGAACACATAATTTTTAACACTAACTGATTTGTAATATACTTTAAATACGCAACTTGCGTATGTTAAATATGCATATTAATTTATCTAATTATGCATGTAAATTAAAAAAAAAAATTGTTAGAACAACTTATTTTTTAACACTAACTGATTTGTACTATACGTTAAATATACATCATATGTATGGTAAATATACATATTAATTTATCTAATTATGCATGTAAATCGCAAAAAAAAAATATAATTCTTATATTTAAGGTGCAACAAAAACGTTCAATTTGTTTTAGACCCTATATATGCATCATATGTATGCTAAATATATTTCGATTTTTTTTTATGCATTATTTTTTTTAAACATTCATACCATTGAATATAGTTACTTATGTATAGGTTTCCTGTTCTTCTTCTGTATCACGATCGACAACTTTTTTTTTGGATAGAGATTAGAGTTTTTTGGAGGTGATTATCATTGGTTGCACCTCCTAAATTATAGGTAATAGATATGGTAAGTTAGAATCATGCAAATCTTGTTACTTGACCAATGTTTAGTGATTTACCTATATACTCTCAAATTTAAAATAATGTTAAAGAATGCTACTATATTTAATGTTTCAATCTCATCCATTCATTGTTAAATTGCAACGGTCTAGATGAGTCCCTAGGGTCTCACCCCAATATATGGTCTCACAAGAACCAACCCCTGTATATATACATATATATATATATATTCAGATTAGTAATCCGAATAATTAAGCTATGAATGATGACTATTAAAACTCATTTATGAAGGATAAATAGGATAAGCACATTAATATAGGCAGGATAAATGGATATATGTATTGAAGACCACCGATTTATCTTTGTTATGACTGAGTTTCACTTCTAAAGTATTATTGGTGCTCTCTCTTATAACCAATAAAAAAATGATTGAACTTTGCTTTTTGAAATTTTATCCTGCTAATATATTTTTATACCAACCGAGGGGTTTTATTCATAGATGATAGCTATTATAATTTAATTGAATTTGATGGTATATATAGAATTGAATTCTTAAGCAACTTAATAAGGAAAAAAATATGATATTACATTTATTAAGTAATTAATAAGGAAAAGAAACTGACATAAATGTTTATTAAGATATAAGGTAACATCTACAATTATACCATATTATCAAGGCATACCAATAAAGAAAAAATAATTGACAAAAATAGTTAGTGACAAAATTAGTGTCATTTAGGCGAGAAAACATTAGATCCAAACTTATGCTATTATATATATATAGATTAATTTATGAGCTACTAGCTAATAAGTTAAAGCTGACGAATGGTCTGGGCCAGGCTATTCCGGTGCCGGTTAGTCGGGCCAAATGGGAAATCGGGTCGGACCAAATAATGATCGAATCGCTATTTTTTGAGTCCAAGCCCAATCCGCCCATAAAATTACACATAAAAGTCGGGCCGACCGGCCCAAATAGACCCGACTTATTTCGGGCCTTAAAATGAATCCTGACCCAACCTTTTTCACTTGGCCGATTGGTTAAGCCCATTGGGCCAGACTCATTTTGGCAACTCTAGCTAATATTGTAGACATAATCAAATTAATGACTAACTTGATTCAATGTGAAAACTCAACACAACCCATGTGTTAACTTCAATTTTAATTAACCAAAACCTTCAAAGAAACTCTAATAGACATACCAACTAAATGTTTCAATTTGAATTCAACCCCCTTATTAATTATCATTTGGTCAAAATTAAATCAAGAGCTAAAAATAACAATTAATTAACAGAATAATTACCTTTAATAGTAATCTCATTTTTTGACCAAGAAAAAATCATAATATATACAAAGACTAATAATACCTACCCGACGGACAAATGAAGTCTAGACACTTATGAAAATGCCGTCTACATAAAATAATGAAATTAATAAAATTAAAGTATGGAATAGAAAAAAAGAATATAAAGTCACATACATTGCACCTGAATCTCCCCAACAATTAAAAAAGAAAGAAAACAAAAAAAACTCAAAAAGGTGCATGGAGTGAGTGAGTTTCACATTGATCATTAATTAATCCACAAGTTGGAGAATTAAAATCCACCTATCTATAAATTATTATTTCTTCAAAATATTTCCTTTTTTTATTATATATTTTTTATTTAATAAATAAATCTAATCTCCAAGGGAGTGCTTACAAACACTTACTTTTTGAAGGAAGTGATTTATTGTCGCATAAACGACAGACAATCGAGATTCAGAATACTCGGTAGTGGTTGCAAATAAAAAAAACTGAAAACTGATTAAGTTAATAGAGTGCGTTTAGTGAATATATTGTAAACGTACTTTTTTTGTGTGTGCAATTCAAACAAACAAGAATTTTGATTATATGAAGCAAAATTAAAAACAGAAGTTAATACTTGCAACACTAAAAATTGATTTCTTTCCAACCTATAAGCTGATAATCACTTTTTAATTATCCATAACAATTAAGCATGTATTGTGCAATTGTTATATACGCACGTACAGCTCGTAATCCATATTCTTTTAGATGGGAACACGGCCGCCGGGAAGCTGCGGCGGCGTGAAGGCCAAGAAAAGAAGCACCGCCATGATGGCGGCGGGGACGAGGAGGATCATGAGCGGCGGCGGCGGAAGCGGCGGCACAAGCGGTGGCAAAAACAAGAGGGACACCGTTAATAGGACCATCAAAACCATATATATCCCGAACATCAAGTTATTCAATCCTGATCTACATCATCATATTCATCTTCATCCATTTTGCAAATCCATGTGTGTGTGTGTGTGTGTGTGTGTGTGTGTGAGAGAGAGAGAGAGAGAGAGAGAGAGAGAGAGAGAGAGAGAGAGAGAGAGTTGCAGGAGTGTAAATGAAATATTGGAGAAGATCATGACTTGTGACTTGTGATAAGTGAGTGTGATGAGATGGTAAATATAGAAAGGGTAATTTGGGCATTTTAGTTCAATGGATAGATTAAAATGTTAGGCTTCGTTTGGTTGGGCATAATAGGAGGGATATCAGTCATTTTTCTAATATTTCACTTCTATTATATTGGTTCACATATCTATGGCCCTGGAAATTAGCATGGCCTGGTTCTTTGTCCTTCTCTTTGAGGTAATAGGTATCCCACCCCCTAGGTGGAATAAGGAATACATCCCAATATCCTAATACACCCCCTAGGTGGAATAAGGAATACATACCCCCATTTACAGTTGTCCTTGTAATTGTGTAGGGTAATATATATAGGAATATGAATTATAATTTAAGGTCAATAAGGTAATTCAATACTTATTGGGCTATACTATCTCTTTTGAACCAAACAATTTAATAGACAATCCTTACAATCCAACAACTCAATCACTCCAACAAACACATTATTGTACATTAATAAATCCATGGGAAAAGGCCAATAAAGTTGATAGGAAATAATCAAACCCAATCTTGTTGTTGAACCAAACGAAGCCTTATAGTATCTATTGCCTTGATACCATAGTGTAGGGGAAATGATTACCACATGTACACCACTTACCATGCATTTTTTAAGGATGATTTAATTATGGATGTTTAATATGATAAGTGTTATGCACGTAACAACCATCCTTGCGGTGGAATATGAGATGAAATATAGTTTTGGAATAGAAGATCTCATCTGATATATTCACTCTAAACTTTTGTGAAACCTATATATCTCATTGCTTTTTCTGCAACAAAAATAAGATTGTCTTAAATAAGGTTTTCTTTCTCTCATCTTCCTCCTACCAAGGTGGAAGAGGGAAAATTATTTTCTTTAGGATCTTTTCCTCCTTTTTTAGGATTTTAGAATAAGTTTCTCCCTTGTACTGTATGGGGATTGATCTTTTTCTTTTTTCTTTCATTTCCTGATCTATTCAGATGTTGCAGATTGATATGTGTTTTGGGGGCTTCATTCAGAGTTTTGCATTAGTTTTTGGGAAGATTTGCAGATTTAAAAGGAGTCTAGTGCAAATCGTTCAAATCTTGCTTGGAAATACAAGCAAGCATTCATCCAACCAAAAATCAAATTCCACTGAGCTTGATATGAAGTATAATGATTTGTTATCTTGTTTAAAGTTTATTTGTCTTTTTCTATTCTCTTAAAAAGGATGTGAGTTTTTTGGATTTTTCACAACGGACTTTAGATTTTATGATTGTATCAAGTTGATTAATGAGAAAAATAAATTTCTTACCGTCAAGAAATATAATTCTATGATAATATAATTAACAACAATCATCCAATAAAAAGGAATACTATGTGTCACAATTGCTGATTTCTGTATATATATATATATATATATATATATATATATATATATATATATACTTTACCATTCATTTTATTTGATTAAAAAAATTATAAAGAATTATTAAATTTATTTAAGTGGATTAATTACTATAATTTCTTACTATATTTAGGAGTGGGTGAATATTGATGACCAGACCATGCAAGAAATTTCAATAGCATTCTTACTAATTTTATTTTTTAAGGATAACATGAACAAAAAAAAAAATAATGGAAATCTTCTTCTTTAAATATGTTGCCTAATTTAAAGGAATGAAAATTACTGAAAATCCTCCTTCACAGGTGGCTTTTATTTGTTCCCAATAAGTGGCTTTTTTTTTCCTAGTTAATAAATTAATTTGTCCCATAGTGAGATTTTGTTCAGAAGATCAGATGAGTCACCCGACGATACGTGACAAAAGCGAGATCATCTTCGGTATACATGTTTGTGCAACGCCTCTGTTGCGAATTTCTGATTCTACGGATCAGTTAGATCTAAGGTTTAAAAGTTTTATTTTAGATCTACATAGATTTATGTCTCTGTTTTATTTTAGATCTATAGTTTTATTCTATGAAATATGTTTGTTGTTTGTTAATTGTTATAATTAATTGTAAGTTTTTTTTCTCATAAATGAATGATATCATTTGGTTTTAAGAAAAAATATATGTTGTCTAATACAAATGCGACATTTTAAATTCTCAACTTCAATTCGTATTACAGCACCTATTACATTTTATTAAGATACATCAAATACTTATGTTCTCTATACACTTTGCATTTATCAATTAAAATGTACAATAGAACATGAAACACAACTAGGACTGATATTAAGTCATGTGATATAAGAAAATGTACCATGCAAATACCACACTGATCAATATTTTATTCCTAAAATGTTATAATGATAAATAAGTTATTTAATTTATAAAAATAAAATAAAAATCGAAGTGCATCAATGTTTATATGTTATTTATATTAAAGAGACACGTCTGCAAGTTTAAATTAAACGTGATGTCGAATTTAATGAGGGTTGGATTCATAGTACCCAAGAGCAGTGTTTTGTATTTTAATGATGATGTTCAATTTGAGGTTGACAGGATCTTTTGATTAATTTTTGGATTTAGTTTATACAATTATTATTTGATTGCTTTATTTCCTTTTATGGTCAACCCACTTAATTTCCTTGGTAAAAATAGGAAAATGGTAAGTACTATTTTTACTTTTGATCAAATACGTGTAATTACCCTAAGAAATTACAGTCATATATATGTGTTCTAATCTCATCTCAAAAGTAAAATTGGTAGTTGATAAGTACTCATTTTCATCATCACATTAATCTTTAAAATATGAGTGTTTGCAGTCATTAAAAAAAGTGATCGTAAGCTCTAGACTGGAAATAAGTAGTCTAATCAAAATCTAAAAGCGCAAGAAGACGTGCTTTAATTTTTTAATTCTGTTTGTGGTTTGACTTTTATAAATAAATAAATATTTTTACAGTTTATTCACCAAAAGCTTTCAATTTTTGAACTATCAACTTATGATTTTCAGTTACTTTAAGCTTCTACTATAAGAAATCATGTCTTCTAAGAAGGTACAATCTGTTAAACGCGCTTCAGATTTTCTATTCCGCTTTACCATTCAGATGAATGAAAAGTGTCCATAAAATAGGATGCATTTAAATGATCTGCAAGTCTGCAACACTTATTTAGAGTATATAGAAATTTTATAAATATAGAAATTTAGAGTATATTTTAAATATATATAGCCAACGTTAATCACCTCTAGATAATTTCAAGACTTTGCCTAATTAATTCTATCATGACCTTCGTTTTTAACACCCATAAAGAGAAAAAAGGATAATTATAAAGGTACCTTGAGGTTTCACCTAATTATAAAAAAAAAAACTAGCTAATTTTTAAAATTATAGAAAGTACCCCTGAAGTTTGATTAATTCAATGTTAAAATTAAGGGGTAAACTGCAATATTTTTATAAATATGAAGGGAGATCTTGAAATAATTTTTTGCTTATGATGGGTTTAATTGTTAGACAAATTAAACCTCAGGTATATTTTTATAATTTTAAAAATTAGTTGGGTTTTTTTGTAATTAGGTCAAATCTAAAAAGTACTTTTTGTAATTAATTAACCCAAAAAAAAGAAAAACCAGTACGCGAGCAAAGTGAACGAGGACTTGGATCTTTTCCTGCCACCATCAAAATCTAGAAATTAGAATTGGCTCTATTTTCCTTTTCAACTTTTAGTGCTTCTCAAAAAAAAAAAAAAAACAAACAAACTTTTAGTGGCCACCATAGTATTTTGCTTGTACCTTGTGAGTTTCCCTAATTCCTACTTAGCCAGTTAGCCCTCGCCCAATCACCAACCACCAGTTCACCCTACATTGTGCATTAACAGATTGTACCTGCAATCACCATTATATAGAGCTGACAAATTGCAGCCCGGTCCGTGGACAGACTCGAGGTGTGATTGAACTGGGCCATGATTTTCGAGACCCAAAAGAATATGGGCCACATGGATCGGGGCTAGTCTAACTCAATAGTTTTTGTGTAGAAAATATATACACGAGCTGGGTTGGGCTCAGCCGCCAAGATAATCCCGGCTTATTGTCAGCTCTACTATTAAAGTTGGCATGTTACTTTTATATAAGGAAATTAGGAAACTGACTTCCTTTTTTCGTGTTAATTATGAATGTATCATTTTTGTATTATCAAATTTGTTTGAATTTCTTGTTGAATTTTAAAATTGTGTTTGAGTTTATTTAATTTGATAGTTACTTGAATTTAGCTCGAATGGATTTTATCTGAGTCGACAATGAATCAAGGTTCAATATATATATATATATATATATATATATATGTAATTTTCGGGGGAATCAGGTTAACTTTTATTATTTTGTCATTTATGTATAAAATTTTATTCTATTTTCAAAGTTTTACGAAGTTGAGAGAGGGTGATTACCTCTTTCATTGGGTGATAACAAGGGTGTAGGGGTTAGGGGTTCAAAATCCCACTCCATCAAAATTGCTCCCCGAATATATGTTAGCTGGTGAATATTTGGTGAGAACTTATACTACAAAACAACAATGTGAGTCCGATTCGGGGAGAGATCAACTATTAGATTTGGGGGTCGAACATAATTATTCTCTTTACCTGAGAGGATCTATTTGTGCATCAGCAGACCCAACCATAACACTGGTCAGTGCATGTACATCCCGCAATTTACCTTGGTGACAACAATGAAGGGTCGAACCTGTTGTCCTCAGGTAGGGCTGAAAAGCGAACCAAGCTACTCGTTTTTCTATTCGAGATCGGCGGTTAAAAGTTCATTTGAGTTTGATTCGTTAATATAACAAATTAAACAAGTTTGAACACATTTTTTTCCGTTCGATAATATGGAAAGTTAGGCTCGAGCTCGATTCAATAGAAAAGAAAAAGAGAAAAATATGTATTAAAATATCAAGTTGCTCGAATTCGATCCATATTCGATTTGACTAAAACTCGTTCAAGCTTGATTTAATTAATAATCAAACCAAGCTCAAATACAATTTTTTTAGGCTTGATTAGGATTCAAACAAACTTGAATAATGATATGTTCAACTCGACTCAACTCGTTTATATATCTATTCTTATGCATAGTTAAGGGCGTAGACATGAGGGTCAACCTGAGCCCAACCACCATATCCTCTGAGCAAGAGTTACGACACAATTCAAGCATTCTATTACGATTTGTGTTACATGCACTTTGTGGTCTAAGAAATGTATCATGTTGAAATTCGTGCATCACATGCAATTTGAAAAATGTTTTTCGACATAAAAATCAGATTAGTGTTGTGAAAGTTTTTGAATGACATGACATGAGTTTAACCAACTTTTTCTTAAAATTAATATATCATTAATTTCTAAATACGTTTCAAGAACATTGGAATTAACTAGAAACTGAACTCCTATGGCTACACGAGAAAATATGAATATGTCTAAAATAATTATAATTATTATTCATTATACCCGACAAACTTCACATTCAATTGAGTGTAAACAGTGAACCCTCAAGGGTAGGTCTAGCAACCTTGAGATTGCAATTGCATCTCAAGGTTTTGGATTCAAATCTTGACTAACACAGAGTGAGGGATTGGAGTTTGTCTTTCCTCCCCTAAAGATTAGGATCATCCATGTGAAAGATGAATTTCCCACAATTCGAAAGAAGTGTAATGATGTGCCCCAACTGGTGTGAGGATACTCTTAATCGAAAAAATAAGAATTGAGTGCAAATAGCGAAGTATTCATTAAGTTTGTATATGTTGCCAGAAATGAAGTGGGAATATTTGTTAGTCCAAGTGGCTACGATAATCTAGAGGGGGGTGAATAGATTATCCCGGTTTTTCAGATTTTGCTCTATTTTTCGAACAAGACAAGCCAAGACAATAATAAAGGTGCGGAATGTAAATATCACACGTCGATTTATAGTAGTTCAATCCACCTAGGGCCTAATCTACTACCACCCCAGTATATCCGGGATGGATTTCAAAAAAAAAAAGGATTTTATTAATTTACCAAAAATTAATACAACACCTTGAGGATTACCACAATCCTCTTACACCACCTTGAGGATTACCACAATCCTCTTACAACACCTTTGAAGATTACCACAACCTTCAAACACCTATCACCTAGATCACCCAAATGTATTCGTACCACAAGAATACTCACAAAGATGTCTTGTGTTGAATGATGACCAAAATCAAGATTACAACTCAATAATGATTGATACAATATGAGTACAAGTGTAATCAAGAATGAAAGCCTAGACCTCAAATTTGTGCAAGTGAAAGTGATAAGGCTAATACAACAAGATATATGAAAGTGCTTGCTTGATTGCTCTTTGCTTGTGTAGAGTGTTGTGTCTTGTTGCTTGAATGAAGCCTCTATTTATAGGAGAGGACTTGGCTTTCATTTCCGACATAGGCTCCTTCTTGGGGAGTGATTTCTTTGCAAAAGAAACCATTTAAAATCATCAATAGAGTGTTAGAAATCAATCCCACAAAATAGGGAAAAGTCATTCAAAATGCAACGGATAGTTTTCTTTGATAAACAAAAGTGCGGACCTGTCAGCAGAGATAAGATTGAAATTGAATTTCAGCGAATTTTACACATGGGGGATCGGTCGGAGGAGGAGGGCATGACACGGTCGCCCTTGACTATGACCGGTTGAGGTTGATAAAAATACGAAACAGAGAAGATCGAACCAAAAGAGCAACTCCCTGTGCACGGTTGCCCGGGGGTCGGTCGGCCGCCCTCACCGATCGACCACTGGTCGACCGGCCGCCTCCCCCATTTTTCTTACGTCCCATTTTCTATTTCAAAACTCAACTCAGGTACGGGTTGCCTATAGGGCTTACCCTGGTCGAGCATGAAACAAATGTGTTGTCCAATTTTTATCGAAAATAAACTCCAAAAATACCACGAAAAATAGTAAAAATATTTTAAGTCGATAAGAAGTATTTAGACAACATTTAGGGACATTGTTTTGGTTTAAAAACTCATTTGAACAAAATCGAACAAAATCATCAAAATCATGATAAAAACATTTATCTAACAAACTCCCCTTTTTAATGATTACAAACCAAAACAATTTTCACATCAAACATCATACAATACAACATAATAACTAAGCTCATCAAGATCATCATCATCATCATCATCATCATCATCATCATCATCATCATCATCATCATCATCATCATCAACTGCACCTTATCCCACTATGTGGGGTCGGTGGTGTGAAGTTTATAGTGTCAACTAATTGTCTAAAATTAGTTTTAACACTGCAAATTCACACAAAAAGCAAAGTGGCAAAGTTTTACGCCGGATGCCCTTCCTGACGCAACCTTCATCCGAAGGAGAAATGAGATGAAATTCTAAAACCATCATCATCATAGGTTTTTCCACTTGCATGAAAAAATATGATGAGACGATGATGAGTTGAGAAATATGCAAAAAAAATATGGAAATATGCAAAAAAATATCAAGAAATATACAAGAAGGTCATAAACTCAAGGGTTCAACCCAATTGAGCAAAGGAAGAAAAATTCTTACCATTTGATCGGAAAAGATGAGCCATGATGATGATAAACATGCTATATAAGGTCCAAGTTGTGAATTGAATGCATGAAAATAATTTTTGAGTGAAATTTGTGTGAATTTGGCAAAGGGGACGAAAAATGGCAAAAAGAAGTGAAAATAACTAATGTTGAAGACAAAACGATTTTAAACCAAATTTTGGCTTAGGGCGACCGGTCGACGTTGAGGGCGACCGGTTGCCCTCAACCTCTTCAGCCCACTGTTTTGTCAAATTTTTCAAAATCCGAATTTTCAACCAAAAATCCGATTTTTCGCCTCTAAGTTTTAAAAACATGCAAATGTAAACGTAAACCTCATTCAATATGCATTATATCTAACCGAGCTCGTATGGACGCAAAAGTCTCGGAAGATAGCAGTTTTGTAAAAATGTCCGCTAATTGGTCTTGAGATGGTACAAAGATATCTCAATTTTTAGTTTTGAAACATAATCCCTTAGAAAATAATGTCGAATCTCAAAATCTATAGCGGATATCTATAGCGGATATATTATCACAAAATATAGGTACGTTTTCAAAAGAGCATTTGTAATCCGCTAAGGTTTGTTTCATCCAAAGAAGTTGTGTACAACAAAAGGCAGCGGAAATATATTCGGCTTCGGCCGTTGAAAGAGAAACACAGTTTTGCTTCTTTGAAAACCAAGAAACTAGGCAATCGCCTAAAAATTGACATGACCCGGAAGTACTTTTTCGCTCATCAATATTTCCCTCATAATCCGAATCACTATAACCTTTAAGAGAAAATTTTTTATTCTTTGGATAAAATAGACCATATTGAATAGTGTCTTTAAAATATCAAAAAATCCTTTTAACGACACTCATATGAGATTCTTTGGGATTGCTTTGAAAACGAGCGCATAGGCATACGGCATGAAGAATGTCCGGCCTACTACTAGCGGTTAAATAAAGTAAACTACCAATCATACCTCGATACTTTGATTCATCCACGGACTTGCCTTTTTCATCTTTGTCAATTTTGACATTTGTTGCCATGGGAGTAGAAACGGTTCTTCCTTCTTCAATGCCAAACTTTTTCAAAAGTTCTTTTGTATATTTTGATTGCGAGATGTATATGCCTTCTTGGCATTGCTTAATTTGGAGTCCAAGAAAGAAGTTGAGCTCCCCCATCATACTCATTTCAAATTCTCCTTGCATCAATTTAGAGAATTTCTTGCACAAAGAATCATTAGTAGCACCAAAGATAATATCATCAACATAAATTTGCACAAGTAAGCAATCTTGCCCTTTTTCAAAAACAAAGAGAGTTGTATCAACTTTACCCCATACAAGGCCTTTTTAAGTTTATAAACATCATTAGGCCTAGAAAAATTTTCAAACCCTGGAGGTTGTTTTACATAGACTTCTTCTTGGACAATACCATTTAAGAAAGCGGATTTAACATCCATTTGGTAAAGTTTGAAATTTTTAAAACAAGAATAGGCAAGTAAAATACGAATAGCTTCTAACTTTGCTTGGTGCAAAAGTTTCATCATAGTCAATACCTTCTTCTTGACAATACCCTTGAGCTACTAACCTTGCCTTATTTCGAACAATGTTGCCTTGATCATCAAGTTTGTTCAGGAATACCCATTTTGTACCAATAATAGTTTGTGATGGAGGACAAGGTACCAATTCCCATACATCATTTCTTTTAAATTGATTTAACTCCTCTTGCATCTCTAAGAACCAATCCCCATCCTCAATGACCTCATTAGCATTCTTAGGCTGTTTTTGAGAAATAAGAGCTTTCTCGGCAAATTTTCTCCGGGTCATCACTTTGTCAAGGGGATCACCAATAATAAGATCTTTTGGGTGATCTCCCTTAAATTTCAATGCAACGGGAAGATCCGAGGTATCACCTCTATCTTCTTGAGGACCATTTGAAGTGGACGGTTGATCATTTGATGTAGACGGTTGATCATCAACTTGAACAATTTGTTCAATAATATCCTCTTCATCACTTTCATCATTAGATATTCTTTCAACACCCGAAGCTTCATTAAATTTGGCATGGATGGATTCTTCAACAACTCCACTAGTCTTATTGTAAACTCGATATGCTTTGCTTTTTGTTGAATTTCCCATAAATATCCCTTCATCGGCCTTAGGATCAAGTTTGTCCAATTGATCCTTGGTATTCAAAATAAAGCATTTACAACCAAATATCTTGAAATAACTAATATTTGGAGTTCTACCTTTCCAAAGCTCATATGGAGTTTTATTCATTTTAGACGAATATAAACTCGATTAATGACATAGCAAGCTGCAGATTCTTGCCTTCTTCGCCCAAAAATATTTTGGAAGTGAAAATTCATTGAGTATAGACCGACGCATCTCTTGTAGTGTCCGATTTTTCCTTTTGGCTACTCCATTTTATTGAGGTGTCCTTGGAGCCGAAAAATTATGAGCATATTCTTTGGTTTCACAATAGACTATAAATTCACCATCAAATTTTCCACCTCGATCGCTTCGAATAGACTTAATAGTGTCTTCCTTTTCATTTTCAATGAGTCTACACAATTTAACAAACTCATTAACGGCATCGCTTTTATTGGTAAGAAAAAGAGCCCAAGTATATCTAGAAAAATCATCGACAATAACGGAAGTGTAATATTTTCCACTTATACTTGCCGTACCAATATCCCCATACAAATCAAGGTGAAGCAATTATAGGGGTTTGGTTGTGGAAATTTCATTTTTTTGGCTCAAAACTACTTTTAACTAATTTGTTCTTTTGACAAGTGTCACATAAGCCAAGATTTTCACAATTCAATTTGGGTAGTCCTTTCACATGTTGGTTTTTGTAAATATTTTTCAAATTCTTGTATCCAACATGTCCAAGTCGCCTATGCCATAAACTAGTTAAATCATTATTGGCGACTAAACAAGAAATATTTTGACTAACCAAATCACTTGTACAAATTTTGTAAAGAATGCCTTTTCTATTTGCTTCACAAATAATTTCACCATTTTTAAGTATAAGTCATTTTTCTTTATTGAATGAAACATTATAATTTGAATCACAAAGTTGGCTAACACTTATCAAATTAAACTTAAGCCCTTCTACTAAAAGAACATTACTAAGAGAGAAAGAAGAGTTACCAATTTCTCCATTTCCAAGAATTCTTCCTTTCCCATTGCCGAACATGACCATACCCTCTTCTTGGAGCTTGATGTTGGTAAAAAGTTCTCTCCTCCTGGTCATATGGCGTGAACATCCGCTGTCCATGAGCCATTTTGAATCTTCCATTGTTGTTATAGCCCCTATTACCTACAAAAGAATTTCTTTTAGGTACCCTATAATTTTGGGGTCCATGGGGGTTAGTCTTGAGACCTTTGGGTCTCCAAACATGTCTAGAGCTATTTCTCAATTTGCAATTATTAGCATAATGTCCAACTTTGCCACAATAAAAACAAGTAGGAGTAATATAACTATTAGCACGTACAAAAGTCGGACCTTGGTTATTTTAACACTTTGAAATGGCTTATAACCAAGTCCCAATTTGGAATGCTCACCTCTTTGTGCATCTAAAATTTTTGTGACTTTATCCGTGCTTATGTTGAAACGATGCACATCATTTTTCAAACATTCAATATCTTTTGTGAGCGATTCCTTTTCGGTTTCAAGAGAGTGAACTCTAGTAAGAGTAAGAGCATGAGCTTTGTCTAGAGATTCATAAGAGGTAAATAATTTTTCTTTTTCAACCTTAAGCTCCTTATGCTCCTTTTTCAAATTTTTGTATTTAACAATTAAATTTTGAAACTCAATTTGCAATTCATCAAAATCACATTGCAAGTCATCAACTATGGAGGAAGTGGAAGAATTAGAGCGTACCTCATTGTTTTCATCGCCTATGGCCATGAGACTGTGTTCGGTTTCTCCTTCCTTCCTCATCGGTTGTTTCGAGTAGTTCATCCCACGTTTTGACCTCCGCATTTAGAGCCTTCTTTTTCGTGAAAGGCTCCTTTTCTTTTGCTACTCTTCATCGAGCTTTGGGCAATCGGCAATGAAGTGCCCGGGTTTTTCGCATTTAAAGCAAGCATTATCTCTTGGTTTTCTTGCTTTATTTTTATCCACAAATTTTGCAAATTTTCGAACAAATGCGGCCGTCTCCTCCTCATCATCATCATTATCATAGTATGCATTATTAGAAGAAGAAGCAAGACCTTTAGGAATAATTTGCATACCCGATTGATTTATGGATGGTTTGGAATTTTTCCTCTCCTTGAGATAGACTTCATAGATGATGAGGTTTCCAATAAGCTCGTCAAACTTGAGTGTCTCAAGGTTTTGTGCCTCCGTGATTGCCGTTACTTTTTCGGACCATGAGTCGGGAAGAGCATTCAATACCTTAGTCACCTTGTCTTCTTCGGAGATGACTTTACCGAGGGCCACAAGAGGATTGACAATATTATCAAGCCTTTCCACCATCTTGGAGATGTTTTCACCATCATGCATGTTAAAGTTTTCAAAGTCTTTAACAAGCATGGTCTTTCTTGCTTGCTTGACCTTCTTAGTCCCTTCATAAATTGTCTCCAATTTTTCCCAAACCTCATGTGCCGACCTTATGCCTCTTATGCGATTATACTCGGTAGCCGTAAGAGAACAATACAAAATATTTAAGGCCTTACCGTTTAGAGAGAAAGCCTTTTTGTCGTTTTCATCGAACTCTTTGAAAGGTTTAGGAGTCGAGGTGCCATCCTCCGATTTCTTGGTTGGTTGATCAACTTCTTCAATGACCACATTCCAAATGTCGAACCCGCACCCTTGTAGAAAGCACTCCATACGGTCTTTCCAAAATGCGTAGTTGTTGGCGTCGAATAGTGGTGGCTTGTTGATGGAGGCGCCGGTGGTGAGATGAGCATCATATGTAGCCATGGATCTTTCCTCTTTACTCGGAACGAGCTAGCCAAAGAGTTTGGCTTTGATACCACTTGTTAGTCCAAGTGGCTACGATAATCTAGAGGGGGGTGAATAGATTATCCCAGTTTTTCAGATTTTGCCCTCTTTTTCGAACAAGACAAGCCAAGACAATAATAAAGGTGCGGAATGTAAATATCACACGTCGATTTATAGTAGTTCTACCCACCTAGGGCCTAATCTACTACCACCCCAGTATATCCGGGATGGATTTAAAAAAAAAAGGATTTTATTAATTTACCAAAAATTAATACAACACCTTGAGGATTACCACAACCCTCTTACACCACATTGAGGATTGCCACAATCCTCTTACAACAACTTTGAAGATTACCACAACCTTCAAACACCTATCACCTAGATCACCCAAGTGTATTCTTACCACAAGAATACTCACAAGGATGTCTTGTGTTGAATGATGACCAAAATCAAGATTACAACTCAATAATGATTGATACAATATGAGTACAAGTGTAATCAAGAATTGAAAGCCTAGACCTCAAATTTGTGCAAGTGAAAGTGCTAAGGCTAATACAACAAGATATATGAAAGTGCTTGCTTGATTGCTCTTTGCTTGTGTAGAGTGTTGTGTCTTGTTGCTTGAATGAAGCCTCTATTTATAGGAGAGGATTTGGCTTTTTCATTTCCGACATAGGCTCCTTCTTTGGGGAGTGATTTGTCGCAAAAGAAACCATTTAAAATCATCAATAGAGTCATAGTTAGAAATCAATCCCACAAAATAGGGAAAAGTTGTCATCGAAAAATGCAACGGATAGTTTGTCTGATAAACAAAGTGCGACGGTTGGCCACAGAGATAAGATTGAAATTGAATTTCAGCGAATTTTACACGTGGGGACCGGTCGGAGGGGGTGCGACTGTTCGCCCTTGACTATGACCGGTTGAGGTTGATAAAAATACGAAACAGAGAAGATGAACCAAAAGAGCAACTCCTGTGCACGGTCGCCCTCACCGGCCGACCACTTGGTCGACCGGTCACCCTCCCCCATTTTTCTTACGCCCCATTTTTCTGTTTCAAAACTCAACTCAGTGCGGGTTGCCCTATGGGGCGACCAGGTCGAGCCTGAAAAAGGATGTGTTGTCCAATTTTTATCGAAAAATAAACTCCAAAAATACTCCAAAAAATAGTAAAAACATTTTAAGTCGATCGGAAGTATTTAGACAACATTTAGGGACATTGTTTTGGTTTAAAAACTCATTTGAACAAAATCGAACAAAATCATCAAAATCATGATAAAAACATTTATCTCACAATATTGTCATTTTTGCCTTGACATGAGAAGTTAATGAGATAGTAATTTGTTATTTTCCTTAAAAATACGGACAATTATGTGAGGATAACGTATCAGTACCAAATACGATACTTTATCTTATCGATACTCCATAAATACATATTCGTAAAACAACATCACAATCAGGAAGGAACAAAGCCACATCCATTTTAATTCTTATAAGCCTATAAACTTTATTATACTATGATATTTTTCAACATGTTTTTTTAAATAATATAAATATATATAGTTTTATATGTCTATATATACGACAAAATACTTTTTTGGTCCGTTAAGTTAGCTCGATTTCGCTTTTAGTCCTTTAATTTTTATGGGTTGCGTTTGGCAAACACTAACTTTTCTAAACATGCACATTTAGTCCGATTTCAAAATTTCGGGGATATCTTATCCCTAAAATGCTGAGTTGGGCCAATTTTCAATGAAATAACTATTTTGCCCTTTTTTTTTGGAGGAAACCTTGGGCATGTGCACATCACATGACTTATTTACTATCTCAATATAATTAAATAACAAAAATAAATATAAGATTAAATTGAAGTAAAGAAAAAATATGAACATATATTTATAATTTTATATAAAGTTGACAAATTAAAATATATGCTCGACTTTTTTTTAATTTAATTTAAACAAAGTAATCTGAGCACATATTCATAATTTTCAACAGTAAATAAATTAAAAAAAAAAGAAAACAAAAAAAATTGTATTTATAATTTTCAACTATATATAAAAATTCAAAAAATAGAAAAGAAAAAAAACATATATATCTATAATTTTTAACTCTAAATTAAAATTAATGTAAACATAGAAAAATAATAATAAATTAAATAATAAAAATAAAAAAACTTAAATTAAATTAAATAAAATAGTCGTATATTTTTATATTTTCAACATTAAATAAAAATTAAATAAAAGAAATTTATTTTCTTTTTTTTTTTGGTTTTCCATTTTTTTTAATTTCTATTTTTTTTTAAATTTTTATTTACAGTAGAAAATTGTAAGTATACATATTTTTTTCCTGTTTCGTTGTTTCCTATTTTTTTCTTTAATTTTAATTTACAGTAGAAAATTATAAGTATATATTTTTTCTGTTTTTTTTTCTATTTTTCTTTAATTTTGATTTACGGTTGAATATCATAGATATATATGTGTTTTTTGTTTTCATATTTTTTTTATTTTTATATATAGTTCAAATTTGTAAATACATATTTTTTCTATTTTTTTTCATTTTATCTTTTTAAATTTTATTTACAGTTGAAAATTATAAATATATTTTCATATTATGTTTTTAAAATTAAATTAAACAAAATTTGTCGAGCATATATTTTATATTTTTAACTTTAAATAAAAATTAAGAAAAACTAGAAAAAAACAAAAAACTACATTATTTTCTTTTTCTTTTGGTTTTTCCCAAGGTTTCCCTCCAAAAAAAGGGGGCAAAATAGCCATTTCATTGAAAATTGGCCCAACTCAGCATTTTAGGAATAAGATATCCCCGAAATTTTGAAATCGAACTAAATGTGCAGGTTTAGAAAAGTTAGTGTTTGCCAAACACAACCAATAAAAATTAAAGGACTAAAAGCGAAATTGAGTCAATTTAACCAAAAAATCAATTTTGCCCTATATATACCGTACCAGTATCCTTAAAATTTCAAAACACAATGTATTTATGTACCCAGAGCCGGTCCTGGGTTTCGAGGAGCCTGGAGCAAAAAAACAATGAGGGCCCTCTTGTATTTACATAAAAAATAAAATATAATAAAATCAATGTAACTAATATAATTTCATTAATTTAATATATTAAATAAGATACATAATAACAAAAATATCGTACTTTAACTTTAATATTTTGGCCTTATTAAAATAAAGTTAGAAAAAATCTTTCAATATAATTTATCAAAAAGAAAGAACAAAGAAGAAAAGAACTACTAATAAATTAGCTATGAAAAAATTGAACCCCTTGTACTTTTATCTGCAAAGTCATTAATCAATATTTCATAATCACATTTTTAAAAAATTCATTTTCAATTGAAAGATATAATGCATTCAAATTCTTTAAAATTTTGTTTTTGTGTTTTGGAAAGAAAAAAGGACCTGAAGGTGTTTTGAAAAGAAAAAAGGGCTTGAAGGTGGATGGATGTTTTTTTAGTTTGCAAAAAAAAGTACAAATTTGTATGTATCAAGAATCGAAGATTGGACCTCTTAGGTTAAGGGATAAAGCCTCAACCACTAAATTACATAGCTTTTTTGTTACATGTATCAACCTTTATTATATATATTCAACATATAAATATAAAAAAAAATTGGGGCCCTTGTCAGCGGGGGGCTCTGTGCACAACACCACTTGCACCGCCCAAGACTGCCCCTATATGTACCCATATCAGTGCTTCATAGTTATTATAAATATTATCTTTTCAATTTAGTTTTATTATGAAAAACCCTAATTACCTATGAAATTATAAATATTCTATTGATATTTGCTCCTATTTTACAAATAACACCTTTTTGAGGGAATATTCTTAAAACAAAATACAAACCTCAAAATAATATTTGTAAGCTCAAGGGCTTATTTATAATTTACAAGATAACTTTTTTTTTTCTTGCGAAAAGATAGCTATTTTTCTTTGGTAATTAAACTAACCTTTAGGGGCAATCTTTTCAATTTATCTTATTTTTAACATAAAAATTTTCCGGCCCATTTCAGTGCAATCTTTTATAGGACTATGAAAAGGCAAAGCCCGCAAATACAAAATAAATTGGAAGGAAATGGGCTTTTCCCTAACTCGACCCAATTGTCGGATTTATCGGCAATTGAAACTAAACCCTATCTTCCCTGTGGTTCTAGGGTTTAATTTTCCCCAATTTCTCATAGTGTTTCCCATTCCACAGTTGAGCGAGCTTCCAAGGTTCAAGTTTCCCGTAAATGTAAGCATCGTATATCCCTAATTCCGTAACTATTCTCCATGTGTATTACCTTATAGATTCTTAATTCAATTTTTTTTTGTGTGTTCGTGTTCGTGATTTTCTGTTATCAATTATCTTACATCCATCTTTGTTTTGTTATTTTAGTGGCACTTATTAGCATTGTAGCCGGAGTGAAGGGACAATGGGGCGGGCGTACAAAATGAAAGGGCAGAAGAGGAAGAAGAAAGAAGAGAAGTACGACAAAGGAGAAGAATTTGAGCAATTTGAGGAAAATGTTACTCCGCAGCCGCCGAAGAAAGTGAAAACAGATGACGCGGCGTCGGATAAGGAGGAGAAACTGGAGCCAGTTACTGATGAATTGCCTGGTATTCCGATTGTTACGGTGGATACCAATACTAACAAACCGGGGGTTATCTTTATTCTTGAAAAGGCGTCTTTAGAAATCGCAAAAGTTGGGAAGGTCTGTTTGGGAGAGGGAATTTGGAAATTTTCACTGTGTTTTGTAATAATGTTTATCGTTTTGATTTGTATGGTTGGTTTTCTTTATGCAGACATACCAGCTTTTGAGTTCGGATGAGCATGCGAATTATTTGGTTAGGAATAAACGGAACCCTGCAGATTATCGGCCTGACATTGCTTTTCAGGTTCGAGTTTTGGATCAGAACTTGATTAATATATTTTATGTTTGTTGATGATGATATTGAACTTTTTTGATAAATTGGTTTGTCTGATTGATTTGATTTAGTTGTATATTCTTTAAAATGGAAAGAGTTGACACTGTTGTGATGCTAGCTTTTAGGGGGTTTGTTTGTTGTTAAGTGACTTTACTGTTGAGTAAGGAACCCCCGTGAACCCTAATAATATGTTTTTCAAGCTTGACTCTATTGCTTTACAAGCTTTAATATAAAGGTTACATTTGGTTGATTTCTCAAATAGCATATCTTATTTTGATCGTAACAGGCCTTACTGAGCTCTTGTAGCTCAGTTATTGTGTTTATGATTTTGTATATTATTGCCTTTTGTGCCACTTGGGTACTTACAGCTGAGGCTGTTGACTGTTGAGTGACTTGACAGCACTTTGTTCCGGATGGCCAATACCAAAAAAAGAAAAAATCTCTCCATCTTTCTGTTCTAGTTATGATCCACTTGTATTATGTGGAGGGAGATTGCAAGAGTATTTTTATTTTCTGAAAATAATTCTAGAAGTACTTCATTTTCTATATAGGAGAAAGTTTTAAAATATAAGCCCTGATGCAATCCGGGAAGAATCATAACAACCAAATTCTGTTCTATGAAACAAGGGATATATGGAGCCAAACTGTTGACACTCTATTTCAAGCAAAGTTGGACACATAGGTTTCTTCCAACATGTAACATGGTTCGAATTAGTTTCAAAATAATTTAGTTTGTTAAACACGAAGTTCCCTGTGTTGGTCTGTGAAATCATATATCATTTTGAGAACTACACTTACAACAACAACAACAACAACAAACTAAGCCTTAATCCCACTACGTGGGGTCGGCTATACGGATCATATCGCGCCATCGTTTACGGTCATAAGCCATATTTTCGTTTATTTCTAGGTATAACATGTCATGTTTAATAGCTTCTTTCCAAGTCTTTTTAGGCCTACCTCTCCTCTTTTGATTTGTGTGAGTGATTCTCTACCTTCTAAACGCCGCACAGTGCATCTAAAGGTCTCCTATAAACATGTCCAAACCATCTTAATCGTGTTTCTCTAATTTTCTCGTCTATTGGTGCTACTCCCACTTTGTTTCTAATGTGTTCATTTCTTATTCTATCTAATCTAGTGTGTCCGCACATCCATCTTAGCATTCTCATCTCTGCTACCCTCATTTTTTGTTCGTGTTCATATTTAGTCGCCCAACATTCTGCTCCATAAAGCATTGCGGGCCTTATGGCCGTTTTATAAAATTTTCCTTTCAATTTTAATGGTATTTTACGGTCACAAAGGATAGAAGATGCACTCCTCCATTTATTCCAACCCGCTTTGGATCCTATGTGTGACATCTTTATTGATTTCTCCGTTCTCTTCAATTATAGATCCTAAGTATTTAAAACTCTTTGTTGGCCAGCGACTTTGATACTTGAGTACCAACCCAACATGGACTCTATAAACTTTTCATGCCCTCTTCTCTTGCCTTTCTTGCACCAAAATTATAACCTGCAAACTATTATCCGCAGAATTAATATATTTACTTTCACTATTGGATATGATTGTTCTCAAGTTGAGGGGTATTATGATTATCCCGTTCCTCACATATATTCAACATTTTGATACTTCCAGGCAATTCAAACAATTTTAGACAGTCGTGTCAACAAATGTGGGAGATTGAAAGCTTTATACGTGAGGACACAACAAGGTCTTCTTTTGCATATCAAACCTCATGCTCGTATGCCAAGGACATATAAGAGGTTCTCTGGTCTCATGGGTGAGTAATCATAATTCAAATTCTACATTTGTATATTTCCATTAGAAAACTTTTTGTTCACAGTATTCTTCTAATCATACTTATCAATTCTCTGCAGTGCAATTGCTGCAAAAGCTTCACATTACTGCAGCTGGTAAAGGTGAAAAGCTTTTGCGCGTCATCAAGAACCCTGTCACCCAGTATTTACCCATCAACTGTCGTAAAATAGGTGAACCATTTTTCTCTGTTTATTAGTGTAATTGGTGTCTACTTTGTTGCCACATGAAGATATTAATTGGTTATATTGGACATCAGGTTTCTCACACAGTTCAGAAAAGTTGGTCGATATGTACGAATATGTTGGTACTATTAACAATGAATTGGATCTCGTTTTTGTGGTATGTTCAGATATTCCTCACTACTCTATTTTCCGTACTTTCTGTTTTATTTATTTATTTTTGGGAATACTGTTATGTAGCTGAAATTTGCTTCTGGCTGGTGTGAACTATTTGACAGGTAGGGGCAATGGCCCATGGGAAAATTGATGAAGACTATGTAGAAGATTATTTATCGAGTAAGCTAATTTCAATTGCAAATATTTATTTCACTTGAATATGCGTCTTGTAGTTCGTTTAACTATCCCTTAGGATATGAGTAAAGTTTTAAACTGTGGTGTGCAATGGAGATATTAGTTCGCCTTTGTCATCTGCTTTAAATTAAGTGGCAATGTTGTTTCCATGCTATCTTCCTCTCTCACTCGGACTACATCCTGAAGCCATAACTCTTGACACTTAAGGCATTATATCGTAGATGAGTTTAACTTTTGGGATTCGTTCACTCCAACACACATTGTGCATGCTCTTGAGAAATACAATCCAAACTCATTTATTGGGCCCTTTTAATTTTATTGTTCTTACCTTGATATCAGTAGGATTTTCTCGACGTTTTGTATTTCACGTTTCGTGTTTATTTAAGTTTTTCTTATAAGGTAATGTCCTTTCTCAGTTTCTGAATATCCAATGAGTGCTGCATACTGCATATCAATAATTACGACCGCTGTGGAGCGAAAATGGAAGATCTTGTAAAAGCGTTATCCTTCTCTCTGGCATTTCCGAACCCTTAGCGGCAATATGATGGGATATCTCGAAATAGTGGCCCTTGTCGACTTCCTACATTTTCTTGGGCGCTGTAATACGGTCATAGTTGTACGATGCGCAATGTATTTTTGAGTATTAACACACTATTCAGTTTCGATGGTTATTGTAGTTCAAACGTAATTTATATAAAGCAGGTGTTTGTCTATTTTTGCTCTTCAATTTACGTTTTCAAAATGGTTATTTAGTGATTGCATTTGGTTTTCTTTTTTACGTGCTTGTAAGTTGGTTATTTTTTTTCCATACATCAATGTTTGGCAAAGTATAGCTTTCCGTGAAAGAAAAGCATTCGGAATTTCAGGCACACAAGTAATAAGTGCCACAATTTCAGATTTCTTATTCCACTTTTGTATTTCATTTTTGGGTTAATTACAAAAAGTACCCTTGAGGTTTGACCTAATTACAAAAAAACCCAGCTAACTTTCAAAATTACAAAAAATACCTTCAAGGTTTTATTTTGTCGAACATTTAACCCCTCTATAAGCAAAATATATTTCAAAATCCTACTTCATATATATAAAATCATTGCAGTGTACCCCTCAATTTTAAAACTGAATCAAACCTTAGTGGTACTTTTTGTAATTTTGAAAGTTAGCTGGGTTTTTTTGTAATTAGGTCAAACCTCAGGGTACTTTTTGTAATTATCCATTTAGTTTTTGGATGGATGGCACATGTATGAACATTCAAATAAATAACACACACATATTGATATTGAAGATGCATATAATTCAACCACGTGGAATAGAAAAATGGAACATAAAATCTCGAGCCAATTTTACTCAGGCATGAATCTCACCGGACGGGATCCTCTATCCCAAAAAGATGTTTCATATCCTAATCCACCACACAGATGATTGTCACGTGTATAAAACTTCAAAACTTATGTTTGATTTGTGGTTGAAATTAATATGGTCATATTTATACACGTGTGGAATGAAAGATGGAACATCTTTTTGGAACAGAGGTCCCATCCGGACTCTCACGTTTCAATGGATGCCAAGGCAAAATCAATCCACCGACTTTCATTTGCCTGCCATCGAATGATCCCTCCGGCGATGTTGGCTACACCGCCCCTCCTGCCAAAAGCTCCGCCGTCTGGCCGACCAGCCCCACCGAGTACGGCTATCTTCCAAGAATCTTGAAACTCATTTCCCAGCATTAGGTCTTCATTCTTGAGTGATTGAGCATTGAAAACTTCATTACTATCATAAGCTAGTAATATGATGGCCACAAGAAAAATTGCCAATGCAATTGAGAAAAGCCTTATGCACATAGCTTTGGCTTGGAATATTAGTGGAATGGTCATGGTACAACATGGATAATTGAAAACCCCACAAGACTAACATAAAACTTGGAAAAGGGGACTAGAGATATGTTATTGCATTTTGTCTATGGATGCAATTATACATATATATATATATATATATGTGTGTGTGTGTGTGTGTGTGTGTGTGGAGATTTACATCCATATAACTATATAAGTTGGCAAGGCTACTATATTGCTTTGAGGGCTCTCAAGCTAGTTCTTGCGTGTGCTGTTTGAATATAAAATCCATAGCCTTGCCTAATTTCATTAAATTTGAGTCATTAATGAAATGTAATCCAAAATTAATGATGCATGCCCTAAGGTTAGGGATGCATCATCTCATTACCTTTTTCATGGATGGAATTAATCCTAGTACTATTAACATTCAAGTACATTGAAATTTAGAGTTTTGACGGGGACCCAATGTATTAGTGTTGGTATATGCGCTATTAAGTTAATAAGGTCTTTTGTTCCACGAGCTTGTAGCTCAAGTGGTATCGTTCACTTTTTGAAAGGGTGTTGATCAGACCTCCAACAACTTCTCTGATTTTTTTTTTTAAAAAAGGTAGATTGTTGTTCGCTTTTAGGTATTGTAAAGCAGTAATTCGATCAAAACCGATGTTAACGTTGATGAGTAGAATTTCTCACTAGCTAACATGACTAAATTTTAGCCAAGATTTGTAAAACAACTCAACATTTTCAAAGCCTCACTAGATAATAATATGAACTCACTAAATCTTAGTTGGCAATATAATAGAAATACCAAAACTCTCACTTTTTTAACACTTATCTATAGTTTTTCACCATTCTCTCTCCTCCCAGGACATGTACTGGAAAAAAAAAAACGTTTATCTAAAGTTTTTCGTTTGTCAAAACGAAGCTATAATATTGAAAGGAGTAGTATTTAGAATTAAATGATAAAATGTGTTATATACCACATCAAAGTTTTTTTTTTTTTTACCACATCATCAAAGAATTTGAGAATTGGTTATTAACCATTTTCTCTTTTTTTTAAACTCAATAGAATGATGGTTCTTGTGTGCTCCAGCCTGCACTCATCTTAATTGTACATAAGTAAAATTTATTTTTCCTTTGGAGGATGGCCCAGGTATTGATGGATCTGGACTGCTCAAATAAATTCCCAGTTCTTTAGCCCATTAAGGTTTTAGCCTTTGAAGACTAATTTTTGGACAGTTTGGAAAACATAACTGAGCCCAAATAATCTGTATTTGTATGGCTTGGGCTTGGACGGTCTGGGATTGTCAAGGCTTCAGACTATTCAGTTAAGAGTCCACATAAACTTTTTTTTTTTTTTGAGGAAGACACATAAACTTATTTTTATCCATTACTATTATTAAGATTATTTCATATTGGGGGTTCAAGCCTTTGCTAAATTCCGAGTTCTTAACCATTTCTTGAACTTAACTTTCTAACTGTAAATAGCCAGTTAGATATGTCCATTTTGAATTAAAAATATTGTAAAAGCCCAAACTTTGCATCCATGCTAGTTATTTTAAGCTTAACTGCAAAATTGGTCCCTTCACTACAGTGGCCTAGAAATTTTGGTCGTGTAAATATTTTAGGTAGCAATTTTGATTCTACAAGATTTTGCCTGTGCAATTTTGATAACATAAGTTCTAATTTGTGCAATTTTAGTCCTACGAGTTTTGATTTTGTGCGATTTTGGTCCCAACTGAGTTTTTTAATATTTAATTTGTTCATATAATACCCTTGTCCTTCAGCCAAAAAACCCAAAATACCAAATATACATATGACCTTTAAAAGCTACATGACTAAATTTGCTATTTTGATTAAAGGTAAAATCATCAAGGACCAAAATTGTCACGTCAAAAAGTTATAAGACTACGATTGCCACTATGGGACTAAAATTGCAATTAAGCCGTTATTTTACGAAGAAAAGTTTCAACAGTTGGAAAAAAACACATACACACACAAACCATTTTTTTAAATCTTTATTTTTGTTTATATATGTTTTTCTTTTTCCTCGTGCACTTATAAATTAAATGGCATTGTAGAAGTTCTCATACATGTACAAAGATTTATATATAAAATACTCAAAGATTTATAAACTTGAATATTTTTATAAAGAGATTAACCTTTTCTTATAACCATTATTTGAAGGTTCAATGATTTAATCTTTTTTTAAATAAACAATCCATACACATGGGAATATAAAGCAAAAGATATGCATGGGATTTGGTTAGAACCAAGGTTGCAGAAATCGCTAGGCGCTCGTTAGGCGGTGGACGAGCGCCCGCCTAGGCGGGCGCCTAGAAATATCATTATTTTTCTCTTTTTTTTTATTTTTTTTAATTTTTACTATTCTTTGGCCGATTTTTTTCCGCCTAGGCCCGATTTTTTTGACCGCCTAGGCCCGATTTCTGGTCGCCTAGCCCGCCTTGGCAGGCGACTAGCCCGATTTTTCGCCTGACCGATTTTTTCCGGCAATTTTTACAAAATCGGATCGGCCTAGGGGCGCCTAGCGCCTAGTCGGCGCCTAGGTCAATTTTTACAACACTGGTTAGAACTTAGAAGTAAGAACATATAAGGTGCCCTAATGGGTCTTGCTAGGGACAACCATTTGCCCCTACATCTCTTCTAAAGGGCACCATACATATTATAAGGGTATAGCCAACATTAAAAAGTATTCCTAATATATTCCTCAATATAATTAAAACAAACATTTATATATTATGATAACTAAAACAAAAGATACAAAAAAATTATATTTTTTGTATTGTACAATAAACTGAGATTTCTATGAATTTCAAGAGTGGCCTAGGTCTAGGTGCCACCTCCATGTATGCAATTAAAAATAAGCAAAAGACAAGAACAAGAAAATCATTGTGGAACAAACAAGCTGGCAAGAAGATTTTGTGGGTGTGGCTTAAGATTGGCAGTTTTGTGTATGTTTTTCCAAAGAGTTTATTGTTATTGATGAGGGTAAGGATCAGGATTTTTGGTTTCCAACTCCACCTTTTTCTTAATATATAACTCAGTTTTTGCGCTTACACCCTACTACGCTTGAGAATAATTTCCGACACCTCATTGTTGCAAACTTGCCATCGTTAAAGCGGAAGATATGCTTGGTCTCGATCGAGTTGTGGTTGGATCTTAATTATTAATCAACCGTAAAAGTGTTGGGAAAAGGGTATAAATAACTCCGATTATCAATTGATCGATGTGAAAATGCGTGAAGGCTACATAGATCGAATTTGTGAACCCTACAAAATCATAAACCTATCTACGAGATCTAAAACATATATAGACATATTTTAAACTTATACAAATCTAACTCGATCCAAGTAGAATCGAGAAAATTGCATAAGCGAAGGACAATCACGAACCCGCATTTGTCACTAATCTTTGGTAATTGGTCATCCGAATCTTTACGGAACGACAAAATCATATGAACGAAAAATTACCACGTGAGACAAAAAGCTACTTATTAAGTAGAAAAATTCTACTTGTTAAGGGGACAAGAGACTACCATGGAGGAGACTCGAAAACTTCCGTAAAGGAACAGAAACAAACAACTAATTGAAAAAAATAAAAAAAAAACAATGTTCCTTCCTCTATCTTCCTATAGTGGAAATATGAGGGAACAGAAAAATAATAAGACGACTAGGGCTTGCTAGAAAGAGTTTTTAGAATTGAGGAGAAAATAAATCTCTTTCTTGCCAATTGGTTGCCCATTGTATTTGTCCATTTTTAGGACTTATGAATTTCTTAAACTAAATAGATTTATTTTGAAAAGTTTAAATTGATCGACGTAAGATTTAATTTGGAGAAGTGTATAAGTATAGAACATGCTTAATAATACCACGTGAAATCAATTATATCACCCTCGAACAAACCTTAGACCTAATTTGATGTTTACATTGGCTTGTGCAAGTAAATGTGGAATCTTGAATACTTTGCTTAAGTTCACCCATGTACAAATTCAATCTATTTTTTTTTTTTTGAAATGTTATTTCTTTATAAAGGAGGAATATATAAGTTTTTTTTTGTTTTTTTTTTTTTGTAATTTTCAAAAATCTCGAGGTTCTTTGTAAGAAAAAAAATTGTATGAGATGGTGTCATGAACATTGTCCATCGACGGATCCTATATATAAATAAAATTCCAACTTAAAACAAAACCAATAAAAAAACTTATATTTTTTTTTTTATTTTGTATGATTCGTCTCATTTAACTTAATTAAGTCCATGAGACGGTCTCATATAAGACCGCTTCTCTATATGTGTAATTAGTCTGAATCTCAGGGTTTTTATTGTAATTATTTCTTTAAATAAATGTGTGTGTGTGTGTTGGCTTGTGAAGACATGGACACCTTGATGAGCTCCCCCACAAGGGGCTTAAACATGTTCTTTATGTAAAGCCGACCTGACCCACAATACCCGGCAAGAATCATTCATTTCAAAACTCCTTACAACCAAACAAAAGAATCCTTCGTTTTTAAGACCAAATCCATTCTTGGAATTTGAGTTTTGAGTTGTTTTTTTGGACCATCCCATTTAAATTCTCTCTATAGTCATTTATCATAAAATCAATATTCATCATAATAATGTTTTGAAATCTGGACGGCTGGCCGGTTCAACCGGTTTAATCGGGAACTGGTCCGGTTCTAAATTAAATCTGAGTGGCTAAAAATCAGTGCCACCCGGTAAAACTCGGTAAAAACTAAAAACCCCGGGAACCGGTGACCCGATTAACCCCGTTCAATTTTTTATTAAGCAATTTTCTTTTTACAAAATTGAAAGGAAAAGGATTTGGTAAATTTATATATAACTTTTCCTTATATTCGATTTATAAATATATTTGGATAATGTAATTTATTAAATTTATTTTTATTTTTATTTTAATTTGTTATTTTGTACATTTGTACTTGTATTTAACTTTTATATTTATACATATATATGTGTGTGTGTGTGTGTGTGTATGGGTCAACCAGTTTTTTAGAACGGTTAACCGGTTGAACCAGTGACTCAATGACCTAGCTATTAATCCGGTTCGATGTTCGGTCCGGGTTTAAAAAGCATTGCATCATATACATATGGGCAAATAAATTTGGTATTGCTATGCAGAGCCGGTCCTGAGTTTTGAGGGGCCTAGAGCAAAAAAAAATGGGACCCCTCGGATTAGATAAAAAAAAAGACAAACACGTTACAAATGACAATTTTATTAATTTAACACATAAAATAACATATGTAATAATAAAAATATCATACTCCAACTTTAATATTTGTTTCATTAAAATAAAATTATAAAAAAATCATCCAATATAATTTACCAAAGAGACAAGACAAAAAAGAAAAGAACTATAAGTAAATTACCTTTGAAAAATTGATCTTCTTGGTTCATTATATATATTATTTTTGGTTTTGGAAAAAGATAAAAGGTTGTATTAAATTATTGGGGCTATTATTTTATTTTGTAAAATGTATTTGTAAAAACATATAATGATTACGTGGAATGTATTTGTAATTTGACTAATATTCTCAATACATTTTCGCTTTGTAAAAATCATCCAATACAAATATTTTAGCTTTGAAAAAATTTATTTTGTAAAAACAATCCGTGTGAGCAACTCTGCCAAGAGGACAGAAAAATTTTGATTAGGTTTTTGTGGACAAAAAATAATCAACTCTGCAAGAGGACAGAATCGGACACTGGACCTCCAAATCCTTTAGAAATGCTGGCACCCAGCAGTGGTGGACGCAGGATTCGTGACTTGGGAGGGGCAAAATCTATTTTGAAGACCTATATATGATTTTTTTTTCAAATTTTTTTTTGGGGGGGCGCAAATGTAATTTTTCATAAGTATAGGTATATTTTAAAAATAAAACATAAGTAGAAAAATCAATTTTTGGAAATTTTTTGGGGGGCAGTGGCCCCCACTTGCCCCCCCTCTTTAGTTCCGGACCACTGGGCCATCTTAATTACTTGTTATTTTGGCTGCCTTTATTTATATTAATCTAAACATATTTATACACTCATTAAAAAAAAATCTCCGGGGACCCTTATTGGTGGGGCCTCTGCGGCGGCACCACCTCGACCTCCTCAGGGCCGCCCCTGTTGCTATGCACCATTTGCTTTTATTTATTGGGGTCAATATTTTTATGATTGATTTATAATAGAACGGGTAGATTTTATTTATTTGCAGTTGCAGATTTATAAAGTTCATTTTTACCCCCTTAAAAAGGGGCAAAAAGAAAAGGGATCGAAGTTTAAGTTGTAGCATTATTGTAAAAGCTCATCAAATCAACTAAGTTTGTCGTAAAAAAAGTTGGGATTTCAAATATTGAATTGTTTTTTTTTTCCCTTTAAAAGAAGGCTGAAGGCAGGCAACTTTACAAGGGAGCTCTTCTTTTTTTTTTTGTCTTCATATTCCCTTTTTGTGTACTTGACATTTATGTTTTTTGTTTGTTGGGATTTACAAAATAAAAGCTAATATTATATCTCTTTATTTAATTCTCAAACAATATTTCTAGTGAATATAAAAGTACCATGTAGGCTCCCATAAAAATTCAATGTTAATAGTTGCTTAATTTTACTAGGTTATAGAGTATAGACTTTTTTGCAACAACAATCAATATGAGCTATTTAAGCAAAAATCCTAGCAATATTTCTTGTGACTAATTGAGCCTCGTGCAATGTGTGCATTTAGATAGTTGTACCTTCTAAGTTCTCACTAGTAATCTAGGTCTACCACGCAAATTATGCCATATATTCATCAAATTTCGAGTAGATAGAATTAGGGATAATTACATAAAACCCCCTAAGGTTTGGGGTAATTACAAAAAAACCCAGAGATTTTTGAAAATTACAAAAAAACTCCTTATGGTTTGATTCTGTATACATCTTCCTCCTTCATAGGCAAAAACATTTCAAAAAACTACGCTTATATTTGTAGAAATATTACAGTTAACCCTTTAAATTTAAGACAAAATCAATCCAGAGGGGGCTTTTTGTAATTTTGAAACATCTCTGGATTTTTTTGTAATTAGCCCAAACCTTGGGGTGTTTTTGTAATTATCCCTAGAATTTACCAAATCAAGTAATAATATTTAGCATAATTTTTTAAAAAAAAGTCCAAATACATTTTGATTAGTCTCATCCTAAAAAAAGTGTCATTTTCGAGGAAATGGACTGGTTAATTGTTTATAAACTACAAACTACCCGCATGCTCATTTGATTAATCAATTTCCCCCAAAATTACTTATATTATCATAGATATATGAGTATCATATGATTCTTTTCGTGTTGTTATGACTCATGAAATATTTTGTTAAAAGTAAATCTCGTGATTTGCACTAACACAAAAAATTCTACCTAACTATGTTGTATATTTGTCCTTACGGACTTTATAAGAAGTAATGGAGTGTTTGCAATCACAAAAAGTATTTTTCAGCTTTTGACTAAAAGTATAAATTTTCATGTTTATATATGTCAATTTTTGTTTCTAATTCTACTTCATTTAATCATAATATAAAAGCAGAGAGATGAGTGATTTAGATTATGATTCTACTATTGGTTTGACTTTTACAAATAAATAAATATTTTTGTAACTTTTCACTAAACATTCCCAAACTCCAGATTCTATTTATAAACACTATCAACTTAATTTTGATTCTCAACTACTTTTACTTTTGTTGCAATAATTTTTTTTTTCTAAAAACTGAAGTTTTTGCAAATTAACACTCCATAAATATGATAAAATAATATAATGGTATCATAAGAGTATAAGACACATTTTTTTTGAGTGATAATGTGATATGTATTGATACTAAGTTTTTCATGACTGTATTAATCAAAATTCCGAAAAACAAAAAAAGAAAACGTTAAAAAAATATATAATTAAGTTGGATATGTGTGTGTAAATATATAAAAAGTAGGAAAGCAACAAATGCATATAAATTAGTTGTTTGGAGGAGGATGAACTTTCCACTTTTATATAAACCGTCACCAAAATCTGGATAATCTAATTCGAAGTTAATTTGGTTGGATGCAAGTGTTAAATTTTTTCACTATATTATTGTTTTACAAGTTGGCTTAAAAAAGGGTTTTTCATTATACGTACTATCCAAATTATATATATTTTATGTACATAGAAAATGTGGATGATAATTAATTAAGTGAGTATTATATAATTAAATTAGATTTCATGCAAGAACCATATCTATTAATTAAAGAAATTAACTGACTTTAGCGGAAGGTTCAACGCATCTTCATTTATAAACTTTAATTAATAAATGAGTTTAACAGCTCATTTGGACATCGTTAGGTATTTCCAACGTTGTGCTAGCTAGGGTTATTGCCTTATATTAATTAGTTCATGTCCTCTCATACAATTCCAAAACTCTTATAACATAACTGCGTGTGTGTGCGCGTGCGTGTAGGGATAACAATGGGTTTAGGTCAACCTGTCCCGTCTCGTTTGGAGTAGGTCTTAATTACTCTAAACTTGATTTGGAACGAGTTTTGGATTTATTTGAATCTAGATTTGAACTAGACTTGCTCCATTAAGATTATAAACTTATGTGTGTGTATATATTTATGTATATTATTTATGTTAGGGATTTTTCACGTGCGATATTATATTCCGAGAAAATTCAGAAAACTTACTTGCATTCGAAAATGAAATTATAGAAAATGCGAGAAAATTAGACCGAGACTAGAGTTCGACTCTATGTCTTTAAGACTAATTGCCCGCTCACGGTGCCCACGGTTGAATAACAAACGTCTCCCAAGATACAACGGTCTCCTCTTCTTTGTAGTAGCACTCCAAACAACAAGAGACGCGAACTTCGAATGTTTTGTACTCTTTTTTTCCGAAATTTTTGTGAAAAATATGCTTATGAATGTATGCAACAATGCTTATGCTCATAAATTTTCTACGCATAATAAGGGAAATATTTATAGATTACCAAATGTCACTATTGAAACAACACAATCTGTTCGAATAGACACGTCTATTTATTCGAACAGACACGTCCATTGGTTTCAAACGAAACAACACAACTATTCGAATAAACCTTTTCAATCCAAATAGTTTCGAATGAATAGTCACACCTTTTGGCAATAATTTCTCATTCACCCGGAAATATCTATTATATTTCCAACAATCCCCACATGAATGAGAAATTACGTGAATCAATGCAAATGCACATGTAAATGCAGACGCTAAAGAGAGTACAAACGGAAAGCTATTGCATCAGGAGAGGTAGCTTTTGGCTTTGAACCTTCCCTAGTGGAGTACTATCGGATTTACTTGGCTAATTAGTGAACATAATGTCTTGAACTATTCAGCCGTTGGTGTAAACCAAGACAACAACACCCACACAATAACCTCCCTAATATTTCCAGTTCTCATGGTTGTGTTCATTTTGGCCCTGAACAACCTTGGGTTTCATAAGTGTTTTAGAGAATTCAAGCCTTGAAATTCTCATAGAAGCGGCCCTACTTCACACTTACATAGGTGACCTCCTATTAAGAGTATTCTGCCATACCCCACTTGGTTTAACCAAGCTATAGGAATCATTAAAAGTTAAACTTAACCTTACATACTTCTGCAGAAAGCACTTTTAATCATAGGAATGGGTAGGAATTTTATCCTAAGTGCTTAACTGAATCTTCATAACTTAGTTGTCCCATTGAACCAAGTTCTTGGGATCTCCAGTCATCATGGTTGGGTTATCATTACAAAGATTCATGCGTAATAGGCTTTAATCTCATTCCCTTCGATAATCGGTATTTGATCTCCACTTCAATCAAGTTTGCGCGCAAGATTGAGATCAATATCTTTACATATTTGAGCATATAATCCCTGAGCATGTGTAACCACTTCAAATCGACATAAGTGCTACCGGTGGACTTTCAAGCCCTTCAATGTCAATGTGGCTTTATAACACCTTAAGCTCATATAGACTATTGTCAATATGTCATCTCTTTTTAGGAAGAGATTCGTTTGTCATTATCTATACAATGATTTAATAGTTGTACATATTCCCTTCAAGTTCGGAACAACAATCCATTTTGGGCCTACCTTGAGAAGGTTTAGCCTTTAAGGCCTTTTTTCTACACCTTTCCTTCGTATCTCAATGTGTGCACTATTGCAACACTAAAGAGTACACTAAAAGATGCACCTCTTCAAGAGAAATCACAGGTGCCCCTTTTAGTTATCAATCAGCCATGTCAATGTCAATTGACTCATATCCTTTTTTTTCTTAGGATACATCTCAAAGAAATACAAGGACATCTCTCAAAGAAACTTGTATTTCTTTGACTCTGCAATTATTGGAGTCAATCTTTGTCAAGACTGAGGTAAATTTATATTTACCAAACATCCCCACATTTGAGGCAAAACTCATCACCCTCACATTGTGCAACAAGGTCAACTTTGAGAATTATCAATCTAACAATTTATTATTTCTCACAAAGTTCAAATGTGATTGTATCGCCAATTGACAAACAGTCCAATTGCCTACACAAAATTCCAAAGAATTTCCCAGGAGGTCTAAAGGATTCAGTTGTATACATTCACCATATTTTAGGTAGAGTTAATTTGTCATGTGCTCCTTCACAAGGGGACACTAAATCATATGCCTCACACAAAGACATTCAAATTTGCTCATGCGTTCTTCACATGTTTATGACACTCAAAATGTCATAGAACTAAAGTTATCATGACACTTAAGGTATCATAATACCCAAGCTGTCATGACACCAAACTGTCACAACACTCAAGTTGGCACTTTGTGCCCTGCTTATAACTGATTGGCTATTGCAGTATCCCAACATGGAATCCCATATTTCAAGGTATTATCCTTTATGTGGGTTGCTAAAGCAAAGCTTCCCTTTCCAATTTCTGGTATCCTTGTTTAACACAAGATTATCCAGAACTTTTATGGCTCGGCCACTTTTCTTTAATTCGTTAGAACCCTCGTCCCGGTAATCCAGTTAGAAACCTCGTTCTACTAGATTTTAGACCTTAGTTCCAACAACTCCATTAACATCTTTTACAAGGTGTATAACCTTGGGTGTTATCACATCTTCAGTAACACTTTGGATTTAACTTGCTACTATGTCTGCCTCTAGTGTTACAACACTTTGGGCAACTTTCATGCAACTGTGGTTTCGATGTTACAATACTTTTGGCAATACCTTCTGTCATATTTAAAAAAAAAATACAATAGAAGCTCACCTTGTGGTCCATAAAGTGTGGTCACAACCCCACAATTGTCGATTTCCATTCAGAATCGCGGTTGTCTTTCTCAATCCGAAGTTGAACTATCAAATCCTCAAGCCCCATTTCCTCCAGCTTATGCTTGAGGTAGTTCTTATTTCCAAATAAGACTTATAAAATTATACTAGAAAACCAATAATTGAAATTGGTATCTAAACGGTACTAGATTACCATTATTAATTTCAATACACATGAGTCTGTGGTAAACTAGTAATATCATTAAATAGTCTTGTCAAATTTGAACACAAATATTCAAACTTGACATAATAATATGTTTCTGAACCAAACTTTTATAAATCAATCAGAAACATAGACTCTAAAAACAGGATTAGTAACAATTTGAATTGCAATCAAGTTGGATAATAACACCAAATAGAGTTAATATACAAATCACGACACAAATTCATATTTTTGCATTCAAATTACTAGACAATATTATAATTCCCAAATACAGAGTCAAAACAGATTAATCAATCTAGAAACATACATAATACCCGATTCAGTCACAAGTGGCATCAACTGATAAGGTTGAGTACATAAATTGAAGACAATTTACAATTTCTAATGCAATCTTACTGTGCACATCATCAAGAGGACATGAACATGTACAGGTTTCACAAGCAGTAGTTTCACAAACAATAGTGAAATTCCAAAAATCAAGTCCTTACCACTTCCATCTCAAACTTATAATTACAAATATCATAACTTTGGAATCTTAACCGGGACTAGATTAATCTCATGAAACTAATCATATACATATAAGAAACTCACAAAACAGATTTAATACAATTCAAGGATCAGTCAGCTTTATAAGGCACGTGCTTAAATACAAGAAGACGTGCCAACTTATTATAATTTAAATTTAAATCAGAAGCATATATAATATAGACATCTATTTGCAGTGCACATTTAATCCTTGTATGCATTAATCTAAACCAGAAACATAAAAGTTTCTCTAAAAGCACCTATGCTGTTCATCGTAGCTACGAATAAGCAAATTATTTAACAGTGACTAAACAGAATATAATATGCACGAAACAGCGGATGTAGATTCGTCTTAAATTGTTGGGGATTTTTCACGTGCGATATTATATTCCGAGAAAATTCAGAAAACTTACTTGCATTCCCGAAAATGAAATTATAGAAAATGCAGAAAATTAGACCGAGGCTAGAGTTCGACTCTATGTCTTTAAGACGAATTGCCCCGCTACGGTGCCCACGGTTGAATAGCAAACGTCTCCCAAGATACAACGGTCTCCTCTTGCTGTAGTAGCACTCCAAACAACAAGAGACGGCGAACTTCGAATGTTTTGTACTCTCTCTTTTTTTCCGAAAATTTTTGACAGAAAATATGCTTATGAATGTATGCAACAATGCTTATGCTCATAAATTTTCTGCATAATAAGGGAAATATTTATAGATTACCAAAGGTCACTATTGAAACAACACAACTGTTCGAATAGACACGTCTATTTATTCGAACAGACACGTCCATTGGTTTCAAACGAAACAACACAACTATTCGAATAAACCTTTTCAATCCAAATAGTTTTGAATGAATAGTCACACCTTTTGGCAATAATTTCTCATTCACCCGGAAATATCTATTATATTTCCAACAATTTATTTATATGTAAAAAATTTAGGGATGACAACTCGTTCGCGAGTCGGGTTGTTACACGACATATACATCAATCCCATTAATTCGGACTCGCTCCGTTTAATTATTTGGATCGTATTCATCAACTCGAGCACGACCTGTTTAAAATACGAATAACGTGAACATTACCCAGGATGACCAGTGATAAGGAAATTACTATATTGACCTCGCGTAGGTTAAAATTACTACTTTAATGTCGACTCGTTTGAAATTACCAAAATGCCCTCAGGATCTGCAGTTTTTCTTAGAGCTGTCAATTTTGGTCTGGCCCGGTAAAAATATCGGACTGGGCTATATTTTCTTAGGCCGAAAGGAGCCGGACTTTTTTGGCGCGGCCCATTAGGCTCGAAAAGCCGGCCCGACCCGATTTTTTCTTTGTATTTTTGTGGGTTGGACGGACTGGTCTCTAAAAATAGTAGTCCGATTATTGTTTGGTATGATCCGACCCGATTTTTCGAGTTAACCCTGTGGGCCGATCCGGCCCATTTAACACCTCTAGTTTTTCTTTTTCTATATGGGTCAAGGCCCGACCCGAAGGTCCGATTGGGTTGCCCGCGAGTAGGGATGGCAATGGACCGGGTTCAAATCCGGACCTACAATGAATCCGTCCCGTCTAGACCCGTAAAAAAACCATCCCGCCGGATACAAGGCGGGTAACGGGTTTATCTTTTTCAAACTCGGCCAGGTCCGGGGCGGGTCGCGGGTCCGGCTAGACCCACCCCGTATATTAGCAGTATTAATATATTTACACTGCATATGCTACTGCCATCTGAAATATTTGTTAGGAATTTTCTTTTGTTTATTTCTAGAGTGACTTTACATTTTCTTTCTCTTTTTCTTTTTTTTTTTGTGTATTTTCACTTTTTTATTTATTATATTTTTTGTTGTGCAAGTCTGCAAGCCTCCAAACATTCAACTTGCTGTTGAATTTAATATACATGATATAGGGCTTTTTTATCTTTTTGAAATGACTCAACTTAGTCATGCAATCCTGAAATAATATTAAATAGAATAAAATCACAATGAAAACTCCGAGTAGTTGAGAACAGTCAATAGGCTGATTGAGTACTTAACTCAACTGACCAGGCAAAATCTTCAGACAGATGAATTTTTTTGGCGGGTCTGCCGGGTTCAACCCGTCGGGTCCTGGGTCCATGACGGGACGGGGCGGGTCTCGAGGTGGAGGCGGGTCCCGGGTCCATTTTTCCCTTGGCGGAGCGGGTCCTGGATTTGGCCGAACCCGTCCTAGACCCGCCCCGTTGCCATCTCTACCCGCGAGCCCTTCGTCGTCGATGAGGCAAGTCGATCGCCCAGATCATGATACATGGAGATTCCCGTTTCACGATGAATATAAATACATCACGAAAACCAATGTAAAAGGCAACTTGTTATTATTCTTAAATTACATCGCTCTCTAGCTTCTAATTAAGTATCTCATTACCTGATTAGACATAAGCATCATAGGGCCTTAGCTGGGGGCCCATCCCGACTAGCCTAACGTATGTTCTGTTTCAGGTTCCCCTCTACCTATTAAAGTACCTCACCTTTTTTCCCTGCGATCCGAAGATCATGTACATTTGGTTTACCTCCTAAATCAACCGGTATATTTTTTAGACCCAAATAGACCAACTATCTATTGGGTTATGTGGGGGTATTTTGGTTAATCTATAAACTAAAAATTGCAAATCAAATCACAAATAAATGGGTTAAAAAAGTCTTTTCGGGCAACACGAAATTGATGTGATTATTATTAGTATTGTCTGGGTGAACTAGATTCCTACCCAAATTTTTAATGTTTCAACCTTAACCCGTTTATAACGTGTTAAATATTGTTCTAAAAATCACTCATCCCTTCCAGTGGGGAATAGTCCCTGCCCATGTGCTAGGCTCCACTTGTCCGCCTAAATTTTTTTTCCAATTAGGCCTCGTAAGCATTAAGCCTCAGTCTACCACAAGTCTAGCGTCTAGCGCTTTTTAGAATACTAGACTGTTAGGTTCGGGTCGTGTTGGAGATTGTCACCCCTAGTATAATTGTGTAAACTATGCGCTTGTACTCACTTAGAATATAAATATGTATGGATTAGATTTTTTTATTTATTTATTTCCTTTCATTAAGGTTATTTTGGAACTTTTACTATTGACAGCTTTTTTAGGAACGTGACTATTCATAAACCGTGATGTAAGGGATTGTATATCCGATTGAAAAGTCCCTCAATTAGGGCTATTTTCCATTTTCAAAATATGGATCACATTGATTCTAAATATGCAATATGTTCTCTTTACGTATGCAAAAAAATGAACATAATTATACAGTAAGTTTCCACTATATAAGCAATATATGTATTCTAAATATGCATTTTATTCAATCCAAATATGCATTATACCAAGCATCATACAATAACTAACTATACATTATGTTACAATTATGTATACATCAAACAACAAATAAATGTGCATCAGTTAACAAGTAACTTGCATTGTCTCATAATTATATATAATGCATCAAACAACTAAATATGAATTGTCTCATAACTATTTATGCATCAAACAACAGTTAACTTTGCATTATCTTATTACTATCTATGCACTAGATAAAATATGACTATTTAGTATCTTATAAATAAATATACATTAAGCAACAACGTAACTAACTATGCAGTGTCGCATAACTATCTATGCAGTATACTTATTCTAAATATGCAGTAAAGCCACAATAATTATATTTGAGAGAGAGAGAGAGAGAGAGAGAGAGAGAGAGAGATTTGATTGTGGGGTTGATGACAATTTTTGTGGGATTTTTATATATGTATGGAACGTGATTGATATGAAGGAGATTTTTTTTCCATTTTTAGCCAGCGGATTTGGTGAGAACTTGGTTACACATATTATTATTTCACCATGTTACTCTTTTTGTGTCAAAATTAATTATTTAATATATTAATATTAATTCTAATCTTATCCGTTGATTATTTGATGTTAGCGGTTGTGATTAGTTCTTACGGTCTCATCGTAAAGTGGTTGTCTCATTTGATCCAATCCCTATATATATATTATACAATAGGTAAATATTTTTGAAACAAAAGTACTTAATTTCTTACTTGAAGTGTTTTTGCGACTATGTATTTCTTAAAAAGATAGGTATTCTAATGGTTATTTTCAACATAATTTTCAAATTAAATCATAAAACATGAGTACTACGTTTACTTCCAACAAATAACTTGTGTGCATCAATCACAAAACAATAATATTATCAAATTAAAATATTGTGGGTGACACATACATTCATGTGCAATGTCATGCCAAAATTTTGATATTGACAAGTCTATTCACAAATTAGGTATCACACATATATGATATTTTGAGATAATAAATATTTGTATATTAGTAGATATGATTTCTTGGAAGGATCAATTCTTAGGATTTTATTTGAATATTCCTCAAAAATGAAAACATAAAAAAAAAGTCTACTTCACCTTTTCCTTTTTAAATATTTTACTTAACAAAAAGTCTTATGCATTAACACAACAAAGGTTGAAGTACATTAAAATAAAGGCTGACTTTAACCCAATTTGAAGGATTAAAAAGCCAAAATTAAAAAAAGTCAAACGCTCATCCTTTTGACTTTTCTTTTTTTAAGGTATCAAAATGTACGACTTTGCTACTTTATTCCCCTTTTCTAATTGACACTTTGATTTTTGATTGACACTAGGACTTATCAATATACGATATTACGATGTATGAATAAAATAGTATCAAATCATCTATTATTCGTTTTTTTTAATTTTTTCTACTATAAAGAGAATGTTTTTTTAATATATCCTTCACTTGCTTATGTATGAGATTTTGTGAATATATATCCTGACTGGAAAACATTCAAAAAATTCTCAACCTATTTCGTAAGCACTTTGCACCTATAAATTTATTTTAATTTTATGGAAGAAATGTTTAATTTACTTTTAATCCTATATGATGATAAGATTAGATTAAAAATTGGCCATTTGAAGAGTAAGTGGGCACTTTGTTGGAGTAATTTATTTTAAATATTTATGTTTTTGGTGTTCACAAAAAGGTAGAAGGGGGATTAGGATGAGCTTTATCTCGACCACATCTTCAAAGATTTTATAGAATGAAAAATGCAAATTATATTAGGGTGCCGCTATTTGCACCCCAATATTTGATTAATATACCACATTTTTATATACACACCATTCTTATTTTACAAATCCATCTAATTACTAAATACACCACACCTTTATTTCCAATTTTACCCTCCAAACTAAAAAACCCTAACTTAAAAAATCAGCTTTTTTCGGGAAAAAAGAGAAACAACTTTTTTCGAAAAAAAAACTGGAAAAAATCAGTTTTTTTCGGAAAAAAAAAAACTGGAAACTGGAAAAATCAGCTTTTTCGGGGAAAAAAGAGAAACAACTGTTTCCAGAAGCTGAAAAAAACAGATTTTTTGGGGGGAAAAAGTTGTTTCCAGAAGAAAAAAAACAGCTTTTTCGAATTAATTAAAAAAATTATAAAAAATATCCAAAATTATTGAAAAATCTAAAAGTTAAAATATATAAAATCTGATCATTTGTTTAAAAACTAAAAAAGTAATAAAAATCAAAATTATTTTCCAAAAATTATAATAATAAAATATGAAAATTATTGAAAAACTATAAATCATTTTTAAAAAAAATATATTTATTTAAAATATTTTAATATATTTTAATTCCAAAATAAAAAAACTCAAAACTCTTTTTTAAAATTTTGAAAATTGTTTTAAAAATTTTACTATTAGGATTTGATCTCAGGTTAATAGTCTGGGTTACTAATGCTCAAAATCAACTCCTAGATTATTTAGCATCTTTAGTTCCAACGGAAAATTTTAATATATACTAATTTACAGAAAAATCTGTAGGTAAACTACAATTAGTTTCTTGTAGTGAATTATTTTAAGCATTATTTAATAACTTATTTTCGTGGTCATTAAATTATAACTAGCACAAAAGAACCAGACATAGGTTTACTGCCATGAGAATGTCAGTATCCTTGGCAAAATATGGTAGGGTCAAAACAATCATGAAATGTGATATGGCAACATATGTAAGGTTCCTTAAGGGGTGGACACAAATCTAGTAGGGATCTACTTGTTTCTTGCTTCATGCCCTTGTCCTAAAGATTGAGGGACAATGTCCTAAAAGGGATTTTATCAATTTATCGATTTAAAGGCAATTGGTCTTATAATTAATTGTAACATAATGCGCCACACGGTGGGTAGTGTATGTTCAAGAGATATTGTCTGTTTTAACTTAAATTTCATACTCAATCGGTGTCGAATGTATCCTCGAAACATAATTGAGAAATAATCGATTTTTTTATACATATTTGAAATTAAAAACAAAAGTAAAATGAATAAATATTAATTACCCTTAGCTAGGCCAAATGCATATTTTTATTTTGTTAGTTAATTTGTCAAGTAGCCTAAATTGTTAAGTAGAAATCTACAATCTTGGATCTTGTCCCTTATCATGAGTCACAATCCTTTGTGGTCCTAATAAATTGACCTGTGATCAAGATTCAAGAAATTAGTTTTACTACATGTTTTTTTGATAAAACACTGCATATTTGAGGAATTCTTGAAATAATGTCACATTATGAGATATAATTTTGAATCCACTTATTTTTTTTCAATTAAGTAAAATGTAGGTTCAACTAAACAAGACATGTATGGATTTTGTAATTAAATATAAAGTTGATGTATATTTAGTAATTCAACTATTTCTTTTGTACATATTTAAAAAAATCGATCGACTACATCACTTATTGTATTAAAATATCAAAATAGTTTGAAAGAGAAATAATAACTTACCTCTTGTAAAAATGTGTTTCCACTTAATTAAGTCATCTTGTTTTTAAACCTTATACTAATATTATAGTCAATATAATAGTCTCATATATCAGGTTTGTATCATCTTTTACATAAATATTCCAAGTTGGTGGGGGATAAGCCATATGAATATTCTTAAATAGAGATTATATGAAAAATGATATGGATATATATTTGGTCATGAGTGTACAGGCTATCCAAGGAGGCAAAATAGGTACCACGAACGCGATTAATTGGTAGATTCCTTACTCTAAACTACCAGAAGATATTGCTGCTACTAAAAGAGCTATTGCTTTTGTGTTGGGATGGTAATTGCCACTTTAATCTACTCTGTTTTATCCCTATAACAAAAGAATAGATACTCAATTCTAATAGTTGAAAAACAATATTATATATATATATATATATGATTATTCTATTCTCGATTCACAGGTTTATAGAACCTTTAGTTTCCGGTGAGTATCCAACAAATAGTTGTCGACAGATCAGGAAGTCCAATGAATGTGTAAGTAAAATATATAAAATAACTATTGCATACATTACGTTTGTTGCATGCTTATGTTTGATATTTGTTATTCTATAAGTTCTTTTAAGTACATTAATTACTTTATAGAGCATTTCGATCATATTGGACACAAGTTGGTAAAAGGGGACGGCAAACAATTTGGAATTTCATTAAGGTATATTGATACAATGTAGAATATTAAAGTTAGTATGAATTTAGTAAATATATATTATTCAGATCACTAGCCTAAATATATATAATTTGTAGTGTCCTCAACAACCGGGAGGCAGTGAATGTGGATATTATGTTATGAGATATATGTGGGAAATATACACTCAAATGTCCGATGTTGATTCTTTGGATAAGGTAAGTAAAAATTAATATATAGTAGCTTACTAAGTGCTTTTAACTATAAATTTCTAGTTTCTTTAATTGATATACTTAAAAGTTCTTATGAATCTTTGTAGAAATCATTTGGAAATGAACCGTACTCACAAGAGCAAATTGACTAGATTCGCGAAATATGGGCGCAATATTTTATTGAAGATTGTGTGTAAGTTATTGATTTGTTGGTTTTTTTCAAAAAAAATATTTCTATAAATGGTTATATTTATATCTTTCTTCTTCTTTAGTAATAACTTTTTGGATTGTTTTATGTTGTTTGCGGTTCTTGTAGTTGATGGTTGAGGAGGGACGACGTGCAACGTAGTTGATGGCGTTGAGGAGGGACAATGTGCAACAATGGTTTAAAGTTAACCATTTCATATGTGGGTTGGATTTTGATTAAGCCGAATTGAAAACTGAAGGAGTTTTCTCTATGTTTTTGACATTTTTGGATAGTGTTTGAAAATGGGTTATTTTGTTGAATTGTTTTATGTTGTATTTTTGTTTATGGTATTTTGGATTGTTTGTGTATATTCAGTTCAGATATTGCGCATGGAAGGGTACAAAATTACTATTAAAATTTTATTTCAAAAAAATAGTAATAGGTGTCGGTTACTAAAAACAACTGATGCCTATTGTCTACAAAAGGTGTCGGTTGTAACTGAAAACCGATGCCTATTGTCTACTAAAGTTGTCGGTTGTTTTTTAGAAACCGACACGTATTTGCAAACAATACGCATCGGTTACAACCGACACAAAAAACTCGGAGTATTAGTGTCGCCGCCATACGTGTCGGTTCAGAAACCGACGCGTATTGCCGTTTACAACCGACACGAATGGCCAATTTTGTACTAGTGGCACTATCTTAGATTGTATTTTTTATATAGATAATTTGAAAACAACTATTTCTTTGCACACTTTATTGAATCAACCCCATTACTAAACATCTTAACACAAGGGCAAAAATGGAAAAAATAAAGTAATAAAGTGATATTTATGTCAAAATCAAGATCTATGTTTCTTTCTTTTTTCATTCCCTTAGACAAGTAAAATTGGAAGTGGATGGGTTTGCAAATTTAAATGTAAAAAAGTAAAAATCATGGATCCTTTGACTAATAAGTAAAGCTGGTCAACAAAATGAAATGGGAATCGGATAATAGTCTGGTGGTTAATAACTTAATAATCTTATGCGGTCATGCCTTTTGACTTAGCGTATTCGAAAGTATTTGGTTTCACTCAGAAAAAAAGAAATTATCAGTTTAAAAACTATTTTAACTTTCAATTTTTTTTAAAAAAAACTGGATATGAATCTCTGTGATGCATATTAAGAAAAATATTTTATACAATTGACAAAGATTTATGATATAAAAAGTAAAATAAAATATTAAATTAAAAATTGATCAAAGAAAAAAAAACTCCATAAGTTTTTTTCTTTAAATACAATGAGCGATAATAGGAAATGAAACACACACTCATATAGAATCGAACTCGGGTTAATCATTCAAATATCGCAAACTTCTATTACCAAAATACAAAGTTGATCCCGAAACAAATCTATAATTTAAAATCATATAGTTTAGGTGATAATTAGGAATGAGAACAAGTCGGTTTGCTTCGATTCGACATCAACTTGCTAATTAATCCTAAACCCAATTAACATGGTAGGTAGACAACAGACCTGGTAAAACTATTTCATATTTTGAAATATAAGAATATTTATGCTTTTCTTTTTATGACGTACTATTAAGACTTCTAAATATAGGATTTTCTGAAACAGTATAAAAGATATATAATATTTGCTTGAAAAAACAAAATTATTAAATAAGGTTCTGGATCTGAATATATTGGGTCTGAAAATAAAAATTTAGATTTCAGTTGGAAGTTTTTTTTTTTAAGGACCCAAAATATCCCCACATAAAGTTTCTGTTTGGAAAATTATCTCGTGGAAGGTTTCTGTTTTAAGAAAATGGCTGAGATTGTGTATAGTTTAAGTCGAGGTCAGAATGTGATTCTGTCTCCGCAAGACGAAAACGCCCCGTATACTAGTGTTTACGGTTCCGGCGCTCGCCTCTAAGATACAACGACTTTACAGTCCTGGTTAGCAGCACAACAAAACCGGAACAACAGCGAACAAACAAAAGTTCGAACTTTCAAGCTTTGAACGAAGGGAAAAAATCAATATGCTCGTATGATGCAAATGACAGGTTATTATCTGAGTTTTTCGTGTGTTATTTCATCAGTAGGGGCTTCATTAATATAGGCAACAAAGTGCCCGTACGGAAAATCGCGTCTGTAGACTCGAAAAAGCACATTTGCAGACCGAAGGACGCATATGTCCAGGAGAGCACGGCCTAGACAAGACGGGCGTGCGCCGCTGCGTGCATGCGGGCTCGAGGCTCGGACCAAAGACGGCCCGACAAGACGCACGGGCGGCGCGCGCCCCGTGCGTGTAGTCGCAGATTTTGGCGAGTAGCACGACCCCGTCTGTGGGCGAAACATTTCCCAGTTGAACTCTTTTAATTAATTACGAAAATTAATTACAAAAATTAATTAAATATTTAATTTTTTAAAGGTTTTTGGTCCAAAAAAATAAGGGCCTTAAAGCCCAAGCCCGCGGCCGGCCGCCGGCCGGTCGGTCGGCGGGCGGGCGGCGGCGCGTGTGTGTCTTTAAACCAAACCCACAAGCATGTAGGTCCTCTCCTTTAAAAACTTGGGTGCCCCCAGAGGCCCAAACCCATTTGTCCAACTTGGGATAAATAAAGTGTGCAACTTTACCTCCTTTTTCCTATGTGGGATGGAACATCTCTCCTCCCCCATATTTTCCATTTTCCATACCATTTATTTGTATTAAGTGGTCAACTTCTAGCATTAATTTCTCATTCACTAGGAATCGGTTTTGAGAAATTCCAAATGCTATTCTCATCTACTCTCTTAGTAGAATTTTTACAAATAATTTAATTCCATTTTTCACTAATGGAAACCACTTAATTAATTGGTCAAAATCGGGTCAACACCCAATTTCTCAAAGACCAATTCCAACAATCCCCCACAGGAATGAAATTAATGCATGCGTGTATGCAGATTAAGCTTGAAAGTCTCGGCCGAATCGTTATTGCATCATGATAGGTAGCTTGTGGTATGAACCTTCCTTAGTAAAATACTATCGATTTCTTCGGGTCGCAGTAGTGACGCGATGTCTTGAACTATTCAGCCATTTGTGTAAACCAAGACAACAATACTTACACAATAACAACTCTAACACTTGTTGTTCTCACGTTGTGTCCATTTCGGCCCTGGACCATATCTTAGATTCATAAGTGTTTCATTTGAAGCGACCATTACTTCTCACTTATATAGGTGATCTCCTATTGAAGAGTATCCCGCAATACTCCACCTTTCGGTATAAGAATCATTAAAAGTCTTAAACTTAACCTCACCACATTCAGCAGGTTTAAATACACTTGGACGTATCGAGAATGAGCTAACACATTTTCCAAGTGTTCAGCTGAACATTCATAACTTAGTTGTCCCATTGAACCAAGGTCTTGGGATCTCCAATTCACAAGGTTGGGTTACCGCCATGAACATTCTTTAAGTTGTGGATTTTAAACCCCTTCCCCTTAACAGTTTATACAGTTGATCTCGATTTATGCCTTTTGTAAGCGGATCCGCAAGGTTTTCCTTTGACCTCACGTAGTCAACCGAAATAACCCCATTCGAAATCAACTGTCTAATGGTATTGTGTCTCCGACATATATGTCTAGACTTACCATTATACATACTGCTTTGTGCCCTTTCGATTCTTTGATTGACTATCACAAAGTATATCATAACAAAGAGCACAGGCTTATTCCAAAAGGAATGTCCTCTAAGAAGTTTCTAAGCCATTCGCTTCTTCTCCGGCTTTATCTAAAGCAATGAACTCGATTCCATAGTGGATCGAGCTATGCACGTTTGCTTAGAAGACTTCCACGACACTGCTCCTCCACCTATTGTGAATACAAATCTACTTGTGGACTTGGAGTCTTTTGTGTCTGATATCCAATTGGCATCACAGTATCCTTCTAATACTACTGGATATCTCGTATAAAGTATTCCATAGTTCATGGTATACTTTAAATATCTAAGTACCCTTGTCACGGCTTTCCAGTGATCCGTACTTGGGTTACTTGTGAACCTACTTAGTTTGCTCCTTTGAATATGCAATGTCCTGGCGTGTACAATTCGTTAAGTACATCAGACTTCCAATTACCCTTGCATATTCCAGCTGAGAAACTGGTTCGCCTCTATTCTTGGCCAAGTGTAGACTTAGATCTACAGGTGTCTTAGTCGGAGCGCTATCAAAAGCATTAAACCTTCTGAGTATGCTTTCGACATAATGGGACTGTGACAAGACAATTCCATCTGAAGTTCTAGAGATTTTAATCCCTAATATAACATCAGATAATCCCATATCTTTCATGTCAAAGTTCTTCTTCAACATGTTCTTAGTATTCATGATTAAATCATGACTACTACCCATAATCAACATATCATCCACATAAAGGCATACTATGACGTAATCATTTGTAGTACCTTTAATGTAGACACACTTGTCACATTCGTTGATCTTGAAACTGTTTGACTTCATAGTCGAGTCATACTTTTCGTGCCATTGCTTAGGTGCTTGTTTTAGTCCATAAAGTGACTTTACAAGTTTACACACCTTTCGCTTTTGACCGGGTGCAACGTACCCCTCGGGTTGTTCCATATAAATCTCCTCTTCAAGCTCACCATTCAAGAAGCAGTCTTAACATCCATTTGATGTATCTCAAGGTTATGCAAAGGCTGCAATAGCAATGAGAACACGAATGGACGTAATCCTCGTGAGGAGAATATGTATCAAATAAGTCATATCCTCCTTTTTTGTCTAAACCCTTTAGCTACCAATCGGGCTTTATACTTGTCAATAGATCCATCTGCTTTATACTTCCTTTTAAGGATCCACTTGCATCCCAAAGGTTTGCAACCCGGTGGGAGATCAACCAACTCCCAAGTGTGATTTTGCATGATGAAATCTATTTCATTATTGATAGTTTCTTTCCAGATAGGAGCTTCTGGACTAGACAATGCTTCTTGAATAGTTCGTGGTTCGTTTTCTAACATATAAGTTAGAAAATCAGGACCAAAAGACTTAGCTACTTTTGTCCTTTTTATCGCGTCAGTTCCTCTTCATCATCACTTTGAGGTAACCTTGCAGTTTCATAAGTCCGTTTACTCGAACTTTCTTCTTTCCGTTCTTTGTTCGGAAAGATATTCTCGAAGAATACAACATTCCTTGATTCAATGATCATAGTCGCGACATAGAAAATCGTTGTTATGCCAAGCATCCACAGCGATTCTCCGGTTGTTGTCAACTTCGTTTTCTCCAACGGCAGTAGGGGGGTCGTCTTTCAGAAAATGAGCCAACCCCAAAGTAGTGAGGTAGAACAGCATCTTCTGTTGCCAACGTTTGAAGTCGGCGCCGGAAAATTTGGGCGGCTTTTCGCCGTGAGCGGGAGCAACATCCATGGGTGTGAACGAGATTGAACTGGAAGCCATCGTCTTGAACAGAAACAAACTTTTCGTCTTGCGTTTGTTTGGAAAATTATCTGGTGGAAGGTTTCTGTTTTAAGAAAATGGTTGGGATTGTGTATAGTTTAAGTCGAGGCCAGAATTCGATTTTGTCTTCGCAAGACAAAAACGCCCCGTATACTAGTGATTACGGTTCCCGCGCTCGCCTCTAAGATACTACGACTTTACAGTCCTGGTTAGCAGCACAGCAAAACCGGAACAACAGCGAACAAACAAAAGTTCGAACTTTCAAGCTTTGAACGAAGGGAAAAAATCAATATGCTCGTATGATGCAAATGACAGGTTATTATCTGAGTTTTTCGTGTGTTATTTCATCAGTAGGGGCTTCATTAATATAGGCAACGAAGTGCCCGTACGGAAAATCGTGTCTGTAGACTAGAAAAAACACCTTTGCACTAAACAGACGCATCTGTCCAAGAGAGCACGACCTAGACACACGGGCGTGCGCTGCGTGCGTGCGTGCTCGGACCTTTGACGGTAAGACGACCCGGACGCGGGCGTGCGCTGCCCGTGCGTGCGGCGCAGATTCTCGGCGGTAGACGACGTGCAAGGCGGGGCGAAACATTTCCCAGTAATTAATTACGAAAATTAATTAAATCTATTTAATTAATTACAAAAATTAATTAAATATTTAATTTTTTAAAGGATTTTGGTCCAAAAAGAATAAGGGCCTTGAAGCCCAAGCCCACGGCCGGGCCGAGCCGACTGGCGGCGGCGGCGGCGCGTGTGTGCTTTGAACCAAACCCACAAGATGTAGGTCCTCTTCCCTTTAAAAACTTGGGTGCCCCCCCAAGGGCCCAAACCCATTTGTCCAACTTGGGATAAATAAAGTGTGCAACTTTACCTCCTTTTTCCTATGTGGGATGGAGCATCTCTCCTCCCCCTTATTTGTATTAAGTGGCTAACTTCTAGCATTAATTTCTCATTCACTAGGAATCTGTTTTGAGAAATTCCAAATGTTATTCTCATCTACTCTCTTAGTAGAATTTTTACAAATAATTTAATTCCATTTTTCACTAATGGAAACCACTTAATTAATTGGTCAAAATCGGGTCAACACCCAATTTCTCAAAGACCAATTCCAACAGTTTCTTCAAATTATGAGACATTCATCCTTCCCAATAAATGTCTTAATATCTCTAGGAGAAGAGGAGCAACCCCAACCCAGCTTACACTCTGCGATAGTCATGATTTGTACCTAGGACTTGGAGGTTACAAATGCAACGCCCCAACCCCGGAGGTTAATTGGAAGTCATTTACATAATTAAAATCCAAATTTAGATTTCAGATTCTATTTTCTATTCCATTTTGTATTCCACCATTTCGATGAAGACAAAAACTTGGGTTAGACCGTTTAACGGGTCTTTTTCGTTAGACGGACCCAACCTGACCCGTGTTTTATTGTAATTTCATGCACTGGTGGCATTTTTGTAATATTCTGGAGCGGTATCATAGGATCTCTGGACATGTGACATTTTTATAATATTAGAGGCTATTAAAAGTATTAGTTTTTCCACTGAAAAGTATTAGTAGTGCATCTGAAAAGTATTAATAATCCCCTTGAACAATATTTTTAATAGCCATCATGAATGTATTGATTTTTTCCCTCAAAAGTATTAGTAATTCATCTAAAATATATTAATTGTTCCCTTGAAAAATATTAGATAGTGGTGTACGTACTACTATGCAACCTTTGAAAGTATTAGTTTTCCCGTGAAAAGTATTAGCAATCCCTCAGAAAAGTATTAGTAATCAATTGGAAAAGTACTGGTAACACATTGATCAGTTTTTAAGTAATTATAATAAAAAGTATTGATTTTTTTCCCGAAAAAGTATTAATATTCCCCTAAAATGTATTAATAATCTTATTGAAAAATATTAGGTTTTTCGATTAAATGCATTTTAGTATTTTTCCTAAAAAGTATTAGTAGTCCTATCAAAATGTATTATCAGCCCTCCTAAAAAGTATTAGCAGCGGTGAGCGGATGTTGTTGTTGTGATGCTAGTGGTTATGTGGGTCAACGGGCGGATTGACCGTGGACATTGTATTTGGATTCGTCTAATGATAGACTTACCCTTCGATGAATGGTACATGTCAATATATTAAATAATCAACAATACATATTTATGATATTTACACATGTTATTTGTCTAGTTCTATGTTTTTTGTCTAGTAAGAACATGAAATCTATCCATGATGATGACATTGGGGGACCTATGCTCAAATCTTCCACCAAAATCTTTTTATGCGTGAGAAAACATCAACAACAATATATTGACTAAGGTGGTGAATAAATTTCAAAAGTGAATTCCCATAGATTTTGTTGTAACAAAAGTCACAAAAGCATATTCTACATCAAGATGGCAGATAAATTAATCTCGTCAAATAAAAAGTTTGAGATTTTTCCAAATAGAAAATATAAAAAAATCAGCAAATATCTCCTCCATCCTATGTAGTACAAACAAATTGCACATCTAAATGGGGCCATTCATTGAAAAGGGTAAGCATTGAAATTGAGCCAAAAATTAAAAAATTAAATAGATTTATTAAAGCTTTTGGACAAGAACATGCAGATATTAACTTAAGGTTATATGTTATCAAAATGTTGATGACAATTTTTTGAATTTGGTTATTAAGGTTTTGGTACAATATTCTGTTGGGTATGCAGGGAAAAAAATGACAGGGTATATAGGAAAACTAATTGTTGGGGGTAAAATTGTTTTTTCCTATTTCATATATTCAATTATTCTTAATTACTTATTAGCCCAAAATCATCAATTTAGTCAAGTCAACAAAAAGGTCATCGCATCAAGCTCACGATGCTCAAAACATAATATCAGGCCCTAGAGGCCCAATTCGTTATATTCAGTTCATGCGGTCCATAGTTCCAGGTATAAATAGTCACTCATTCATTATTTTTCATTAAGTACAATTTAACTATTGATTACTTCCGACGCTAGATTTTTCTCCTACACTCTGTTGACTTAAGCATTAGAGGGCTTGCACTTAGATCATAATATAACAGATCATAAGTGTGCTTGCACTTCCATGCAAGATTTGGACAGTTCACACACTTCCAGATGCTGATGAAGAACTAAGTACTAACGGATAATGCCTAGAAGCACAGATCTATTTATATCTGAATAGCTCAACAAAACCAAAAATAACAGTATGAATTTATTACTTATTGATTTTATTTTCTTTCTATAAAAAAAAAGGAAAAGTTATTTTAATAATATGGAAAATGAAAGATAAATGCATGGGCATGGATGAAAGTGAAACATAAACATGTTTTATGAAATGGGCATATCCATGGGAAACAAAATCTTGAAAAGGGGATCAAAAGAAATTGGCCTCTCTTTTGCACCACTCTCTATCCCCACCTGCTCAAGATATGGTATGTGCACATGATTTTACACCAGGAAAAAGACAACATTGCCGACATCATCAGTATCTCTACGGGGAGATTTTTGGGGGCCCACTCCCACCTCCAAACCTTTCAAGAACCCAAACCCACCCAATGACCCAACACCCCAAGCCCAAAGCCCTTTCGGCTTTCAATCCCCAAATAGACTTTATAGTCTTTTTTTTTTTTTTTTTTTTTTACAATTTTCCCCCTTAACTTTAAAAAAAAAAAAACAATAAAGTTATAACCTTTTTTTTTGAGGAAAAATAAAGTTATAACCTTGGTTCCATAAGTATAAGAGGTCGAAACATTAGTTCCATAAAAATATCATTTTGCAAAAAAAAAAAAAGGTAATTAAACAAAAAAAATCGCGAATTGAGTCATTTTTTGGCCCAAGATTGGGAAATCAGTAGGAAATACTAGCGTTCATGTGCAGGTCACGTGACATATTCTGGCAGAAACTGAGAAAAGGGATTCAATTAGCAAGTTTTTTTTTCTTTTTCATTTTTTTTGCAAAATATAATTTTTACAAGACTAATTTTGCTACTCTTCTATAATTACGAGACCAAAATTGTAATTTAGTCTAAGAAAAGTAGAAAACCAACCCCCTAACCCCACACCGTAAAAATATATAAAAAGAAACACACATATAGGACCATTTAAACACATAAATGAAACAGTGAAATTTTTTATTAAGTAAAAGTGAAAAAAAAATAAAAAATCAATCGACTCATATATGAGAAAAAAGAAAGATAAAAGAGAATTCAAACTATATTAAGCCTAACAAAAACTATAAATAAAGAAAATAAAGAGAAAAAGGAAGAGCAATGCTTGCGTGAGAAGGGAAACTAGAAAATATGCATATGAAACTAAAGATAGAAATGAAATCTGAGTAGACTTGAACATAGTATCGAGTTTGTGATAATTGTTAATGAGTTTTGAAACTTGTATATGAATTTGATTTAAATATTAATCGAATTGAGCTTTAGTCAAACCGAACGTGATTAAGTTCGAGTAGCTTGACATTTTACACGTAATTATTTAGTTTCTTACTAATCGATCCCAGCTTTGCATTATATCGAACGGAAAAATGTATTCAAGTTCGATTTGTTATGTTAATGAATCAAACTTTTAACAACTAACCTTGAGTCGAGTATCGGATATTTTAAGTCCCTATATGAAATAGAAATAAGAAAAGAAAATAAAAAAATGGGTGGCGCTATTGACACACCTAAAATTGATGAATACACACACCTCTATATAATTACAAAAATGTAATTCACTTAAAAGACTGTATTACCCTTACTTAAAGAAGTTCTAAATACACCCACATCATTCACCCACATTCTTCTTCTTCTTGAACAAAGTTGATTTTTTTTCTTCTATAAACCTCGATTTTTCCAACACCCAAATTGTTGCAGATATGAACAATAAAATATCCATATCTCCAAATAATGAATGTATGTTCTTAGTTTATAGCATAAAATATGTTTTTTCTCAAATTTTCAAATTGAAAAATATTGTCAGATAGTAGCAGTGCGACACTTGGCACGATCACATACTATGACAAAAAATACATTATGCCATTGTGCCACATCCATCGTGCCACATGGGATGATGGCCAAAAATTCATCATCCATAGTGTCATCGTGTCATGTGGCATGATGGCAGATAACACATCGTGCCATTTTGCCACCTAAGGCTTTTTGTGCAAGAATAAAATTAAAAATTATGGGGATGTATTTAGTAATTATGTTATATTTTAAAAAATCGGGTGAAAATGTATTTATTAAGTGGGTGTATTAATCAATTTTAGAGTGTGAATAGCGCTACCGAAAAATACTCCAATAGCCAAAAATTAAAAAGAGAAGAGAGAGAAAAATAATATATGCCAACACTACTATTTGACTGACTCTTCAATTCTATAAAGTATAGATACAAAAATGTATGAGCCCATGTTCAAGATTTATTTAATTTTCCTGCTATTCTTTTATTCTTAGTACCTGTACCCCCATTTAATCAACTCTGTTTTCTTGGCATTCTTACCCTGTAGTTTCATTTCCAACTTGAAAAAAAAAAAAACTAAGGAAAAAAAATCTTTGGTAGAAATCTGGTCAGATCTTGCTTTGTGTGCTGTGATTATGATTGGTTCATTACAAAACTCATCTTCATTTATCTTCCTCAACTCATAGAAGGCCAAAAAATAAAAACATTTTTTTTTGTTTTCAATTTTCTATAAATTTTTGGAGATTGGATTTTGGTGCAATGGGCATGGCAGCAGCAGATTCTGAGTTCCATGTTCTAGCTGTTGATGATAGCTTGATTGACAGAAAACTGGTTGAGAGACTTTTAAAAACCTCATCTTTTCAAGGTATTTTTTGGGGTTTTCTTGATTTTTTTTTTGAGGAATTTCAATAATGGGTTTTTATTTTTTTAGGGTTTTACTTAGATGGGAACAAAAAAAAAAGTGATTTTGATTTGTGGGATTTTCTTGGAATTTCTGCATTTGGGTTTTTGCAGTTACTACAGTTGATTCTGGTAGCAAAGCTTTGGAATTTCTTGGTTGGCATGAAGATGATAGAAGCAACTCTAATGAAACCTCTGTTTCTCCCAAAAACCATCAGGTAAATAAATAATTTTTTATTTTTTATTTTTATTTTTTAGTTTTTTTGTTCTTAGATTTCTTTTAAGCTTTTACATTTTTTTCTGAGGAATTTCTGTTTTTTAAGGTTTTTGAAAATCCAATTTGTTTTTGTTACAGGAAGTGGAAGTAAATCTTGTTATAACAGATTATTGTATGCCTGGGATGACAGGCTATGATTTGCTCAAGAAAATGAAGGTATTTTTTTTTTCTGGGCTTCTTGTTTTTTTTTTCAGAAAAAAAAAGAGAAAAAAAGGAAATTGTTTCTGACATAGTATTGTTCAAGCTTGTTTGAATTTTAATCAAGCTTCAAAAATTGTGTTTGAGATTGGTTTAATTATTAATCAAATCAAGTTCGAGTAATTTGATATTTTTATACATAATTTTTTACTAATCGAGTCGAACTCGAGCTGAGCTTTACATCTTACCGAATTAAAAAAAACTTGGGTACGTCATATTAACAAACCGAGTTAAAACGAGCTTTTAATAATTGATCCCAAATCGCGTATCGGGTAGATTGGTTCATTGTTCGGCCCTATCCCCAACATATAATAATTTCCAGTTATGGAAAATATACCCTTGTACACAAATTTCTAATCCAAATTTGTAGCTTTATTCCCATGAAAATTTGATTGTATCCTCAAAAGTTTTCCCCACATGGGGTCCTTTTCTTGCCATTCAATTCATATCAATAGGATCTTTTGCAAAATTAAATCTTGAAAAATCTCTACCTAATTTATTTAATGAAGAGCATTTACTAATTCCACATGCTAAAAGATTATTGGTATCCAATATTTTTCAAGAAGTACTAAATTTATATTCATGCATCTACCTTAAAATCAAAATTCAGTTTTGTTAAATTTGTGGGCTACCTTTTAATTGTCAGGAATCTTCATCTCTGAGAAATATACCAGTGGTCATTATGTCCTCTGAGAATGTCCCCTCCAGGATCACCAGGTAAATAATTAGAAATAGAAATTTTATCATTATTGATTAATATTTATTTTGGGTTAATTATGAAAAATACCCATTCAGTCTAGTTATAAAAAAACCCTTAGTGGGTACTTGCTAAGTAACTACAAACCTTCTCAAGGGGTGTTTGTACTTTGTAATATATTAAGAAGGGGGTTATTACAAAAACTACCCTTGAAGTATAACATAATTACAAAAAATCCAGTTATCTTTTAAAATTATAAAAATGACCCTGACATTTGTTTTTAGACAAAATTGCATCTCAAGAGGAGGTATTTGTTATAAAATTTCTCATATTTTTTTGGATTAATTACAAAAAATACCCTTGAAATTCAGTCAAATTACCAAAAAGCCTCACATCGTTTAAGATTATAGGTGGCCAGATACCCATTGATATTTATTTCAATTTTACAAATTACACCCTCTTGGGCTACTTGCTAAGTAAATACAAACCTTCTCAATGGGTGTGTGTAATATATTAAGGGGCTAATTACAGTTATATGTTAAAATTACAAAAAAAAAAAAAAGAAAAAGAAAGAAAGAAACACTTGACATTTATCTTGAGCTTACAAAATTGCACCCTAAAAGAGGCCTTAAGAGTGAGTGGATATTTATTAGATAAATACAAACATAGTTATAATTTTAAAAGATAGCTGGAGTTTTTAGTAACGAAGCTAAACCTTAAGAGTAGTTTTGTAATCATCCCTATATTAAGGGGGTAATTGTAATTTTGAATGATAATGGGATCTTCTTTGTAATTTGGTTAAACCTCATGGATCATTGTGTAATTTCCCTTTTTTTCTTGTAATGATTGTTCATTAATTTTTTGCAGATGCTTAGAAGAAGGGGCAGAGGAATTTTTTCTGAAGCCAATGAAGTTATCAGATGTGAATAAACTTAGGCCCCATATGATGAAAACCAAATGCAAGGATGATAATAATATTATTGAAAAGCCAGAAAAACAGGAAAAGCAAGAAAGTAATAAAGAAGAAGAAACAACACCACAAGAGACAGATGATGTCCAATTACAGACACCACCACAATCTTTGCAAGAACAGTTAAATGGTAATAATAATAATAAGAGAAAGTCCATTGATGATGGGCTTCCACCAGACAGAACAAGGCCCAGATACAATGGTCTTACTGTCATGTCCAATTAATTATTGACACATATTTTTTTTTAAAATTTTTTTGGACCTTTTTGTTTTGTTTTTTTTCCTTGCCTTTAATTTTTTTTGTCTTAGTTTTGATTATGGTTAATGGAGTATGAAGAGATTTGTACAGGGGAGAAAAAGGGGTTTGTCATGGATGAAAAGCAAATCTATATACATTTTAATTACAAGAAGAAATTCCACCCAATTTTGTATTACTAATTACTAGTGAAAAAAATGAGAACAACAAATACTCGTTATTGTGGCTGAAAATTTGGTTCCTGATATTATTTTCTTAAGTTTTAAGCCTTAACACTTTAATATAAAGGGATAAACTGACAATATCATATACCATGAAACTTTCAAAATATATATACATAGATGTGTGTGTATGTATATACATATAGAAAATAAACGAAAAAGGAGAGGAAAATAAACAAAAATTAAGAGATTTTTTTTAAAATTTTTAATATAAGCATATACACTTATTCTTTCAAAAGATTGAAATGAGTGGAAATTAAAAAAATCTTATGTTGAATTTAATATTAATAATATACATATGTATGTGTTTTTTTTTTTTTTGAGGAAACATGTATGTGTTAAGACAACATGGTTCGGTTTATTTAATTAAACCTCAAACCACTACTGATCAAGACAAAGCAATATGGTTTGACTAGCATCCGTGTGGGTTCGATTCGGGGAGAGATCGTTATTAGTAGATTGGGGGGTCGAACATTATTGTTCTCTTTACCTGGGAGGATCGGTTTGTACAGTCCAGCGAGACCCCGTCGAACACGCTGGCAGTGCGTGCATATCCGCAGTTCACCTTGGCGGCGGCAATGAGGAGCCGAGTCGTTGTCCTCGGCATAGTCGGGCGTAGGCGAAAAAAGTTCGAGTTATAAAAAAAAAAAAAAAAAAAAAACCAATATGGTTTGACTAAGTTTTAGAATCTTAATTTATTTAACAATTCGTTAAAGCAGTATTTTATTGTGTTGTGGTTCGGGCGGTTTAAATAATTATTTAAATTAGCTCTAATTTTGATGATATAATCTAATTAATGCGGCCAGCTTAGTGCATAATCAAGATTAGTTGTATGAGAATAGTTGCACATGGGTTTCTTCTAACATCTCTTTTATAAGGAAAACATGGATGTCAATTTCCTTCGAACCCGACGGAGGATCCGATACCCGACTCTAACGGAGGACGGGAGGAGGGTATGGAGGATAATTTCATACCCGATTAAATAAATGGTACGTAGATATGAAGATTTTTGGGTATGGGTATGGAGGTGGGTCTAGGTACATCCTACACATCCATACCCTATCCGATACCCGATTTAAATAATAAATTATATATATAATATATATGCATATATATTTATTTATAATATTTTACATATATTTTTTATTTATACAACTCTATTTATTTATATTAAAAAAAAAAGATTTTTCCCCAAGTCCCAACCAAAATCTACTAACCCATTAATAACACTCTTGTTTAATTTTTTTTTTGATATATTTTTATAATATTTAGTTGGCTAATTTTTATCTTTATTCTTTTTTCCGTATTGTTTCCTTAAGAATTTAATAAATATTTATATCTTTATTTAAATAAAACAAATTTCTCTTTAAACAAAAGAAATAACTTAAATTTGAAAAAATACAGTTGTAGGTGGTAATAGGGTATGTGTATGGGGATGAGTATGAAAACTAAATACCTGACGGGGATGGGTATGATTATAATAAATAGAGATGGGGATGGAGGATATAGAATCCTACCCGAGTCCTACCTAGAGATGTCAATAAGGGCCGACCCATCTCGGCCCTGCCCTAGTCCTAGCCCTAGCCCTAAGAGGCCCTAACCCTTAAGGGCTAGGGCTAAAAAGCCCTAAACTTATAAGGGCTTGAAAAATCTAAGCCCAATCCTAGCCCCTAGCCCGACCCTATAACTTTTTTATTTATGAAGTTATTCCGTCTAAATTAAAACATTGCATCGGAAAAATGAACTTCCGAATTTCTTATTTTATAAAAATAATGTCATGTAATTCTTACATTCAATTTGCATTAATATATTCAAAATTTGTCATTTTTATTTTAGTAATCACATAGTCTATACCAAATATATTTTAGTTCTTTATAATTATTAACGTACTAAATAATCATTATAAATTACATATCAACTTTAATTTTGTATTTACAAAGTTATTTAATAAGACTAAATTATAAATGAGATCAAAGATCAAATTTGATAATTTGTTAAAATAAATGGTAATTGATAAATGAGATCAAATAATAAATTAATAGTATTACAAGCATAAATTTTGAATATAAATATATAAAATACAAAAACTTTATCAGGAAAAAAGCCTTAAGAGTCAGCCCTACCCTAGCCCAGCCCCCAAGTCATAAGAGACTATGAAATATAGGCCCAGTCCTTAGATTTTTAGGGTCGGATGAGGGTCTGGCCCTTATTGACATCTTTAATCCTATCCATTGCCATCCCAAAAGGAAAATCCATATATACTCTTTTTATTAGTAAAGATTTGTTTTAGCTTTAATGGGATTAAGGTAATCTTCATTTATTCCCCCTCTCTGCCCCTTTTTTTGGGAAAATGTTATGTTAATTGATCACAAATATTTTTTTATCCTTCATTAAATTTTAAGGTTAATATTCTAGATTTTCCATAGTTTTATTCACAGTAACAAATTTTGGATTCGGGAATAATTCGTTTGTTTTTAAAAATTGTATCTCGGGTATTATTCGGGAAAATTTGAAAAAAAATTCGATAAAATATCTGTTATACAATACAATTTGTTTGTGTATATAATATTCGATTATTTCGGGAATATATCGATTCAATTATGTGATTGTAATGTAGAAAATAATATATTTTGGAGGGAAGATTATCAATAAAGTATTTTATCGAGTAGAAATATTTGTTTACATTGTAGAAAATGATAACTAAGTAATACATATTAAAATAGAAAATTTCGAGAATTGATTTCTTTATTAACGAAAAGTTCAGGAGATTTTATCATATAATTCAGATAATTTTGTTACTATGATTTTTTTTTTGGGGGGGGGGGGATGTTCTTTTATTATTAATATATAATTCAATTTATATATCGATTTAATCACATTAATTATCTATTAATTAGTGGGCCACAGATGGAATAACTCGGCCCACGAGGTCCTGGTCCGGTCCATAACCATTTTATCCTATTCGGCCTATAGGCCCCTCACCCAGGTATATAAAGATTCATCTTCTTCATTTGTAAGTGGATCTCTCATAATCTTACTTAATTAGTATTCAATATCCATTTACTATCTTATATTCTATCTCGTTTACTGCGCTGACTTCAGCATTGGAGGGACCTCCTTGGAATAATCTCAGGGCCCGTCTAACGTATGCATGTGTGCAGACAAGTTCCCAGTAGAAGACTTCCCGCTTTGGGAGAAGAAGACTTGGACTAATTTAGAAACCTTGACTTAGAGTGATATACCCCAAAAAGCAACATCAGATTCTATGAAGTACAATGGCGGAGGTAGGGGGCCAACCCAGGCCCCGGGCCCCTCCTTTTTATTAAAAAAATTTACAAGGTAAATTTTTTTTAAAAATTTTTTAGTTAATATTTATGTGTATTTTTTTTATTTTTTTAACTGACTCATCCCAACTTCGTGTATCGGTCCATCCCGTAATAATTCATGGTTATGTCATTGATAAAGTGTGTGCGGGGCTTTTCTTTCTAACTCCCCTTTTTTTAGTAAAAGGTAATTGAAAATTTTGGGAACATAATATTTTGAGTTGAACTTATTAAGGTAAACTGATTAGCCAAAATTGTCTGTATAATGTTAGCTGATAAGTTTAGTCAAAGTTCAGAAAATTTATTTCTAATCAATAATGCTATTAAGAGGTCGATACTCTTGTTCTAAACATTTCTCTTTGATGACACCCGAGCCGAGCTGTAAGAAATTAATCCAAGTCATCAGTCCAACACACATCCGAGTAGGCGACCCGAGGTAGACGTCGATAATGGGTGCGGCGACACGTCACGAATTGGGCTCGCCCATTCACGAGCCCAACCGCAACACGGCCGCCGAGCCCGAGCCCAAATTTCGACAAGAAAGCGCATGCGCGACAGACCTCATAAAAATAATCACACGCCCATGCTTAACGCTTTATTGGTATCGAAGCGCCACATGTCGAGAGAATTATGAAGAGAAGTCGACAAGTGGCAAGTTTTGATTGACATCACATTAGAGGGACATGTGTCTTTCTTTAATTATTTTACTAATTAATGAATAGTTAGTGCAAAGATGACTATTGTAAACCCACTTACTCGAAGGGGTATAAAAAGGCCGATAGAGGAAAAGAAAAGAAAAAGGAGAAAAAAAGGAGATAAAAAGATTGTAAGAAAGACCAGAGCCCCAATTTCGCTGGCGTCATTATGCAAAAAGCGAATTAGCCAAAAATAAATATACGTTACGCACGTTTATATTTCCACGTGTTAAATCTTTTACATATTTTTGCTTGTTGACCAAAACGCACGTCAACAAATTGGCGCTAGAAGGAGGGGCCGTATTGGTCGATCAAAGCTTGATTTAGGTAATGAACAACATGTCCGTCGTGGAGAACGACGCGAGAAGATGAGGAAGGGCAAAGTCGAATAAGCGAGTCACTACGAGCCAACACGACATCGTCATGCCCACTCAGTGTTCGCCGGACGACTGGGAGTTGATCCTTTTCGCCCAGCTCGATCGATAAATTCCCGACTCAGGTTTCCGGATGAGCGGGAGCAGCTTAGGGTCAATCGGATCCAAGGCCCTAGCCTATGGCAGGAACGAGATGTAGAAATACACCGCCTGCGTCGTAAATGAACGAGCAGGTGGAAGGCGGTCCGGAAGGCGAACAGTCTCGAAGACCGCCCCAAGTAATGAACCAGCCAGCTGTTATGTCGCCATTTTCCCCTGGAATTCTGGCGACCCCATTACCGCCAAAGTTGAAAATCCCCCAGGTCGGTCTCTACAATGGGGAAACCGACCCGACCACTCACGTTCACAAGTACTTAGCATGGATGGAACTATACAGTCCTAGTGATGCCATCCTCGCAGGCCTTCCCCCCCGACTGGGTGACCGAGCCCACCGTTGGTTTAGGACCCTACCACACGGGGATCCATTCGAGGCATGGGGATCTGGCCTCCACCTTTATGACACACTTCTTGACGCCCAAAGTCCGAGCCGCACCTAAGGACTCCTCGTGAACATCAAACAAGGAAAGGGCGAGCCCTCGAAAAAGCTATATTTTTCGTTTCAACAAGTAAGTTCGAGAAATGGAACCGGTGTCGGATGATGCCATTTTGATCGTAGTAGCCATGGCCGGATGGCCCCGAGACTTGGTTTAATTACTCCATCCACGAATCGGGGCGACCTCGCACCAATAATTTCGGTCCGCTTTAACGCCATATTTGTGCGGAAGAAGCCATGGCAAATAATCCCGAAACCAGCAATGGGGCGTAAGAAAGGATGGAAGGAAAGAACCAAAGTTGGGCGGGGTCGGGATTCCGGCCATTCTCGGAAAAACCCGACCACCGGATTTAGGGCTCGCCAAGAGGCGAGCCAAAGTCGCGCGTTGAGGAAAGTCTTTGACCCACACTCCATCGGCCATATGGAATGAAGTACGAGTGGTCCGAATTTGTTGCCTCCGGCTCGGCCTTTGAAAATTGAGTAGGCAAAATTAGATTCGCGTCGGATTCAGTGCCTATCATAAATCGATAGGTCACGATCATCGATGAGTGACGAGATCTAATTAGGGAAATTATGCGTGTTGTTCGACAGGCGGTCTCAAAGGTACGTTCATGAGCTACCGCCCCCCAAGATCAGCTCGAGGTGTCAACCCGGAGTGCGTAATCAATCCGGCTCTCTCTGCCGCCACCCCGAGAAAACCGAGGGGAGGAGATCCTCATGATGTCGAGTGTAAGTCGAATCAATACTAACATAGTAGAGGATAGACGCTCCAAGGGAAAAGAAAAGTCGATGTTAGATAGGCAACCAATGCCGAAAGACAAGTTCGGGTGGTGGAAATCGGAAGGCCAACCCACCGACCACTTTGTGTTCTCGGACGGATGCCAACCAGGTGGTCCATCCTCATTCGACCTCTCCGGTCATTCACCGATTTTGGGTATTCGATTCCGCGAGAATTTTGATCGACATCGAAGCTATTCGTCATTTATGTCCGAGCATTTCGTAGATTGAGCGTGGACGATAGTTATATCCGTCCATGCAACGATAGCATTCTGGGGTTTGGAGGAGGAAGGATAGTCCCGCTCGGGGAAGTTGATTTGCCCATCCAAATGGGACAAGGTTTGCATAAACGGACCGTCATGACAACATTCAAAATAATCAATGCCGATTCGAGTACAATCTTTATCATTGGGAGGCCATTGCTTTATCATATAAAGCGATCGTTTCAATATATCATTTTTGTATAAAATTCCCAACATCTGATGGCGAAGCTATACATAAAGGGAATCAAAGGGAGTCACGAGAATGCTCTCTTAAACTCCGACCGGTAGAGATTAACGTGGCGGAACAAGGACAAACTAGTGGAACCACACAGGACGATCCCCCGCCCAATGAGGGGTCCGAGCAAAAAGTGGTGATCGTTCAGGAGGATAATCGGCTCGTCGACCGGGAAGGAACCAATGATGGAAGAAGACGAACCTAAAATGATCGAAAGAGCCCATCAAGACGAATTGCCGCCCTTAAGGATCAAAGAGGGCAAAGCAAGAAAAGAAAGCAGGCGGAACCATAGAAACAGATTGATACAATCAATGTCGGAAGGCCAAGCGAGGGGCGCCAACTACGTATTGGTCATGATCTCCCGAGAACCATATCGAAGCGGCGATCGAGTTTTGGGAAATAATCTTGATGTCTTCGCATGGACTTATGCGGACATGCCGGAATTGACCTAAGTATGCATGCCACCGCCTCAATATTGATCTAACGTTACGCGATTATCCGAAAAGGCGCAAACTCGGCCCGACAAACAAAGACTCGAGGCCGAGGTTAACAAGCTACTTAGACAATCAATTCATCTGGGAATCCCTCTATCCCGATGGGTCGCCAATCTGTTTTGGTAAAAAAGCAATGGCAGTGGTGCGTGTGCGTGGATTTTACCGACCTCAACAAAGCATGCCCTAAGGGCGATTTATCCATTGCCAAATATTGATTACATGGTGGATGCCACGGCGGAGACACGAATCGATGAGCTTCATGGATGCATACTCGGGTTACAACCAAATACGGATGCACCCGAGAAGATGAAGAAAATACATCATTCTTCTGCTCGAGGAATTCATTTGTTACAAGATGATGCCCTTTGGATTGAAGAATCTTTGGTGCGACCTATCAAAGGTTAGTAAATAAGATGTTTGAGAAAATGATAGGCACACTATGGAAGTCTATGTAGATGACATGTTGGTAAAATCCTTTGTACATGTCCGATCATCTAAACGATCTTAATAAAATGTTTCTGTTTTGAGAGAGTACAAGATGATGTTAAACCCAGAAAGTGCACATTTGGGGTCGGCTCGGGTAAAATTTTGGGGTATATGGTCAGCCAAAGGGGAATCGAAGCTAACCCAGGACAAAATAAAAGCCATCATCGATCTAGAATCCCCAAACTCGTAAAAAGGTACAAAGCCTAACAGCCGATTGGCCGCCCTTAACCGATTTGTTTCACGATCCACAGACAAGTGCAAGCCTTTCTTTGAAATTATAAAGAAAAGCAAAAAGTTTGAGTGGACCGAGCAAGCACATATTGCCTTTTGTTAGGAATTTTATTGTTTAGATTTTGATGAATGTCATGTAAAACTTAGAATAGAAAGTTGGCACCCCAATTCTTGTTTTAAGATGCATTGTAATAAATAGAGTGGCCAAGTGAGTTAAGTCGGCCTACGCCCTAACATGCAAGAAGACAATGAAGACTGAAGGAAGACTCCGCCTGCAAGACAGTGAGTATGGCAAAGAAAGAAGTAGACATGAACTCTATCTTTGGAGAAGCAGGTGAGATGCGGTGAGTGGAGCATCGGTCAAGTCAACTCAAGAAAAGCCAAGTCTTAAGTTGAAGTGACAGAAGAGTCATCAATGATTGGAAGGCTGACTCTAAGTCACCTGGGGAAAGCAAGGAAATGCGAGTCAAGTCGAGATAAGCAAAAAAAGAACCATTGCACGAGAAATCAAGAGATTTACTTAAACAAGTAATATCTCCATACCACCTTTCTCGGAGTGCTCGGTCCCGAAGCGTGCAAAAGGAATGAACCAATGGGAAGCACCACATCGTGTCGAACTACGAAAAGGTGAAAGAACAATTCATACGAGGAAATGACAATTCCAAGAAGCGCAAGCCAACGATCGCAAAGTGACTTTCAAAAATAAGCCTATCTCTTCAACGGGCAAATTTTTGAAAGTTCACTATAAAAGGCTGAGGAGTTTGTTTGAGAAGAATGATGACACACATGTGAGATAAACAAGCATATTAGAAAAGCGGAAACATTCTCAATCCTCAAGCCTACATTACGAAGTACATCAATCCAACACTCACTGTGAAGGAAAGAGAACTTCAATCGGTTGAAGAGGAAAATACGAAAACAAAGGGGTCTACATTCCGAGGAAAGGATTGTAGAAAGGTTCAAGGTTGAACCAAGTCTTAAGCTTTTGGAGGGCTTCGTGATCAAATCCAAAGAGCTTGAGCAAGTGAGTGTAGTAGCAAGGCAACCGCCTGTGAAGAAAGGCCGAGTCGCACGAGAAGCGGTGAGTGATCAAGGCGTCTCGGACCGAGTCCCAAAGGATCAAGTTGGTGTTGTGATCAAGACTTGTATCCGGACATTACCACTTTGTAAACCGATCATTACCTAGTGGATTCCTCGGGGAGTTGGAGAAGAGAGGAGTAGAAGAATTACCCCATCTTGAACCTCTATAAAAACTTCATTGTGTCATTTACATTTCAAAGACTTAAATTCTGCACTTTTAATCGCTTATATCTCAACGATAAATTTGCTATCCATTTGATAATTTATAAGTACTAAATCAAGCTCTAAAATCTTGCTTAATCAAACTTAAGGGTGTTAAGTCTTCCGTGAAAATAAAACCACAGTTGAGTTAAATTATAGCCAATTGAGTTACTCCATCAATGACCAAATTTGAGTCATGGAGAGATTAACTCTCTTGAGTGACTAATCATTTGTCCATCAAGGACACAATTTGTGTAGAATCAACTCGTAGATTTAAAAGGACTAAATCGAAAATTTGGTAAGGTTTATTCAACCCCCTTCTAAACCTTACACTTACACCCCTTGGGACCTACAAGTGGTATCGGAGCGGTTGGTTCATTGAACCCTCCGCACCAGTTCTTGAACTAGATCTCCAAAATTTTCAAAGTCCGCTTTAGTACTTAAACCTTCAAAACTCTTTTTATTAAAAAGTCATTATCATGGAAGCAAATTTGACACGCATCCCTATGTTCACTATCGAAGAATTTGATGATTGGAAAATCAGTATGCAGGCTCATCTATCGGATTACATGATGAGATGTGGATAGTGATAGAAGATGGGCCTCTGCAAATATTAAAGGTGAACAATTTTGTCGAAGAGTTGCGGTGAAGGAGAAGAAAATGTCGCTCCCGGACGGTCATGGTTGAAAAACCAAGAAGCGAGTGGACAAATGATGAGAAAAAGATACAACCTGGACAATGAAGCCAAGGACATCCTTTACAAAACCTTAGACAAAACCATGTTCAATAAAAGTCAAATCATGCAAAAAAGCGGCTAAAGAAATGGGACAAGTTGACATTGATTTGTGAAGGCTCGTGAGCAAATCAAAGAAAACAAATTATCGATGGTTTGTCGAGAAATTTGAGAACTTCAAAATGATCTCGGGGAGAAAAACCTGGATCAACTGGATGCTCGGTTCTGAGAAATAACAAATTTGTCCACACTTGGAAAGGAATATACGAGAAGGAAATGTGTATGAAGATCCTAAAAGTCTTCGGTGAATGGGAAATGAAGGTCATGGCAGCCTTTGAGACATTCCATGGACCTATCAAAGACATCCAACAATGAACTATTCTCGGACCTCAAAGCCTACGAGTTTGAGTGAGAAGAAAAGACAGGAAGAGGCATTTGTACCCAAAAATTTTGCTCTAATTGTTAAAGATGGGAAGAAGCCGAGGTCAAAAAGTCATTGACCCGGAGAAGAAATATACGATGGTTAAAAGATTCAACAAGTTCTTTAATAAGAACTACAAGAGAGGAAAGGGTGAATCTTCCGAAGACACTCGACTCTCCTCCAAATCAAGGAAGGCAGGCCAACCAAGAGAACAAATCATCAAAAAGTTGAGTATCAAAGGTGACAACTCAAGAATGGAAAGAGTTGATCAAAAAGTGAATATCTATGTTGGAACTGTAGACAACCAGGTCACTATGCCATTATTTGCTCATATCCTGTAGTCAACAAGACAGGGATGAAGAAGAAAGAAAGGTCTTGAGAGAAAAGAACAAGAAAAGAAAAAGGCAATGATGGCTGCAGAGATCCGAGACAACCCAAGTCGAAGAGCAGTTGATTGAGAGCGGTGAAGCGACTACTCAAGTGACTCGAAGAAGAAGCCCCGATCCGCTTGATGGCCAAAGAACAAGATCAAGAAGATGAGGTACAATCTAATTCAACAAACTCGGACACTAGTGATAGTGATTGTGACACACACACTTCATCACCTACTAATCTTTATGATTCATTAGGCAAAATGATGAAAGATTTTGAACACATTAAATCCTCACACACACTATTGAATGAGGAAAACAGCCTACTCAAAAGTCAAAACTCAAAGTGACTAAGGAGCCGAGTACTCTAAGTCAAATAGTGTTGAGAATGAAAGTTTAAAAAGGTGAAAATGCTAAATTAATAGCGAGAAATGTTGCTATAGAAAAGAGGTAGAATGACCTCAAGAATGTTATTGCCTCATTCACTAAGGCATCTATATCATTGGATGATCTTATTATGAGTCAAAGAGAATGTGGAGACAAGACAGGGCTTAGGATTTAATTCCTCTGTGCCATGTCAAACCTCAAGAGTAATTTTGGAAAAAGGATCTTCAAGTCATGAAGAGTCCGAAAAATCCAAAACTCTAAATGTTGCACACACATTCACTCCAAAGCACAATACTAAGCAAAGCGGCCTTGGTTACAAAGGAAAAGGAAAACGGCCGAGTTGAGTGTCTTTGAAAAAGACAAACAGTGAGAAGAGATTCGGTACGAGTCCCTTAGCAAACTCCAAGCAGAAAATACTCTGTAAGGAAGAAGCGAGCTACCAAAAATCGAGAAAACCCATAAAAGAAATACATATGATGGGAATGGTAGAAAATATCCAAGCAAGTGATTGGAATAATGTGAATGTCAAAGCACAGACTTATGGAATATAAGCCCAGGATGGCAAAGGCACAGAACTCAAAAGCAAAGGCCATTCCAAAAGTATAAGAGCTTTCATCGACACACATATGCACCTAGGCACTACACTCAAAAACACCACAATTACCCAAAGGAAGGCAATTGCTAAAACACATATGCATGCATCTGAGACAAAAGAGCAATTTGTATGAACCTAACATCCCCAAAGCAATTTTCAGGATTAATTATGATTATAAGCGATAGATGGCAACCTCTTAGAGTCAAATCATTTGGCTATAGGTTGGTTGGGTCATCTTACAATTCTAATCCCTCGGGACCCAAACAAGAATGGGTACCTAAAAACTTAATTTCCTTGATTGCGGGTTCAAGGAGCAGTGAGTGCGGAACCTGGTACATGGATAGTGGTACATTCCGGACATATGACGGGAAATAAGAGAAATCTGTCAAAATTCAAGGAAGTCAAAGGAGCAAAAGTCATATTTGGAGGAAATGAAGCTCTTTTGGTGAAATAAGAGGCATTGGATCCATCAAGAGGAATGGATTAGAGATCACAAATGTTGCATATGTTGAAGGACTAAACTTCAACTTCTGCGAGTATCGATCGACTCTGTGACAAGGGCTACAATGTTGGATTCAACATGGGTATATGCCAAATCAAATATATTGAATCAAATGAAGTGGTCTTTGAAAGGATGTAGACGAGAAAAATATGTATGTAGTGGATTGGTCAACGCAACACCCAAGACATGTCTACTAGCAAAAAAGTACAATTTGAATCAAGTTGGTGTAGCACTTTGAGTCACACTGAATTTCAAAACAATTAACAAGGCTGGCAAGAAGTCATCTTGTAGAAGGACTTCGGACTCGGTATCTGATAAGGAGAGTATATGCGATGCATGTCGGAAGGGAAAACAAATCAAGTCGTCATTCAAAGAAAAGACATGCCCATCCTCAACAAGAATATTGCATATGCTTCATATGGATCTATTTGATGGAACCGGCCAAAGATAAGTGGAAAGAAATACACCTTGGTGGTAGTAGATGACTACTCAAGATATACATGGAGAATATTCACGTGTAAGAAGAAAGAAACTCTACAAAAACTACCACAAGCGATGAAAAGGATTCAAAACGAGAAGAGTCAAACCATTATCAAAATAAGATCGATCGGAGGAATCGAGTTTGTCAATGGAATAATAACTCGATCTTGTATTGAGAATGGTATTGGTCATGAACTATCGGACAAGGACTCCACATCGAGAATGGAGTTGCGAAAGAAGAAATAGAACCCTCAAAAGAAGCGGCAAGGACCATGTTAGACGGGGGGTTACCAAAAAGATTTTGGGTTGAAGAAAACCAAGTGTTGCATATTTGAGAATATTTGGATGTAAATGCTTCATCCACAACAATGGCAAAGACAACCTAAAGGCTTTTGATGCTAAAGCGATGAGGGTATCTTCTTAGGATACTCGGTGAAAGCAAAGCCTACAAGGATACTCAACAAAAGAACTATGGTTCTGAGAAGAATCCATTCATGTAGTATTCGATGAGCCAAATGTAAATGCGAGAAGACATTGAAGAGTCGGTGATAAGTTGAATCATCCAACCATACGAGAAGAGTCCCTATCTTTGAAGCTGAAGCCTGGAATTATCAATTGAGAAGAAGATGAGATATTTGAATCTCAAAAAAGTGGAAAATTTGCGGCTAAGTGATTACGAGAGGGTGACCATAGCAACTGTTTGCAAGTCGATGAATCGGCTAACTTACTCCAACGATGTAAGATGGTGAGAGACCATCCACCAGAACTTGTCATTGGAGATATAAGAGAAGGTGTCAAGACAAGATCGAGAACTCAACAAGAAGCAATGTTCACATGCTTCATCTATAAATAGAGCCCAAAGATGTGTCACAAGCATTGGACGACACACATTGGATTCAAGCTATGCAAGAAAGAAAGCTGAATCAGTTTGAAAGAAATAAAGTGTGGGAATTAGTGCAAAGACCCATGCATCAAAATGTTATTGGAACCAAATGGGTATTGAGAAATAAGATGAGCGAGGAAGGTTACGTGGTAAGAAACAAAGCAAGACTAGTAGCCAAAGGATATTGCCAAGAAGAAGGGATAGATTTTGATGAAACATTTGCCCCTGTAGCAAGATTGGAAGCTATAAGGATGTTTCTTGCCTATGCGACTCACAAGAATTTCATTGTATATCGGATGGATGTAAAAGTGCATTCTGAATGGTTTATTGGAAGAAGAAGTGTATGTTGAACAACCTCCAGGATTTGAGCGAGAAGATTCTTGGAGACAAGGTATACAAACTCAAGAAAGCCCTGTATGGATTGAAACAGGCACCCAGAGCATGGTATGATACCTGTCACAATTCCTAGCGAAAATGGATTCACAAAAGTAAAAGTAGATAGAACACTTTTGTAATTCAAGACAAGAAGAGTATCTTTGCTTGTTCAAATATATGTGGATGACATCATTTTTGGATCCACTAACAAAGAGTATGTGTGAAAAATTTTCAACCTCATGCAAAGTAAATTTGAAATGAGCATGATGGGAGAGTGACATTCTTCCTTGGACTCCAAGTGAAACAGTGAAGAATGGAACCTTCATAAGTCAAACAAAATACACGGAGATTTAATGAAGAAGTTTGGTATGGAGGAGAAGTCTTACGTAAAAATACCAATGAACACATCGTCAAAATGGACATGGATGCGGATGGCAAGCTTTGTAGATCAAACAAGATCTGAGTACTTATTGGATCATTGCTCTATCTCACGGCTAGCGGGCGGACATCACCTTTGTTGTAGGTGTATGTGCAAGATTTCAATTTGCTCCAAAAGAGAGCCACATGACTGACTAAGAGAATATTGAGATACTTGAAAGGAAGCAAGAAGTAGGCTATGGTATCGAAGGAAGGTGGATTCAAGCTAATTGGCTATTGGATTCGACTATCTTTGGATCACGAGTGGGTGAGGAAGAGCACTTCAGGCACATGTCAAATCTAGGAAACAGACTAATTTCCTGGTTTAGCAAGAAGCAAAACTCAATAGCCACCTCTACGGTGAGGCGAATACATACTTGCGGGCATTGTTGTGCCCAAGTCCTATGGATGAGGCAAGTGAGAAGACTATGAAGTTGAAGAAAAAAATTCCAATCATGTGTGATAACACAAGTGCAATTGCAATCACTCAAAATCTGTGTTGCACTCAAGAACAAAACATATTGATGTCGATATCACTTCATAAGAGACCATGTTGAAAAGAAGGACATCATCCTGGAATATATCTCAAGCGATAAACAACTAGTGACATCTTCACAAAACCATTATGTGAGTCAAGATTTGAAGAACTCAAGCATGAGTTGGGGCTAGCACTGTGGTGACACTCGAGACAAATCAAAGAAGAGAAATGGAGCAGAAAAAGAGAGGTGAAAAAAAGTGAAAACAAAAATCATTTCAATAAATCATTTTGTATGTCGAAAAAACTGACTACAAAGTCGGTGATATTTGAGTCGCTAAGAGAAGCTGTGAGAAGTAGAGTTAAATCGGCTAAGAGATAAAGCTGAATAACTTATAAGCAAAGTGACAAAAACGCAAATGATCGTTTGACTAAGCGGGAATGTTTTAAGGAATACTTGACATAATGATGATGTGTCTGAGACATAAAGCGCACACTTGACTATGATTGGATATAAATCTTTGCCGCATTAAATACGAGACATGAAATGCTCAATAGGCGTGCGAAATCCAAGCCGTTGATTTCGACCACATTTCAAAAACCACCCGCACGTCCTTTCATAAACCATATTTAAACCATTTTCGTCCAGTTTCTCTCTCACACTTCTAAAAGCTGTTCATCTCTTTCTCTCAAAAGCAAAGGCAAAATACTCTTGAAACCCTATCAACCTTCAAATCAATTTCGAGTTTTTCCTTGATATAATCCGAGAAATGGCACCAACTTATGACTTTACCAAGTTAGGAAAGCAAATCCACACGGTTCGTAGTGGATTTTGACGGAATGATGAAACAGGGTCCGACGATACCTAGTGAAGAAAATCGGCGAGAAGTTGGAAACGTCCGGGCTAAAACCGTTTCTAACGTTAGAATATCCGATAACCTATGTGGAGGAAGTCGCACAATTCTACGTGAATCGAGATTCACGATGAAGGAATCAAGTCATCTGTTCACGGAAAGCGGTGACTATCTCGCGAGATCGGTGAATATTGCTCACTACGTGAAGGAGCATACGAGATTAAAGAAAAGCTGATGTAAACTTGGTGACACATGGAAAAGAAATAGCCAAGTCCGACTTTTTTTGATAAAATAATATACACAGAAAAAACAAGAGATTCTTTGAAGGAGGATTATCACAAGTTCTTTGGACATAGTTGCCAAATGTATCGACATCAAATTTGGCGGACTTTGACCATGTCAAAAGCAAAGATTGATTGTAATGGTTGCAATCATCGAAGAAAAAGAAGATAAATAAATTTGAGTTTGTCTCGCAGACTCTGCGAGCGTGGGAACAAATCCTTCAAAGAAGATGGCACATTTGGAGGATCCCTAGGATATGGCCTAGTGATTGGCGGCTATTGGAGGTGAAAGAGTCCCTCTTAGACATGGGAAGGCATTCCATGTTAACAAGAGGATGTTGAGCAAACCTCTGCAGGCGCCTGAGAAGAGAGCTTACGCAAGAGAGGCGACACGGTGAGGGGAATCGGTGACCAAGAAGATACAAGCTGTTTCCTCTCGGCCAAAGAAGAAAAGCTGCCCCTGCGGTGCTAAGAAAAGCTGCTACCCCTGCTGTGCAAAGAAAGAAAACCAAACGTGCTCCTGCCCTGCGCAAAGCAAAGTCACCTGCCCCAGCGGCCGTGTCTCTCTGCCCTGCTGCGGTCGAGAAGGACTCATAAATACCTTCTCCGATCGTCAAAAAGAGGAGAACCGAGAAGCCACGACGGCCTGCTCCTTAGAAAAGACACCAGCACCCGGCCCCGGCCGCCCAAGACTCGAGGACACCGTCTCGGACGAGAAATCCCTACGGTACAAACTAGGAGACGAAGAAGAATCGTCAAGCGATCAGGTTGGAGAAACCGGTGAGTCGATTCTCGGCTAGCACAAATCTTAGGAGACTCATTTGGAGAAGTAGAGTCTCGATGTAGTTGATGAAACAACCAAGTCTGTGAAGGCGATCAACGAAGGCAACCGAAGACACAATTTTAGCTAGCTCACGGTGAAGCACAAGAAAGAACTGCGGAGCGGATAGTGATGTAATGATCCTATCTCCACCTTACCCGGACATCCAAAATCGTCTGCGTGAGTGGAGAAATGGAAGTTGAGTAAGTCAAGGAAAGCAGTTCCAACGGCTTTGAGTTCATTGAAGAAGAAGAGGGCGCTAAATTTCCTTGGATTAACTCTTGTGCTCCGACTCACGGATGAAGACAAGCGCACGAAATCCTGCCAAATCTACAAGGACAAGGAGAGAGAAAAGCAAATTTGAAGAAGAAAGAAGCACGTGAGAAGGCAAGCATCGCCCTATCTCGGCACCCACAGAACACACACATCCTCTCCTTGATGTCTTCTCTGCGGTGATGACGAGCAGGAAATTGCTGCCCGAGAAGAGTTGCAAATCACGCAAGCATTGCACGCGAATCAAGAATCCTTCACGAGCAAAGACTAATGGAGGGACCAGGAGAGTCGTCGAAACACGGTTGAAATTGATCAATGGGAGTGGTTCAAATAGCGGCTGTTGTTCTTTGTTACCACTTCCGACTCACTCGAGAAAAGAAAGCGATAAGGGATATGGCGATGGCGGGATAGTGGGGACCCCGGTCGAGCCAACCCCTATTGAAGGTGTGCTACCACCACCCAACTGAACAATCAATCGAAATAGCAGGGGAGTTTGGAGACAAGTGACCCCATTCCAAGTCACTCGGTGGTGCGCCCGGTGAGGGGGAAACTCCTCCACCGGCTGCGCAAGGTCGGAGGATCTGCGAGATGACTCCACATCGAATCAAGGAGGCGAAGTAGAGAAAATACAAACACAAGAAGAACAACAAGTTGCCATCAACGAAGCTCAGGCGATTGAGATATCTCGGTGAGTGCCAAGCTACTCTACGAAGGCTAATGCCAGCTGGCGATGCAGTCGAGGCACATGAAGGAATGCCACGGGAGTTAACACTGCAGGCGATGAAAGTGCAATCCATGGGGTTGAGACTCCAATGGATGCCTTTGTAGAAGACCCTAAGGCAGTGACTTTGTCGAAAGGGAGGACAGGCCTCGCTTGACAGATAGAGCTAGCTTTGGAGGAAATGAAGGCCACGGGAGGTTGAGACTTCCGGGGTAAAGAAAGGCGAAAGTAGAGAACATCCCCTGCTATCATCGACCCATCCGAAAAGGAGATCGGCGCACTTCATGATTCCCAGGACAACCACGATGTCACTTTTCCGAGATCGGAAGGCGAAGAAGAAAGGTGAGTCATCCCCCATGATAAATCAAAGACTCAGTGCGGATGTTCCAAGCACGAGCAAGTTTGATCCCAAGACTACTCATCAAACCTTTAATTTTGATGATGAGACACCAATGGAAATCTCATCATCGTCAGGACGACGCTCGATAAAGGCCGAGGACGGTCTATTGAAATGGAAAAGCATTTGAGACCAACGGAAGGCTGTTAAGGCTGTTGAGCTCGACAAGCGGGTCTACTTACAATGAACCCGGTGAACAAGAGACCCTTTGCACAAGCTCCTCAAGCTGCGCAGCGGATCGATTCCCAAAAAGAACTTCACGCGCACCGCTCATCATCGAACATATCCGGTTGGCGGTGAAGAATCTTTTGTAGAATCTTTCCCTTTTTCACTTTGGAGATACGAGAACTCCACGAAGAGTCGAGAAAGCGAACAATCACGCTATCACGGACCAACTCCTGTTCTTCCATCAGACACCATTGTTCGGTGATTTTGATTTTGATGTTGCATGGCCATCACCGCAATGTGAAGAATCGTTGAAGTTCAAGAAGTGTTCAAGGCACTATTTTCTTTGAGGTTGAGCGGATGGAGAGGCATCGAGGCCTCTTTGGACATGCGGTTGGACAACAGAGATGCCACCCCACGGTGATTTAGGAGGCATAATGATTCGGATAAGGGAATGGTGGCAAGCTGACAAACAATGCGTGTGGAGCACGGTGAGATCTTGAGAACATTGTTCAACAAGGCTTTTGGTGTGGAGAGTGAAAATCGATGCAAAAAACGAAGGCGAGAGAACACATTGAGCATATGCATGAAGCTCACACTTTGCCGAGATCAAGGCTGGCTGCGTGAGCAAAATACAAATGATCTACGACGTTTGGAAGAACACATGACAAGAAAATTCAGCCTTCTCATGGTGAGATGAAGCGATTTGTGAGAATCCAACGTTACTCGATCTGAATTTCGTCTTTGCATACAACGCAGTGAGACTTGAAGCGAGAACTCAACCATCGAGAAGGCTTCGACTTCATGCTTGCCAGCATGTTCCTGGGGTTCCTCTATCCTTTGATGATGCCAAAAAGGGGAAGAGGAATACCTCAAAGCGCTAACATCGGAAGGTGAGAAGAAAGGAGCGGTGAGAAGGAAAATCGGTGAGGAAGTCTTGAACGAGGAAGAAAGGAAAGCTTGTTGGGGGAAGGATCAACGGATGTGACATTGATGATTGCACAAACCCCAACAAGGTCCTATCTGGTGACATCATAAGCGACAAACTCCCGTGACTCTGCCACTCCACCACTCTCACTGTATCTATGGTGAAAAGAGAAAAACAATTGAAGCGAGGGATGAAGGAAGTGGAAGGAAGAATGGATGTCGGGGTGATGAACATCTTGAAAGAACATGGAGGCATTCCAAAGGTGAAGCGAGAGACACCTATGCCATCTCGGATGTCGGACGCGAGCCACGATCAGTTGATGAATTTAAGACGCTCGAATCGGGGATACTTTGCAAATATGTCTATGGCTCAAAGCTTGGGACTTATCTTGGAAAAAGGGTCTCACGTTGTGTGAAGAAGGCGTGAGCGGCAGACTACTACCAGCGATCGCTCGGTGGTCACTCGCCAGCCACTCATTTGGAAAGAAGAAGACCCGTACAATATCGCCCGAGTAGAGGAAGAAGCGATGTAGTGGAGGAAGAAGCTTGAGGACCTAGGCCTCGCCCAAGAATATTGAATCGTAGATCCGGAAAGAAAGGAGGGATCTCTTGGTGGAAAACTTGACCAAGTGGCAAATTTGAAAGTGGCTAAATCTAGCCGAGTATGCAAAAAAGACTAGAAGAAGAAAACAAGAGACAAACTCGGCTATGGGAGGAGAGCGGGAAAGAATAAGAAGAGATGAAGTTTGCCGAGGAAAGCATATGAGAAGAAAAAGAAAGCGGTGACGGCGAGAAAGAAGAGAAGAAGAGAAGAAGATCTTGATCAAGATGAAAGAAGGAGAGGCAATGAAGTAGATGAAGTGTTCTTTGTCCAACCCTTCGTGTATTTTATCATGTAAATACATACAATGTAAGTCTTCGTAATAAAGTTTGTAAATTCTTTATTTTCGGTGTAGACAAATATGTGCTCGATACACCTTGTAATGCTTGATTTGTGTAAAAGAACAGGAATGATGGTTACAATTACGCACCGAGCACAAAATCAAGACTTGGTTACGCACCGAGCACAAAATCAAGACTTGTTACGCATCGAGCACAAAATCAAGACTTGGTTACACAGGAGCACAAAATCAAGACTTGGTTATGCGAGCACAAAATAAAGACTTGCCACGTACCAAGCACAAAATAAAGACTTGGTTACGCACCGAGCACAAAATCAAGACTTGGCCACGCACCAAGCACAAAATAAAGACTCGATGTACACACGAGCACAAAACAAAGACTTGGTTTATACACCAAATTTCAAATACAAAATAAAGGTCAGGTTTATATACCGAGTACAAGAATCAATTAAGGCGAGCAAAGCCCCTTATTTAGAAGCACTGGGAACCGAGCCCCGTACTTGGGAATACAAAAGGAAAAAGAAGACAGGCAACAATCTTACAAAAAGGAAAAGAGCCAAGCATATACAAAAAGCTTGAAACACATACACAGATGAGGAGAATAACAAGTCATTTCTACTTCAAAAGTATTTACATAAGGGAGGCGGAGCCCATTACATCTTGGTAGCGAAGCCAAATTACCTATATATGGGTACATATGAAAGCATATAAACGAAAAAGGACAAACGTCAAGACTGAGCAGGGGGCGGAATTTCGACGGCACCGCTAGAGGCGACTTCTTCCACGTCCGGAGGAGGAGATCCCTGAGCATTAGGAACCTCGGCAAAATTCGGCCGAAGAGCATCGAGATCAGCCTCCAAGAGGACTAAATCTTCCTCAAGCTGAGCAACAGTACGCCCGCCCTTAACTAAATCGAGAATTTCTCTAGGCTGGTGGTCGCGCAGGTTGAGTTAACATGAATGCATACTCCTTGGAGTCTTTGTAAGCTTCAACGGCTGTCTGCGAGCTTCGCCGGTTTTGCCGGCAGGCGATTTCTTCCGGCCTCCTGCGCACATCGGCTAGACGCCTCTCCATTTCCTCGGCCCGGGCAGCGGCAGCACGTTCCAGCTCAGCGACCTTAGCCCTAAGCTCTTCTTCAGCCCTGCGGGCCAGATCTCGCTCTGCCTCGGCCTTCGCAGCAGTCTCTCTCTCAAAGTTGGCCCGAGCCGTAGCCTCATCCGCTTGAGTCTTGAACGATTCTTGTACCCCTTGAAGGGTAGCATAGGCTTCTGCAGGTCTCGTCCGCCTTTCCGGATCGGCATATTTTTCTCCGGCTCACGGGTTCCTCCCCGATTGCATGCCTTAAAAAGCCCAATCATCCGCCCAGACATCCCCATGGCGTCATGAATTTGTTCTTCAAAGCTTGTCTCCGGCGGTGCTCGATACCTTTTGTCCGGCACGAGCCGGGGACACTCATCGCTTGCCCGACCCGCCTCTGGTAAAGCTCTCGATTGCTCCTCCGTTGGCGTGGCGCATCGAACAAATTCCACAAACCACCGAGGGCGTAGTCCAATCATCCCCTCGCAATAATCATCTCTCGCCTGACTTGGAGGGATGAAGTGACCTTCCGGCCAAGGTCATCCGAGAAAGTTCGCGGACCTCCCCAGGGGCTGTTCGGGATGCTCCGATGCCATTTGACCAACCCCCCGGTCGGCCGGGCTCCTCCATCACAATCCCTCCTCTTCTCCTTTGAAGAGGAGGTTGCACCGCCTCCGACACTCCATCAGCAGGACGTTTACCGGCCCGGATGTCTTCTCTCTGAGCCGCCTCCGCATCTGCAGGCTGATCGGCAGCCGCCCGAGTTCGCCGCGGTCGTGTTCCTCACGCTGCTAAGGCGTGCACGCAAATCAAGCCACGCCCGCACAAAGCAATCACCGTTAGAAGATTAAAAGAAAACAAAGGACACTTCAAAGGAAATATGAAAAATACAATGTTTACCTCGAAGCGGCAGCCGCACACTGGCGCTCTCGAGTCTGGTGCGCCCTACGGGCGCGAGATGATCTATCCACGAGGACTAGCCGTCACGAGGAGAGGCGCAGCTCCTTCGATTCTCGCCGGTTTGCTCCTTGGAGAATGGGGCCGTACTTCTTCATCAAGGAGGGTTCTGCTGAGGCTCTCTCTCGACCTCCACCTCCCGCTCGGTCGCCTCGCCCGAGCCATCCCCTCGGCCGGGTCGGCGGGCGGAGGGCCTCGATCACCAGTGCGGCCAAGTTGGCCCTGTAGCCAACCTCTCAATTCGCTTTATCCATGATTCCCCGAGCCTGGATGTTTTCCAGCCTTCGAATAAAGGTGGCCGACAGGGGCCCCTTTGATGCCTGGTTCTCTATAAAGGAAAAAAGACAAAAGTTAATTACAAAAAGAAACCGTGAAAAGCAAAAGCAGAGAAAGAGGAAAAGATAGACTTACTATAGCCAAAAACAAAATTTGATAGGGGATGAAGAAGCAGTTTCCCTTCCTCCATCTCCCACGCGAGCTTGCCACTCGCCGCTCACCCGAGCCATTTGTCTTTCCACTCCTTCAGAGAAGAAGGGAGACCTTCCACCAAACCATCCAGATACCCGGTCAGGTCTGTACATAATACCACCCGGACGGTGACCGAGATGAAGGAGTCGCTCGCTATACAAAGAGCTCGTTCATCTCCTTAAAAAGGGGCGAGGATATTTTTCGGTGAAACATCACCGGGGGCGATGATCTGCCCCAAGAAATAGGGTGCACCTGGGTCGGATGCATGCCCCACTTGCAAAACCACCGCGTAAGGAAAGTGGCGGTGGAAATCTCAAACCGTATAAAAGGCTAGCGGCAAATACTGACCATACAACCCTCGGTGGGTACTGGGGAACAAAAGTGTCCGTGCCCCCAAAAATTGATACCACTCGGAATATGGTACCTCCGACGGAACTCATCCACCTCCCGAATCATCAACATGCTCGGGATATCATTTATATCACTCGGCGTCCACCGAGGCTCGACACGAAGACGAGGGCCTCCCCCCTTGCGGTCGTCGCCATTACGGTGGCCTATGGGCCCTAGTGGCCTCTCCTCTCCTCGAATCCCCGGACGATTCATCTACCCGCTCCACGTTATCACGCTCCGGTTCGATGGGTCCATATTTTCTTCTTCTAGCTGGTACTGTCTAGAATCAACACTTGGCGATTCTTCACCGGAACTCTCTTGTACCAGTCCGGGCTGATACACTGTTCCTTCTCTAAAAGCGGTCACTGGCGTCGGGTCAAAGATAGTATCGTCCGCTCAAGGGCGTTCCACCTCGTGAAGAATCCGGAAAAGATATCGAATAATGCTGCTTGTGTGAGACGGAGATCGCCGTCTTTGGTGAGAAATAAACGAGAAGGTTCGAGAGGAGGATCTTCAATTTCAACCTTTACACTATAACTACGACTCTACTATCCTCAAAAGAAGATATTTATAGGTAAAGGGAGAGTATTTCGAAAAAATACCTAAGTTCAAGTCTACGAACTTGGGAAGCCGACCAGAAATTTTCGCTCGGTTTTAGTTACTTTAGCTCAAAGGTTAATGGATGCGAAAGTGAATAATGGGAGGAAACAAAGGTATTTATAGATGGGGTTCCTCGATAAGCGAGGCGTTTATTCGAAAAGACGCGACTTTTAAAAACTCAAAAGCCGTCAAACATGTCGTAAAACGTCGCGTCCCCGCCCGTATTGTGAAGCGGCGTATCTTTTCGGTTCTGCGCAAGATTGGTCCAACCACAAGAGGCCACGTGTCTGTCATTATAGCAACCCAATTAATGCGTCGTTTCAGGCATTAATCACTACGCGGACAGATGCCAGGAAAGAACAAAACCTTTGAAATCCGTTTCCCATTAAATGTTCATCATTAACATTAAAGTTTAACCGACTTGAAATTCTTCTCTCGGAATCAAACTTGGGGGCCTTTGATGACACGAGCAGTGGAAGAAATTAATCCAAGTCATCGATCCAACACACATCCGAGTAGGCGACCCGCGGGTGGCGTCGAATGGTGTGCGGCGACAAATCAATTTGGCTCGCCCATTACGAGCCCAACCGCAACACGGCCGCCGAGCCCCGAGCCCCGAGCCCAAATTTCGACAAGAAACGCATGTGCGACGACCTCATAAAAATAATCACACGCCCATGCTTAACGCTTTATTGGTATCGAAAGCGCCACATGTCGAGAGAATTATGAAGAGAAGTCGACAAGTGGCAAGTTTTGATTGACATCTTGTGATTAGAGAGGGACATGTGTCTTTCTTTAATTATTTTACTAATTAATGAATAGTTAGTGCAAAGATGACTATTGTAAACTCACTTACTCGAAGGGGTATAAAAAGGCTGATAGAGGGAAAACTGAAAAAGAGAGAAAAAAAAGGAGATAAAAAGATTGTAAGAAAGACCGACCCCAATAATTCGGCTCGGCATTATGTAAAAAAGGCAGAATTAGCCAAAAATAAATATACGTTACGCACGTTTATATTTCCACGTGTTAAATCTTTTACATATTTTTGCTTGTTGACCAAAACGCACGTCAACACTCTTATTACATCATTGGCTAAATGGTAGAATCGTAACCATAAAATATGATTTTAATCGAAATACATACATTTGCCTCATACACTATGGGATGGTGAAAATAAATATAATTTACATCCCAGAAAGACTATAATTGGAGATACCATTGCTTCTAGTGCATAAGTGTTTCCTATAAAAATGGGAAATGTCCTGCCTTGTGTATTTTGAACTAGTCCTAATTACGGTTGTCCACATATATCTGAACATCTTGTTTTCGATTTATTACATACAATAAAGCCGTTGACAAACAGAAAAGAAAACCGATTCAATGAACTGGAATTAATTGAGTTTAGTGAGTTTGTCAAATTTGAAATCGGCATGCCAAAATTTCTAAATACACTAAATTTGTTTGGCCCCAAACATATTAATTCCCTTTTGGTAAAAACTTGCGTGAGACGGAGCCCTTACACAAAGTTTTAAAGGTTTTTTTTTTTCAGATTTTATTTTTCTTAGGGTTTATATTTGTTTTTTTAAGGTGTATTTTATTTCTTGGGGTTATTTTTAATTGATTTGGGTTTTTAGGATTTTTAGTTTTTTTTAGGGTTTATTTTTTATTTTTTGGGTTTATTTTTTTTTCGGGTTTATTCTTCGTGGTTCATGTTTTTAGGGTTTATTTTTGTTTTTTCATGATTCATTATTATTTTTAAATTTATTTCCATGGTTCATGTTCTCAAGATGGAGCCCTTAGGAGGTCCGTCTCACGGATTTAGATCCTTAAAACCGTCTCACAAGAGACTTGCTCTTCCCTTTTATAGTTTTAAAAATATTAAGTGCATGTTTTCGCGCTTAACCGTTTAACGCATGTTTTGTGAAATCCTTTTCAAAAGAAGTCCTTCGACATTTAAATAGAAAGATAGGAGATAAAATAGGAAAATACCAACCTTTTTTTTTAGTACAATGGGGGGAATTTGGGGAGGGGACACACACACTCGTATATGATTGAACCCATGTCATTTACTCTTACAACACATGTCTCAACCACTAAAGCAGTTGATCCCTCAAAAATAACCTCAAAATAATAATATAAGGGCCCATTTGGATGGAGAGATTTGAAATTCTAAAGGATTTCAAATGAATGGATTTCAAAGTCATTGGATTTGAAATCCACCTCCTGTTTGGATGATGTGGATTTGTGTAAGGATTTCAAATCCATCATAAGTTTTGATAAAAAAAAAATAGAAGCTCTATTTATTTTCTTAATTGATATTTAATAAATAAAAATAAAAGATATAATCTTATTATTTTATAAATAATTATAATTTTATACACTAATAAAAATATGAAATATATAACTTTTATTATGTCTGAATATGTGTGTGATGATATTGCGTGTGCATATGAGGAGAGTATGTGTAAGTATGAGTGTGTGTGTGTGTGTAAATGTGTGTGCAGTGTGTGTGTAAATGTGTGCAGTGTGTGTAATGTGTGTAAATGTGTGCAAATGTGTGCAGCGTGTGTAAGTGTATGTAGTGTGTGTAAATGTGTGCAGTGTGTGTAGTGTGTGTAAATGTGTGCAGTGTGTGTAGTGTGTGTAAATGTGTGTAGTATATGTAAATGTGTGCAAATGTGTGCAGTGTGTGTAAATGTGTGTAAATGTATGTGTAGTGTGTGTAAATGTGTGCAGTGTGTGTAAGTGTGTATAAATATGCAAGTGAACATAAATGAAAAAAAAAGAATGAATTTCAAATGACTAGGTTTTTGGAAGAATTTGAAATCCATTGAAAATGAACTAAAACTTAAAGAGGGATTTGAAATCCATTGATTTGAATTTATATGCCAAACAAGGGTGTGGATTTAGTTAAGGATTTCAAATCCCTCCTCCCAAATCCCCTCCCAAATCCTCCCATCCAAATGCACCCTAACGGAAATTGGATTTATAAAGCCACATTTTTCGCACTTCTTGAAATGAACTTTTCAGACTGTAACTTATTTCGAAAGTTCATCCAATAGAGATTACCAAAAACTTCAAAAAAAAAAAAAAAGAAAGAAAAAAGAAAAAATCCTTTTAAGTCTAAAAATCCACTTGATAGGTATTTACTCACATGGTCAAAATATAATTTAGAATGCCCAAACCAGATCTGGCCATCACTTTTTGGTTGTATCTGTTCTAGACATCGATTCAACCCATCAGCCTCAAAGCCCAGCCCATTCTTCTTCATATTGGGCTACCCACTATGAAAACATGGCCCATTATAGAAAATACTCCACGCAATTCTGGACACACACAAATCAGAAATGAATGGGTCCAATATTATTTGGCATGTTCAAATAAAATTGATAAATAAATATCTCCAACATTTTTTTTTCTTCCTAAACGATAGAAATATATTCATTACTCAAATAAACTTACACTGTCAACTGGCAAATGGTCACCTTGAACATACATACATTGATACATGTCAAGGGGAGAACTCCGTACGAGAGGTAAAACCACCGTAATTCGATGGAGCAAAACAAGAAACTACCAAATAAACACAAAACAAATAAAAACTAAGAACACCAAAGGAAACTAAACCACCTCCGAAAGGAGGACTAAGGCACTCCACAAGGGAGACTACCCAACTCGAACAAATCAGGCACGAGAGCTACTACACGTCTTTGCAAGACAGAAAGTGCCGACCGCCTACGAGTTTCGCAAATCAACCTAGGTAAAAAAAGACAAGAAAAAGCAGAAAAAAACCAGGAAAAATCAAAAAAAAAAGGAAAAGAAAAATGTCTCTCCCTCACCTTTTAGATCTTCAACGCAAGCGGCAACCCATCACCTACCGGCTCCAACTCTCCTCTTTGTAGCTCCGACCTTGACTTGCCTCCACTCTTGATCGGAAAAACCGATCACCTCCAGGATAACACTGAGGATATACCTTCATTGGCTCCATCATGAAACATGGTTGGGGAGGGGAGGGGATAAGGGAGGAGGAGGAGGAGAAGGAGGAGGAGGAGGAGGGGGAGGGAAAGGGAATTTGTGATGGGGGAGAGGGGAAAAAGTTTAAAGTTTTAGGATTTTTAGAGAGTTGGAAGAAAGAGAGGTAGTGAGAGAAATCTTGTCTACAATATCTCCAACATGCAACATGACTTATTTGACACATTTTGGGCAAGATGACTAGGGTCTTTTTTATATTTTTAAAACACGATTATGAAAAGAAATCCTAAAATAAGTAAAAGAATAGTCTCGTTAAGGTTTACTTTCTTTAAATATTTTTGTAGTTAAACTTTTTTATTTGGCAACATCGTTAAATTATTCACATGTCTTACTAGTTGATATTCGACACTGTCATAAAAATGAATGTTTTCATGAATTTAGGTATATAATATTTACTAAATAAATATTTTTATTTATTAGTGTTTATATAGTGTGTACTAATCATGACTAACCCTTAATATTAATTTAAGAAAGTTAGTCTCCTGTCAGACGGTATAACGGATCTAATCCGTCAGAAGGAGCCCAATAACCAATTTAGACCCATATACAGTAAGTTAGTAACCAACCCAATTCAACCTATATATATATATATATACATAGATAGAAAATCGCACGAATCTTCTTCTTCTTCAACAAGCTTATACACACAGAGACGTGAATACCAAGAAAGTGGCGCGTCATTTAGGAAGGCATCATGGAAAATATCACATGCTGGTTTAGACATAAAATTCGAAAAATTAGGCCATTCACACCGTCAAAATGACCCAATATTACTGGATCTAGTGCAAAAGTGTTGGAAATTTTGGTTTTGATAAAAATGGTGTCGACCCGACTTTGACCAATTTTTCGGTAGCTAAATATTTAATTGGAGGAATTAAATTTTATATTATTAATCTACGTTGCGAGTAGATGTTCGTAGTATTTTTATTTCTAAAAACCGATTTTCGGTGAGTGAGAAATTAATACATGAAGGTAGCCACATAAATGGGCATTATGTAAAGATTATTTAAAGGAGATGAAAGCATGCCTTATCCCACATGGAATACAAATCATAGTTTATCTAGTTTATTTACTAGAAGGTGTTATTTGTTGTATAAACAATAACACAAGTGGATGATCACAAGTGGGGCTGCAGCGCAAGACACGCCGCTGCCCGCCCTATTGGGCCGGTGCAGGGCGTTGATTTATAGTAGTTCAACCACCAGGGCACTAATCTACTACCACCCCATTATATCAGGGATGGATTTCAAAAAGAAAAAAGATTTTATTAATTACCAAAATTAATACAACACCAACTTACAACACCTTGAAGAGCACCACACTTTTCTTCAATACCACCTTTGAGATTACCATACCACCTTTGAGATTACCACAATCTCCAACGGCACCTTGTGAAGATTACCACAATCTTCAACACCTCAACAAGAAGATTACCACAATCTTCTTACACCTAACACCTAGATCACCCAAGTGTGTTATTACCACAAGAACACTCACAAGGATATCTTGTGTTGAATGATAACCCAAAATCAAGATTACAAATCGATAAAGAATATTACAAATATGAGTGCAAGTGTAATCAAGAAATAAGCCTAGACCTCAAGGATGTGAAAGTGATAAACTAGGCATAATTACAACAAGAATAATAACAATGAAGAACAAGTGTTTGCTTGAAGTGTATCTTGTTATATTGTATCTCAATGGTTCACATGGTTGCTCCAAAACTTCCTCTATTTATAGAAGATGATTGATCAAGCATAGGCTCCTCTTGGGATTGAAAATCTCTGAGAAAAATACAATTAAAATCAAGAATATAGTTGTTAGAAATCAATCCCACATTTTAAGGAAAGTTTGTCTTTGTCAAGCGGTCGAATTTTCTTTGTCAAAAGATAGAGGCGGCCGGTCATACGAAATAGAGTTTTGAAAAATACAGCAAAATAATAAGGCGACCGCTCGGCGTGTACCTCGACCGATCGGCGTCCACCCCAACCGTCGACCATGACCAAAAATCAAGACAGGGAGTTTGTTTCAATTTCACACGTTAGAAGTGCCGGTCGCCAGGAAGTGCGGCCGTCGGCGTCACCGATCGGCATACTGGTCGGCCGGTCGACTGACCAATTTTAAGTTCGTCTCATTTTCAAAATCCATCTTGAGTCACGGGTTGCCCTATCGGCGATAGGTTGACCTCGAGCAATGTTGTCCAATATTTGTCGAAAATAAAACTCAAGAAATACTCCAAAAATTTAGTAAAAACATTTCAAACCAATCAGGAGTATTTAGACAACATTTAGGAACCTTGTTTTGAAGTAAAATCTTGTAAACATAAAATCATTAAAAGTGTTGTCCAATTTTATACTGGAAATAAAACTTGAAGAAATAATCGAAAAATATTGAAACCATTTGAAATCGTTTAGGAGTATTTGGACAACAATTAAAAATATTATTTTGGTGTAAAAATAAAATCATCAAAATTAAGATAAAAACATGTATCAAACAATCTCCCCCTTTTTGATGATTACAAACCAAAACAATTTTTAGAAATATTAGGAGGACAATTTTAAAAACGATTTTCCAGTAAAAACAACTAATCGTTTGGAAGCAATCAAAATTTCCAAAAAACATAAGCAACCAAGTAAGGGAGTAAATATATTTAATAATAAGCACAAGCTCCCCTTATCAACAAGCACATCATGAATAATATAAAAGCAATAAACCATAAGCTAAAAGCTTAGCTATTACATATTGTTCAATAGCTTATAAGCTCCCCCTATCAACAAAACATCATTAGACAAGTATATAAGTCCATCAAGCAACAATTGGACTAAAAATAATTCACAACTTATGGCTTTTAAGAGTCATAGCTTATAGCTTTTATAACAAGCTTTTATTAGCTTCTTTGAACTAATGAGCCAATTTCATGTTTCTCCCCCTTTGGAATCATCAAAAAGAATGTTAGGATGATAAAAATATCATACAAGTTTATCAAAGTGCGCCAACAATACGATTTATCAACCATTGAAAGAATTAAGCTTAGAATCCAAAAAAAAAATGGGAGAGATGTATCATAAGAAATCCATAAGCTCATTTTGTTTGTCAAAAACATGATCTCAAAAAGAATTTAAGACATTGGAAAATAAGATAATCATGTAGGTGATGAGTCTTTCATTGAAACATTTTATCGAACACTTGGCGGACGTCAAAATTTGAAGAAGATGTATATAGCCCTTGTAAAAGAAATTAAGCCAAGTTTGTTTATATCATCACCAAAAAAAAAAAATCTAACATATGTCCATCAAATAAGAGGCTTAACAAAGTAGATTCTCAAGGGTTCAACCCAATTGAGATAATTTTAGCTAAATGAGAGATCAAGGCATTACGAATGCCATCAAGCAAAAATTAAAGAGCCATCAAGTAGTACATGTCAAGCATCAAACAATGCATATTAGATATTACAAATGTCCCAAATTATCTATCTAAACAAAATGATCAAGACGTGTCAAATGCATTTAAGCAAAAATTAAAAAAGCACTTTTACCATCAAGTACATCATACCAACTATCAAAAATGCCGGACTAGAGTGTTTTACCATCAAATACTCCATCAATATCATGATCATCCACAAGCCATTTTCAACTTGCTATTTTAACCCTTTCAAGAAAACAAGCAAATCCATTAGTGCAATTTAGAGTTTTACAAGAAAGTTCATAGAAATACAAAACAACATGAACAAAAGAAAATGCTAAGATAATAAAGGGGTGGGGACATCAATCCTCGTCCGAAGAGAAGCAAGTTTCGGGGATAAGATCATTGATGAATTTCTTCAATTTGCCGATTGACTTTTTCAAACTAGAATTTTCTTTCTTCACAATTCGGAACTCTTTTCTAAGAGAAGCTACATCTCTAAATGTATCTCTTTCCACTTTGTCCATTCTCTCTTAGAGACTTAAATCTTCAACATCCGGCTCGTTTTCATCTTCTTCCTCATTTCCTTCATTGAAGGGTTCTTCCGCATTTTCTTCCTCCCCAACTTCTTGTCCCTCCTCTTCATTCCCCACATTCTCTTCTTCCTCATCTCCTTGTTCATCAACATTACCTCTTCCGATATTTTCAACCTCATTGTCATTAAAGAAATCATCCCGAGGTTGTTGTTGATGTCGGGCACGTCCCCTAGCGGCTTTGGTGGGAACTGTAAGTCCTATCACCTAGATCATCCAAGTGTGTTCTTACCACAAGAACACTCACAAGGATATCTTGTGTTGAATGATAACCAAAAATCAAGATTACAACTCAATGATGAATATTACAATATGAGTGCAAAGTGTAACCAAGAATAGCCTAGACCTCAAGGATGTAAAGTGATAAGCTAGGCAAATTTACAACAAGAATAATGACAATGAAAGACCAAGTAATTGCTTGAAGTGTATCTTGTTGTGTTGTATCTCAATTGTTGTATTGGTTGCTCCAAAACTTCCTCTATTTATAGGAGATGATTGATCAAGCATAGGCTACTCTTGGGGATTGAAAATCTCTGAGAAAAATACAATTAAAATCAAGAATATAGTTGTTAGAAATCAATCCCACAATTTAAGGAAATGTGTCTTTGTCAAACGGTCATATTTTTCTTTGTCAAAGCTTGAGGCGGCCGTGCACGAAATAAGAAAATTTAAGAACACTTTGAAAAATACAACAGGCGCCGGTCGCGTGTATCTCGGCCGTCGACCCTGTCTCAACCGGTCCCCCTAAGCGTTTTGGAGAGAAAAGAAAGTTACTTTCGTTTGAAGAACGTTCAGTCTGCCGTCGACCACAGGCGTCGGTCGCCGGACGGTCGGCGCCCGAGGGGAGCGGTCGACCTGACCGTTTTCACTTTGTCTCATTTTTTTGTTTCAAACTCATCTTGAGTGCGGGTTGCCCAGCAAGGCGACCGTCGACCACGAGGCATGAAATGTTGTCAATTTTAGTCGAAAATAAAGCTCAAGAAATACTCAGAAAATTTAGTAAAAACTTTTTAAACCAATCGGGAGTATTTAGACAACATTTAGGAACCTTATTTTTAGACGTAACAACTCATTGACATAAAGTCATTAAAAGTGTTGTCCAATATTATCGAAAATAAACTTGAGAAAATCTTTGCGAAAAATATTAAAACCATTTTAAATCATTTAGGAGTATTTGGACAACCTTTAAAGACATTGTTTTGGAGACAAAATAAAATCATCAAAATTAAGATAAAAACATGTATCAAACAATCTCCCCCTTTTTGATGATTACAAACCAAAACAATTTTTATACAAACTAAGAGAGCCTTTTAGAAAGGATTTTCCGGTAAAAACATTTGACCGTTTGGAATCAACCAAAATTTCCAAAAATATTAAAGCAACCAAGTAGGGAGTAAATTTGTTTTTTTTTAAAAAAAAGTAAGCACAAGCTCCCCCTATCAACAAGCATATCAAGAATAATGTAAAAGCAATTATCCATAAGCTAAAAACTTTAGCTTTTACAATATGTTCAAGAGCTTATAAGCTCCCCCTGTCACAAAACATCATTAAACAATATATAAGACTATCAAGCAACAATTGGACTAAAAAGAATCACAATCTTATGGCTTTTATGAGCCATAGCTTATAGCTTTTATGACAAGCTTTTATTAGCTTTTTGAGCTAATGATCCAATGTCAATGCCTTGTTTCTCCCCCTTTGGAATCATCAAAAAGAATGTTAGAATGGTGAAAACACCATACAAAAATATCAAAAGTGCGCAAAGGACGGTTTATCAACCAGTGGAGCAACTTAAACTTAAAAATTCCAAAAATTGGAGAAATGTATCATAAGAAATCCATAAGCTAAAAACATGGTTTCAAAAAGATTTTAAGACATTTAGAAGCAAGAGAATCATGTAGAAGTTGAAAAATTTCATTGCGACATTTCATCAAACACTTTGTGTGCGTGAAAAATAAAAGAGGTTGTATATAGCCCTTGTAAATGTTTCAAGCCAAAAATTTTCATAACATCATCAATCATCTTTATTATAAAGCTCAATAAAATCATATGCAACATACCCAACATTTGTTCATCAAATAAAAGGCTCAACAAAGAGATTCTCAAGGGTTCAACCCGATTGAGATAATATAAGCCAAAAGTATCAAGGCATTGCAAATGCCAAAAATTAGAGCATTTATCAAGTAATACAAGTCATGACTTAAACAATACATGTAAGATATATCAAATGTCCCAACATATTCATCTAAGCATAATGATCAAAGCATTAAAAAAGCACTTTTACCATCAAGTACTGTCATACCAATTATCAAACAATGCCATATAAAGTATTTTTACCATCAAATACTCCATCAAAATCATGATCATCCACAAGTCATTATTAACTTGCAATTTTAACCCTTTTAAGAAAACAAGCAAATATCATTAGTACAAAAGAGTTTTACAAAAAGTTCATAAAAATACAAAGCAACATTAATGAAAATCTTTAGAAAGTAAAGGGGTGGGGAACATCATTCCTCATCCGAGGAGAAGCAAGATGGGAATAAAGTCCTTGATGAATTTCTTCAACTTGCGAGATAGACTTTTGCATTTTGCGGGTCTTTTGCTCCAAGCCTCATACCTTGTTTCATGAAAAGCCCTCATCTCATCAAATTCGGCTTAGGTATACCTCTTGGCGGTTGAGCACCGGTATTACCCTCCGGATTGCTCGGTTCACCTTCCTCCGCCAATCTTGCGGCCTCGGCGTCATCAAAGTAGTCATTTGGATCGGGGGGGAATCTTGACCTCTTCCTCTAGCCATTTTAGTTGGTCGGTGTCCATATTCTTGCGCATCGTGACTATTTGGGAGATGTTATCAATGTCAAAGTCATTTTGAAATACCTCCGAGTTACACTCGACGAAGGTAGTCCCGATTGAATAAGAAGTTTACAAATCGATTTCCCATAACCAACTTCTTATTACCTTGAGTGATGGACTCAATTAGACATTGAATAAGTATGGCTCCAAAGTTAAGTGGTTCCTCTAGCAATCTTATAAGTCAAAAAGTAATCCATGTTGCTAGGCATCTTTCCCGACTTACCACAAATGCAATATCGACAATGACCGATAAAATACGATGCTCGAAGTGTCATTGCCAACAATGAATACTTTGGCCAAACTCCCAAATACGTCTTAACTTCTTTCATTGACACCCCAACATTTCATCATTCCAAGTCCCACAAGAGAAATAGTCCCAACCCTTCTCTAACATGTAAAAGCCGACAAATATCATTGGGAGTCCATCTAAAATGACGACCCCTTATAAGCGAATTTATGGCAATCGGTTTTCTCTCATTATCATATTGCACCCACATATTAGCATAAAAATGTTGGATAATATCATCATCATACAAAACATAAGCATGCTCCATAAATACATCAACCTTGCTCCTCAAAAAATCCTCTAATGGTTGGATATTCATTTGTAAATGAACTAAAGCGACACATTTTAGTCAGAAATCGATTTTCCTCCATCCCGAATCCTCATAGTACCATTCCGCATACTTATTGATGAAATTAAGAACATTGTGGGAATTAGGAGCTTGAGGAATAAAAGATTTTTACCTTTCGCCCAACGGCAATTTTGGAGCGAAATTGTTCAAGCTCGGCAATTTGGGCCTGAGAGAGAACGGGATTTTGAACATCATCACCTTCTTGAGCTACGTTTCTCTGGGCGCTCGGATATCCCTTTGTTCGGCTTCTTACTTGCCGATTTCTCGACGAACCCTCTCCGCCCCTCCTACGCTTGGAGATGGGATTTCGACCGGTGAAATTCTTTGGGGGAGCCATATATGTAAGATTCTTGTAAAAATAAGAAGATTAGCAACAAGAATCGTGAAAAATGATGAAGAATTGAAGATTATAGGAGAAAGGGGGAAGATTTTCGCTGTTAATGGTTTTGGAAATTTGCTGCGTCTGTTTTAAGAAGAAGACATGCGGTTTTTATGTAGAGAAATTGCCCTAGGCGACCGATCGACGTGCAGGGCGACCGGTCGCCCCTGCTTTGACCGTCCTAGTGCAATTTTTCTTTCCCCAGAATTTTCAAAATACGATTTTTCACCCCAAAAGTTTTAAAACTATGCAAAAAGATAATTTTGGATCAAGTCCAACAAATATGGGTTTCGGTAAAACATATATTCGAGAAAATCGAGACTTAACAGGTAGTGCCCTTTTAAGAGAATATTTGAAAAATAATTTAGGGGCACTTAAGGGGTTAAAATGAAATAACTTGAACGTTATGTGCATAAGCATAATGTCGAGCTCTTAAGATAAATACGAGTGAACATACCTCGATGGTTTAAAAAACTTGATGACGAAATAGCCAATGAAAATGAGATATATATCCTATACAATCTTTAAACAAAATTTGCACAAGTAATATGAGACATCAAAAAATTGCTTATGCTTATGACTATACATAGAAGATAATAAACCACATAGGTCTAATAAAAAGAGTTTTAGAAATATCATGCAAGGTCTTCTTTTAAACATATTGAAACTCACAAATATATTAACGACCTAAATTAAAAAAAAAATGCATGAAAACTCATTTTGCAATTAAGACACAAACAAAAACATGCATAGAATTAAAATAAAATGCATATATAAATGAGGAGATACGGTTTACCAATTACGCCGTTTCCATGGGTTGTGTCTTTCCCATTGTTGATGATATCTTGGTCTTTGAAAATCATCTTGTACCCTCTTTGCCATTTCCAAGGATTGTGTTCTTCCCATTTTTGATTGTACCCTCTTTATTGGAGATTGACTTTGTTGAAAATGGTTTCTCCTTCTTTGATCAAATGAAACGGTCATTTGATGTCTTCTTGGCGGTATAAATTTTCTTCTATCATTATTTCGCCGGGTACCTAATATGACATTGTTTTGTGGTACCCTCATGTGTTTGGGTCCTTTGGGATTAGTCTTGAGACTTTTAGGTCTCCAACAATAATTAGAGCTATTTCTAGCTCGACAAGAATTAGCCGTATGACCCTTTTTACCGCAATAAAAACATGTAATAATTCTAGGAGCATAATGACCAATGTGCTTAGAGACTTGATTCTTTTTCATGTGATTGACACCCTTAGACTTATGATCAAGTTCTAGTTTCGAATTATCATAACAATCAACAATTTCATCGGTACTCAAGTCGGATTTAGATAAATCCTTTTTCATTCAATTAATATTCTCAACAAGAGTACTATTTTCTTTTTCAAGGTTTCTAACCTTGTCAAGTGTGGTGGTGTGAGCACATGAAAGTGATTCATAGGAAGTAAATAAACTATCCTTATCATTTTTTAAAACATTGAATTCCTTTTCAAATTTTTGTATTTAACAAGTAAGCTTTGGAATTCATTTTGAAGTTCATCATAATCATTTTGTAAATCACTATAATCATTTTGAATAACAATATCATAGGAAATAGAGGGTTTAAGACATACCTTGTTTTCTTCTTCGATGCCCATAAAACAATATTCAACTTCTTCATAGTTGGAAGTTGTAAAAGGCATTCTTAGATTTGAGCTTGTATGACCTTGAGAAGTAGATGATTTTGTTTGACTCTTTCATTTGCAAATACTCCATAGATGGCTTCTAATTTTTGCCATACTCTATGTGCCGTCAATTCTACAATATGTTCATATTCCAAATTAGTAAATGAACAATACAAAATATTTAGAGCCTTACCGTTTAAGGAGATGATTTTCTTATCTTCATCATTTAGCTCTTTGAGGCTTTTTAAGGTGTGTGGTGTATCTTTCATCGGAATGGATTCTCCATTTATGACGGTGTTCCAAATATCAAACCCGCAACTTTGTAAATAACTGTAACGCCCCGAAATTTTGAACAATAAAATGTGTGCAAATATTCATTTTACCGTATATTTTTTTTCCATAAGAAACATGAGAAAGACAGCTCGTTATAGAGAGCCATTTAATTTTCATAAGAACAATTAATTAGAGACTTTGAAATAATTTTAATAGAGTTTGACATCTACATATAATTCTAACAGGCCATTTGACAGTGACTTTGAAAAATAAACCGCATACATATTTTTATTTATAAGAGAAAATAGGCCTGTAAATATATCTCATTCAAAATCAATAGAACCAGCGGAAGCAAATTATAAAGTATACAAAATTCATATATTCATTTATTTCTATGAAAATCGAACATTTACTAATCTATATATAAAAAATCCCTTTTAGTCTATTTGCATAAATAAATTTAGAAAATCATAATTCATCATTTATTGTCCCAAATCGAAAAATCTTTGAAGTTGGGAATTTTCTCAATACTAATCAATTATCATACAGAGTCTAGCATCGTAGGTAAATACTTTGAAAATAATAATTTGTTTAACAATATTTTATGCAATTGAAAATTAACATTTAGAAAAAAACATCACTCTAGTAGTTGCATAGGAAAATCATAAACACTCAATAATTTCTTGTTTAATTAAAATCACCATTTAAAAATAAAAAGAACGTTACTTCAATAGTTTCATAAGCCACCCATTATCCACCGCCTAACCATCACCGACTCCCGAACTCGAAAAGTTTGTTATATGTGGGGTGAGCGACACATTTCGATGGAGTATAAATTGTCCAAGCGAAATACACAGATATCTCACATGACATGCAAATACAATCCAATAGGACATAGCATAGATCTTTTGAAAAACCGTAGACACATAGGCGATGGCCAGTTTGACGGGCAGGGTTTCACACGAGGGATACATCGACCCCGGACCTCTTGAGTCCTCGGCTCAATAGTCTGCAACAATCTACACATTCATGCAAAATAATCTAAGTATTTAACAAGGACAATAAAGTTTAGAAAACAAACCCCACTGAACGTAGCTTTGAAAATTAAGTAGAAACTTAAAAGTGTTGGATCAAAGACACCTAATCCTCATTTGGTACATCGCCTAACAATAGAAAAATATAGTACTAGTCAAAAACCTCGAAAAATTATAAACTTAAAACTTAGGAAACAATCACTAAAATCCTATTTTTAGGGGCTTAAGAGAAAATACCAATAAAATTGAAGAGTCAAAAAGAATTTCTCGTTGAATTGGAATTCAAGGTTGATATTTGAACTGGAATGGTATTTTGGTAATTTCTGGCTCCAAGAATAATAATTGCCCAACTTAAAAATTGCATCTACCTTTTCCTCTTTTTCTTTCCTTTCTTTCTCTTTTCTTTCTTTTCTTTCTTTCCTTTCCCTTATTTCTCCCAACTCTCTCTCTCTTTTTGTTTACTATTCTTGTTTCTTTCAACCACAATCACCCACCTTCTTTCCTTTCTTTTCTTCTACCTTTTTTTTTTCTCCTAATTTTTTTTCTCCTACTTCCCTGTTACAACCATCACCGTCCACACTTCACCCTCTCTTCTTCTTCTTTTTTTTTTTTCTATTACACTCCCACGCACAGGCACACCGACGGAAACAGGCGGCGCGGCGCGGCGACGGCAAGGGGAGTACGTTCAGGCGGCGACGCGACGGCGGGATTTCTTTTGATTTTGGTTACGGGCTGGTTCGGGTTTTCGGGCCGGGCGTGATTTTGGCAGCGGTGTATTCGAAGGATTTTGGGTTTCGGTTTGGGCCGTGGGTTTTCGATTTAGATCTTGATTTTCTTCCGGCAATGGCGTAATCGGGATATGGCTAGAATGGGTGAAAAAAAATAATATATATGTATATATATATTTTGAAAGGCTTGGGCTGATTTGGGGGGTTTGTGGCGTTCGATTTTTTTCCAAGGGTATTAGCCGTCCGTGACTCGGGATGGGAGTATAGACGATGAAACTGAGGATGAATATTTTTACCTTGTTTTTTTTTTTTCTGAAAGCTGAAAGAGACGACGTGTTTTTTTTTTTTTGAACTGTTGATTAATATATATAAGCTTAATTAGGGTTTAGTGTTTTAATCTCACCCGATTCTCATAAATCGGGTAGAATATCAGAAGATTTGATATATTTGGAAGTTTAAAAATTGGTATCTTGGCATTCTAGAATTCTATTGGAATTGAATTGGGCTAAATTGATGAAGGATCGTATTAAATGGGCTTGTTTAACTTGGGTCTGGACAATTGGATATTGAATTCGAAAGATTGGGCTTGAATTAAAAAAAATAATTATAATCCCCAAAAAAAATAAACTAACTAAAAATTTAAAAACCACAAACTTAATAAAAGCCCAAAATATAAATTTTGGGTATTACAAACTATCCCCCTTAAAATAATTTCATCCTCGAAATTAAACTTACCTAACCAATATCGAACCTCTGGATGTGATGCTAAAATATTTCTTCCTCGAAATTCAATTAACTTTCTAAAGCCAATAACTTCTAAATATCTTAATAGGATCTTGTCATCTCACTTCCAAGTTGTCTCGTCATGGCCATTTTAATCATTGCTTAGTAATTGTTGTTATAATCAACTCCACTAAAAGTAAATATGCTTCTCAAAACAAAAAATACATGTCCTTTAAAATTCGATTGTCCTTTCAGTTTGTCTATCCTGCTACATAGATTGTATAGTCCACTAAAATTTAACCTTATTCTCATACATTGTTGAGAGTTCTCCAAATATTCAAAGTGAACTAGTATCTTTATTTGATAGTCTCACTATTTTTCTCTTATGTACAATTGAGCAAATTGATCTAAACCATATATCATTTGCGAGAAAGTGTGTAGACTTGGTCGATCGGTCACAAATAACCCATATCGTGATTTTCCTTAGGCGATAGCGACTAACTTACAAAAAAAAAAATGTCAAAATACATATGCTCTCAACTTTCATTCGAGTATATCAAGTATCTTAACAAAAATCTGGATAATCGTTGGGTGTGACCTTTAACTTATCTTGTCATTCATCTATCCACAAGTTCCAATACTCCTATCATAATCCTTCACCAAAAGTTTATTTCGCATATCTCAATAAATCTTTGTAACTCATAGGTGAGCGGTGTCTGTACAATATCCAATGTTCTCATCATAATATTTCAATTCTTAGTTAGTAATCCCTAGATATAACCAAAATTCCTTCGTAGTCTAATGCACCATCAAGCTAAAACAATTATGTTGAGGTTTTCGATTTGATCATAGTTACTCATTTTACATAAAAACTCATGTCATTTGTGTCTCATTAATCTTATCTCTAAGTACAAGTCGTTCAACCATTTTTGCAAAGTAATTGATTCAATCCACAGAAGGTGTGACAACCTCGATTATCAACTTAACAAACTCTCTCGTCAAGTATTCTTATTCTCTTGGTAAATTGGTCAATCCTTATTTAACTTCTTAGAAATCCTCCGTACACTTCTCGCTCCACCGAAACTTCATATTTTCCTTTCACTCTAGTCCCTTGGTGTTGAACTCTTAAGTATACTCCATTGATTAATAACTTCAACTTTAACCAGGTCAACTTATATTCCTCATATCGTAACAATCTGACCAAAATATATTACATAGTTTAACCATAATTTAAATTCTTATTGAACTTTAGTTGGTGATACGAGACCTCAAATTGATCCTAAATAAGACACTAGTTCCTTTCAGAATCAAGTGAATCATTCATCATTAAAGGTACTTGTTTTGCAATCCAATAAATTCTCCATATAATCAATATACTCCATAGATCCATCTTATCTTAATAAACATGATTGGCTTTCTTCATGGTGATACTCTAAGTCGGATAAGTCCTTTAACCAATAATTCTTATAATTGAGCATTTAACTTTATAATTCATTCATCGTCATTCTATTTGGTGAATTTAATATCGTGTCATCCCAAGTAAAAAGTCAATGGTGAAATCTACAAGTCTATCATATGGAATCCCAAATAAAAATTTCTAAAAATATATTTCATAGCCCCGAATAATTATCACATTCACCATTAACAAATCAAAATATTAGTAACTTACTACACTATCCAAATACCTCGAACAATTTCTTTTCTTAAACTTTTTATTGCATTCTTTCCTAACACAACTCGGGGTACAATAGTAGTCTTTATCCCATAGAAAATAAACTCATCATCTTTGAAACATTATCTTCTTATATGCCATTCTATACCTTCTAGGCTCTCACTAAGTTAGTCCATATCTTAGATCACCTCAAAAAAAATTTTTACACGAGATATAAATCCACTTATAAACCATTTTCTCTAACTTTCAGTTTCACGACTTTAAACATCCGAACAACTATTGCCTTTCCAAATGATATACTAACCCCATAACCATCTCAAAGTTTAACATTAACTCTTGGAAAAAGATCATGGCCTAAATCATGTATATCAAACTCGAAGCTACAAGTGTCAATCTAAAATCCACTTGTAACGCCCCGAAATTTTGAACAATAAAATGTGTGCAAATATTCATTTTACCGTATATTTTTTTTTCCATAAGAAACATGAGAAAGACAGCTCGTTATAGAGAGCCATTTAATTTTCATAAGAACAATTAATTAGAGACTTTGAAATAATTTGAATAAAGTTTGACATCTACATATAATTCTAACAGGCCATTTGACAGTGACTTTGAAAAATAAACCGCATACATATTTTTATTTATAAGAGAAAATAGGCCTGTAAATATATCTCATTCAAAATCAATAGAACCAGCGGAAACAAATTATAAAGTATACAAAATTCATATATTCATTTATTTCTAAGAAAATCGAACATTTACTAATCTATATATAAAAAAATCCCTTTTAGTCTATTTGCATAAATAAATTTAGAAAATCATAATTCATCATTTATTGTCCCAAATCGAAAAATCTTTGAAGTTGGGAATTTTCTCAATACTAATCAATTATATCATCATCGTAGTCTAGCATCGTAGGTAAATACATTGAAAATAATAATTTGTTTAACAATATTTTATGCAATTGAAAATTAACATTTAGAAAAAAAAAACATCACTCTAGTAGTTGCATAGGAAAATCATAAACACTCAATAATTTCTTGTTTAATTAAAATCACCATTTAAAAATAAAAAGAACGTTACTTCAATAGTTTCATAAGCCACTCATTATCCACCGCCTAACCATCACCGACTCCTGAACCTGAAAAGTTTGTTATATGTGGGGTGAACGACACAGCTTAGTGGAGTATAAATTGTCCAAGCGAAATACACAGATATCTCACATAGACATGCAAATACAATCCAATAGGACATATTATAGATCTTTTGAAAAACCGTAGACATAGACAATAGTTGCACTGCAGGGGTTCCACCTGAGGGATACATCGACCCCGGACCTCTTGAGTCTCTGGCTCAATAGTGCCTAAGCAACTGTACTACACATTCATGCAAAATAATCTAAGTATTTAACAAGGACAATAAAGTTTAGAAAACAAACCCCACCTTGAACGTAGCTTTGAAAATTAAGTAGAACTTAAAAGTGTTGGATGCAAGCACACCTAATCCTCATTTGGTACATCGCCTAACAATAGAAAAATATAGTACTAGTCAAAAACCTCGAAAAATTATAAACTTAAAACTTAGGAAACAATCACTAAAATCCTATTTTTAGGGGCTTAAGAGAAAATACCAATAAAATTGAAGAGTCAAAAAGAATTTCTCGTTGAATTGGAATTCAAGGTTGATATTTGAACTGGAATGGTATTTTGGTAATTTCTGGTTCCAAGAATAATAATTGCCCAACTTAAAAATTGCATCTACCTTTTCCTCTTTTTCTTTCTTCTTCCTTTTTCTTTCTTTCTTTCCTTTCCCTTATTTCTCCCAACTCTCTCTCCCTCTCTCTCTCTCTCTCTCTCTCTCTCTCTCTCTTTGTTTACTATTCTTGTTTCTTTCAACCACAATCACCCACCTTTTTTCCTTCCTTTTCTTCTACCTTTTTTTTCTTTTCTCCTAATTTTTTTTCTCCTACTTCCCTGTTACAACCATCACCGTCCACACTTCACCCTCTCTTCTTCTTCTTCTTTTTTTTTTTCTATTACACTCCCACGCACAGGCACACCGACGGAAACAGGCGGCGCGGCGCGGCGACGGCAAGGGGAGTACGTTCAGGCGGCGACGCGCCGGCGGGATTTCTTTTGATTTTGGTTACGGGCTGGTTCGGGTTTTCGGGCCGGGCGTGATTTTGGCAGCGGTGTATTCGAAGGATTTTGGGTTTCGGTTTGGGCCGTGGGTTTTCAATTTAGATCTTGATTTTCTTCCGGCAATGGCGTAATCGGGATATGGCTGGGATGGGTGAAAAAAATTAATATATATGTATATATATATTTTGAAAGGCTTGGGCTGATTTGGGGGGTTTGTGGCATTCGATTTTTTTCCAAGGGTATTAGCCGTCCGTGACTCGGGATGGGAGTATAGACGATGAAATTGAGGATGAATATTTTTACCTTGTTTTTTTTTTCTGAAAGCTGAAAGAGACGACGTGATTTTTTTTTTTGAACTGTTGATTAATATATATATATAAGCTTAATTAGGGTTTAGTGTTTTAATCTCACAGGATTCTCATAAATCGGGTAGAATATCAGAAGATTTGATATATTTGGAAGTTTAAAAACTGGTATCTTGGCATTCTAGAATTCTATTGGAATTGAATTGGGCCAAATTGATGAAGGATCGTATTAAATGGACTTGTTTAACTTGGGTCTGGACAATTGGACATTGAATTCGAAAGATTGGGCTTGAATTAAAAAATAATAATTATAATCCCAGAAAAAAATAAACTAACTAAAAATTTAAAAATCACAAACTTAATAAAAGCCCAAAATATAAATTTCGGGTATTACAATAACATTCCATTCTTTCTTTCCAAAATATAAAAATTTTGAAATCAAACCGAGGTGACTTGGTGGTGGAGGTCTTAGGATAGGTGAGCTTCGTTCGTAGCCAACGTTCGTTTCTCTTCACTCGCGATGTGAAACGAGCTTGCCAAAAAGTTTGGCTTTGATACCACTTGTAAGTCGGCTACGATAATCTAGAGGGGTGAATAGATTATCTCAATCTTTTCGATTTCGCCGTCTTTTTGAACCAAATGCTCAAACACGATAATAAAGGTGCGAAATGTAAACAACACACGACGATTTAAAGAGGTTCAACCCACCTGCAGGCCAATCTCTACCACCCCAAAGTATATCGGGGTGGATTTCAAAAAAGAAAAAGAATTTTATTAATTACCAAATAAATACAAATTCAACTTACAACACTCAAGAAAGCACCACACTCTTCTTCAACAACACCTTTGGAGATTACCACAATCTCCTTGAAGATCACCACAATCTTCCTTGGCAGACTTGTGAAGATTTACAATCTTCAACCTTGAAGAATACCAAATTCTTCAACACTTCGATAAGAAGATTATCACAATCTCTCGCACTATCACCTAGATCATCCAAGTGTGGTCTTACCACAAGAACACTCACAAGAGGATATCTTGTGATGAATGATAACCAAAAATCAAGATTACAACTCGATGATGAATATTACAATATGAGTGCAAAGTGTAACCAAGAATGGCGCAGAGGCGCCGAGGATGTGAGAAAGTGATAATTTAGGCAAATTTACAACAAGAATAATGACAATGAAAGACCAAGTAATTGCTTGAAGTGTATCTTGTTGTGTTGTATCTCAATTGTTGTATTGGTTGCTCCAAAACTTCCTCTATTTATAGGAGATGATTGATCAAGCATAGGCTCTCTTGGGGATTGAATATCTGAGAAAAATACAATTAAAATCAAGAATATAGTCATTAGAAATCAATCCCACAATTTAAGGAAATGTGTCTGTTGTCAAACGGTCATATTTTTCTTTGTCAAAGCATAGAGGCGATCGGTCGCATGAGAAATAAGAAAATTTAAGAACACTTTGAAAAATACAACAGGCGGCCGGTCGGTCGTGTATCTTTTGGTCGACCCTGTCTCAACCGGTCCCCTAAGCGTTTTGGAGAAAAGAAAGTTACATTTAAGAAGAACGTTCGAGCACGGTCGACCCGTGGCGGCCGTCGGCGAGATTGGTCGACACCGAGCGGCCGTCGACGACCGTTTTCACGCGCCTCATTTTTTGTTTCAAACTCAACTTCAGCACGGGTTGCCCTGCAGAAGCGGCCGTCGACCAAGAGGAAATGTTGTCGAATTTTAGTCGAAAATAAAGCTCAAGAAATACTCGAAAATTTAGTAAAAACTTTTAAACCAATCGGGAGTATTTAGACAACATTTAGGAACACTTGTTTTAGGCGTAACAACTCATTGACATAAAGTCATTAAAAGTGTTGTCAATATTATCGAAAATAAACTTGAGAAATACTCAGGAAAATATTAAAACCATTTTAAATCATTTAGGGGTATTTGGACAACCTTTAAAGACATTGTTTTGGAGACAAAATAAAATCATCAAAATTAAGATAAAAACATGTATCAAACAGGAACCCGTGGTAAATGTTGTCGCATTCTTACCATTTGTAGAATGTTGGCATTATCAAAGTCATTGTGGCCAATTTCGGTGTTCATCTCATTTTAAGGTATCCCGATAAGTATAATAGTCGGCAAATCAAATTTCCCAAGGTATATTTTTCTTAGTATGCCTTCTTGATTCGACAAACAATACACAAAAATTGCCCCATAATTTACTCTTTCTCCTCGAATAATCTTATAGGTGAGAAAGAGTTCGAGATTACTCGGAAGTTTTACTTCTATTCCACAAACACAATATGAGCAAATAATAGATATAATCCGATAATTTGGCGGCATTGCCGAGTATGTCACTTCGGGATACACTCCTAAAAATGTTTTCACTAGGGATGGCAATGGGTAGGATTCGGGTAGGATTCTATATCCTCCATCCCCATACCCATTTATTATATTCATACCCATACCCATCGGGTATTCAGTTTTCATACTCATCCCCATACCCATCGGACGATCGGGTATTCATACCCTACCCATACCCTCTTACCACTTACAATTGTATTTTTTTCAAATTTAAGTTATTTCTTTTTTTAAAGAAAAATTTGAGTTATTTAAATAAAAATATAGATATTTACTAAATTCTTAAGGAAACAATAAGGAAAAAAGAATACATATAAGAATTAGCGAACTATATATTATAAAAATATAGCAAAATATTAAAAAGGATTAAACAAAAGTGTTAGTGGGTTAGTAGATTTCAGTTGAGACTTGGGAAAAAATCATTTTCTTTAAATATAAATAAATAGAGTTGTATAAATAAAAAAATATATGTAAAATATTATAAATAAATATATATGTAGATATATTATATATATATAATATTATTATTTAATCGGGTATCGGGTAGGGTATGGGTAGGATGTACCTAGACCCACCTCCATACCCATACCCGAAAATACCCATACCCACATACCCATTTATTTAATCGGGTACAAAACTACCCTCCATACCCTCCTCCATTAGGGTCGGGTATCGGATCCTCCATCGGGTTGGAGGAAATTGCCATCCCTAGTTTTCACCTCATCTAGTGAAACACCAAAAATATTATCATCCCAATGAGTGCAATCCACATTAACCACTCCATCATTCGGCACATTAAAATGATTACAAATATCGGCCAATGTCCATGAAAAATGCCTACCATTAACAAATGTGTGAAGTTCCAACGGATTATCTACCGTAGCATCAACAATCCACATATTTGCATAAAAAAGTTTTATAAGCTCGTCATCATAATGAAACACGGATTATCCCATAATGAAACCCAACCTTGAATTTCAAAATAAGCCCAATTTAGGAAATTCATCATGAAATGCTAAAAATCGAACCATACGAGTGCACGCAATTTTCTTGTCGTTCAACCCAATGTTTTCATAGTGCTCCTCCGCAAGTTTATTTAGAAATCGAAATCTATTAACTCAGAGAGGAGGCGGTAAAGAAGTGATAACTTACTAGAGTCCCGATGAATGTTCGACTTTGAAATCCAGAAGCTCTTAATTCGACAATCTCCTCTTTAGTAAGCGGTTTTGATTATCTCCTTGTGGAATATCATCTTGTTGGGGGTTGGAGGAAGATTCTCCCCTTTGCTTTCTTCTCCTCTTTTGAGGATTTCGTCCGGTGAATTGACGGGGTGCCATGAAAATAAGATGAATTTGAGTATTATAAGCTCAAGGATTGAATACTTTGTGAGAATTTGGGATATTTTGAGAGAATTTTGGAGAAGAGTAGCGCAGACCCAAGGATGTGAAAGTGAAAAGCTAGGCAAAATTACAACAAGAATAATAACAATGAAGAACAAATATTTGCTTGAAGTGTATCTTGTTGTGATGTATCTCAATTGTTATTGGTTGCTCCAAAACTTCCTCTATTTATAGGAGATGATTGATCAAGCATAGGCTCTCTTGGGGATTGAAAATCTACGAGAAAAATACAATTAAAATCAAGAATATAGTCATTAGAAATCAATCTCATAATTTAAGAAAAATGTGCTGTCAAACGGTAATATTTTCTTTGTCAAAGCGAGGCGGCCGTGCATACGAAATAAAAGTTTGTAACGTAACACAGGGGGAAAAATACACAGGCGTCGGTCAAGGGGGTCTTCGCCCGTCGACCAATACCTTGACCAGTCCCCCTTAATGAAAAACGAGGAAATTTTGTTTTGTTTCAAAACAAACTTTGCAAGTACGGTCGACCCACAGGCGGCCGAGGTCGGCCGATCGATCGCCGACGCGGCCATGACTTGGCCGACCTGCTTGATTTTACTTCCGTCTCATTTTCTATTTCAAAAATCATCATCAGTGCGGGTTGCCTATAGGCACCGGTCGACCACGAGCAGTAAATATTGTCCAATTTTTGTCGAAAATAAAACTCAAGAAATACTCCGAAAATTTAGTAAAAACATTTTAAACCAATCGGAAGTATTTAAACAATATTTAGGAACCTTGTTTAGAAGTAAAAAACCATTGACATAAAATCATTAAAAGTGTTGTCCAATTTTGTCGAAAACTAAACTTGAAGAAATACTCCGAAAAATATTAAAACCATTTTAAATCATTTAAGAGTATTTGGACAATCTTTAAAAACATTGTTTTGGTGACAAAATAAAATCATCAAAATTAAGATAAAAACATGTATCAAACAATCTCCCCCTTTTTGATGATTACAAATCAAAACAATTTTTACACAAACTAAGAGAGCAATTTTAGAAATGATTTTCCAGTAAAAACATTTGACCGTTTGGAAGCAACCAAAATTTTCAAAATATAAAAGAAACCAAGTAGGGGAGTAAATATATTCAGTACACAAGCTCCCCCTATCAACAAGCACATCAATAATAATGTAAAAGTGATTATCCATAAGCTAAAAGCTTTAGCTTTTACAATTTGTTCAAGAGCTTATAAGCTCCCCCTGTCACAAAACATCATTAGACAATTATATAAGTCCATCAAGCAACAATTGGACTAAGAATAAATCACAACTTATGGCTTTTATGAGCCATAGCTTATAGTTTTTATAACAAGCTTTTATTAGCTTCTTTGAGCTAATGAGCCAATTTCCTGTTTACAATTATATAAGTCCATCAAGCAACAATTGGACTAAAAATAAATCACAACTTATGGCTTTTATGAGCCATAGCTTATAGCTTTTATAACAAGCTTTTATTAACTTCTTTGAGCTAATGAGCCAATTTCATGTTTCTCCCCCTTTGGAATCATCAAAAAGAATGTTAGGATGATAAAAACATCATTCAAGTTTATCAAAGTGCGCCAACAATTCGTTTTATCAACCATGAAATAATTAAGCTTAGAATACAAGGGAAAATTAGAGAAATGTATCATAAGAAATCCAAAAGCTCATTAGTTAGCCAAAAACATGATCTCAAAAAGATTTTAAGATATTGAACATAAGAGATTCATGTATGTGATGAGATTTTCATTGAATCATTATAACGATCACTTGGCGGGCGTCAAAAAATTGAAAAAGATATATATAGCCCTTGTAAATGAAATCAAGCCAAGTTGTTCATACCATCACCAAAAGCAATTTTCAACATGTATCCAACAAATAATAAGCATAATCAAAGTAAATTCTCAAGGGTTCAACCCAATTGAGATAATTTAGCCAAAGAGAGATCAAGGCATTACCAATGCCATCAAGCAAAAATAAAGAGCCATTAAGAGATACATGTCAAGCATCAAACAATGCATATTAGACATTACAAATGTCCAAAAATATCCATCTAAGTAAAATAATTAAAGCATCTCAAATGCATTTAAGCAAAAATTAGAAAGAAGCACTTTTACCATCAAGTACTTCATACCAACATCAATGCTAAATTAGAGTATTTTTATCATCAAATACTCCATCAATACCATGATCACCCACAAGTCATTATTAACTTGCAATTTTAACCCTTTCAAGAAAACAAGCAAATATCATTAGTGCAAAAGAGTTTTACAAAGTTCATAAAAATACAAAGCAACATGAAAGAAAGTGCTAAAAATTAAAGGGGTGGGGACATCATTCTTCGTCCGAAGAGAAACAAGATTCGGGAATTAAGTCTTTGATGAATTTCTTCAATTTGCCGATAGACTTTTGCATTTTGGAGGTCTTTTGCTCCAAAGCCTCATACCTTGCCTCATGAAAAGCCCTCAGCTCATCAAATTCGGCTTGGGTATACCTCCTAGGCAGTTGAGCACCGGTATTACCCTCCGGATTGCTCGGTTCGCCTTCTTCCTCCAATCTTGCGGCCTCGGCGTCATCAAAGTAGTCGTTAGGATCGGGGAATCTTGACCTCTTCCTCTAGCCATTTTAGTTGGTCGGATGTCCATATTCTTGCGCATAGTGACCATTTGGGAGATGTTATCAATGTCAAAGTTATTTTGAAATACCCCCGAGTTACATTCCGACGAAGGTAGTCCTGATTGTATAAGAAGTTTACAAATCCAATTTCCCATAACCAACTTCTTATTACCTTGAGTGATGGACTCGATTAGACATTGAATAAGTATGGCGCCAAAGTTAAGTGGTTCCCTCATAGCAATCTTATAAGTCAGAAAATAATCCATGTTGCTAGGCATCTTACCGGCCTTTCCAAAAATACAGTAGGCGACAATAACAGATAAAATACGATGCTCAAGTGTCATCACCAACAATGAATACTTTGGCCATACGCCCAAATATGTCTTAACTTCTTTCATGGACACCCCCAACATTTCATCATTCCAAGTACCACACGAAAAATAGTCCCAACCACCTTCTCTAACACGTAAAAGCCGACAAATATCATTAGGAGTCCACCTAAAATGACGACCCCTTACAAACAAATTAATGGCAATCGGCTTCCTTTCAACATCATATTGCACCCACATATTTGCATAAAAGGGTTGGATAATATCATCATCATATAAGACATAAGCATGCTCCCATAAAAACATCCAACCTTGCTCCTCAAAGAATCCTCTAATAGTGGGATATTCATTTGTAAATGAATTAAAACGACACATTTTAGTCCGAGCAATTGATTTTCCTCCCATTTCTGAATCTTCATAGTACCATTCCACATATTTATTGATGAAATTAAGAACATTGTGGGAATGAGGTGCTTGAGTAATAAAATATTTTTTACCTTTCGCCCAACGGCAATTTTGGGAGCGAAATTGTTCCGTGCGGAGCTCGGTAATTTGGGAGAGAGAGAACGGGATTTTGAACATCATCACCTTCTTGAGCCACGTTTCTGCAGGCGCTCGAATATCTCTTTGTTCGGCTTCTTCTTGCCGATTTCTTGAAGAACCCTCTCCGCCCCTTCTACGCTTGGAGATGGGATTTCGACCGGTGGAATTCTTTGGAGGTGCCATATATGTAAAATTCTTGTAAAAAGAAGTGGATTAGCAACAAGAATCACAAAGATTGATGAAGGATTGAAGATTTTAGAGAAAATGGGGTGTTTTTGCGCTGTTGTTCGAGGGTTTGAGGATTGAAGGGTTCTGTTTTTTAAAAATGAAGACAGACGATTAAAACACAAAAATTTAACAGGCGTCGGTCGTGGTGGGGTGCGACGGTCGGCCGACGCGGCGATGTCGTCTGTTTTTGACCGTCCCAGTGCATTTTTCATTCTCCAGGTTTTTCAAAAATTCGATTTTTCACCCCAAAAGTTTTAAAACTTTGCAAAGAGATAATTTTGGACCAAGTCCAACAAATACGGGTTTCGGGAAAACATATATTCGAGAAAAACGAGACTTAACTAGTAGTGCCCTTTTAAGAAAAATTTGCAAAATCATTTAGGGGCACTTAAGGGGTTGAAATGAAATATCTTGAAAGATATGTGCATAAGCAATATCGAGTTTTAAGAGAAATACGAGTGAACATACCTCAATAGTTTGATGATGAAATAGCCAATGAATATGAGATATATATATCCTACACAATTCTTAAACAAAATTTGCACAAAAACACAAGTGTAGGCAAGTAATAGGAGATATAAAAAAATGCTTATGCTATAAAAATACATAAGAGATAATAAACCACATAGGTCTAATTAAATGCACAAGAGTTTTAGAAATATCATGCAAGGTCTTCTTTTAAAAATTTTGAAACTCACAAATATATTAAAGACCTAAATTAAAAATAAATACTTGAAAACTCATTTTGCAATTAAGACACAAATAAAAACATGCATAGAATTAAAATAAAATGCATATATAAATGGGGAGATACGGTTTACCAATTATGCCGTTTCCATGGGTTGTGTCTTTCCCATTGTTGATGATATCTTCCCCTTGAGAAGTCACTTTGTTGATGATGACTTATTTGATTACTCCATTTCCAAGATTTGTTACCTTCCCATTGTTGATGGTCTCTTCTTCTTTGAAAATCATCTTGTTGATGATATTTTTGCCATTTACAAGGATTGTGTTCTTCCCATTTTTGGTTATATCTTCTTCTTGGAAATTGACTTTGTTGAAAATGTTTCCTCCTTCTTTGATCAAATGAGATGTTCATTTGATGTTTCCTTGGTGGCATGAATTTGCTCCGATTATTATTTCGTTGGGTACCTAATAAAACATTATTTTGTGGTACCCTCAAGTGTTTGGGTCCTTTAGGATTATCTTTGAGACTTTTAGGTCTCCAACAATAATTAGAGCTATTTCTAGCTCGACAAGTATTTACCGTATGACCCTTTTTACCGCAATAAAAGCAAGTAATAATTTTAGGAGCATAATGACCAACATGCTTAGACACTTGATTCCTTTTCATATGATTGACAACATTAAACTTATGATCAAGTTCTAGTTTCGAATTATCACAACAATCAACAATTTCATTGGTACTCAAGTTGGATTTAGATAAATCCTTTTTCATGCAATTAATATCTTCAACAAGAGTACTATTTTGTTTCTCAAGGTTTCTAACCTTGTCAAGTGTGGTGGTGTGAGCACATGATAGTGATTCATAGGAAGTAGATAAACTATCCTTATCATTTTTCAAAACATTGAATTCCTTTTGTATATTTTTGTATTTAACAAATAAGCTTTGGAATTCATTTTGAAGTTCATCATAATCATTTTGCAAATCACTATAATCATTTTGAATAACAATATCATAGGAAGTAGAGGGTTTAAGACATACCTCATTTTCTTCTTCGATGCCCATAAAACAATATTCAACTTCTTCATAGTTAGAAGTTGTAGGAGGCTTGTTCCTTAGATTTGAGCTTGTATCCCTTTAAGACGTAGATGCTTTTGTTTGACTCATTTCATTTGCAAATACTCCATAGATGGCTTCTAATTTTTGCCATACTTTATGTGCCGATCGAATTCCTACAATATGTTCATATTCCAAATTAGTAAATGAACAATACAAGATATTTAGAGCCTTACCGTTTAAAGAGATGATTTTCTTCTCTTCATCATTTAGCTCTTTGAGGCCTTTGGAGGTGTGTGGTGTATCTATCATCGAAATGGGTTCTCCATTTATGACGGTGTTCCAAATATCAAACCCGCAACCTTGTAAATAACATTCCATTCTTTCTTTCCAAAATATAAAATTTTTGGAATCAAACCGAGGTGGCTTGGTGGTGGAGGTGCCGGAAAGATGAGCTTCGTTCGTAGCCGACGATCGTTTCTCTTCACTTGCGATGTGAAACGAGCTTGCCAAAGAGTTTGGCTCTGATACCACTTGTAAGTCCAAGCGGCTACGATAATCTAGAGGGGGGTGAATAGATTATCTCCATCTTTTCGATTTCGCCCTCTTTTTCGAACCAAATGCTCAAACACAATAATAAAGGTGCAGAATGTAAACAACACGCGTCGATTTATAGTAGTTCAACCCACCTAGGGCCTAATCTACTACCGCCCCAGTATATCCGGGATGGATTTCAAAAAGAATAAAATTTTTATTAATTACCAAAATTAATACAGATTCAACTTACAACACCTTGAAGAGCACCACACTCTTCTACAACACCACCTTTGGAGATTACCACAATCTCCCTTTGAAGATTACCACAATCTTCTTCAATGGCACCTTGTGAAGATTACCACAATCTTCAACCTTGAAGAATACCAAATTCTTCAACACCTCAATAAGAAGATCACCACAATCTTCTTGCACCTATCACCTAGATCATCCAAGTGTGCTCTTACCACAAGAACACTCACAAGGATATCTTGTGTTTGAATGATAACCAAAGATCAAGATTACAACTCAATAATGAATATTATAATTTGAGTGCAAAGTGTAATCAAGAATAGCCTAGACCTCAAGGATGTGAAAGTGAAAAGCTAGGCAAAATTACAACAAGAATAATAACAATGAAGAACAAATATTTGCTTGAAGTGTATCTTGTTGTGTTGTATCTCAATTGTTATTGGTTGCTCCAAAACTTCCTCTATTTATAGGAGATGATTGATCAAGCATAGGCTCTCTTGGGGATTGAAAATCTACTGAGAAAAATACAATTAAAATCAAGAATATAGTTGTTAGAAATCAATCCCACAATTTAAGGAAATGTGTCTCTTTGTCAAACGGTCATATTTTTTTTCATTAAAAGCGGCGACCGTCGCACATAAATAAAAGTTTGAAACGTAACACGGGGAAAAATACACAGGCGGACGGTCGAGGGTCTTGGCCGTCGACCAATACCTTGACCGGTCCCCCTTAATGAAAAACCAAGGAAATTTTATTCTGTTTCAAAACAAACTTGCAGGTACCGGTCGACCCCTGGGAGACCGGTCGACGCCCAGGGCGACCGGTCGACCTACTTGATTTTACTTCCGTCTCATTTTCTGTTTCAAAAATAATCTTCACGGGTTGCCTATAGGGGCGGCCAGGTCGACCACGAGACAGTAAATGTTGTCCAATTTTTGTCGAAAATAAAACTCAAGAAATACTCCAAAAATTTAGTAAAAACATTTTAAACCAATCGGAAGTATTTAGACAACATTTAGGAACCTTGTTTAGAAGTAAAAAACCATTGACATAAAATCATTAAAAGTGTTGTCCAATTTTGTCGAAAACTAAACTTGAAGAAATACTCCGAAAAATATTAAAACCATTTTAAATCATTTAGGAGTATTTGGACAACCTTTAAAAACATTGTTTTGGTGACAAAATAAAATCATCAAAATTAAGATAAAAACATGTATCAAACAAAAACTTGTAAACATAAAATCATTAAAAGTGTTGTCCAATTTTATCTGAAATAAAACTTGAAGAAATACTCCGGAAAATATTGAAACCATTTGAAATCGTTTAGGAGTATTTGGACAACAATTAAAAATATTGTTTTGGTGTAAAAATAAAATCATCAAAATTAAGATAAAAACATGTATCAAACAAGTAGTGGGGTGTAAAAATAAAATCATCAAAATTACGAATGCTGAAAAATGCACTGCGTTTGATGCATGGGGCCAGGGTGATTTCCTGTGCCGTAACTATGTCCTAAACGGACTTAGTGATGCACTTTACAGTGTGTATTGTGCTGTGAAATCCTCCAAAGAATTGTGGGAATCTTTGGAGAAGAAGTACAAAACCAAGGATGCCGGCACAAAGAAATTTATTGTCGGTAAGTTCTTGGATTTTGTGATGGTTGATTCTAAAACCGTGATGGAACAAGTTCATAAGTTCCAGTTGATCCTACATAAAATCTCTGCCGAGGGAATGGCTTTGCTGGAAGCATTCCAAGTGGCCGCCTTGATTGAGAAATTGCCCCCAAGTTGGAGGGATTTCAAGAATTATCTCAAACATAAGCGAAAGGAGATGGGACTAGAGGATCGATTGTCAAACTAATTGGGGAAGACAATAGGAGAATTGACTCTAAGTCCAAACTTGTCCCTATGGAGTCAAAAGCTTGACTTGATGGAGCACGGCTCGTCAACTAACTCGAAGAAAAGGCCTAACGATAAAGGCAAGAAACCAAGAATCGAAAATTCGGGGAGCTTGCTACAACTGCGGGCAAATCGAACCATATGGCAAAAGACGCCGTCACAACCAAAAAAAAGAAAATCAAACCGATCCAATGCCAATGTGGTTGAAGAAGGGAGTGACAGAGGCGTTGACATGTCGGCGGTAGTGTTTGAAGCCAACTTGGTGGATAACCCGAAAAGAATGGTTTGTGGATACGGTGCCACTTGCCATGTCTGCATTCGATAAGGATGCATTCTCTTCTTACATCCCATCAACCGGAAGGAAGCTCCATATGGGGAATCACGCCTCTTCTGATGTTGCTGGCGTTGGAACGGTGGTGCTAAAGCTTACTTCGGGAAAGGAGTTGAAGCTGAAGGATGTGCTGCATGTCCCAGACATCCGCAAAAATCTGGTTTCGGGTTCGCTGCTGGTCAACCATGGGTTTAGACTAGTTTTGAGTCTGAAAAGTTTGTACTTAGCAAATTTGGACGAGTTCCTTGGTAGGGTTATCTAGACAAAGGACTGTTCAAAATGAATGTAATGATTGTACGCCGTTTTGGCGAGAATATGAATAAGAATGAATCTTCTTCTGTTTATATTGCTGAGTGCTCTAATTTATGGCATATTAGATTAGGACATGTAAATCTGAATGCTATAAAAAGATTGGTAAATTTAGAATTAATTAATTTACCTGAAGTAAACTCACAAAGAAAATGTGAAGTTTGTGTTGAAGCTAAAATGGCTAAATTACCGTTTCATTCGGTTGAAAGGAGCACTTCACCTTTAGAGTTGATACACACTGATGTGTGTGATCTAAAATTTGTGCAAACTAAAGGTGGTAAAAAATATTTCATCACATTTATTGATGATTGCACAAGGTTTTGCTACTTATACTTGTTAAGAAGCAAAGACGAAGCATTAGAGGCTTTTAAGAATTATAAAAATGAAGTTGAAAATCAACTTGGCAGCCGGATTAAAGTGATGGAGGTGGCGAATATGTTGCCCTATTTGAAGAACTATGTACCCAGTCGGGCATAATTCATCAAACAACAAAGACCATATTCACTACGCGATCAATGATGTTCTTTGAACATAAAAATCGAACTCGAAAGAGATGATGAATGACATGTTGATAAGTTCCGGATTACCCCGAATATGTGGGGGGGAAGGCACATTTTTTTAACCCAACCACATATTGAATAAAATACCACTTAAAGGGAAAGATAAGACACCTTACGAATTGTGGAAAAATCGTAAGCCTTCTTATAAATACCTTAAAGTGTGGGGGTGTTGGCTAAGGTAGCAATACGAACCAAAACAAGTTAAAATTGGACCAAAGACAGTTGATTGTGTCTTTGTGGGATATGCATACCAAAGTAGTGCATATAGGTTTATGATGCATAAGTCGGAAAATCAAAAATGATGAAGGTACCATAATCGAATCAAGGAATGCTATATTCTTTGAGGATGTCTAACCTTGTACAAAAAAGTTAGAAGTGAGTACTAATAAAAGAACTCACGAAGCGCAAATGGTTCAACACCAATTAGTGAAGAATCGAGACGCGATGAAGAGGTCTAAGACGGCTAAGTCTTTTGGGCGGATTACATAACATTTATGTTAGATAGTGAGCCAAACTCGATTAAAGAGGCTCTAAGCGGTCCGGATGCTCGCTCGGCAATAAGCTATCAATAGTGAAATCGAGTCCATTATGCGAGAACCATACTTGGGAGTTGGTTGATCTCCTATTTGGTCATAAACCTTTAGGATGTAAATGGATCCTAAAGAAGAAGTATAAAGCGAGATGGAACTATTGATAAGTATAAAGCACGACTTGTAGCCAGGCTTTTAAACAAAAAGAAGGATATGACTTCTTTGACACCTATTCTCGGTAATGAGGATTGCGTCTATTCGGGTGCTTCTTGCGATTCTTTGCTTTGCACAATCTAGAGATTCATCGAGATGGGCGTCAAGACGGTATTTACGAATGGAGAGAGATAGATCTTGAAATATACATGGAACAACCTGAAGGGTTTGTTGCACCATCGAAAAGAAGGTGTGCAAGTTAATAAGATCCTTGTATGCGGATGAAACAAACTCCAAAACAATGGCATCTTAAGTTTGACAATACGATGTTGTCAAATGGATTTAAAATCAACGAGTGTGATAAATGCGTATATGTCAAAGGGACATCGAAACATTTGTCATAGTTTGTCTATACGTGACGATTTGTTAATCATGGGCGTGAGTCATGATACTATCATGGAGACTAAAAGAATGTTAAAGAGGAACATTGACATGAAGGATATGGGGACCGCCGATGTAATCCTTGGGATAAAAATCGTGAGAACTCCTAATGGAATTATCTTGTCACAATCCCACTATGTGGAGAAAGTGCTCAAGAAATTCAATGATTTTGATTCATTCGTCAAAGACGCCCATTGATTTAAGTATAAATCGGTTGCTAATGAAACAGAACGATGGCTCGGATGGAATACTCACGTATAATAGGCGATCGATGTACATCACAAATTGTACACGCCCGACTTGGCCTACCCTGTAAATATGTTGAGTAGGTTCACGAGCAATCCAAGCCATGAGCATTGGAAAGTGTTAACCAGGGTGTTAAAATACTTGAAGTATACCTTGGATTATGAGCTATACTACTCAAGATATCCATTGTACTTGAAGGATATAGTGATGCTTTAGTTGGATTTGATTCGAAAGATTCTTATTCAACTAGTGGATACATATTCACCATTGGAGGTGGTGCGGTATCGTGGAAGTCCACGAAGCAAACATGTATAGCTCGATCTACCATGGAATGCGAGTTTATAGTTTTGGATAAAGTGGTGAAGAAGCGAGTGGCTTGAAACTTTCTCGGAAGATATTCCATGTTGGAGGAAGCACTGTGCGCTTGTGTGATGATTCATTTTGTGATAGCAGGCTATAGGAAGGGCACGAGAGCAATATGTATAACGGTAAGTCTAGACATATTCGTCGGAGACACAATACCGTTAGACAATTGATCTCAAATGGTGTGATGTCAGTTGACTACGTAAAGTCAAAAGACAATTTGGTAGATCCTTGGACAAAAGGACTGAATCGAGATCAATTGGGTAAATTGCTAGAGGGAATGGGCTTGAAGTCCACAAAGTAAAAATAACTATCATAGTGGTAACCCAACCATGATGACTGGAGATCCCAAGAACTTGGTTCAATGAGAAAACTAAACTATGAAGGTTATGTTGTAACACTTGGAGACAATATTATAACCCATCCCTAGAAAGCAAAACCAAGTGTTGAAACACCTGCTAAGTTGTGGTGAGGCTAAGTCATTTGACATTTAATGATTCATACACCTCGTTGAGGTTGAGTATGGCAGGATACTCGGATAGGAGATCACTTATATATAAGTGAGAAGTGCGAGCCGCTTCAAAGTAACACTTATGAATCCAAAGTGGTGTCCATGGCCGAAACGGACACAAAACGTGAGAACAAAGGTGTTGAGACCTTATTGTGTTAATATTGTTGACTCGGTATACACCGTGGAGGAATAGTTCAAGGCATTGCGTCCACTAAGCCGCCAGTGTACCCGATGGTATTGACTACGGAAGGTTCAAAGCCATAAGCTACCTTTCTGAATACAATATTGTCTCTTGAGGACTGGTTTGCATGTCTGCATTCATGCATACATTAATTTCTACTCATGTGGGGGATTATTGGAAATTTTGGTTTTGATAAAGAGGGTGTCGACCCGACTTTGACCAATTTTTCAGTGGCTAAATATTTAATTCTAGAGGAATTAAATTATATATTATTAATCTACGTTCCGAGTAGATGTTCGTAGTATTTTTTATTTCTCAAAACCGAATTTCGGTGAGTGAGAAATTAATACACGAAGGTAGCCGCATAAATGGGCATTATGTAAAGATATTTAAAGGAAGATGAAATGCTTATGTCTTATCCCACATGGAATACAAATCATAGTTTATCCTAGTTTATTTACTAGAAGGTGTTATTTGTTGTATAAACTATAACACAAGCGGATGATCAAAAGTGGGCCACACGCTGCGTGCGGCCGCCCCGCCTCGGCCTGGGATCGGGTAGGCATGGGCATGGGTATGGCTTGGGTCGGGCGGCCGGACTTATTGGGCCGGGTCAGGTCCACTAAAGTTTTGCCACTCGAAAATGGGCTTGGCCGGTCAGTATTCGAGTGATGGTTGGCTGTTGGAGCCGATGAATCACCGGACATTGTAGGTGTCCGGATTAGTGTATTTGTTGAGTTAGTAACTCGATAGAAGTGGTCATCGAAAAGAGCCCACTACTTTATGCAGTATAGAGTAGTGGGGTGTAACATCGGGATGTTACAATTGGATTAATGCCCACTACTTTTTGTTATCTCTGCATGTGTGTTTGTCTATAAATTCATTTGAGTGCATTGCAGTTGGTTCACAGCAAATATTCATACACAAAGCCATATTTCTGCATTCTGCACACAAAAAAATCCAGCAACCAGTCTTAAACACTTTTTCGTTCGAAGGTGCTTCTGTGTTAGTGGTGTTACTACACAGAAGACGAAGTTGTTTTATCTTTGGAGGTAATCGTCAAACCGTGAGCACTAGCCTGGGCGTAATTGTCTTGCGGATAGAGATAGTATCTCGGCTTACGCTTCGATTCGATTCTATTTTGTTTTTGTAATAGAATAGTTCATTTCAGTTTGTAATTGAGCCATTGTGAAGGCTTTCCCATTGTAACCAATACATTGTAATCAACAAAAAGCATGTGGAAGTTTACTCCCTGTCAATTCAGCAGTTCAAGCTAACAGAAAGCATCAAGATAGTAACAGAAGTTCATCTCGAATGTTTGAACTCAGTGATACATAGAGCCTTTTTTTGAAAATCAATTGACGTCCGGCGGCCATCCGCCGCCACCCCCGCCGCCCTGGACTGCTGAAACCCACTCAGTTGCGCCGACATATTCATGGCAAGAAAGTTACTTGTGTCGGCGTACCAGCTGTTAGTTTCAGCTTGGTTCCACGATGTATTGAAAATCAAGTTGTGCCCAGAGGCGGACACATGGGGGGGACAGGGGGGAAATTTCTTTGCCCCCAAAATTTTCCAAAATTATTTTTTCCCCCCAAAAGTTTTTTAAATTATTTTTTTAGCTAAAATAAAGGAATTTTTCTACAATTGCCCCCCCCAAAACTTTGATAAAAAACTTCAAATAGTTGTGTTTTACAATTGCCCCAAAAATTATTTTGTCATAGTGTAAATATATGAATTCGGTCCGTTTTTCGCCCCCAAAGCTAGGAATCTGCGTCCGCCTTGTTTGGTTGTGCCTTTTTGGGAATTGAGAATGTTCTAATGAAAGACACGAATAGAAAATAGAAGAAAGCACTAAATGATACATTTCGGGAGTATATTCATGAGAAATACTAAAAAAACTCTTTAGGGAACTACTAATATATAGAAAAACTGCTAATACTTTTTAGAAGGAATAATTTAATACTTTTCGGAAAATTTGTTAATACATTTTGGGAGAAAAATTAATTATATTAAGGAAACTACTAAAATACTCTCCAGGAACTACTAATACTTTTTTTTTTAGGATTTAATACATTTTAAGGAGTATATTTAGGAGAAATACTAAAATACTATTGGGAACTACTAATACATTTGAAGAATCTGTTAATACTTTTTAGAATGACGACTAATACTTTTCAGGAAAATTTGATCATTATCTAGGTAGTCTAAAAACTACTAAAATACCACTACTAATATTACGGAAATGCCAGGTCGCGGGTCCGATCCGTTTAACGAGTCGCAGGCATTAGACGGTCTGATAAGAGTTTTTGAATTTAAGATCTTATTATTTGTCATTGTGTCACAATCAATTGATTGTAGTACCTTTCACGTGTCATAGATTGTCAAGTACTTAGTAGGTCATGAGCATAGACGAATCTAAAAGTCCTATTATGAGACACGTGCCTTCATAGATTTTTTTTTTAACTTTTGTTATTTATGTAACATTAATTTTTCTGAAATAATGTAACATTATTTATATATATAACAATAACACTACCAAATAAAATACAAAGTTATATAATATATTAATATTTTTTTAAAAGAATGTCATATAACATTATAAATTATATAACATTAAGTTAATAGTGTGTCCAAAATTATAACACTAATAACATTATAATTTATAAATGATTTATAATTAATTAATAGTGTGCCTTAAATTATAATTTCTAAAACACTATAAAATTATAAATTAAAAAATATTTTATAACATTATTAAAGAAATGTTAACATTATTATATAACATTATAGTGTTATACAAATTTTTAAAAACTATATATTAATTAGGTTAAAAAATAATAAAGTGTGCCACCATTAATAATTTTTGATGTAATTTATAGTCGTATTTATTTTGTGCCCCCCTTGTGAATTATTTCTGGATCTATCCCTGATCATGAGTCAAATTACTTAATTTTTTTGTCAAATATTTGTTGCTTCTTAACTGCTTACATTTAGAAGACCTATCAACTCATAACAAATATAAGAGTATGAAAATATTTAGTGTTTGTACATTCAAATATGGGATTATAACTCATACATATCAAACAAGCTAAAAACTATCTCTAGCAAATTATAGTCGTCTTATTCCAATGTTGACCTTGAGGTTAGTCACCGATCGCAACGATCTAAAGTCTCAATTTTGAGGGGGCCGATGTTACTTAAGTCTTTATATATATATATATATACACACATTTTATTAAATTGTTTTGATATGGACCCAAAAAAATATATCAAATAATTGTTCGCTTTTCAAAATTGTACTGAAATAATTAATCTAGCTTTTATAACCAAAATATAAATAAACGTTACTTTTGTCACAGATTATCTTCCCAATGAAATACTAAAATTTTCTTTCTCCATCCATCTATAAGTCATGCATTTGTGACTCCAATTTTTTCCCCATTCCTCTCCTCTCAAACTTCAATAGCTATTTATCACAGAAGCTATTCTCCAATTGCGATTTCGGTGAATCCGTTTTATTATTGATACATAAACATGTAAGACATCATTTTTTTCCTAAATCAAATCAAAAAACTCTTAATTTTAATTATCAATCGAGCGATGCATGAAAACGATATTGGTAGACCTGAAATCTCGATCGAATCCATACGAACACCACAAGGAAGAAATGAAAATGTGATCAATGTGTCCATTGTTGCAGTTTTAAAGATCTGTACATCTACGATAAACGATATATATAAAGTTATTATTTTTGTTCCCTAAAATAGAAATTTGGAATCTATGATATTTGTATATGAGCGTGTTAATGTGTCTTAGCTAAGTTTTTATATTTTTTTAAATTATATCCAAAATGTACTTATATAAAATATTTATTTGTATATATTTTATATATACGGGCCTCTCTTTTTCATTTGGTCATGGGCTCCCAACAAATCATGATATGTCTTGCCTTATTCCCTTCTCTTCTTTCATCTTCTCACCATATGAAGATTGGGGGAAACAACATTATTTTTCATGGTTTTTCAATTAGTTGTTTGTTTCTTTTTCTTTACATAAGTTTTCAAGTCTCCTCCATGGTGTTTTTTTGTCCCTTAATAACTAAAGCTTTTTCTACTTAATAAGTGGTATTTTATACCACACGCTATTTTTCGTTCAGATGATTTTATCGTTGCAGAAGATTCAAATGACCCATTACTAGAAGATTAGTGATAGATGCAGGATTGTGATTTGTCCAACGTATATTTATGTGATTTTATGATTCTACTGTATCAGTTAGATCTATATAGATTTAAAATGTGTATATGTTTTAGAGTTGTATATGATTATGATTTTGTAGGCTTTACGATTTTGATATTTATTAACAGCAATGTTTTTAAAATCGGACCGGCCGGTTCGATCGGTTTAACCGGGAATCGATCACATGTCCGGTCCGATTTTGTAGTAAAACCGGGTGGCTAAAAAACTGTTCCTACCCAGTAAAACCCGGTGAAAAACCCGTAAACCGGTGACCCAATTAACCCGGTTCAAAAGGAAAAAATCCTTTTTATTTTGTTTTTTTAGTAAATATATTTTTCTTTGTTTTATTTCAAAAGTTGAAGGAAATATGTTTAAATTTGCATATAATTTTTCCGTGTATTCGATTTACATACATATTTGGATATTTAATTTTTTAATTTAGCTTTTATTTGTATTTCTATGTATTAGTTTTTTAACATTTATAATTGTACTTCTTGTACATGTGTACACATATATATACATATGTACGGATCAATCTGATTTCGGGCTGAATGCGGAAACGATTTTAGATCGTTTCGACTTTTTCGGGAAAACCTGTTTTCGGGCTCAATAAATAATTGAATGTAAAAAGGGCATCACTTCAACCTGCTTTGTGGTGGGTGGCTAGAGTGCACCTATCCTGAATCCAATAGTCAAGATAGACCGATTCCCCTCATCACGGGATCCTATGTAACTACACCCTTAGCTGGTTTTTTAAGGACGGTTACACCGGTTGAACCTGTGACCCAATGACTCAATTATTAATCCGGTTCGATGTCCGATCCGGGTTTAAAAACATTGATTATCAGTTGTAAGTTTTCTACTAAATGAAATTGATTGGTTCTAAAAAAAAATTATATGGGGTTATTGTACTTTCCAAATATAATATTTTTCTAGTAAGCAATTTCTATATTATTATATCAAACTATCATTTTATAGAATTTTAAAATCTCATCCATGCACGCTAAACTAAATTTATAATTTATTTATAAAATTTGGTGATCTTATATCTAATCTTAAAAAATTACTTAGAAGTGGGATTAGTGCTTAAATATCCAATTTACTTTCAGATAAACAAATGAATTTTAAGAAACCAACTTGCATCAAAAAGTTGTACTTTTTCAACAAATAGTGGTACATTTATTGGAGAATAGAATAGGGAACTAATTCGGTCTGGCATTTGTCGTTTTTCTTGATAGCCGACCGAATCTTTTTTGTCAGTACAATTCACCAATAAATGTATTGTACGTTCGGGAGTAGAAGTTGTACCTTGATTTGGTAATAACGAATGTCCTCCTGGAATTAAACAATTTGTATGGTTATGTTTCCATGAACCATTTCCAGTTTCTAGTGTTGGAAATAGAATTTTGAGAATTTATTGGTTTTCGTAAAACCTGGAATTATGTTTGGATGAGAGAATGAAAATGAGTTTTATATAGGTTTGAAAATGAGATTATGTTTGGTTGAGTAGTTTTGAAATAGTATTTTATGTATATAATAATTTGAAAAGTTGATAGTGGTTGAATTTTTTAATTGTATATATAATATTATATTTGGAAGATTGTAGATTGGCCCCATTAAATATATATAATTAACAAATAGTAATATTTTAAGTAGATAGAGTTGGTAATGGAGGGTCGCATGATAATTGGATGAAAAGGTGAGAAAGTGATTGATGTGTGATATAGGGTATAGTATAGGGTTGGAAATTGAAAATATAGGTTTGAGATGTTGTTTTATGTGAAAATTGAAAAATGAAAATGATGATTTATTGGAAAATTTAAAACAAAAACGTGATTTTATTTCTATGAATAGTTGGGAATTGGAAATTGGTCTTGGAAACATAAACAAACAAGGCCGCAAGCATTTTTTTTTTGTTGGGGAATTTTCAGAATACATGGAAATGCGATCTTCTTGTAGATTTGTAGCGGAGCCCATCAGTCCATCACCTTCTATCTCTACAAAATCACTCTCTCTATAAATTCTCTGTAAATTGCCACCGAAACGAAGCTCTGTGAGAAAACCCGACAAATTTCAGGGGGAAATAAATATTGGTTCAGGTAATTTTTATTTTTTTTTTTTGGAATTTTACGTTGCTGCTTTGACTGTTATGCGGAATTGCGTGAATTGCATGCGGAGTATTTGTTATGTTGCGGTGTGATCTTTTTGTTCGCTGTGATTTCCTTTTTTACCCTACCCTGTGACGATGTTTAATTAATTTTTCAGGGTTTGTGGTTTCCTTTTTTTTTTTGGGAATGATCATAGCTGAATTTGGAAGGGCTATTGTGATCTTGGATTAAATATTTGATTTTCGTGGTGTTATTGCTTAGGCGTGGTGGAATTTTATGGGTAGGGTTGCTTATTTATTACTGTCATTTGTATTTATATGGTATTGGGATAACATGAATGGACATGTGTATAAATTGTTTGTTTCTGTTTCAGAAAAGCTGTTTGAAAGCTTTGATTGTACCAAACTTGGTTTAACTGTATTTGCTTGATGGGAAGAAGTTTAATTTAATGACAGTATAAAATTTGGGGAAAATCGGTATTTGGCCTTTCTGTTTTTGTGTATTTCAATTTGTAGGTAAGACAGGGAGGTAACTAATAAGTGGGTTATAGATACGGATCTATGTGATGGAAAAAGGACTAAAGACCTAATGGAAGGTACAGGGAGCTAGAAACATCACTTTGAAGAAAACATTTTGGGCTTATGAGAATTTTAGATTAGATTGTAATGTTAAATTTCCTTGAGCAATGGTAAAAGTCCCATGAAGATATGCCATATGGAGTTTCTCTTAAAGTTCACTACACATAAGTTGAAATGCCTAAAAGAAGTACTCTTGCTTCCACTAAAATCAAGTATTTTCTGTTTTAGTATAGAGATTGGTGCTACCCTCCCGCCCACAAAAAAAAAAAAAAATCCACAAGTCCTTAATGTCTTAACATTGCTCATAGAATAGTCATGTGCTTGTCATCATTCATTCTGTTTATGCATGGTGTGCAAAGCTTACTGTTAATCTTTGTACTTGCCCTAACTGATTTATTTTTCTGATTATCATTTTTTGCGTTAATCAGCTATATCTTCGATTGATGAACAACAATTTCAGGAATCATAGATTGATAATATGGATTGGTAAGCAGCAAGAAACCTGAGAATTGTATGCCTTAGCTGTTGTGAAGTAATAAATTGACCTGCTAAACATTTTTTTTCATTCTGAAACCAGCAAAATGTCAAATGGGGAAGTCAGAAAAGTCTCACTACAGGATATACAGTTGGTAAGTTTTCTGGCCTAATTTGTATATGTGGCTTATTATGCAATTATAGTATAAAGAATCTTTTATTTGGAAGACATTGATATACAGCAGAATTTCTTGATTGTTAAGTTGAAAATAAACAGGTATTGAAATTACAATAGTAAATTGATGGGACATCATCGGAATCCTTTCTGAGAAAGTTTAAAATACTTTTGGGTGAAGCCATCTACTTTTTGTCTTCTAAAAATTCTGATAGACAATCACATGGTACTACTCTCTTATCAGTTAAATGTTGGGAGGGAATGACATGATACGATACCCACCAATAACATCAATGTCTTTATTGTACGGTGTACCAGTGAATTATACCTTGTGAAAACTATCACTGATTTTGTATTGTCTTCTCTATTGCCTCACTGAATCCTGAACGTGTAAATGATTAGAAATGTTGAAATATTAGAGATAGGATAGAGCCTTATGACTTGTAACTTGAAGTGAAGCTGAACTTCCATTTCATATTAACCCATTAGATCTATAAGAACAATCATTACCATGGTCGTGTTTGCCTACAGAGCCAAGTTGTATTAGGTATTCACATAGTTCAACAGTTAGTTTTCCATCGATGCTAAAGTTTCAATTATTTATCCTCTAACTTGCACTCTTTATGAATCTTGTAGCATTGCTCTTAAGCTTATAACTTTTTCATTGATAGATTTGGTATCACCGGTGTTTAAAAAGGCGCTCCTCGGCGACGACACCGCCTATTTGGCTCAGGCAAGGCGATTTTTGTAAGCCGTGCCTAGGCACCCAAGGCACTCAAGGCATGCCTAGGCGCGCTTTGAGGCACTTTTTTGGGCAAATTAATTATTCATATTATTTGTAGGGTTTAGGGTACGTTTTAAAATACCAAATCACCCTTACTTAAATGAAACCCCAAAAAAACAATAAAATAGGAAAGTCAAAACCCTAAAAAACAAATAAAAGAAGTGGTTATTGATTCTTTTCAAGTGGAAGATGGTGAATAGATCTAGGATAGTATCTTTTCCCGTCAGTTTTAGTGGTTTATAGATATTTTAATTTGCAAAATGATGCTTGTTTGAGACTTTGAGCAAAGTATTATCTAATTAAGATTTTATCTTAGTACTGTGTTATACTTGATTAGTCATCATCATTGTCATCATCAACTGCACCTTATCCCACTATGTGGGGTCGGTGGTGTGAAGTTTATAGTGTCAATTAGTTGTCTAAAATTAGTTAACACTACAAAATTCACACAAAAAGCAAAGTGACAAAGTTTTACGCCGGATGCCTTTCCTGACACAACCTTCATACGAAGGAGAGATGAGATGAAATTCCAAAACCATCATCATCACAGGTTTTTCTACTTGCATGGAAAATACGATGATTTGAGATAGTTGTTCTAATCATGTCCCATTACATGATTGATATTGTAAATCAACATGTACATCATGGAACATGACCATTATACTTGATTAGTACTGAATTTTATTTTAAATAAATGTAAGACAGGCGCCTCACTTCGCTCAGGCACCGCTTTTCGCCTAGCGACTAGGCACAATGACCCCTAATCGCCTTTTGTCGCCTAACGTTGTTTTAAACACTGGGCATCATTTTGAAGTACTAATTGGCTGGGGAAAACTAAAAATGATTGCTGTAAGCTTTTTCTTGACTCTCTAGTAAAATGTTTGGACCGAAATCTTAAGTATATAAAGGTGCTAGGGGCAGTTTTGAGTGTGATGTAAATGGAATCTGGACGATCAGAAGTTGAGGATGTTGAAATGTTGGTGCTCAGTTCAATGCGAGTGCTCTTGAAGTAGCTTATTTTTGTGATTGAATGATTTGGAGTGCAAATCGTAAAAATCAGGTGCAGAGGCAGTGGATGGATACACCATATTTGTTTCAACAAGATGATGATTAAACTGGGGACTAGAAATTTGGAAGCAACTAAGTTATTACTCAGGATGAAAGTTATTATAGTTTAATTTATATTGCGGATACCATTTCTTTGAAAGTTGAAAGTGTTTTATGACTGGGGACAGACCCATTCTATTTTGGTTTTGGAACCATTTACCTACTCTGGCGAATAGTAGCAAGGATGGTTTTTTCTAGTTAGATTGAATTTAGCATTAGAGCAACATTCTTGTATTCGATAGTTGTAGGGTAAGGGACTTTTCGTAAATCTTTGCTATCAGTTTTGCTAACATTGTCTTTTTCACTGGTCACAGGTTCAAAACCTTATAGAAAGGTGTCTTCAGCTTTACATGAGCGAGAGGAAGTTGTGAGTACCTTGTTACACCAGGCGAAAATTGAGCCTGGTTTCACTGAACTTGGTAACTTCTATTTCCTTGATTATTTGTTTTTCTTCGTCTGTCTATTCCTTTCAAGTCATAATTCCTACTGTTAATGCATCATTAATTAAGTTGAAGCTGTTACTTCTGATTCTTCAAAAAAGATTTCTATTCTCGTCACTACCTTATTATCCGTATTGAGGATTCTGTGCTATCTATCACTAAGAAGATATGTGAATGTTTAATTGCACGCGCCTTCAAACTCAATTACTTGCCATCATTGACAGATCTTAACCTATATACAACAACAACAAACTAAGCCTTAATCCCACTACGTGGGGTCGGCTATACGGATCATATCGCGCCATCGTTTACGGTCATAAGCCATATTTTCGTTTATTTCTAGGTATAACATGTCATGTTTAATAGCTTCTTTCCAAGTCTTTTTAGGCCTACCTCTTCCTCTTTTGATTTGTGTGAGTGATTCTCTACCTTCTAAACGTCGCACAGGTGCATCTAAAGGTCTCCTATAAACATGTCCTAACCATCTTAATCGTGTTTCTCTAATTTTCTCGTCTATTGGTGCTACTCCCACTTTGTTTCTAATGTGTTCATTTCTTATTCTATCTAATCTAGTGTGTCCGCACATCCATCTTAGCATTCTCATCTCTGCTACCCTCATTTTTTGTTCGTGTTCATATTTAGTCGCCCAACATTCTCGCTCCATAAAGCATTGCGGGCCTTATGGCGTTTTATAAAATTTTCCTTTCAATTTTAATGGTATTTTACGGTCACAAAGGATAGAAGATGCACTCCTCCATTTATTCCAACCCGCCGGATCTGTGTGACATCTTTATTGATTTCTCCGTTCTCTTCAATTATAGATCCTAAGTATTTAAAACTCTTTGTTATACTCACTTCATGTCCATCAATTTTAACCTTCGTCTCATTGTTCTGTTGTTTTTACTAAAGTGGCATTCCATGTATTCTGTTTTAGCCCTACTTATAGTAAAACCTTTTGATTCTAGTGCTTCTCTCCAAACTTCCAATTTTGCATTTACTCCTTCTCTTGTTTCATCAATTAAAACTATATCGTCCGCAAATAACATACATTCGGGGATGGATTTTTGTAAGTGTTTAGTGATTTCATCAATTATTAGGATGAAAAGGTACGGGCTTAGAGCGGATCCCGATGCAAACCTATAGTGTTTGGGAATTCACTAGATATTCTGTTGGTGTCCTGATACATGTTGTTATACCATCATACATATCTTTTATGGCATCTATGTAGGCTATTTTTATTCCTCTTTTTTCCAATACGCGCCACATTATATCACGGTTAACCTATATAAGACAGACATTTATGCCATATATCTCAGTGTAAGCTTTGTGCTATACATTTTTTGTTATGGTATATTCAGTCTTAGGAGTTCATCTTGCATCTCATCTCAAGATTAATACAAGAGAGATAACCGTTCACTGAACTTGGTCTGGGTTAACGTCAACCTGTCTGAAGTTAACTTTTTTTCAAAGAGTGGAAAAGATTATTGTAAGCTAAACATACCAACACATAGCAGTATATCATACTTATGGGCTTAGGGGATTCAGTTTTATTTCTTTAGCCTGTCCTTGTTGCTTGGTGTTATATGTTCAAACTTATTAATATGTGGGCCCCCTTCCAGTGTGGCAAAAACTTGAAGCAGAAAATCAGGAATTTTTCAGGGCGTATCATATGAGGCTGATAGTGAAGGACCAGATAACACGATTCAATCATTTGCTTGAGAGACAAGTTGAGCTAATGCGCCAAGTATGTCAGACTGGAGTTGCTTCCATGTCTAATGGATCTCAGATTCATTCAAGTAAGTTTTCTTCTTGATATGCCTAGTTGCATATAGGGAATGCCTCGCATGCCTGTTGCTATAGTTATTTGTATCATGTATTTTTAGACCTGTACATTCTGTAGGCATTTACGGTCCTTAGTGAAAGAACCATAAATCGGCACACAATACATTTATGTAGGTATGTGTTGTATATCCTCTGGATAAGTTGTTATCCAAGTTTAATCATTTGCAGCATGCAGATTAAAAGTTACCTTTTTAAGTTGTGGGCGTTAATTTTCTGTTTCTATTTCTTCCGTTTTCTTTTGTTTTCAATGTCTTGAGTGGTTAGTTGGGCCTGATAGGGCTGGGAACGTAGCTAGAGAGCAATAAACACAAAATATTTTTTAGACATAAATTGGTAATGTGGTCACCAACAAAATTTCAACAATAACGAGTTATCGAAAATCTCTAAATTATCACCAAAAAACTGATAATTATGCATGGATAATTATACAAATGCAGACATCATGTCTATATGGTAACATTCAAGTGACAAGGGTTCTTTTGGGACAATAATAGGTACCTTCCTAAAAAAGTGAAGTTTTTTGTTGGTTGACAATTTTCTCTCTAGGACACTTAGTGTGAGAGGACACCCTAGTAATACTCAAAAGGTGCTGGTGCTCCTATTGGTCACCCATGCATCATAATCATCATCAAAGAGTTGGATTACGATATTCATCTAGCCGTTTTGAAATTCAGCGAGAGAAGTATTTTATTGAATTTTAGGTTTTTCTGGAGACAATAAATTTTGCGAATGATGGATAATTGTTATTGATCTCCTCTTCTTGTTTTTACATCTTATGCTCCCATAAAATTCACATTAGGTACTGTCAGATATATGTACTCTTCACTTATTGGAACTTATGGCTGAATGATTCATTGGGGTTGCTGTGTTTGGGGTTCATTTCCACAGAGCGAATTCATGAATTCTGTGAATCAGAAAAAACTATTTACTTTGATGCAAGGATATTTGAGTTCTCTTAAGCTTTATTACATCCAAAGCTCTAAGACATGATAATATTTTCTTTGTTTGGAAACAGGAATATTCTCTGGTTCTTAAGAGCACCTTGAAAATGTTCTTTACAAAAATTTATTTTTCGTCCTTATCACCACATATTACCTAAAATCATGTCCTCACTTTTCCTATTCTTGAATTCAGATCATAAATTCATTTCTGTTTTGTGTATATTAGATGAAACATTAGCTATTATTTGATGTTCTTCCATTGGAGAGTTCATAATTTTTTCATAATTCATGATCACTGTTGTTAAATTTTGGCAGTGCACAACAATTCAGCTTACCAGGCTCCACGACCTGCTGGACCACCTATAAAAACCGAAAACATGCACCAAGCTATTAATAACATACCTAATGTTTACTCTAACGGGTCATCGTCCTTGCAACCATGCATGCAAGTTGGGGCCCACATGGCCGGTCATGCTGGAAGGATTGATGTGTCGGAAAATGTGATATTAGCTCAGAACTCCAACACGAGAATGATTCAAGGACTGAATGGGGTGATGATCAAATCGGAGGGTGGTTATGCAGGTGACTCCCCTTTTATGTTCGGTGCGGACAACAATCTTCTAGAACCTCGTACTGCAGTTGGAGAAGCATCGGTTTCTCCTTTCAATGGTGGTGACTCGAGTTCGCAAGCGTTGAACGAGTCTATGTTGGACCAAGAGATGAACTCGTTTGGATTTTTGGGACAGATACCTCGTAACTTCAGTTTGTCAGATTTGACGGCTGATTTTTCTAATAGTACTGGTTGGCCTCCTCTCTCTCCCCCTCCCTCCCTCCCAACCCAACCCAACCCAACCCAACAAGAAAGTGCACTGCAACATGTCGGAGATTAAGTTCTGAAGGGATAATTACAAAAACTATCATTGAGGTTTGATCTAATCACAAAAAAGCCCAATTATTTTCCAAATTTACAAATACCTCATGGTATTAAAAATTACAAACACTGCCTTGAGATTTGTGTTTTCTTAACAAATATCCCCTACTGAGGGTGGTGTAATTTGTAAAATAGAAAGAAAAAAAAACCGGGCATCTGGGTCTTTTTGTAATTAGGCTAAACCTCAAGGGTATCTTTTGAAATTAACCTTATTCTGAAATTTAAAGATCTTTACGGATGGTAAAGAGTTCATGGTACATATAATGACTAGTATATGTTTTACTTGATATCTTCAGATATACTAGAGAGCTATTCTAGATCTCCATTCCTGGGAGCAGAAGCGAACTTCCTCGACCCTCATATCAGGGGTGAACAAGAAGGTACATTTTGGCATTCGATACTGTCTGATGAAAAAGTAGTAAACTTGCTGATAGTTTTTGTTTTACTTGTGAGCAGACATTAAGAGGTTGGACACTATATCGGAGGGCCTGAGTTATGATGATTTTGGCAGCGACTGAATGTATTATTTAAATGGTACTCCTCTCGGTTTGCTAGTCGTCTAACTGTTATAATTGTAACCACTTTAATTAATAAAGTGTTATTGATCTTGTAGTTAGCTGAAAATGTTCTCGAACCAGTATAATTTATTTTTGGTCTTGTGATTATGTTGTTGCAGGGTCAACTGCTTCTTGGTCAGATAGGTTTTTTGTAAATAGGTTTCTAGAGTTAGAGAAGCTTCTTGATTTCAAACTAATTGAAGGTATCGTTGATTGGTGTTCTCAGGTAATAATTATTCGAAATTTTAATGATCGTTCTAGTCGTAGAATCAAAGTTAGAATAACAAGCAAAAGCTTGTTCGTGTGTGTCGATTTTTTCTTCCTTTTTCTGTTATTGAAATAAGGGTTGTTTTTTACAAATGTTGCAGTGATTCTTGTATTCATGCTGGATTGTATTAATAGATTATAGATATTAATTGTAATTATTAGCAAGAAAATTGGCAATTTGGATGAAGTGGGTGGAAGAAAACTCTTCTATTTTGCAAATTGATTTTTTTTTAATCGTCGTCGCTCTGATTTTGGCCTATAGGGGTGACAGATTGAGGCAAGGGGTTTTTAATCAAAGCCATCTTGTATCATTTGTATATCTATAACATTTTCATGTTATATATAACATTTGTATCATTTTCAACAATAAATCTTTTATTTCTTCAATAAGGTGATCACTGATTAGTGTTTTTGCATATGTGAATTATACTCTATATGTAACATCACTCAAGGCCCCCATTGTTAATCACAAGAATTCAAATGGCAGCTCTTGGAAATCTTTTTCAATTTCTTTTCCTCCAATTCATATTCCATAAGGCTTCATTTGGATTGATTTTTTTGAAGTTAAAAGATATCAAATCCATAATAACAAATTCATTGTTCGGATGATCTCATTTTATAATGAATTTCAAATCCTTAAGTTCCTATTTTAAGCTATATTTTAAGAGCTTGTGGTGGATTTTAGTTGTATGTTATATTGAGTCATTTGAAATCATTTTCCAAAATCCACTCCTCCAATTCAAATTCTTCTGTTCAAATTAGGGATGCCAATAGGGCGGGTTGGTGAAGACTAGGGATGCCAATGGGGCGGGGCGGGGCGGTATCTCAATAACCAGACCCGAGTCGCCTCGTGTTGAATTTTTTTAATTTTTTTTATATTTTTATCTTATATTTTATATTTTAAATAATTTTTAAATATTATAATTTTTATTATACATACATATTTTTTATAAAATTTGTCATTATATATGTTAATATATTAAATACATAAAACTATATTATTTCATGTAAAATATACATTAAATATATTTTAAAAAAATAGCACGTGGCGGGATGGCCCAAACGGGGAAGGACGGGTACCCCATTGGGGCGGGTCATTTTGCCATCCCTAGTGAAGACCCAGACTCATCCCATACCTAGAACGAGGCGGGGCGACCAGTTGCGGGGCGAGGCGGCCCGTTCTGCCGTATTTTAAATTAAATTAAATATTAAAAAGATGAAAATAAAATATATTTATGAAATATTTATAAATATTATTTACAAAAATTATTATTATCAATTTATAAATGTTAGAAATTATATATATAAGAATACATAAAATTATATTTAATATATATTATATATGTAAAATATATTTTAAAAATAAAAATTCTAGGCACGCAGTACCTACAGAGCGAAATTGATACAAAGAATACCCGGACCCGCCTTGCCCGCCGCAGTCACGCAGGCGACCCAAACCGTCTTTGGGTGGGGTAGGTACCCATGGATCCGGTCGAAATTGTCATCCCTAGTCCAAGTGCAACCTAAGACTTCTTTTTAGCCAACTCCTATAGGTTGTGGGTGAATCATATATTATAATTTCGGTAGGATCTAAACTTTAATTCGAACTCAAAATTAAGTTTTTTCTTAAAAAAACAAAACTCAAGAATCACGATCTGAATAACAGTCAAATCAAATTTAAACACAATTTTTAAATTCCATAAAAATGTAAACGAGTTGAAATAGTGTACACTAAATGATGCTCAAACAATACATCAAATTCAATGGACTTACTCTAGGTACAAATTACTTGCATCTGCACTCATTTTATTACTAAGCAAATGCAAACACAAGCCTTCAAAGCTTGTTGTCTTCACATCTATCGACAAATTTAAGGTTTTCACCTGAATAAGTTAGGCTAGCAAACGACGTCTCTGCTTTACGACACATTATCGCCATTAATCCGAAATAATCTACACCGGCCCAGTTCTTAGGGCGTTGTCTAAATCAGCGATCAAATCGTTGACATCCTCGATTCCTACAGAAATACGGACAAGATCCTCCGTCAAACCTCTGGCTTCTCGCACGGCAGCAGGTATGCTTGCATGAGACATGAAGCAAGGCAAGCTGATGAGGGACTTAACACTTCCTGTCAATTGAAATTCACATAGTGATCAGCTCAAATTTTGAACCACTGCTTTTATACATGCGAATCTTTAATTATAAAATATACCCTTGATGTGTAGTCTAATTACAAAAACTTCCCAAATATCTTTCAACATTACAAATACTCCCTTGATTTTGGTTTCTGTTTTATGAATCGTACTATCAGTAGAGGGGTATTTGTTAAGAACGTACAAACCTCAAGTGGGTTTTTGTAATACCTTAAGAGGGTATTGTAACTTTGAAATATAATTTTGTTTTTCTGTAGTTAGACCAAACCTCAGGGGTCGTTTTTGTAAATATCTCCATGAAAAGCTAAAGTTAAATAAAGTCGGGGGTTTAGCATAATTATAAAAAAAATCTATCTAAACTCCATTAACATTTGTTTCCTTTTTACAAGTTCCACCTTCAAGAAGAAGGTGTTTGTTAGATAAATACAAATCTCAATGGGTGTTTGCATCACTTTGAGGGGTACTTGTAATTTTAAAAGATAACTGAAGTTTTTTGTAATTAGGCTATAACGCAGGGGTAGATTTTGCAATTATCCCTTAAATGAAACACTGAAAATATGCTTGCAACATGTATCGACTTGAATGAAAAAAATTACCGAAGCTGACAGTTATGCTGAAATATTTGGTCCTCTCAACAACATGCCTAGAGAGTGCTAGTGATCCTGTTAAGAAACTCAGCACAGATCCTGCACCCTTTGCCTGCAAGAAGGGATATATCAGACAAATTAACATACAACCTTAAAATCTCATTTCTCCGGAATTCATGCTCGTTTATTTGACATTATTAGTGGCTCAATTGAACATGTGATATAATTTTGTACCTGAGAGTAGTGTAAAGATCGTCCTGGATGGTCAGGCAGACCAGCGTAATTGACTTTCTTTACCCGTGGATGAGAAGCGAGAAATTCAGCAATTTTTTGCGCGTTTTCCTGCTCATTCAACATTACATAGTCGAAAGAAAGAAAAAATATTTCAAAATACATCCACAAAAAATCTGTGGTATAGAATGAAAAATTGTCTGATCATAAATTGCTCCATCTTTCTGGACATCAACATCCACTTTTGCACTATCGATGATTCTACTAATCTCAATATTTTTTAACCCCTTACACACAAAAAGGGTATATATATATATATATAACCAAGGAGCTCGATTCATTTCTGGAATGTATATTTGAAGTTCACTTGGATGATAAGATTTCGATTCACAATCATCCTCAAAAAGTCTAAACTATATTTTCCTCATAAAAGACTGTACAGACAGCATCTATATTCACATAATACACCTTAATTACAGCTAGGATATATCTATATATATATAGATGTATAACCAACTTAAATGAAAAAAAGGTCAAAGGGAAACTTTTATCGAATAATCGTTTTTCTAATCTTATGACGAGCTGCAAACAAGAAAAGTTTCACCTAAACCGAGTGAAGTAGTAAGTAGTTTACATAAACGACAGGGAAACATATATATGATACCTGTTGCTTTTCGACACGTAGAGCCATAGTTTTGACGCCTCTTAAACAAAGCCAACAGTCGAATGGAGCTAACCCTGAGCCCTCTGCATTCTGTAGGAAATACAGGTCTTTCGCCAAGCTAATGAGCATCAAATGAAGAGACAAATCTATGACTCAGTAATTGAAGTTTGTCTCAGGATAATGCAAATTAATTTATCTTCATTATTTTTCCAAAACTTCTCATGATTTACAGTGACAATCGGAACGTTGCATGCCATTAACGAATTCTGCTAAGGCATTTTGAACGAAAAGTGTCGATAAATTAAAAGAAATAACTTGATACATGCAAATCAGTTATCTAGGATAAAATAAACTAAGAAAACATATTCAAGTATTTATATGCTGAATGAATATATATGCAGAATTGAGTGCTTATTATATGCAAATCATAAATCAAACCTTTCTCCCTTAATAGCAAGCACGCCAGCCATGAGATCACTGTGACCGGCTATGAATTTAGTAGCGGAGTGCATCACAATATCTGAAAAATCATTGACAAACTAAGGTTGATGACATAATTCATTCATATCATACATCATAGGGACAATTACAAAACTACCCCCGGTGTTTGAGTTAATTAAAAAAAAACAAAACAGAGATTTTTGAAAATTACAAAATTCCCGTTGAGAATTGATTTTGTATTAGCTTTACCCCCTTCATAAGTAAAAATATTTCAAACACCCCCATTAAATTTGTAAGAATATTATAGTTATCCCCTTAGATTTAAGGCAGAATCAAACCTCAAGATTTTTTTTTTTAATAATTTTGAAACTCCTCTATTTTTTTTTAAATTAATCCAAACCTTAGGGGTGATTTTTGTAATTATCCCTACATAATATGATGTTCACAGAACCAAAAAAGTTATCGACGAGAAGTATTATTACCGGCTCCAAGTTCCAAAGGTTGAGACAATACAGGAGACATGATGCTGTTATCCACCAATACAAGAGCGCCATGAGCATGTGCCAACTCCGCTATTTTCTATATGGCAACCAAGAGAAAAGGTGAACAAGTTGCTGTGATATTGAAAAGTAAAAGTTTCCAGTAAATGCATGTATGCCGACGTATGTATGTATCCATATATTTAGATAAAGACAGAGAAGCTAAGCTTTTTCTGCATAGATCAGACTTAGAGGGTGTTTGGCAAAGCTTATAAACTGTTCAAAACACCTTATAAGTTGTTTGAGAGCTTGTAAGCTCTTAAAATATGGACCCTAAAAAAAAGTTGTTACCGAGCTTATAATATTTTTCAAAAAAATACACATTCCCCCAAAAAAAAAAAAAAAAAAAAAAGGTGTATCCAAACACATTATAATTACAAAACTGGCGAACGTTATAAAAGTTCCACAATCTTATTTTATCCCAACACTTCAAACAACTTATTTTTAAAATAAGATCTAATATCTAGTAAGCTCTAATTATAATCAAATATTCCTCTGCACTAATATGAGAAGCATAAACAATGCAAAATCATAGTGATAGAATAGCAAATTGAAATTAACACGACTTACACGAATATCAGAAATCTGTTGGCGTGGGTTTGTTGGACTCTCCAACCACACAAGCTTTGTCCAAGGGCCAATGGAGGATGCAACCTCTTCCAAGTTAGTTGTATCCACACGCCTGCACCATGATAGTCTGAAGGCTTGCGAACCCAATGGTGGTAAGATATATTGTTTAGAAGAAAAAATAATACTAACTTAACCACAACTCCAGATTTTGGAGTTACTTTTGACAACAAACGATCAGAACCACCATACATGTCGTCTCCAGCAACTATCTCCTCACCTGCCACGAGGAAAAGAAGGACAAAAGATGTTTTTTTATAATTTTACCAAGACGGAATTTTATAGAGGTGCCAAGCGTGATTCTCATCCACCTAAAATCTATCTTAAAAGCTTAAAAACACATGAGAATAAATATCCCTAAAAGATAGTAAGCAGACTCGGAACAAAATCCAAAGTTGCTTTGAACAATTACATTGTTTAGAAGAAAAATACATAGAAATGAAATCTGCATCGATAAGGTATATTTGGTAATGCAACTCTGCAAAGATGAAAAAATTGAAGTACCTGTTCCAACAAGATGAGTAACGGCTGACAAAGCGGCCATTCCACTAGTGAAGCACAATGCTCGATCGGCTTTATCAAGCTTTGCGAGGAGACTGAAAATAGATAAAGAATTATTTAGACACATGGAAAGAAAAATGCAGCTATCAGGGACACTGTAAATAAGTAAATTAAGCATCACAAGCAAGTAGGGACCTTTCCAGGGCATCCCTAGTTGGATTTCCACTTCTTGTGTAATCATAAGGCCCATTATCTATAGCTGAAGGCTGCAAAACAGTTAAGCTAATTATATGAGTAGAAAAAGTTGTATAAGCATGAGTTTGTACAATTTACTGTGATCTTGAGAGATAATTCAAGATTGTTTTATTTTTTTCCACCAAAGTATCAATTAATGAGAAAACATCATTCACTTTAAGACATTATTGTACTTTACAGAGAACCAAAATATCAAGAAACATGTGAATTTGAAAAATACCTGTTTAAAAGTAGCTGTTTGATATAGAGGCGTGCTCAGTGCATCATAAGGATCAAATTCATTGGAAAAATTCATCAACATTGTTGAAACACTTGGCTCCCCTTGGTCACTGTTCTGTACGGACTCCACTTCTACCATAAAGTAATACGTCAGAATCATTCCTAGATAACGTGAAGTACCTTGAAAATTAAAATGCACTAAACATTTGAGTATTCACCAATATTGTCAACCAAAGCTGAACTGCTGGTATCCATCTCTTTGTCTCTCAAGCAATTTAACTTAAAGTTGTCACCATCGACAGAACAATTCCCCTTCCTAAGCACTATTGTCTTGTACCCATAACGCAATGGGAGATTATTCAGAAACCCTGAAGACAAATAGATTTTTATATCAGAGTAAGACAAAATAGTTTTGGAGACAGTGGAGACTCGGAAAAGGAATAAGTACAGAAATCCAGATGATCAGGTTGAGGCCACTTGAGCATTTGTTGCAATCTCTCGGTTAAGGCAACACCAAGCATCTGGTTTCCCTCATCAAAAAAGTTCAAATGAACTTGATTGGAATTGGGGTTATAACAAGTTCACTACACTTGGATGATATTTCAATTCTGTTTACAAATCTTCATTTCAAACTATTAACGATTCATTTTTCTTCCTAGTACCAAGAGAAAGTATTCAACAGCCAGTTCTCCAAACCAAAATTTCTACCGAGCCCTGTGAAAATATTTCTCATCATTTTGATAAGTCGCCTGGTTGCTATTATCTCAATTACTTTTAAAAAACATATCAATCATTGATTAATCCTGGAGTCACTGATATAACCTGTAGACATACGTTGATGCATTTAAACAAGTACAAACACAACGTGGATCCTTGAGATAGTGTATGCCAACACCTCACAATATCTGCTTTCTTTTGTTATATACTGGGCTATTACTATAAGTAACTAAGGCAGGGAGCTTGTAAGACCTGTGGCAGACTGTGGGACCCATTACACACATTAAAGCATTCATATCAAACTACAGAGAACTGCATAAGCAAGACCCACTTTGCTATCCGGTAGAACCTTGTATCCATTCATAATAAGAGAGATCTACTCATCACTCAAAGGCAAATGAGTAACATGGACCATCTAATTGTTGAGAACATCTAGTCAACTTAGTATGACAACTTAAAGCTAACCTGCGTATATAGGGCCGTAAATGAACATAGCGTTTGACAAACAACACGTGAACAAGGTCGGATAACGTTCTTTTATGTTCATTTATTTAGTTAACGAACATGTAATGAACAAATTTCAGGGCTCGTCTAATAAATGAACAGAGCTTAAACAATTGTATACTCGTTCATTAATAACTCGCGAACAAGCTCGTTTAGTGCTCGTTTATAAAATGTTCACGAACAAGTTCATGTAGCTTAACTTTAAAAATGAAATTTTACATATAAGTTAAATATATATTATTGTAATAGTATTGTATAATATAATCTATACATCTATGTAATATGAAAAAGATTTAAAGTTACAATATTAAGATTTATATCATTAACATATGGATTAAAGTTGTATTTATTCACGAACTCGTCAAAAGTAATTTTGTTTGTTTATTTGTTTATTGTTCGCGGACAAAATTATTCAATGTTCAGGAAAAGGTAATGAACACAAACTCGAATACGAATTCAAACACTAAATAATTCTATCAAACGAACACGAACAAGCTTTTTAAAATTTGAAGCGAGCTCGGCTCGAGCAGTCGAACTCGCACAAAATTAAACGAACATTTGGCGAACTGGCTAAAGTTCGGCTCGGCTCGGCTGTTTACACCCCTGTGCGTATATAGTTAATCAAAAAAATCATCCACAATTTCTCTGGGTGCCTTGAAATCAAAAAAACAAACCCAATCCCTGAACTTCCTTCTTCTGATTTCTGAAAATTCCTTCCAAATCCAGGGAACTTCACTTACAAGCCACTAAGAAATATTGGAGAAAAGGACACGAAGAAAAAAGTGATCGAAAACACATAATTAAATTTTAAAATGCATCATTTCTGGGTTTAGCAGAAGAAACAACTAAGAAATCCATCGGAAATGTAATCGCACGACGCTGATCCAAGGGTAAAGCTCTAATTTTTCTACAGTTTCAAGGTTTTCATTCAATCAAACAAAAACCCTCGTCTTTAATCCCCCAATACGTAAATGAGCAAAAAGAAAAAGAGAGAAAACCATACAAATGCATTCACATGCGCACATTTATGAGGGAAAATGATATCCGATACTTACATGTTGATCAGTTGGATTAGTCGAAATAGAGGTAAAGAGTGATCTGAGAGACAAAGCAGAGGCCGCCATTGTCAGTAAGGAGACGGGCGGAGTTAAAAGAACAAACAAAAAGTACACACGTAATAATTAATGAGAGGTGTTTATATACCTGTGGGGAATCAGCCAAAATCTATAATAGCGCTAAATTAAACTGATTTTATAGGGCAAAATATTGTAGGCAATAGCCCTGCAAGCCCAAAACAGAATAAAATAATTTATTTCAAGGCCAAAAGATCCACTAAAAGTCTAAAACTAGTGAATTTGCATGGTTTTTCTTATTTTTTCTTTTTTTGAAATGGAAAGGGGGGAAATCTAAATATGTAATGCCCTGGAAGTCAATGGGTTGGGTCGGCGGAGCCTAACAAGCCAAGCCATAATATCTGACCGATCCAAAACTCCATTGGATTGCATTTTTTGTGGCCTAACCCAATCCAATTCATCCAAACACGTGTATTTTTTTATTGATCCTATCGGTCTTTAGGTCGTTAGGTAATACGATCAAAGTAGGTTCGATCACCTTTTAGGGCATTTAAAAATAAAGTCTGACCCAATTTTGCCAACTCTATTTGGGAGGGGAGGGAAGGGGAGGGGAGGGGATGTTAATTCGAACTTTGGTCTACTCGTGTAGCCTAGTAACACATTCTTTGACCACTTGATCTACATCCTAAATCCCAATTTGCATGAATTTTGCATGCCCTAACTTGTGAATTATTTTTTAGCCGTATAAATTTTGTTTGTGCATATACTTGGAAGTACCAATTTGTGTTATTTTTATGAGTTTGTTTACATTATAATTTTTTTAAAGAAGTTTTCAATTTTAAATACAAGTAAATGAATGAGAGATAATGGTAGTACATAATTAATAGTAGTAATTGAAAAAGGGAATTCATTAATAGATATAATTGTGACTTATTTGAGGTTAATTATATAGTCATATATTCAGTTGGGATAGTTGCATTTCGTCCCCCGTTTATAATGAGTTTTATATTTTACCTATTAAAGTTTGGAAATTTCTCTTCTACTATCTAACTTTCAATATTTTGTAGTTTACCCTTTGAAGCTGATTTGGACATATCATGAGTTATTAGGGACGGATCCAGGAATTTTTCGTGATGGGGGCACACACTACAAGAAAAATCAATTTACCTAAAGAAAAATCGTAGGTAAGTATAAAAAAAATTATAAAGAGTACGTAAAATTGTTGTAGGTAAAATCATTGTAAGTAAAATATTTGCCTACAAAATCTAAAATTGTGGTAAATACGTACAAAAAATATGTCGGTAAATTGAAAAATGTCGGTAATTTATCGGTATAATTTGGAAAAAAATAATATTTTTTCATCTGTAGGTATTCTATAGGTAACTGTAAAACTTAGTGACAAAATCATTTTTGTCGATAAATTGGAATTTTCTTGTAGTGACAAAATAAATGTAATACAAACTATGTCAAAATAATTGATGGAGACACACTTTGTTTTTTCAATTTAATTAATACCTTTTATAAATAAATAATAAAGAATAAATAAATTATATTAAAAATAACTAGTGGGCACATTTTTTTTAAACATAACTAATATATAATTAAAAATAATTACTAAACAATAAAAAGACAAAAAAAGAAGAAAATGGTATGGGGGCACGTGCCCCCATAAATGAGTACGTGCATCCGTTTATGTGGGTTATCACATATGAACTTTTGGTTGGATCATAAGATACAGTTCAACAAATTATATAGTTGCGATGACATAATATTTATTTTAAAAATTTAGTTGCTAAAGTGAAAAAAATCGTATAATTTGGAGGACAAAGTGCAATTAATCCTATTTAGTTTGGTTAAACTTTATTCATAATTCACCCTTAAAGTCAAGTAAATGATAAAAGTCAATTCCAATTTCGAGACAACATCCCCCATGATCAGATCCATGTTTTCTTGTTTCGTAATTCTTCACCGACCTCACAAATTCCATTCACGCGAGCCCTTTTACTCGCCACTCTGCTATACTGAAATAGACACGAAACAGATTTATCTTATTTTAGAAAATACTGTCTCGATTGAAATTTCTTCAATTAGGGCAAAATCTCTTGATGAGCTGCAATTGTGTGGAAGAAGGGATTTCTGAGCTGAGGCGGCAAAATCTTGAAATGGGGTTTTTCTTAAATCAAGAAAAAACACTGCTGAGGTTTTGATTCTTCATACAAAGCTGTTGTCTTTAAATTTATGTCCATTCAATCTTGGGTTTGACTTGGGAAAACCAGAAGGAGCTGCTGTCATTTGATGTTTTTGTGTTTTTTTTTAGGGTTGATCATGTAATGGGGTTTGCTTAAATCAGAAGAAAAACAGTGGGTTTTTTTTTTTTTTTTTTTGGGAATTTGATCAAAGGGTTTGAATAATTGATAAAAAAGTTTGGATTTTGGGGACAATGGCGTTGGCATGGAGTGTGACTGTTTGGATGGCAAGAATGATATGGATGGGATTGAGTGGTTGGGTTGTTTCTTGCTTGATTGTTGCTGATGAAATTGCCGGTTCATTGCGAACCGGAGAAATCGGTCCTTTCCATGTTGGCTGATTTTCAAGAATTTGTACATGTCTGGTTTGTCGAGCCAATTTACTGTTGTTTTAATGTTTTTCTGCTTTCTTTTTCCCTTTTGAGAAAAGTTCAGGTTTGTAGAGTCTTTTCCTTTATGTTGATGGTGTTTGTGTTAGGATTGTAACTTCTTGTTAGTTTAGTTTGTTAACAATATTAATTTAGCAGTTATTGTAATTTATAAGAGTTCAAGAATAAAAGGCTGTGAAATAGTAAAATGAAGCAGTTTGGATGTGAATAAAATTTGTTTTCCTTGTTTATCTTCTTTCCTGAATCACTTTCCCTACTTTTTTCTTTCTTTCTCTTTCATTTTCTCCCTTAGTTTTTGTGGAATGGATTGTGAAAGAGTGTGAGTACCACCAGTTGAGCTAGACCAATTGGTAGTACTCACACTCTGAGAACGTATGATTTAGCCTGAAGGTCCTGGGTTCGAGTGTGGGGGAAGACATGAAATCCACTTTCAGGGCTGGGAAGTCTATGAGTGGCGATGCGGAGGGAAAGCCCAAAGGGAAAGGTTAATGAAAGAAAGGCCGTATGAGATAGCCTCATGTCGTTACAATAGCAATTTGATGCAGGATGATTAGTGCTAAATTAAGCCGAAGTACATGGTTTGGCATGTAAAGGTTGATAATCTTCTTATAACAAGAAAATTGTTCACTTAGATAGCAAAAATTTTGAGTTTGGAACTTTCAATGAAAGTTGTATCCTCACTTTCCTAATTCTCTTGGTGATTTTGTAAAGTGATGGAATAGCTTAGAAACTGGGGATAACTGATGAGGGGATGATTAATGATTAGAAGCCTCAAATAACCATTAAACCATCAATTGTGTTGAACTCTTTCTCTTCATCATATATGACATATATATGTTCTTGTGTCTTTACATGGAAATGCAATATTTTCAGTGACTCCTGATGTCTTTGAGAAATAAAAGTCCCCAAAGCTTCACTTCTCTTCAATTCTTGCTGCTCTACAACTGTGATTTTTTGTTCAGTTTTACCATCAGATGGATTGCAGCACCTCACTTCCATTCGAGTATCACGTATTTACGATTGCTCAAGATTGGCTTCTCAAGAAATCTAAAGAAGTTAAACGAGATATCTAAAGCAAAGCACCATTGTATGCAGTAGAAGTTCGCATTTGAAAACACTAAACAATAATTTTATTTATTTTTGTCAGGCAAAAGTTGACAAATCACTTTTTTCTAAGTGTGTGCAAATATTCCTTAAACTGCATTCAAACATACCAAAGATTATATATCATAAAGGGATAATTACAAAAACCGCCTCTGTGGTTTGGGGTAATTACAAGGGAAAAAAAAACCCAAAAAGAAGCTTCCAAATTACAGAAACCCCCTTAAGGTTTTATTTTGTCTTACATGTTTATCCCAATCGTTAATTGAACTTACAGAATTAGCTGAGTTCATCAAATATTTTACAATTAAATCCCTCAACTTTTTTTAAATATTACAAATAACTCCAACTTTTCGTCTCACATTTTAGATTTACATCCCTCAATTTTTCTAAATATTACAAATAACCAGACGAAAAGTTGGGGGAATTTATAATATTTAGAAAAGATGAGGGATGTAATTGTAAAATATTTGATGAATTCAGCAAATTCCGTTATGTCAACTGACGGTTGGTGTAAAATATAAGGCAATCAAATCTGAAAGGGGTTTCTGTAAATTTAAAACTTCTTTGGTTTTTTTTTTATAGTTATCCCAAACCACAGGGATAGCTTTTGTAATTATCCCTATCATAAATTAGTTAGGAGAATTACAAATCTTACCTTTGACTTTAGGTTAATTACTGAAAAACTCAATTATCATTCAAAATTACAAATACCCTCTTGACATTTGTTTCTATATTACAAATTACACCATTGAGGAGGGATAATTGCAAAACAAACACAAACTCCAATGGCTTATTTATAATACTACAAGGGGGTATTTGTAATTTTGAAAGATAATTAGATCTTATTGCAATCAGGTTAAACCTCACGGGTAGTCTTAGGCAGGGATCGAGAAGGTGTCTCTAAAAGGAATCGTTAGTTTTTATCATTTTTATGTTAGAATATCGCTAGTTAATACTTTGGAGGCTTATGGTTCAGAAGAGATAACAAGGAATAAGAATAGGAGGACGATGATTAGAGGAGGGCGAGAGAGTGAACCGGAGCAAGAGAGAGAGATTGAGGGAAGTGTCCTATTTGATGGATTGGCCAAGTGGTTTGCAATCGGTGTGTAGGTAGTTGGCTCGGCTTTTCCCTAGTTTAATTATTTTTTTCCTTCAAAAAAATATATTTATTTTTATCTTTTTCCCTAAGAAAAAATAGGATAAAAAAATTGAGGTGTGCAGTGAGCCGGGGAGGCCCTCATGAATCCGTCTCTGTTTGAAACTTGATTCTTCACACAAGTTTGATAAACATCCAAAAAATGACGTTTAAACACACACACACACACAAAAACATTAGAGATATATGGACAATGCTCACGTACAGGGTGACCATTCTTGGCACGATACAAAAACAAACGAAAATAGTAGGCTAGTGTTTAGCCTTATTGCGTTCGTGTTTGTGTTCTTTTCGTGTCGTGCCAACACAATAAAAATATATTTAGTCTTATTGTGTTTGTGTCATTACTGTGTCGACAAATAAGGACACGAAGATTTTCATGTCTTATAGTCGTGTCAACGCGACAAAAATTAACAAATGTAATGTTAACATGTTAATCTGTTAATCTTTGTAAGTTTTTACTGTCTCTGTGGTTTGTATTGTGTATTGTCGTGTAATGTGCTATTATGTATTAACGTGTAATATTGTATCATTCAAAATAGTCAATTTTATTATTTTGCAGACTCATTGTGTCATGTCATGTCCTGTCAACTCAACACGAAAAATTTCTCCTTCATGTTCATGTAAGTACAATCTCTTATCGTGTTGTGTTCGTGTTTGAGTTTATCGTATCATATTATTATCGTGTCGTCACGAAACACAATACAATTTACACGATTTGCCACCCCTACTCACGCATGTGTTAGGGGATTGGAAATTGCAAAATAAATTGAAATCACAAAGTTATGGATTACAAATTTCTTCATGCATAATCAATTTAATTGAGCGTGAATCATGTGTCTAAACGAGGAAAATCAAAGTGAATCAACTCTAAGTAATCCATGAGCTGCTCTAGTGAGTTACTGGGATGTGAGCTTTTGAGGTGATGGTGTTAGTGTTACAACCTGAATTAGCATAAACAATTTACAACCTTATTATATTTGAGTGATATACACAAGTTCGATATCATTGTATTAATTATCCACCCTTTATTGCGTGCTTTTGTGTGTGTATATATATATATACCTTTTTTATTTTATTGATTATTTCATCTCATATTTCATTTTCTCAAATGCATGATAATTTGTAAGATACTTTTTAAAATCTATATTTTTTTTTGTAAAATCATGTACAATTTTTTTTTTTTTTCAACGATAGATTTTTATTAATAACCACTCAAAACATTACAACTGAAAAGATTCCTACTTGGTATACTAATTTAACCAAGAAGGGAATTAGTTAATCCAATTCAAATCCTCCCCACTATCAAATGCTTCTAGAACTAGTCTATTACATTGATTGTGAAAACAAACTTTCATGTCACAAAACACCAAGGAATCAAATAAGTATCCAGCGGATAGATGTCCTCGCTTATGGAAGCCTCTTCCCTCCAAATGTGAATTTGTTGTTGAGTTGAGCAACCATAGTCTTATCTTCTAATTGGATAACAATATTTTTAGTCCCTGTCGATAAGCTTGTAATCGAGCATGACGGATTCCCACAAGGGTCGCCTCCACTGGATTACGAGTAATTTCTAGAAAACAGCCCATGCCTTCATCAACAACCCCTGCTCATTAAAAATCAAACCCCACATCTTTGTTTTTACCTCATTACTCCGCACATCATGATCACCATTGAAGGTAATCCTATCATTCTTGAATAAAGAGGATTGTCTTTAATCACATCATGGGGGTGCGTAAGCTTTGTCAAGCCATTGGTAGCATTTGTAGAATATTCCTTAAGTTCTAACCACTCCATTCTAGCTTTGTCAACAATTTCAATAGCATTCCACCAACTTTTTTGAAAAGTCCACTGATTGCGTGCTTTCCAAATATTCCACAAAATGTAGCATGATAATTGGATTCTTTCTTGGTTGACCGCCCTTTTTCCCACCTTGCAAACAATACTCCACCACCCAACAAAGTCTTCAGTTTCCCAATGCTTCCAATCCCAGGAGACAGGGGAATGTCTCCAAACCATACGAGCTCTTTCACAATGAAACAGGATATGCATAATTGATTCCTATGCGTTTCCACAAACACAGCAAATGGGATCAATTTTAATACCTCTTTTGATAAGTTGTACAACCGTTGGTAAAATATTGTTGATGCATCTCCAAATAAAATGCCGAATTTTGCTTTTCACGTCTACTTTCCAGCATTGTTCCCAAAGTGTGAGGTCCTTTTGAGCACCCGAGCTAGATTCCGCAATATCCATTGTAGCTCTCTTTCGATTAAGTAAAATCTGGTACGCTAACTTCACTGAGAAGCTACCATTTTTACCATAGTGCCAGATCAAGGTATCTTTGGTATTCTGTTGCGCAATCGGAACCTGCAAAATCATATTAGCATCTACAAGACAGAAAGCAGTTAAAATTAGTTCCTTGTTCCACTCTGTGCCATTCTCATTCATAAGATCCCTAACCTTCGCTCTTGCCAAATCGACCACTCCCGATAGAGAAGGTTTAAAATCTGGTGTTTTGGGTATCCAAGGGTGCTCACACACTCTAATCGATCTATCATCCCCAACTTTATACCTAAGCCCAAGAGAGATAATATATTTGGCCTTACACCAACTTTTCCATAGCCAAGAGTCACTATTATTTGGTTTGGCAGCCATGAGACCACCATGAGGGAAGTACTTAGCCCTAAGGACCCTACTCATAAGAAGATTTGGTTGGGTAATGATTCTCCAAATTTGTTTGGCAAGAAGGGCATCATTGAATAGAGCAACATCTTGGAAGCCTAAGCCCCCACTATCTTTGCTATGCACCATTTTATCCCAAGAGGCCCAATGGATTCTCCCCTCCTCGCTACTCTTACCCCACCAAAATCGGATGTGGTGCAGCTAAGTCTTTACACACTAGATGGCAAACTTAAAACAAGACATAATGTAGTTAGGGATAACATTAATAACTGCTTTCACAAGAACGTCTTTCCCCGCCATACTAAGGAACCTATATTGCCACCCACTCATTTTTCTCTCCACACACTCCACAACCACTTTGAAAATGTCAGTTTTTGTACGACCAATCTCCATAGGTAATCCTAGGTATTTCGCAAAAGGCTTCTCATTAATACGAGTTAGGATTGTACAGATCTCTCTCCTAAGTTGTCCACCAACATTCTTGCTAAAAAGGATAGAAGATTTTTCAAAACTAACCAGTTGGCCAGAGGCTTTGCAGTACCTATTTAAGATATTTTTCACAACAAGGGCTTGACTGGGTGTAGCGAGCAAAAAGGATTGAATCATCGCGAAGAAGAGATGTGTAATTGTTGGGCAATTTTGGCATAATTTAATGCCTTGGAAAAGAGATTGGCTTTGGGCTTGTTTAATCAAATTTGAGAGGGCTTAGAGAGAATAATAAAGAGGTATGGAGACAAGGGGTCGCCTTGTCTTATACCTCGAGTGGGGGAAATATACCCTGCGACCTGTCCATTGATGTTAAAAGAGAAAGAAACTGATTTAATGCAAGCAAGAATCCAATGCACAAATTTCCCAGAAAAACCCATTTTACACATAACAGAAGCCAAGAAGCCCCATTCCACTCTATCGTAGGCTTTTGCCATGTCAAGTTTAAGAACCATAAAAGATTTTTTACTATGACGAAGCCCATTCATATAGTGAATGCATTCATGGGTAATGACTGCGTTATCCAAAATTTATCTACCAGTTATGAATGCAGATTGGTTCATGATGATGCACTGATGCAAGACGGTTTTGAGCCTATTAGCAATTATTTTCGAAATGATTTTATAAGTAACCCCGCATAAACTAATAGGCCGAAACTGGGAAATAGACGTTGGATTTTTAGTTTTGGGGATCAACGTGATTAGTGTGTGATTAGTGCTTTTCAACATTTTCGAATAGGCGAAGAAATTCTGGACAACCATACAATTCTTATCCGCAACACATGACCAGTAATATTGAAAGAAAAAGGGACTCATACCGTCCAAACCTGGGGCTTTATTGGGGTTGATATCAAAAAGGGCAGTCTTGATTTCAGGGATTTCCACCTTCCTTGTCAAAATCTGGTTAATTGCTTTAGTAATAGTGTGAGGCATCCCGTTCAAAATCGAAGGATCCATGGGGGGATAAGATGAGCAGAACAACTTTTCATAGAATTCTGAAATTTCTTTCTCAATGGTTTCTGGGGTTTCGCAAATCATTCCATTGGCCTTAATGAGCCTCTCAATACAATTCGTTCTACGCCGTTGGATCGTAGAGGCATGAAAAAATTCAGAATTCCTGTCTCCCTCCTTGAGCCACTTGATTCTGGATTTTTGGCTCCAATAGATTTCTTCGTCTTTGTAGGCTTTAGATAAGATCGATCTTAAGCTAGATCGGCGATTAGATTGAAATCCATCCCTTTTAAGCACATTCAGTTTTTGTTTTGCGAGCTCAATCACTTTACCCGAATTGGTGTTGTTCTTCTCCTCCATTGAAGAAGTGCTATTCGCAATTTCGATTCTCCTCAGATATTTGGAACAATGGGGTACCCCAGACAGGTTCGTTCCAAGCTTTTTCGACGATCGTATCCACTTTTTTATCCTCTGTCCACCTCTTGTCGAAGAAAAATCTTATTTTCCTTGTTTTTTTCTCAGGATTAGATTCCAACACCAACATACAATGATCTGAGGCTTGTTTCTCAATATGACTGACTCTCGCATCTGGGTGTTTGACGAGCCACTCTGGTGAGCCGAAAATCCTATCCAACCTTTCCTCTACCAACCCTTCACCTTCTCTATTGTTCGCCCATGTAAATTGGTATCCCGTGAACAGAATCTCTCCCATTTCCATGTTGCAAATGAAACTTTTAAACTTTCTAAAGCTCGCGGGTTCTAATCGGCCCCTTTCTTCTCATCCATATTAGTAATATCATTAAAGTCCCCCCTAATATCCACTCGATTCCTCCATTTATACTTGAATTTTCCAAGTACTCCCATCGAGTGTCTCTCGGCCTCATCCGTGCTAGCATAGAGAAATATCCCCCAAACTCTTTTCTTTGAATCATCCAACTCGATTTCAAGTTCCAAGCAAAACGTGATACGAAACTACGAAGAATAAGTAAGTGGTAGACCAAAATACCAACAGACCACCACCACTCTTGCCGATTGGATCTTGGCAAATCCAACGTTCTCAAGTTTTAATTTCTTACAATTTGTTTGAATAAATTTTTTTCTTTTTGTTTCACAAATAAAAACTAAATCGGGCGGTGGAGACGAAGGGTCTCCTTCGGTTGGGGAATCGTAAGGGGTCCTCCCAAACCCCTACAATTCCACACACAAACTTTCATTGATGGGGTTGGGCCCATTCAAGGCCGGCCGCCTCCACCTTATTTAGAAAGATTTGGGATTCTTCTCCTCCTCGCCGACTTTGATTTTTTTGGACTCCTTAGCTTTTTCCTCCGGAACTTCCGATTGATTTCAAGACCTCATTTCGACCACTTGTGACATTCTGCTGCAGAGTTGAAGATCTCCCGTTGGAATGGGATCTCCAACTTTTATCCCTACTCTTTCCGACTCTCTTACGGGTTCTCATTCTTGCTATGATAGTGTTCCATGAGCCTTGATCCATTAGTACACTCTATCGGGGGTTCGACTCCTTTCAAATTCTATTATGATTTATGCATCTTTCATTTTCCTGTTGGAAATTTTGGTTTTGATAAAGTGGGTGTCGACCCGACTTTGACCAATTTTTCGGTGGCTAAATATTTAATTCTGGAGGAATTAAATTATATATTATTAATCTACGTTCCGAGTAGATATTCGTAGTATTTTTTATTTCTCAAAACCGAATTTTGGTGAGTGAGAAATTAATACACGAAGGTAGCCACATAAATGGGCATTATGTAAAGATTATTTAAAGGGAGATGAAAGGCTTATGCCTTATCCCACATGGAATACAAATCATAGTTTATCCTAGTTTATTTACTAGAAGGTGTTATTTGTTGTATAAACTATAACACAAGTAGATGATCACAAGTGGGCCACACGCGCGGGCGCCCGCCCGGCCCGGCCTCGACTTTCGCCTCGGCTGGGCCTGGGCATGGGCTTGGGCTTGGGCTTGGGCTTGGGCATGGGCATGGGCATGGATTTGGGCTTGGGCGGGCGGCCGGACCTATTGGGCGAGGTCCAGGTCCACTAAAGTTTTGCCACTCGAAAATGGGCTTTGCCCGATTCGAGTGATTATTGATTTGTTGGAGCCAATGAACGGACATTGTAGGTGTCGGTTCGTGTGACTTGTTGGAGTTGTAACTCTGCGGTGGTGGTCACCTGAAGTTAGCCCACTACCTGACTGTTATGCAGTAGTGGGGTGTAACACCTTGGTTGTTACAAGTGATTAATGCCCACTACCCGGTTTTTTCTCCTGCAGGTGGATTGGTTGTCTATATATACCATTTTGTGCATTCGGGAGCTTGCTACAAGCGTGGCAAACCGAACCATATGGCAAAGATTTGTTAGCCAAAGAAAAAGAAAACCAAACCGCTTGATCCAATGCCAATGTGGTTGAAGAAAGGGAGGACGAGGGAAGTTGACATGTCGGCGGTGGTGTTTGAAGCGATTTGGTGGATAACCCGAAAGAATGGTTTGTGGATACCGGTGCCACTTGCCATATACGTTACGATAAGGATGCATTCTCTTCTTACATCCCATCGACCAGGAAGAAGCTCCATATGGGGAATCACGCCTCTTCGATGTTCTTTGGCGTTGGAACGGTGGTGCTAAAGCGACTTCGGGAAAGGAGTTGAAGGTGAATGATGTCTTTGCATGTCCCGGACATCCGCAAAAATCACGGTTTCGGGTTCTTTGGTCAACCATGGGTTTAGACTAGTTTTTGAGTCCGAAAAGTTTGTACTTAGCAAATTTGGAATGAGTTCCTTGGTAGGGGTTATCTAGACAAAGGACTGTTCAAAATGAATGTAATTGTCGCCCGTTTTGGCGAGAATATGAATAAGAATGAATCTTCTTCATTTATATTTGAGTGCTCTAATTTATGGCATATTAGATTAGGACATGTAAATCAATGCTATAAAAAGGTTGGTAAATTTAGAATTGATTAATTTACTGAAGTAAACTCACAAAGAAAATGTGAAGTTTGTGTTGAAGCTAAAATGGCTAAATTACCGTTTCATTCGGTTGAAAGGAGCACTTCACCTTTAGAGTTGATACACATTTTGATGTGTGTGATCTAAAATTTGTGCAAACTAAAGGTGGTAAAAATATTTCATCACATTTATTGATGATTGCACAAGGTTTTGCTACTTATACTTGTTAAGAAGCAAAGATGAAGCATTAGAGGCTTTTAAAAATTATAAAAATGAAGTTGAAAATCAACTTGGCAAAGGATTAAAATAATTCGGAGTGATAGAGGTGGCGAATATGTTGCACCATTTGAAGAACTATGTACCCAGTCGGGCATAATTCATCAAACAACAAAGACCATATTCACTACGATCTAACGGTGTTCTTTGAACGCAAAAACAGGACTCTAAAAGAGATGATGAATGCCATGTTGATAAGTTAGGATTACCCCGAGAATATGTGGGGGAAAGCTGTTTTTAATGACCAACCACATATTGAATAAAATACCTTTGAAAGGGTAAGATAAGACACCTTACGAATTGTGGAAAAATCGTAAGTTCTTCTTATAAATACCTTAAAGTGTGGGGGTGTTTGGCTAAGGTAGCAATACGAACCAAAACAAGTTAAAATTGGACCAAAGACAGTTGATTGTGTCTTTGTGGGATATGCATACCAAAGTAGTGCATATAGGTTTATGATACATAAGTCAGAAAATCCGGAAATGATTGAAGGTACCATAATCGAATCAAGGAATGTTGTATTCTTTGAGGATGTCTACCCTTGTAGAGAAATATTAGAAGTGAGTACTAATAAAAGAACTCACGAAGCGCAAGTGGTTCAACACCAATTAGTGAAGAACCGAGGAGCGTAGTAAGAGGTCTAAGACGACTAAGTCTTTTGGGCCTGATTACATAACATTTATGTTAGATGGTGAGCCAAACTCGATTAAAGAGGCTCGCGATCCGGATGCTCCGCTGCAAGAAGCTATCAATAGTGAAATCGAGTCCATTCTCGCGAGAACCATACTTGGGAGTAGGTTGATCTCCTGCTGGTCATAAACCTTTAGGATGTAAATGGATCCTAAAGAAGAAGTATAAAGCGAGATGGAACTATTGATAAGTATAAAGCACGGCTTGTAGCCAAAGGCTTTAAACAAAAAGAAGGATATGACTTCTTTGACACCTATTCTCGAAGAACGAGGATTGCGTCTATTCGGTGCTTCTTGCGATTCCGCTTTGCACAATCTAGAGATTCATCGAGATGGACGTCAAGACGGCGTTTACGAATGGAGAGATAGATCTTCGAAATATACATGGAACAACCTGAAGGGTTTGTTGCACCCGTCAAGAAAAGAAGGTGTGCAAGTTAATAAGATCCTTATGCGGATTTGAAACAAGCTCCAAAACAATGGCATCTTAAGTTTGACAATACGATGTTGTCAAATGGATTTAAAATCAACGAGTGTGATAAATGCGTATATGTCAAAGGGACATCAAGCATTTGTCATAGTTTGTCTATACGTGACGATTTGTTAATCATAGGCGAGTCATGATACTATCATGGAGACTAAAAAGAATGTTAAAGAGGAACTTTGACATGAAGGATATGGGGATCGCCGATGTAATCCTTGGGATAAAAATCGTGAGAACTCCTAATGGAATTATCTTGTCACAATCCCACTATGTGGAGAAAGTGCTCAAGAAATTCAATGCTTTTGACAATTCACCGTCAAAGACGCCCATTGATTTAAGTATAAACCTGGTTGCTAATAAAGCGAGAACGGTGGCTCGGATGGAATACTCACGTATAATAGGCGAGTTTGATGTACATCACAAATTGTACACGCCCGGACTTGGCCTACCCTCAGTAAATATGTTGAGTAGGTTCACGAGCAATCCAAGCCATGAGCATTGGAAAGCGTTAACAGGTGTTAAAATACTTGAAGTATACCTTGGATTATGGGCTATACTACTCAAGATATCCAATTGCATTTGTACTTGAAGGATATAGTGATGCTAGTTGGATTTGATTCGAAAGATTCTTATTCAACTAGTGGATACATATTCACCATTGGAGGTGGTGCGGTATCGTGGAAGTCCACGAAGCAAACGTGTATAGCTCGGTCCACCATGGAATACGAGTTTATAGCTTTGGATAAAGTTGGTGAAGAAGCGAGAATGGCTTCAAACTTTTTGGAAGATATTCCATTTGGAGGAAGCCTGTGCCTTCGTGATGATTCACTGTGATAGCCAAGCGGCTATAGGAAGGCACGAGCAATATGTATAACGGTAAGTCTAGACATATTCGTCGGAGACACAATACCGTTAGACAATTGATCTCAAATGGTGTGATGTCAATTGACTACGTAAAGTCAAAAGACAATTTGGCGAGATCCTTTGACAAAAGGATCAATCGAGATCAATTGGGTAAATTGATAGAGGGAATGGGCTTGAAGTCCACAAAGTAAAAATAACTATCATAGTGGTAACCCAACCATGATGAATGGAGATCCCAAGAACTTGGTTCAATGGGAAAACTAAACTATGAAGGTTATGTTGTAACACTTGGAAACAATGTTATAACCCATCCCTGTAAAAGCAATACCAAGTGTTGAAACACCTGCAAAGTTGTGGTGAGGCTAAGTCATTTGACTTTTAATGATTCCTACACCTCGTTGAGGTTGAGTATGGCAGATACTCGGATAGGAGATCACCTATATAAGTGAGAAGTGCGGGCGCTTCAAAGTAACACTTATGAATCCAAAGTGGTGTCCATGGCGAAACGGACACAAAAACGTGAGAACGAGAAGGTGTTGAGACCTTATTGTGTTATCTTGTTGACTCGGTATACACCGTGGAGGAATAGTTCAAGGCGTATTGCGCCCACTAAGCGCCCGGTGTACCCGATGGTATTGACTACGGAAGGTTCAAAGCCATAAGCTACCTTTCCGAATGCAATATTGTCTCTTGAGGACCGGTTTGCGTGTCGGCATTCATGCATACATTGATTTCCACTCATGTGGGGGATTGTTGGAAATTTTGGTTTTGATAAAGTGGGTGTCGACCCGACTTTGACCAATTTTTCGGTGGCTAAATATTTAATTCTGGAGGAATTAAATTATATATTATTAATCTACGTTCGAGTAGATATTCGTAGTATTTTTATTTCTCAAAACCGAATTTCGGTGAGTGAGAAATTAATACACGAAGGTAGCCACATAAATGGGCATTATGTAAAGATTATTTAAAGGAGATGAAAGGCTTATGCCTTATCCACATGGAATACAAATCATAGTTTATCCTAGTTTATTTACTAGAAGGTGTTATTTGTTGTATAAATTATAACACAAGTGGATGATCACAAGTGGGCCACACGCGCGCGCCTTGGCCGCCGGCACTCGGCCTCGGCACGGGCGTGGGCGTGGGCAAGCTTGGGCATGGGCATGGGCATGGGGCGGGAGGCTTGGGCGGGCGGCCGGCCTTATTGGGCCGGGTCGAGGTCCACTAAAGTTTTGCCACTCGAAAATGGGCTTGGCCCATTTCGAGTGATGCTGGACTGTTGAGCCAATGAATCCGGACATTGTAGGTGTCGATTCGTGTGATGTTGGAGTTGTAACTCCTGTTGTGGTGGTCACCCGAAGTTAGCCCACTACCATTGTTATGCAAGAGTGGGGTGTAACACCTTGGTTGTTACAAGTGATTAATGCCACTACCCGGTTTTTCTCCTGGCAGTGGATTGGTTGTCTATATATACCATTTTGTGCATTGCGAGTTTGTTACCGTAGAATTCATACTCCATCAAAAAGTATACAATCATTTTATGCATTTACGCACTAAGTCAAAGAAAGTCTACCAAAGACATTTCTAGTTCGAAAGTGCTTACGTGTTAGTGGTGCTACTACACAGAAGACGTAAGCCGTTTCATCTTTGGAAGCAATACGTCAAACCGTGAGCACTAGCCGGGACGTAATTGCTTTGCGGAAAGAGATTCGTCTCGACTCGGCTTCTGAAAGTTCTATCTTTTGTAATAGCTAGTTCAGTTTCTTGTAATATTCTGTTTTCTGTAATTTGCCATTTGAAGAGATTCCCGATCCTGTAACTTTGTAATAATCAACATTTCCTTCATAGTAGAGGGTATCTCAGATTCCCTGCATCTCCATTTCGTACCACCTCGTTGTTTGGGATTGACTTGCGTCCACTGAGATTATGGGAAGATGAGCTTAATGGGACTGAATTTTCTTTATTTGGTTGATATCCCACTTTAGGCCCATTTCTCGACTTTGGACTTATGGGGGTGGGGAGATCCTCCTTCCTCTTCAATACTCTGCTTTCTATATTGGTTTGCTTTAACTCCTTTGGGCTTGAAGGGCCACTTCTGGTAAGCTCCTCCTTCTTCTGAGGCAATACACTCTCTGTTCCCCCCTGGGGTTTTAGGACTTCGGTTAAATTGACGGGACGGGGTTACTTCATGGGCACGAAGCCAATCCCCAAATTGCCCATCCTTAATGTCGTTATTTCTAAGATCATCTCTTCTGGTGTTGCATCCTTTTTCGAGGTGTCCTATTAACCCACAATAGAAGCAAAAATTTTGCATATTTTCATACTTAAAATCCAACCAGTGTGTTTCCGAGTTAAGTTTTATATTGGTCCCTCGGAGCAGGGGTTTCTGTAAATTGATCTCAGCGAGAATACGAATGTACCTTCCTTTAGTAGTGCCCGCATCCGGAATATCGACATCAAGTATTCTGGGGAATTTGTTTCCAATTTTCCGACCTGTCTCCATCGAAACCCAATGAAATGGGAGATTCCATATTTGTACCCAGATTTCAACTGAATTGAAGGCCTCCTCATCGTCTGTCAATTTCTCAGACCACTCACGCAGCAGTAGAAACTGATTATCAAAGGTCCATGTCTTTCCCGTAAGGACCCTTTTTTTGTCTTCCTGGTTTTGAAAGATGAATTGGAATAAATTATTGCCAATTTCTCGTGTTACAAAGGGGTCCTTGGTCATCCATATGTTATTGAGGGTGCTACGCAAGCCTGCAAAGTTCACTGTTTTGCAACTAAAGCTCTTGCCTACCAGACTGCGGACACACTCTGCTTTGCTTTTGAGAATATCTCTCTCTTCAAGGGCTACTTCCTCTTTTTCCTCTGATGTTAAGGAAAAGTTTTTAAGTCGTTCTACTACATCTTGATCCATGGTGATGCCCCACTCTGTCCACTGAAAGCAAGGAACCAGATTTATCCACGTCAAATGGAGGAATAGAAGGGTTCGAGATTTATGCGGGGTAGGGGGTCAAAAGAAGAAGTCAGAACTCTAAGATCTAGAAAGAATACTACAGGTGTATGACATGACAAAGTGATTGGCAGGAAAAAGACATAAATGCATAGTACCAGTCAAAAGGATGCTCTAATAGATGCAACAACACTAAGATCTAGAAAGACTACTGCAGATGCATGACATGACAAAATGATTACTAAGAAAAAGACACAGATGCAAAGTACTAGACATATATATGCTCTAATAAATGCGTATCAACATTTTACGGAATCATAGTGAATCCAAACAATGAAAAAGACCAAAAACCACATAGAAAACCAACAAGAATGCATTAAAAACAGATCTAGCTCATTTTAACAACAAACATGAACCGTGAGACTCGCTGGTAGAAGTCAAAGGAGGGAGGGCGGCGGATGTTCAGGAAAGGAAACTAGGGTTCTCAGAGAGAGAAACTGGGTGTTCTAAGTGTAACGTGAGTCGATTTTATACAAAGTCAAAATCATGTACAATTAACAGGTGACATGAAAATAGGATCTTTTTAAGTTTTAATTAATTCTAAGAAAAAAGGAAAAAAAATTAGGATGCGTGGACCCATGTTAGTCACATTTGGAAGCATCTCAAATGTATGTTTCAATTCTCAATCATATTGCTTAGATTTCAATTCTCGATTAATTAATTGGGCACGACTAAGTGATAATTGCTATATATTCAACCAACTTTATAAAAACCTAAAATTGACCAACACAAATTTTAAAATCCATTTGCTTTTCACTAAATTTTATTCAATAAAATGGAGAAAAACTGCAACATCAATCCATAATACATTTTTGAAGATAAAAACACCATCTCAAATAAATAGAAAAAAAATGGAAACATAGAGAGAGAGAAACTCGATAAGATCTGGCTCAAATGAAAATAGATCTCCATGGAGTGATCACAGACGAATAAAAAGCGAATTGAATGACCATGAATTCCAATTCTCTCCAAATCTACAGAGCTAACGATGAAAATCCAAATTCGTCAAACACAACCAAATAATCTTCATATGATTGGATAAAAATACAATCTCACTATAGAGGAGAGAATAAAACTTCCACTCACAAAATGGAAGAGTTTTATTTCCACAAAAATGAATAACACTACTCATATATGACGGAAAAAACATAACAATGATAATCAAAGAAAACAAAGAAATGAACATTCTCTCCCATCTTCCAATGGAGTATGGAGAATAAAACGATTAGGGATGGCATTTTTGCCCCTACCTACGATACTCGTCCGCCCGTCCCATGACCGCGGTGGGGCGGACTTAGGTATCACTTCCGCCCGCATAACAAATTTATTCTTTTTAATATATTTAATATATATTTTGCATACAAAGATAGTAAACTATGAATACCAATTATCGATTTCCGTAAAATAATTTTTGAATTTGTATGAACTTAATAATAACATGTTAATTAATTCTCTTATCAAAGCTCCAAGAAAATTAAGGTCTTCAATAAAAATAATGTCACTGACACAATGTTACTAAAAAAAAAACAATTAAGAATCAATATGAAGAAATCTTTTTATTAGTTAAGTTTAATGTGATTATTTATCTAAACAATTTATTGAAATCACTTTTCCAAGAGAACCTCAATAAAAAAAACCCAATTTATAAAATTTTAATTTGATGGTGCAAACTGCAAAGTGCCAATAATTTGAAGATATACATGTACAATGCTACAACCTACATGGAGGTACAATATAACCTCGATAATTTAATAGTTGATTAATTAATAACCTCATTTAAATAATACTTTTGATTGGTCCCGACTTGGGGATAACAAGCAAAATTAATAATTCGCTAATTTAATATCTCGTTAAATTGATAAATATTGGCAGTCCCAAGCACTGGCGGATCCAGGGATGAGCCAACCTGGGTCTGGCCCACCCTTTTTTTGGAAAAAAAATTAGTGAGAAAAATTATTTTTAGTGGTAATTTGTATAATTTTTCTTGGGTTTTCTATCGGGCCCACCCTATTTTCGTGTATCGGGCCACCCCACTAAGGTATCCTGGCTCCTCCATTGGTCCCTAATTTATATACCTTTACTTGTAATAGTGTTTTTGCCCGAAACTATAATGGGGTATCAAGTGTCAATAATAATAGTTTGGTTCTTAGCCCACCTGACCACCACAAGCAATTGTGGGGTGGAGGTCATGGGTTCATATTCCTACTCCATCAAATTGCTCCTCGGGACATATGCGAGCTGGTGAAGTTGTTCTCTTTACCTGGAAGGATCACGGTTGTCGTCAATGACCCCATCGTAACACTGGCCAGTCGCGTGCACATCCCGCATGATTATGAGGAAATAAAGCGTTGTCCTCATGCATAGTAAATAAGCGTAAGTTCTGTTCGAGCTTATAAAAAAAAATTTAATAATAATAATAGTTTGAGGCTTTGAAATGTGAGTTTTCATTTTTTTGGGGGGGAAATGAAGAAATAGCATATATTGTTAGGTGCAAAATGCATTTTACACTATATATATTTCAAAAAATTCATTTTACTTTCACTCAATTCAAATCTTTTTGCAGTTAACAAAGGGCATCCGAACAGACAACACAAATCCCGTCTCTGGCCGGCGATCCACCATCTCAGTCGCGCCTTCCGGCGGTTCCTGGCGAGACTCTTCCATTTCCAGGTTTTTCCTCTCTCTCTCTCTCTCTCTCTCTCTCTCTCTCTCTCCGTCTCTCTTAGCTTCAGTTCGTATTGTAAATTCCTCCAAATTGGAGTTCAGTGTTCAAGATTATGCTGCTTTTCCATGTTGTAATTCCACGCCCATCTCAGGTAAAAGCTCCATTTTTTCTGTTGTTAGTGAAATTTCCTAATTAAGCCCATTTTTGTGCGGTTCAGCTTTCAGTTATCTTTGCTTTGTGTTTCTCATGGTGTTTTAGACGCATTTTAAACGTAGTTCATGTCTTTTCTTTTTGCTTTGCGTTTAGTTTTCTGTTCGATCTATTGTATTTCCAATTCGATTCAGACCCCATTTGTAGAAAGGTTTCTGATGCAATTCCTTATTGTCTTATATATACTCGCTTGGAAGATTATCATTTTTCTTTTTTATTTATTATTTATAAATGAAGATAAAAGCAAATAAAATATTGTCACTGAGACGAAGAATGTTACAATTTCGATCATCCTTAATAAAATTGGGTTGTCATGTCCTGTTTCAAGTAACAATGTTAAGAGTTGTAATTGTTGGGTTTATGAATTTCTATAATCATTCACTCATCATCATATATTTTGTTTTGTGGATGAAGGTTTTGAACTGAAGTTTGTAAAGTGAGAAACAAGGGCAGACCAAAAGAATGAGTGAAATTGGGGGATCTGATCCTCCTTCTCCTCCTCTGTCGATAACATCATCTGAACCATCGATGAGCAGTGGTAACACTGGCTTTGATGCTAATCGAATTGCAGAAGTGAAAGCATGGCTTGTTTCCCAATTTGATGCAGCTGGTAAAGACGTGCCTGATTTTGAATACACTCCTCGGAGCATTGCTCACTTACACAACATTGCCACCCTCTCCCAAGCCAAAACTCAGGCTGCCACCATTGTGGCAAACGACTTCGCAGAAAGCTGCAGAATATCGCTCCCAAGGTCTTACTTTCTGATTCAATATTCACACTGCATTTTTCAAGTACATGCTATTGCGTTCTTGTGTAGTTTTATTGTGTTACGTTATTTTTATTCTCACATCTGCAGCTTGTTCGTCAGTGTGAAAATAAGGAGTAAGTGATTGATTTCATGAGGTGTCTTGGAACTTCCGAAAATAGAAATCTAATATTTAATTGTTCATAGGCTGTCAGTTTTATTTGTCCGATGTAGTTGTAGTCATTGTTTGGTAATCCTTATTGTGTTGCAAATTTTCATGGCCACAGCTGCTAGGATAAGAGAGATACTAGAGCATGTGGGATTGGTGCAAGAGAGTTTACCATCGAATGTGGTGTCATCTTCCCAAGTTCTTGCCAATGTGGCAAATCTGTTGAATATTAGGGATACCGAACTAAGTAGGTGGGTTTCTTTTTTCCCCCTTAATGTTAATATATATTTCAATTGGGAGTTACCTCCAACTTACAAGGAGAAATTGTTGTAGTTTTCTTGTAGCAATGGCAGATCTATCTCTGAGAAAAACAGCAGTAGAAGAGAAAAGGGCTAAAGTGCAGCAGGAGTCCAAAGAGCTTCTTGACTATACTCGAAAGGCAATAGCAAGATTGACTTATTTGAAAAGGTGTCTCTATGAGCTCTTGCTTTCTATTCTGCAAATATAATTTAAATTTCTCTGCTTTGGCAAGGGCGTTTTAAGGAGTCGCCTTAAACCTTAAATTACTTGTGCAATACCCTTCTTTTAATTATTCTATTTTTTCGCCAGAACACTTGCACAATTGGAAGATGATATATCTCCTTGTGAAGCTCAAATGGAACACTGGAAAACGAACTTGGCGATAATGGAATCGAAGGAAAGACAGTATCTGCAACAGTATTCTAATTATAAGGTATAAATATATTAGATCTCGATGTTACCAACCATCATGTATAAGTTATCTGTTCAATTGGCCCTCTTGTATCAATATCACCATCTGATGACTTGATGCATGTTTTATTGTTATTTATTTAATTTGACATTCTCAGGATCAACCAACACAATATTCATGCTTTTTTTAAATTGTTTTTCTTATATAATTTCTGCATAAAGCCAGTTAATGAGAAAAAGAAAAGGAATTATGTTCATTCATTCTTACGTATTCATCACAGGCAATGCTCAATCGCGTGGGCTATAGCCCTGAGATTAGTCACGGAGTGTTGGTTGAAATGGCAGAGCACAAGAAGGATCTGGAGAAGAAAACAAAACCAATCCTTGACACATTGAGAAGCTACCAAGACTTGCCTCCTGTAAAAATATTTTTTTCCTTATTAATCATCTGAGGATTTTCCACTTCATAATTCTAGCTATCGGAGATTGATATATAGACTCATATTTCATCCAGGACAAGGCTTTGGCAGCATTGGCAATTGAGGATAAGAAGAGGCAGTATGCTGCTGCTGAAAAGTACCTTGAAGATGTGTTGCAGTCAGCTCTTGCTTCTTCTGAGTGATATCCAACTGCTATAGGTGGCTTAAGTTCTTTCTCTCTCGACTTGATATTATTAAGGCTGAGTTTCTTCTGGATTCTACATTTTGATTATGGTGTTATTATAGATATGATATTATTACTTTTATGATCCTTTGGCGTTTTCGTGATGTTTTTAGCCGTGTTGTGGAAATATTCAGCACAGATTAGTGTTTTGTGTACAGTTTTGTCTGGAAAACATGTGCATTTGATAGAATCTATTAGGGGAGAAAAGAAAAAACATCATATAATGTAACTGAAGTTTGAATTCTTGCTCAACTTAACCACTTGCCTCCTCTATTGATGATCAGAATCTGTGAATTATAGGGAGAAAGTTATAGGTACCAACATAAATGTATTATATTTTCCTCAAGTAAAAATGAGATGCTGCAAGTTGATTTACTTGTGCAGCCTTCCTCGGTTTTTTTTTTTTGGAAATACATTTGCATTCTCAAAGATATGTGCTAAGTAGGATACATGTGCATCGTGTTGTGGCATTCATGAATATAAAGAGTTTGCTACATCCTAATTTGTGTTGAGAGAAAAAACGAGTCGAGGAAAAACGAGTCTTTGTGTAAAGGAGTCGGCATTCTTGTAGCTTTAGGTAGAGCAAACGACTTAACAATTTCAGATTTTTGTTCTTTGATAACATACTTAGATACAGGATGAATTTTTCATTGTTGCAGATTTTTCTTATTCATTAGAGTACAACTTTATTACAAGAAGGGACTGTTATTCATGCCTAAACACCACCAACTAGTTACCTTGAAATGCGTCAGATAACATGTTTAATTGCTCATAATATATATGCCCCAGAAGCTGATACAGTCTCTCAATTTGATGAGCCAACTTTTCCAATCCTTAAATAAACCGGGAATATAACAATCTTTTCGATTTTACCATCTTCATTCCAAGCCCTCTTGAAATCTTCAACCACTTTGTCTGTCAACAATTCCACACCCTTTCCTTTAGCAGTTTGATAGGCAGACCATGACTTCAAGTATGTGAAATACCCCTCCAAATCCATCACTTTCTCCGAATTAAATCGGAACGGTCCATTGTGCTCTAGTCCATCCACTGGCTGAAATGGGAAATCAATTGTTTCATATTTCTCGTCCACGAACCTACGAGGCGATTCCCAGTATGGACCGGCATCAATGGTGTAAAATCTTTGGAACAATGAGTCAACACTAGGGTTGACTTCTGGAACAGTATAACACCATGCAGCAATAACTCCATTAGGCTTTTTTAGAACCCATTTTACTTGTTGGTAGAATTTTGGGAGGTCAAACCAGTGCATGGCTTGGGCTATGGTAACCAAATCAACACTGGACTCTGATCCTATGTTTTGTTGGAGTTCAGACATTGACATGTTTGAGGAAGTGCATTTGTATCTTATGTTTGGTAGCTTTGCTGCAAATTCCAGTTGCTTTGGGCTTGTGTCCGTGGCTATTACATTCTTGTAGGTATTAGCTAGCTGATCAGAAAAAAATGAAACATATGCATTAGAATAACACTACTTAGAAGAATAAATAGGGCACCTGCAAGGAAAAACTTGTCTATTTGCTAAGGGAGTGATTCAAATAATTTTTTCATTTTTTTATTAATTTTCGGATAAATGCACTTTTGGTCCCGTAAGAATAGGGTTAACGGCCAGTTAAGTTTTCCGTTAGTTTTGGGAGTAAAATTGCAACTTTTGAATCATATGAGACTAAATATGCTTAAAAAAATTATTTGGGACCAAAAATGCAAATTGTGAGACTAAAAGTGCTTGACCCCTTTTCTTATGGGACCAAAAGTGCAATTTTCTCAAAAAAAAAAAAATGATTGTCAGCTTTTGGCTGAAAAAAAGAGAGTAGCTTTTAGTGTTTTCAAATGTCAACTTCTGCATTTGATTTTGCATAATATAACTACTTAGAAGAATAAACAGGGAACCTAGAGGGAAGAACTTGTCTATTTGTAAGGGAGTGTTTGCAAACATTAAAACAAGTGATTCACGAGCTTTTGGCTGAAAAAAAGGAAATACTTTTAGTGTTTTCAAATGTCAACTTCTGCTTATGATTTTGCATACTTTAACTACTTAGAAGAATAAACAGGGAACCTGGAGGGAAGAACTTGTCTATTTGCTAAGAGAGTGTTTGCAAATATTCGAAGAAAGTGATTATCAGCTTTTGGCTGAAAAAAAGTAGTTTATAGTGTTTTCAAATGCTAACTTTTGCTTCTAATTTTGTATAATTTAATTAGAACCTAAAAGCAGGGAAGATTGTGATTTAGATTTTCTGATTCTCAACAACTTTTCGCATCTGCTACGATAATCACTTCATCTGAAAGCAGAAGTTTTTGCAAACACTCCCTTAGTGTCACTATCTGGAGCTCAATGACCAATAATCAGGCACTTTGACAAAAACACAAAACACGAGGTTTGTGATATTGTCTAATTCACCCACAACACACACACACACACATAGAGACACAAAAGATCGACAGACAAAAGCTTACAGATATCGCGGCTTGGCCGCTGCCCGTGCCAACATCCCATGCAAGGTCATGAGAAGGGGTCTTGGATGCAATGAAATGGAAGAGTTTTTGTGGGTAACTTGGCCTACCCACAAAATACTGCTTTGCCTGCTTAATGAACAAATCTGCCATTTTCACTCTCTCGTTGTAGTGTATCTTTGATTTATGTAGACAATTCTTGTGTGGGATTTGAGTAGAATGGTGAGATCCAAAAGTTTAGTATCTATTTATAGCAGTTTATGAATGCTTAAAACTTTTGGATTGTGATAATTGGAGGTTCTTTGGGAGCAAGTTTAAGGCACTAGCTAGGGAAGGTTCATCTTTGTGCTTTTGAAATATGAAATATGTACAGTTTGACTAGGTCTAGTGGGATAAGAGTGTTCAAATTCTCTATTGTAAGAGAAACAAGATTTGTTTTCTCCATTGAATGTTTTACTTTTCACCACTTTCTTTACTTTGTTCTGATTTTCTTCTTACTCTGAATAAAATTTATGCCCATAGCAAATGATTGGTAAGAATTCATGTCCTCACTCAAACAAAGAAAAGATTTATACTATATTTGATGTTATTTTAGGTTATGGGATAATATTTGGGGGAAAAAATGCTTTTTTAGGGAGGTCTTGTTTCTTTTTCTTTTTTCTTTTTTCTTTTTTCTTTTTCCTTTTTACTTGATGAGAATCTGTGGGCTGTCAGAGAATAAAATTATGGATGAGTTGTTGGAAAAATATTGCTGTGATGTATTATGTAGAAAATACAATTCAATGAACAATTTTTTGAAACTTTTTATTATATATATTGATGGGGTGATTTGACTTTATATTATTGCCAATATATTTCAGTAGTCATCCAGATCCTCTAATTATTTAATCACATCATTTATTATTAGGGGTAGCAATGAGTGACACGACACGATAACACGACACGTACACGATACGGTTATAAACACGATTACAGAGACAAAAGGCACGATAAAACACGACACGATAACACAATATGAATACGAAATTAAAAATTAATTTAAAAAACAATTATTGTTATATTAAAGATCAAATAAAATAGATAACACACAAATACAATAGTGTGACACGAACACGCACGATAACACGATTTGCCACCCTTATTTATTCTTATGAACCCTTTAATGGGTTAAATTACAATTATTGTGGAATTATTGGCTACGAGGCCTAAATCACTACACAAGTTTCCATGTAATCATTTGTAGCTAATCTAACTTATTTTCTTAAACTCTATGTACTTTCAATTTGTGTTATATTTATTGTTGACTTAAGTATTAGAGGGTTTCTCTAGGACAACCTCAGTACCCTTTTAATTTCTAACCTTGTCTATTCATGTTACATATTACCTTGGACTAATTATCTTAGGGGAAATCTACAGATTTTATTAGCGTCATATATGGTTTTCTTAAGGCTCCATTTGGATGGAATGATTTCAAATCTATAATAACAAATTCATTTAGGTTGTTTGGGTGGAGCCATTTTATAATGGATTTCAAATTCTTTAAAGCTGTTTTATGAGTTAGTTTGGAGAATTTCAAATCCTTCCTATTAGAAATCATTTGAAATCCTCTCCCTAAATTCAAATCGTCACATCCAAATGCAAAGTAAATGAAATTTGTGAAGAGTTAGCCATGGTTTTTGTTTAGTTTATATAAAGTTAGACATAAAAATATATTTGTTTTAGGGCACCTAGAATGGTTATGAGGAATCTCTTTTTTTAGGCTCACATTGTCACATCATTGCCAGTAAAAAATCATGGTTGATTGTTTTAGTGTATGTATAAGTGTTATTTATGCGGATAGTGTAATAGAAATTGAAATAGAAAATTGGAATTTAAAATATGAATCCGGTCATATAGCCCCCGTAACAACATCGGAAGTACAAATAAATGCATAACATTGGACAGCGTTTTCCTACTTTTGTAATTTGTTGAACATGTGCAACTAAAGTAAATGTTATTTCCCCCCATAAAATGGCATATATCTAGGACCACATGAGTCATGATAGATACTTTTCCCTACCAAATTATATTTGCTTTGCAATTACTTCTTCTCACATAATCCATTTTGGAACAAAAAATTAAAGAATATATGTAATAAGAAAGAAATATATTTTAAAAAAAAGTACTATATGTTTCATTTTATCAAAAGGAATAAATTAAAAATAAACAAGCTAAAAGATACAGAATACAGAAGTCCGATAAGAAAAGAAAAGAAAAACCAAACAAGTACGAGAATTTTAAATATTTCATAAAACTTATACCTTGACTTTTTATTTTATTTAATATAATAACATACCCAAAATTTCATACAACTTATATATATATATATATATATATTGACTTTTTAATTTTATTGTATCTAACCAAATTTCATGAAGTCATACAATGTTTCTTATCATTCATAGACACAAAATTTACAATTTAATTGCCCAACAATTATCTTTAATAAAGTTTATCAATCTAAAAAAAAGCCAAGTGAATTACCACTATCCAAAAATATACTCACCAATCTCTAGTTTTGTGCCCAGAAGGTGACCTAAAGTGTTCGGCTATAGTTATTAAAAATGATCATACAAATTCTAACATCTTATAACAAGTTATAATTTTTTTTATTTTGAAATAAATTATTGAAATATTTAAATACTAATGAAGTTTTAGAATGTTAGTGCTAATTTATCATTTAATATCATAAACGTTATGAATATACTAACATTATAAATAGCAAATCAAGATTTATATCTCATAAGTTTATAAGATCCAAATATGGGAACTCATAATTTCATTTTTGAAATTTACAAAACACGAATTTAATCTTCAATAGTAGGAATGCTAATGAAGCGAGTTTAAGTCCACGTAAGATTTTTGAGAACCCGGGACCAACCTCAATCCATCCGAGACCCACTTTATAATTTTAAGGTTTTGGAAAAACACACACACACACATATTAAAATTAGATATAAAAAACATTCTAAAAGATTTATTTTCAATCGTATCACATGGTCGTACCACATAAAGTTGGAGGATGGGTAAATCGTGGAATATTAGGGGTTTTGAAAAAAAAATAGGTGTATTTAGAGGAAAAAAGTAGAGCCGACAAGTCCGCATATAGTGATATAGGATTGGGCTACATTTCTAGCGACCCAAAAAGTACTAGGTCCATTTTTGGTTTAGCCCAAGTAGTCCGAAGCCCTACTAACCCAAACGACCCGATAAAAAATACACTTGATGGGTTGAACTACCAAAATTTGTGACCCTGTGGAATTTTGGGTCGACCCGATTTTCCAAGTTGACTAGCTACCAACTCTAGAAAAAAAGAGGTGTGAATAGAACTGCAATCAAACTGAACTTTTGAGAGTTTGAGTTTGGCTTGTTTATTATCGAGTCAAAATCGAGCTTGAATTTATCGAATATATCGATGACTCACGAACTTCTTCGAGCTTAATTGAGCCTAAACGAGCTTAGTAAGTATCAATTATAAGTTAGATTATTCTTTAATTTGTTACAAAAATAAAATTATATATTTCTAAAATGCATAGTAATATCTATTAAAACCTATGATTTTATTCAAAAATATAAGTTTATACTTATCATAGGTAAAAATATAAAAATTAAAATTATAGTCAAACATTTAGTTTGATTTATTCGAACTTACTAACGAATCTGCTCATGAGCTTAATAAAAAGCTGTAAGTCCAAGCGGCTACGATAATCTAGAGGGAGGGTGAATATATTATCTCCATCTTTTCGATTTTGCCCTCTTTTTCGAATCAATTACGCCAAGACAATAATAAAGGTGCGGAATGTAAACAACACGCGTCCATTTATAGAGGTTCAACCCACCTAGGGCCTAATCCTCTACCACCCCAGTATCTCCGGGATGGATTTCAAAAAGAAAAAAGATTTTATTAATTTCTAAAATTAATACAACACCTTACAACATCACCAAGAGCATCACACTCTTCTACAACACCACCTTTGAGATTACCACAATCTCTCTTGAAGATTACCACAATCTCCAACGGCACCTTGTGAAGATTACCACAATCTTCAACCTTGAAGAATACCAAATTCTTCAATACCTCAAGAGCACCACACTCTTGAAACACCTATCACCTAGATCACCCAAGTGTATTCTTTTCACAAGAATACTCACAAGGATGTCTTGTGTTGAATGATGACAAAAATCAAGATTACAACTCAATAATGAATATTACAATTTGAGTGCAAGTGTAATCAAGAAATAAAGCCAGACCTCATGATGTGAAAGTGAAATACTTGTGCTATAAATACAAAAAGAGTGTTGAATATGAAAGCTTGGAAATTTGCAGATTTCTTGTTGTGAATTTGCTTGTGTTGTTATTTGTGTCTTCAATACATCCTCTATTTATAGGGAAGTCTTCACCAACATAGCTCCTCTATCTTCACTTTTGTCTACAAAAAGAAGATCACAAGATGTAGAAATATTGTACAAAAACCAACAAGAAATCTTCTTTGTCAAGAATTTCAAACAACATAACTTTGTTGTCACAAAATATCATAGAAGCGCGACGGTTGCCCTGTTGAAGATTTCGACCGTTTGAAAAAATTAGTGCGATCCAGTGCAGTCGTTAGGGGTCGGTCGGCCGTGCTTCAGTGTGCGACCGATCGACCTCACACTTGACCGGTCCCCTCCTTCTTTTTTTCACGAGAATTTGTTTTTGTTTGATTTGCATTTCATTTTTTCAACTCTTGTATCTGAAGTCGACCTCTTGTGCGGCCGATTCCTCAATTTGAAATGTTGTCCAATTTTTATCAAAAATAAACTTCAAGAAATACTCCAAAAAATTAGTAAAAATATTTTAAATCACTTGGGAGTATTTGGACAACATTTATAAACATTGTTTTGGTGTAAAAACCAATTTAAACAAAACCATCAAAAGTGTTGTCCATTTTTATCAAAAAATAAATTCTAATAAATACTCCAAAAATTAGCACAAAAATTTTAAATCATTTAGGAGTATTTGGACAACATTTATTATCATTGTTTTTGTATAAAAACTCATTTAAACATAATTATCAAAATCTTGATAAAAACATTTATCTAACAAAAACTTGTTCACGAGCTAACAAATCGGATATCTCTAAGTTTGAGTTTGGTTCATTTATTTTAACCAACTTCATAAATGAACTCAAACGATCTTTAGTCAAGAATAATTCACGAACGGCTTAATTCATTTACAACCTTTAACACACTAAGAATAGAGCCATCCTATCAAAAAATTCAAAACCCACCTCAATCCCGTGTATAATTATATGTTTCCTTTTATAGCTTTCAGTCCAAAACGAAGGCCCAAAAGGCCCTAAACCTTTTTCCAAAAAATAAACTACACACACTCACACAGTACCTGACGCTCCATTTCTCCTGAGTCCATCCTTTCCCGCTCTCTAACTGTCGCCGTCTTGTGCCATTATATAACCGATCAATTGCAGTTGTTTGGCAAGCCACACTTGCGTGAAGAAGAAAGAAGGTATCACTTTTTTGCTGATTGATTTCCCGTTTTTTTATCTCTATTTTTTTAATGGTTTTGTTGCGATTGGATTCAAGATTTAGGATTGGTTCTTGATGCTGGTTTGGCTGTTTCTTTTTAAATATTTTTTCTAATGCAAGGTAGAACCTTGATGCACATTGGATTACATTGAACTTGTTGTACCTAGTTCTCGAAAGCTTGTACCTTGGCTATGTCAGGCTCTCCATTTTCCGTCATTATTATGTAAATGATCGGACTTATATTGGGGAAGGATGAGTGGGTTTTTCGTGTAAAAGTAGGAAAAAAAAAGTTATGTGTTTTTAATGAATTTCATGTTCCGTATTAAATGAAAACGGACGGGGTAGAAAAAGAGAGTCCCTTATAAACAATTTGATTTATCGAGACCGCGTTTTCGTTTGATTTTTGAGTGATAACAAAGTTTTATCCTCTATTTGTCTTGGGTTGCGAAAAGGATCATATTTTTCTGTAAAAGAAGCCTTAGTTTGTCAAGTGATACTGCTTCATAGCAATGGCGGGGGATCACACCAATTTCCTTTTAGACATGGTTATGTGATACTGCACAGTTTGAAACAAATTGGGTTTTCAAGGTGAGAAAGAACTTTTTTTGGGGGGTATATTTTGATATGCTTGTGATTCCTATGTAGAGGTGAATGCCATAAGGTTTAATATTTTTATTACAGCATATACAATATATCATAAGGTTTAATGCCGGAGGGTCTTATTTTATGCATTATGTATTAGTTACCTGATAGTTTTACTCTTGATTCAGAACATTTCGGTTTGGTTTTTTTCCTGAGACTAGCAGCATCCATAAAATGTCTACACCTGTACCAATTCCAACTGAATCCTACAATCTTGGTTTTATTGGGGCTGGAAAAATGGCTGAAAGCATTGCTAGAGGTGTAGTCAAATCAGGGGTGTTGCCTGCTTCCCAGATTCGAACTGCACATCTTGCTACTGCTCGGCGTACTGCCTTTGAATCGTTTGGCGTCAAAGTCCTTTCTCACAACATTGAGGTATTCTCTATACATGGACTGTCTCTGTGTTATTTTTATTGTTGTTATTTGTGTGTGAAAAAAGTCGGGCACACTGTACAAGACTTATATCAATTTTGATCTTAGACAAAAAGCCGATATTGAGGCCTGGATCATGATCGATATCAATAGGAATCAAAATACTGAAATTCGTACTAATAATTCTCAAACAATTCTAGAAAAATATATTTTTTATTTTTGGATTCCAGAATGACCACACACAACACAACATGCTTCAGCAATGTGATAGTTTACATTTAGATTTCTCTGTTTGCTGGTTTCTCATGTTCAACAAGTATATTCCTCTAATTGCTGTTGCATATTATTCTAATTTGGTTCCAGTTTTATCTTTTATCAATTGCATGTCACAATCAGAATCAGTAAAGTATGTAATGATCTAGAAGATAATATGCTTTGGATTATTGATTCTGTAAAGCAAAATTAGAGCTGCTCTTGTATGATTCTGATTTTTTTCATCTTATCTCCAGTGTGCTTGTAGAGCTATAAATCGATTCAAGCTGAAACATGTTTATCGTTCCCAAGAAATAAGAATATAAGAAAAAGTTAACCAAGCTCAGTTTGTGAGGTGTTCAGTTTTTACTGTTATAATTGTATCATCTCTGAAAAGTTTATATAAAATCTTGTTCTTGTATTTTTATCATGATTGGTTAAACACTTAAACTAACCAATCTCGCTTAACTTCTCAGATTGATGCATTCTGTTTTCTTTCTTATTATAGTTTTTTCATGTATCCACTTTCCAATTTACTTAGGGTATATATGGACCTTGTGCCTCTTATCAGCTTGAAAACTTGGAGACAGGTGCTCCTCAATATGCGTTACATGAACTGATAATTTGAAATGACTTTTGCAGTTCGGATTACAACATAGAGTTTGTCGTTCTTTAGATTTAATTTGGCATCTAGAGAATTCTGATTGGTTTGATTTTGTAACTTGTCACGACTATAATTCTATTCCTATTGTTTTGTCTCAAAGGCAGGTAGTTAAAGAGAGTGATGTGGTTATATTCTCTGTGAAACCTCAAGTTGGTATGTTCTATGCCTGGTAGCTTTGATGTTTGCTCCTTTTGGCTATTCTTTTGCTTCTTCCTTGTCCTTTATTGACACATTCTTTTCTATGAGCTCAGTAATGTTAATTTTGATACTTCCAAGCTGCTTTCTTGCCGTATGGATAAGAAATGCTAATAGGTGCCTGGTGCCATTTCCTCCTCTGGTTCCCGAGGAACATGATGTGTTGTGTATATTACCCTAAGCAATATGACTAGACATGATTAATTTTGAAGAAAACTTGTTTTTAACTGTAGAAAGAAATACAAGCCTGTTTTTCATATGTTAATGTATTAGTCCATCCCTACTTGTCTTTGTGTTTCTTTTTATCTTTCTACGAGTGGGACAGGGGGAATACATGTTTATATATGTGAAGTTCTGTTTATCTTGTATAACTGGTGTGTGATCCTTCTGTTTATCTAGTATAACTGGTGTGTGATTCTTCTTCTTTAGTGGTTCACTAATAGTTCATTTCTCTGTTTGTAAGGTTGAGTAACATGTGAACAGATTTTTGATATATAATGACTAGATATTTAGATTGTTGTATGCTGTGGTCTACTTTAAAAGCCGAAGGATATGAAGCATCTATAGAGAACCCTACATGTTTTTTATCCAGTTCCCTTTTCATTTCTTTGTATCATTTTTCACCAAATATTTACCATGTATATTGAGCATACTGAAAGATTTGTTATTCTCTTCATGCTTTTGGAATATGCAGTGAAAGATGTGATTCTGCAGTTGAAGCCACTCCTTTCAGAGAAGCAGCTCTTGGTGTCTGTAGTTGCTGGAGTCAAGCTAAAAGATCTGCAGGTTCGTTCAGTAGAATTCTTTCCATATTCTGTGCACTTATATATGTCGATTACTGTTGAGGTACAGTGTTTTTATATTTATTTGGCTGCAGTTTAGTTTATCAACATTTTACTGTATATTCCATGTTTTACTCCATGAACTTTACTTTACGGAGAATCTTTGGACCCTCGGAAGGTATAGTTACTAACAGTACAAGTCGTGTTTATCCTGAACTTTGGATACTTTCAAGCATTATTTTTCTTTAAAAAAAAATATTTGTTGCTATTTCTTATATGGGTCATGTTGCTCATATCATTTATACTTATGGGCTTGATTATCCAGGAGTGGGCTGGTCACAGCCGATTTATTAGAGTAATGCCTAACACCCCTGCTGCTGTTGGTGTGGCTGCATCTGGTATATACCAATTCTTGTCTTTCTTTTTCTTTGCTGTTGTAATTTTAGTACATCTCTAGAGTATAATTTGCTGGTTTGGATCATTTTGTAATAAATTTTATGTTGGATACTTGAATTCCCTGGTAAAACATGCCATTGTCGAATCACAAAATGTTATCACGGAGAAAACTATACCTAGTTTAATGTTTTGAGTAAAAAGTTACAGTGGTCATTGTGAGGAAAGGCGTTAGAATGGACATCTTCACTGAATTAATAGAAATGTGATATTGTATTACATAATTTTGTTATTTAAGCATCAGACAAAGCCTGATAAAAGGTTCTAGTATTTTCCATGTCGAGAAGAATCGATGTCCAGCTTGGTTATTTTGTATAGAACACATGTTAGAAATGATGCAGTTCTTCTTAGCAAATTATCTATTATGCGCAGTTATCAGCCTGGGGACTGCGGCAACTAAGGATGACGGCGAATTAATTGCAAACTTATTTGGAGCAATTGGCAAAGTGTGGACAGCTAATGAGAAACTGTTTGATGCTATCACTGGCCTCAGGTTTGCTGCTTGTCCCATGCTTCAATATTTATAAGCCAGAAAAACTTGTAATAAAACTACATCTTGCGACTTTATGAGTAGCTGTCGGTTGAACTCAAACATTTTTCCGTTCTTAAGTTCCTAGTTGCAAGCTCGCTCTCCCTTCTCCCTCACAATCAAATAAAATCTTGGTTTAAGTTAACTACCCCTTAGGTTTTGTCTAAGGGATAATTACAAAAACACCCCTAAGGTTTGGGCTAATTACAAAAAAACCCAGAATTCTTTGAAAATTACAAAAGCCCCCTTGAGGTTTGATTCCGTCTTACACTTTTCTAGGTGATTTTCGAAAATATTTCAAAAACTCCCGACATTTACAAAAATATAACGACACCCCTCTTAAATTTAAGACAAAACGAAACCTGAAGGGGTTTTTTGTAATAGTAAATTGTGGGAAATACCCACTTAGGATAGGACAAAGAGTTTTCTAACATGTGAGATAAAAAACTAAGTTTTCTACCCATTTTTGTGGTTCTTTTACCCAAATACCCTTATATTTTAAATGCAAAAGTATGTGGGGCCCAATCTCTTTATTTTTTCTCTCTCTACTCCCTTTTTGGATTTTATAAAAAATCTGTTTTTTTGGTAATTTTTTCGAAAGCCTTCAACAATTTTCATTTTTAATCCACTTTTCATGTTGTTGAACAATTTTTGAGACTTTTAAATAAATTTTCATATTTCAAATAATGGCAAATGTTTAAAAAAAGTGTATTTAGTTTTAATTTTCATATTTAAAATAGATTATAAATTTTAATATTTAGATTTTAAAATAATTATAGATTATAGATTTTTTTTGATTCTTTTTTTATTTTTAAAATAAATTATAGATTTTAATATTTAGATTTTAAAATGATTTTGTGGATTTTTGATATTTTTTTAATAAATTGCAAATATTTTTAAATTTTATTGAAACAATTTTCAAAATTAATAGACAATTTTTTAGAATATGTACATATACATAAAAAAAGGCACGATTAAATATATCGTGCCTCAATTAAAATTATACACGATATCGTGCTTGTGCCAAATATAGGCACGATATCGTGCCTCAATTAAAATTATATCGTGCCTATTTTAACTGGAGGAACGATATCTTCCCTATATTGGCACGATATTTGGTGCCTTGTTAAAAGCAAAAAGTTAAAGCAAAAAGAGGGACATATAGCAGCTTTTTGGTTGGGCTTATGGGTTATAGTGATTCTCAATAATAACAAAATAGTCTACAAAAAGGCAATGGGGAATAGGCCTGTGGTTTGGGCGCGTTTAACAAGGCATCCATCACCCTGGCACGTTTATTTTATAGGCACGATATCGTGCCTCATTTTTCTACCCAATTTTAAATGAGGCACGATATGTATCGGCACGATATAAATTGGTACGATATGCGTGATATGGATGATATTACACGATTTTGGGCACGATATGTATATATATATACACGGGGTTGGCACGATATTGGCACGATATGTGTATACGATTTTATACATAGGTGTGTGTATTTCGAGGGAAGTGTACACGATTTTCAAGGAAAACATTAATTGCACCAGTTTCAAAATTCAAAATCTTCAAATTAAAGGAGGGGCATTTTTGTCAAATTGGATAGAAAAGAGTTTTCTTATGTCTATGGATAGAAAACAATATCCACTATCCATAGTAGGTACTTTAAAAATTCCCCCTTTTTGTAATTTTGAAACATGTCTGGGTTTTTTGTAATTAACCCAAACCTCAGGGGTGTTTTTATAATTATCCCTTTGTCTAATTACAAAAAAATACAGTAAAATTGTAAATATCCTGTTGAAGCATTACAAATACACCCTTGAGATTTTTTGTTGTTGTACAAATGCCCCCTCAATAGATGCAAATTGACTGAACCTCAAGGGTAGTTTTTGTAATTAACCCTAAAATCTCTATAACTGGAGAGGACATAATAGTGTAGGCCGGATCGTTTTATTGTTACTATTATTTTTTTCCGGAATCTTCAGTGGCAGCGGACCGGCATACATATATTTAGCAATAGAAGCTTTAGCTGACGGAGGCGTAGCTGCTGGTCTACCTCGGGACCTTGCACTTGGTCTAGCTTCTCAAACAGTAAGCCAGTCAATGCAATATTTAACCGTAGTATGATTGCATTCTTGATCGATCACACTTACTTTATCCACTTTATATCTGATGTTAGGTATTGGGAGCAGCATCCATGGCAGTAAATGTGGGAAAACATCCTGGTCAGCTGAAAGACGATGTTGCATCGCCTGGTGGTACAACTATAGCCGGTATCCATGAGTTGGAAAAGTCTGGTTTTCGCGGAATTCTGATGAATGCCGTTGTTGCTGCTGCCAAACACAGCCGAGAACTTTCTCAGAGTTAGGTTCATTTTCAAACTCTCCTTGATCGGTTTAAGGATAAGCAAGTATATCTTGTCTCTTTTCCGGTTTTCGTATTCTTCGACTCCACATTTGGAATGTGGATGCTTTTATCAATCCCCCTTCAGCGCATCACCGTTCCTTTTCTTTAATCTCCCAGATGTATCGGATAATGGGTTCGTTGGTAGACATACATGATGACCTTGTTTTTCTGCTCTTTTCCAGTTGAGGAATGAAATAATGCTATTTGAACTTTTCTTTTGAATCATATATGTATGTAAGGATATCTAAGTTGAAACTAAAATAGGCTTGTACATGTTTGCAATTTGTCAATCTAGAACTTCTGCCATTTTCAGATCTTGAAAAACATCCCCCATTTACCATGCACAGCTAATCTAGCCCATCTGAGATCTCAAGCAATAGTCCTTTCACTCTTTGCATTTCCTGAAACTGGAACCACTGTTATCTCATTAGTCAAATTATTAGGGGTGACAATTCTTGATAAGACACGGGTCTAACACCTTATAAGTGGGTTAGAGTTTAGGATTGACAGGTTCGAGCCAAAACCGGGTACAACTCGAATGACATGAATAATGGACATGTCGGATTTAGGTCAACCTAAAATGACCTAATTAACCCGTTTGTGTTGTTATCGCGTTGCTTTTTGTGATACTTTTCACCGATTGAATGAGTTGTTAGTATGATGATTGAATTTTAGAAAATTGTCCAGTATATATTAGTATAATAGTGTATGCGAGTATAATTTCCAGGTTGAAAATAAACTCACACGACCCATATAAATAGATGGGTTATTCATATTTTTAAAATATACATGTTTTTTTTTTTTGAGTGGAAAAATATACATGTTATTTCGGGTTTACACGTGAATTAACAAGTCAGGTTTGCTGTGAGTTCCTTGTCTTAACCCAACCAGAACCAACTCGATTTGCCACCCCTAACTATGATGTAAAAATCCCAGAAATGTCAAAACAAAGCATTCTTGTCCACCCCTGATGTTTACCAATAATCATTGCAAGAACATACTCCTCCCCTGAAATAATGAAACCGATTCCGATCCCGCACGATTATTTCCCGGTCATAAACTGCTGATATCAGCTTACTCGCCTGATGACAATCTTTACAAACCCTCAAATTCTTCGTAACACGAATAGTTTCACCACGTTTGGTTTTCAACAACCCGAAAGCAATAGCCAGCTTCTCACTATGGTACTGCAATGGATTATCATTTTCCTCCTCACAGATACCATACAACATTCCATCAGTATCTGGCACATAGCCTCGATCTTTAATACGAACCAACATTTCTTCGACTTTTGCATATATCTCCTTAGCCTCTGGATGAGTCCTTCCCCCTGCAATGAACTCGTTTACAGTACCTTCCAATTCGATCATGGAAAATCCAGCCACCTTTTTAACCCCCCTATCGTTCATTAACTTCCTAATATACGCAACGTCTTCATATCTACCAGCTTTGGCGTATAGATTAGCCAACAACACGTATCGCCCACTATTATTCGGCTCTAATTCAATAACTTGTTTCCCTATTTTCTCTGCCATGTCAATATTGCCATAAATTCTACAAGCCCCAAGAAGAGCACCTAAAACACCAACATCAGCTCTCATTGGCATATCGTTTATAACTTTCTTTGCTTCCTCTAACAACCCGGCCCGGCCTAGCAAATCGACCAAACACCCGTAATGCTCCATTCCTGGAGCAATGCCGTAAACCTTAGTCATGTAAGAAAAATAATACCTCCCTTCTTCAACTAAACCCGAGTGTGCACAAGCACCGAGCAAATTCACAAACGTGACATAATCAGGATTCACCGTTTTTTCTGCCTCCATTTTTTTCAGAAGCTTAATAGCATCCTTGCCTTTACCATGCATTGCAAATCCCCCAATCATACAATTCCAAGACGAAACACCTTTACTAGGCAATTCATCGAACACCTCATAGGCCTTATCCAGACGTCCACATTTACAATACATATCGATAATTGTCGTTGCCAATTTGTGATCAACGGCAATCCCACAACTTCTGATATGCTCGTAAATCCATTCACCTTGCTCCAGTGCACCAAACCCTGTACAAGCTGCTAACATACTAGCAGCCACAAAATTATCTATAGCGACATTTTCTTTTCTCATTTTATCGAACAGCTTGAACGCATCATGAAACCTATTATTTTGAACATGAGCCGCAATCACAGCATTCCACGCAGCTGAATTTTTAACGGGCATCGATTCAAAAACACTGAATGCTTCATCCACACATCCCAAACGCGAAAACCCGCTGATCAATGTAGTCCAAGAAACATCATCCTTCTTATCCAAATTATCAAACACCCTTTTCGCTTCCACCAAAGAATCAAAATTCACATACATATGGATCAAATTGTTCTGACAATACGAATCCTGGACGAACCCGAGTTTTATCACGTGAGCATGCACCTGTTTTGCTTCTTCAACTGCACCATCAAAGCAACAAGCTCGTATAACAGGAGGGAAAGAAAACTTGTTAGGAGTAACAGAATGTTCCAGCATGTGGGCATACAAAATAATGCAGTTTCTATACAATTGTGCTTGTAAATAACCTCTGAACATGGTGTTATATATGAAAGCATCTGGGTGGGGCAATAAATCGAACACCTTGAGAGCATAGTTCAAGTCCCCGGATTTCGCCAGAGAGCAGAATTTTATAACACGGCCCATGGCGTCATTGTCGGAGGAAAGACCGAGCTTGATGATTTGGGCATGGTTTTGTTTGAGGTCGGCCATTGTTGAGCAAGACTCGAGATTCTTGAATGGTGTGATCTTGGCTGTGGATATTGAGGGTACGGTTGTGGCTGGAAAGAAATGGATTGAAGACATTGAATCCTGCTTCGAGGTGAGGTTTAGATTGAATTATGATTATGATTTTAAATATGGGATAACTACAAAAGGTACCCCTAAGGTTTGGCCTAATTACAAAACAACCCAGAAAAGTTTTGAGTTTGAGTGATTGGAGTGAGGGAAGAAGAAGATGAACAGTTGGGGTTTTTTAAGATTTTATTTTTTGTTGCCTTTTTTTGCTTTTGTAATTTTATGTTTTGGGTGCCTTTTCTCATAAAATATGTTTCAGAAACATATCTTTTAATTATCGAATATATTGCTTAATAATTATGTTTTCCAACAAAATTTAGCTATTAATTTCTAACAACAGTTATTGTTTTCATAGAAAATACTAAAATATTCTTTTTCTTTCTATTTTTAATATCAAAATAATGTAGTGTAATTTAAAATGTATTATCTGATTTATTTTCTATTTATATTTATCCCAATTTTTTAAGTTTCTAATTTTATTTTTATATATTTATCAATATCAGAGATGACTTTGATACTAAATTATTTGAACATTAATAACAAAATAGAATTTGAGAAAATAGATTAAATTAAATTTTGACTAAAAATAAAATATACATATTTAAATGTATATAAAATTTATAACAGATACAACCCTCTAAAATGTATTATATTACAAGCAACCTCAAGGGCATTTTAGTCTCCAATAGATTTGAAGGGCTAAAATTGGATTTTCAAACTAATTTTGGATGACATCATCAAAAACCATTAGGTCAACTAACGGAAGGGCATAATATGTTAGACGGAACAAACCTCTGTGGTACATTTTCTAATTTTAAAAATTTTATGGGATTTTTTGTAATTAGACCAAGCTTTATGGGTACTTTTTGTTATTATTCCTTTAAATAATTTGAAGAAATATTTTTTATAAACTACTGTTTTAGGCTTAATTAGAATTTTGGTCCTATGCTCCGACAAAATTATCTCCGCTTCTCTCTCCGATCGAACTCCGTCCGACTCCGCCAAACTACTTGGGGGACCGGAGGATTGCTCCGGCATACCCTCTCTGACATACAAGTTAGAAGATATTCATGAGAAGAGAGTATGAGAAAGTATATATCAGTAAGAGCATAAAAAGTGTCTAATGTAACTCATACCTTATAAATGAATATTTATGAGAGATTTAGATAGGATTTTCCGGGAATCACGGAAGTGGATACGAAAATCATAGGCCCATTATGCAGATATATGTAAGAATTTGTTATCAAATCTTATCTAAAAATTATCCGACCCCGAGTTAGTGACCGAACCGAGCTCCCATTCCTTCTAGAAAGCCGAGCTTAATCAGGGAGTCTTTTACTAAGCTATAGATGCCCATACCGAGCTCATGACTTCTGGAATTCCTATCAGACATAAGTTTGGCCTATTTTATGCTGAATCATCTATAAGGGGATGACATGTTTAAGACAAAAACAAGTTTGAGGGGTATTTTATAATTTTGATTTTTTTCTTTTTTTGGTAATTAACCTCAGGGGCGTTTTTGTACTTATCCCTTATCCAAAAGCAGTTTCAAGCTTTCTTCACCACTAGCTAAACTCTAGCAAACATCTGCAGCAAGTCTAGCCACCATTTGAACCACCGGCTGCCGCCGTTGAACCACCATTTCCCACCTGATAATGGCTTTTACATCCAGCATGTTATACTCGAATTCACACTGTCGGAGCATTACACCTCATCACCCGCCATTTCGGTCGTCAATCCTCCAATCAGTTATTCCAAAAATCGCCAATTTTAAAGACCTAACCCCCGCAATAGGTAATTCTTAATTTTGTTGAGTTTATTTCTGTTATTGCAATTATTAATAATTATTGTTGGGTATGAGCTGATGAAGATAGTTATGTTGTATGGCTAACTGATATGGTGAAGTTCGTGGATCATATATTTGAAAATCTAAAAGTGTGCTCTTATCCTGTTTGATGAAATGTCGCACTAAACTCCAGTACCGGTTTCAAGACACATGGTGCGAAGATTTTATAGCAATACCAAACTACACCCCTGTGCTTAAGGACAATCTTTATGCAATAAAATTTGTCATAAACATTTTGCTTTTTGTTTACATTTTATGCATCAACACATAACCAACATCTTGTGTCCATATACTTTTTTTGTGCCAAGTGTACAAAATGCCATTAATGAATGCACAAATGGTGTGTGTATTGATGTTATTGGAAAAAAGAGATTAAATAGATCCGGGAGACCAAGTTGGATCCCTTAATCCAAAAATTGTTTCATCGCATATTCTACATTATCATTACACACAACGTGTACAAAACGATGTTATCGTTTGACAGGAAAAATGGTAAAATACGTCTGCAAAAAAGTGAGGCAGAGAAGGAAAATGGCAGCAAACAAGGCAATAGCAGTCCAAGGACTCTGAAATCGAGCGTGAATCAGATCAGCGATCCATGTTTTCGCACTGCTTCTGCAATGTTCTTCAACTCTTTGCCTAACATCTCCGAAAACATCAAGATGCCTATATCTAAAGGTGTCGACTTCCTTGAACACCTTGACCACTTGTTCATAATCGCCTAACGTGTTCAAGAGTATCCCCCTTTCCTGCAGCTCTTTCACATCCGCAGGGCTTTGAATTAACGATTTCATGAAGATCGCATAAGATAATACTGCAGGTTTTATCCTACGGTTCGGTGATACTTCGTAAGCTATCATATTGGCAAAAAAAAACTGGGGTTAGATTGGATATTAATCGAACCGGGAGACAAAGCTGGCCATTGAAGGCACGAGACTTGAATGTAATGTCCATGAGAGAGCAAGAGGAACTAGGCTTGAAGTGAATGCCTTTGGCTTTGAGATCCATGACCGAACGACACGGTGTGTAGGACCCATAATGTTTCTTTTTCTCCTTTCCTCTAGTCAAGAATCTTGGCCACCACTGGAATTTGGATGTGAATTGATTGCGCTCTTGTCGGTTAAGTTCAGTATCGTATTTCTCCACTGATACTCTCCAACAAGCTTCGAGAAAGTGAATCGGAGGCTCTTCGTTTTCTCTTGGAATTTTTGCCAGGTTAAAGTCCCTTGTCGCTACCAGGGATAAATAAGACTGAAGTAATTCCTCCGGGTTCCCTTCTTTGTGAAACAGTAAAGTGATTAAGAGTTTTAAAACCTGGAAAGGTATTTGATTCTCCAGCAGCAAAATATCGTGTGTCGTAAATGTGGTGGACGCAGCCATGCCAAGACAATGAAGCCAATCCAAGAAATTGGTCTTTTTCTTGGAAGTGCAGTTTTGCATGAAATTTATGATGAAACAGGCATCCAAAAGCATCATCAGGGCTAGAGCCTTATCGTCGTACTTTTCGATGATCGTAACTTCAGCATAGCAATCCCTGATCACATCGATTTTCTTGAGAACTTTGTTGTACAAGAAGACTTTTTTCTCCTCGTCGCCCTGGGAACACGAATCCAGGCATAGGTACTTGAATTCCTCCGCCCGGTGGAGCTCTGGTTTTCCGTGGTGGTAAGGGCCGAGGGAAACCAGCTCGGGATCATACAAGTGCTCGCTCTGTGGCCCAACCCTCAGCCGTATTTGTTGTGGCACTTTGTGTATCTGGCGCCGCCGCTCTGATCCCGGGTGCCATTTTCTCGGCTGGGATTCCAAGAGTTTGTTAAATTCTTGGAGAGTTATAACTTGTACGTTTTTTGAATGATCAACTTCTCCATTGTTATGTTCTGCATATGATTGGATTTCCATGTGTTGTTGATTCTTGAATGACAGAAAAGCAGATATGGACTACTTTTGGCTTGCTGCATAAGAGAGGTGCAAGTTAACTAACAAAGCCTCCTATGGGAGTGTTTGTAAACTCTAAAAAAAAGTACTTCTCGGCTTCTAGATGCAGAAATCAGCTTTAGATGGAATTTTTTTTTCCTGCATTTAGAAGCCGAGAATCACTTTTGTTTAGAGTTTGCATATTGTTTTCCATAATTTCCAATAAATTTTAGTTGAAAATATGACAAAAGGGCTCTTACTTCATTCTCTATTTTATCGTTTATTCATGTCATGTGTATAAAATGATATCATAATTGTATATGTGACATCCATTTAGATTTAGTGAATTGGAATATCATATTAAATAGAGAATGAATTAAATTATTCGGGTTGAGTTTTTGAAATATATACTAATAGAGAAATTACCTTATTGACCTTGCCTCGCTTAAAATTACCAATAGGTTATCAGGATCCACGATCTTTCTTTATGGGAACCGACCCGACCTGAAGATCTAGGTTGGGTCGCTCATGAGCCCTCCATCGTCGATGAGGCGAGTTGATTGCCTAGATCACAATACATGTGCGGAGATCCACGTTTCACGGTGAACAGTATTATAAATACGGCACGAAAACCAACGTAAAAGGTAACTTGTCATTATTCTTAAATTACCCCATCCTCTAGCTTTTAAGTATCTCTTTACCTTATCTGATTTAAGCATCGGAGGACCTTAGCTAGCGGCCTAACGCATGTTGTCTTTCAGGTTCCCTTCAAATAAATTACCTCACCTTGCTTACAAGCGACCCGAGGTAAGTTACTTCTTGTTTAGTTCCTAAATCAGACACATTATGTTTCTTTTGATATACCATATTATTAAACAGGGTCATTAGTGGTAAAATTGTATAAATTATTTTCTAACATACCCTTATTTTTCTAAATTATTCGATAGGGTCATGTAATCATTTTGCTTGTCCCCAAAGGTCAGCCACCGACTAACCTGCAAGTTGTGCATTTCTTTTGCTCTACTATAATTTATGCATCACATTATTCTTCTATCCAGAGAAGAAGTCGCCCTTGACTTCATATTCTTTTATAAAATTTATTTAAGTTACTATTTAAAAACTTATCCCTCTCAAAAAAATAAAATTGTTTATCTACTGTTAAAAAAAATTCTTACTCTCTTTTTAATTACCCCCTGAATCTACAAAGGGAAAATTACAAAACCCTCCTAAGGTTTGAGCTAGTTACAAAAAGCCCAAGAGACTTTTTGAAACGACAATAAACCCATTGAAATTTGATTGTGTATTAAATTTAAGGAGTAACTGTAATATTTTGGTAAACATAAGGGGGGGTTTTGAAATATTTTTGCATATGAAGGGGGAATATGTAAGAAGGATCAAACCTAAAGGGGGATTTTGTAATTTCCGAGGATCTCTTGGATTTTTTTGTAATTAGCCCGAACCTTAGGGAGGTTTTGTAATTATCCCTTTTGGAAAATAGATCCCATGGTCTCTCTCTCTCTCTCTCTCTCTCTCTCTCTCTCTCTCTCTTGTTCTTGGCAATCCAACACTGGTAGCTCTAGGAATCAAACAAGGAATTTATATTCCAAGAAAAAGCTTCATCAGATAATGTCATGATCCAAAAGAAGCTTATCCTAATTACAATCACTTATTACGCTTAACTAAGTCAGCACTGATTGCTTCAAAAAAAAAAAAACTAAGTCAGCACTGATGTAGCACTTTTGACTTGAAGTATAGAAATTCTTTGTTGAACATGAAAAAACATCAAGAATTAGAATTACACAGGAAAAGAGCGAGAACAAAAAAAGTTAACCATTGAACTCTTAAAAAAAAAAAAAGAAAGAACAGTAAATTAATGTGAAGATTTGTCTGATTTCTCAACCAAAAACATAGACACCATCTAGAGCTAAAACAAGAAATCAAAACATAAACTTTTGGTAATATGCACATATGTACTATAAATACTATGATCGAAGTAACAACCAATGTAATAGTATCTCATGATCCTTTTCAAGAAAGGCAAAAGCTTGTTTAAGACCGTTGCACGGTGCGATGGCCGATGGATAATACTTTTTAGTGTAGAAAGTGATATTTTTGGTGTAAAAAGTGATACCTTGTCTGAATACACTAAAATTAAATATATTTAGACAAAATATCAATTTTTACGCTAAAAGTATCACTTTTTACCCTAAAAGTGCAATTTGTCGCACCGTGCGACCGTTTTACAAGAGACCTACTCTTTCAGAAATCATTCAATTCCTCAAAAGTCAAAGCTCTCTCTGAGATTTCATCCTTTATATATATAAAAGAAAAAATCATTTTCTTGCAAATCTCACAGAAATGTCCCCAAAGTTTAAGATATCTGCTGAGAATCACTGTTTCTTTTCTGAGTCTTACTTATTTTACCATTAAATGAACTGCATGAAGAAAGGCCAAGTTTGTAAGGAGAATGTGGACCAGAATATGTCTCACATAACCTCAACCGTCGCCTCGGAGTACTAAGTGATCTCAATTTTGCCTTAGTAGATTCTGTTGCAGCCATGTAAGCCGGAAAATTCGGTGAGTTGGGTAAAGATCCATAATCTCCGATAGATTTCTGACAAAAAGATCTCCTCGCCACTGAAAACGGTGAGTTTAAGTCCTCTGCGGTTTCATGTTTGCACGTAGTTTTCAGTTTCAGTTGTGCCAGCCTAGTCGTGTCGACTGCTGTAGTGTTCGAACGTAACATAGGCCTTAGATCCTCTGTTTCTTCACATTGATCAAACTGTATGCTCTTTTTGTTTTGGTTGGGGGCCATTGATTCTTGTAGGATTTGATCATTTCTCCTTTCCTGTAAGAATATGTAAAAGATAATTAATCATCTCTAGTTATGGTTAATTTGATACTTTTAAATTTTAATGATATTTCTCAGGTAAAATTGCAAAATTAGTCACGTAATTATATGCCGGTAGCAAAAAAGTCTTGCAAAAATCACGTTTTGCAAAAAAGTCATGTGTGAATATCTCAATATTGGTCCTAATTTCACCAAAAAACTAGGAACTGCATGTGTTGCTCACGTGATTGAAATCCGGTAAAATAAGTACTAAAATTAAATTAAGATTTTCATATAGTTATAGGGCTATTTTGCAAACCGTGACCAAAATCGAGAGTTTTCTATCGTTACAGGAGTTTTTGGCAAATGTGATTGTTTAAGGACCTTTTTGCTATTACCCTATAGTTACAGTACCAATTTTGCAATTTTGCCTTTCTTTCGTGTATTCTCATCATCTCATGTATAACAGACTAAGATTTTAGGAGAATCAAAGTTACCCGATGAGAGAACGAATATTGCTTCATGCACTCCCTTTTAGTGATGGCTTCCTTTGAAACTAAGCTAAAATCCAAACTCCTGCGAGTGTTAGAGTGAAGCTGCCAACAAACGGAACACGATGATGTTTTCTACTTTCGACACGGAGATCCAAATTAATTAGCGTTTGCGAAAACTTCAGCTTTCAGAGGAAGTTAAAAATTACAATTTGCAGCAGAAGCGAAAAGTAGTTAAGAATCAGAAGTTGGGAGTGTTGCAAACACAAGCTGAAAGTTAACAAGTTTGTAAGAAAAATACTAAGCAAGAATCACAAATCTAAAGCAACCTTCCTTTTAAATTATGCAGAATCAGTATAATTCAACATTTAAATTCACTAATTTTCAGCTTATGGCTGACAATCACTTTTTTTTTTAATGTTTGCAAAACACTCTGATCAACCGGCTGAAATTAGCTGAAGCTAGGGATGGCAATTTCCTCCGAACCCGATGGAGGATCCGATACCCGACCCTAACGGAGGAGGGTATGGAGGATAGTTTTGTACCCGATTAAATAAATGGGTATGTGGGTATGGGTATTTTTCGGGTATGGGTATGGAGGTGGGTCTAGGTACATCCTACCCATACCCTACCCGATACCCGATTAAATAATAATATTATATATATAATATATCTACATATATATTTATTTATAATATTTTACATATATTTATTTATTTATACAACTCTATTTATTTATATTTAAAGAAAATGATTTTTCCCCAAGTCTCAACCAAAATCTACTAACCCACTAACACTTTTGTTTAATCCTTTTTAATATTTTGCTATATTTTTATAATATATAGTTCGCTAATTCTTATCTATATTCTTTTTGCCTTATTGTTTCCTTAAGAATTTAGTAAATATCTACATTTTTATTTAAATAACTCAAATTTCTCTTTAAAAAAGAAATAACTTAAATTTGAAAAAATACAATTGTAAGTGGTAAGAGGGTATGGGTAGGGTATGAATACCCGATCCTCCGATGGGTATGGGGATGGGTATGAAAACTGAATACCCGATGGGTATGGGTATGGGTATGGGTATGAATATAATAAATGGGTATGGGGATGGAGGATATAGAATCCTACCCGAATCCTACCCATTGCCATCCCTAGCTGAAGCAATGAAATTTGTAATTCATTTAGGAGACTTGTTTTTTCTTCCTGATGTCCTTGTTTCCGATGCAAAAAGTCGAAATTTGAATGATTCAAGGTAATTCTTCGGTATGGAGTGTTTGCAAACACTTCTGCTTTTGGAGAAAGTGATTTATTGCCGCGCAAACAGCGAGTCTGAAAATTGATTAAGTCAAGATAGAGTTTTTGGCGAAAAAAGTTGTAAAAGTGCTTCATTTGTGTGTACAAGTTAACCAAAAGCAGAATCAAAAATCTAAATCACCCGTCCCTGCTTTTAGATTCTAATTAAATAAAATAGAATAACAAAACGGAAGTTGACATTTGCAAACATGGAATCAGTTGAGTAAACCAGAACTATATATGCAGCCTGCAAGATTAAACCATCTCAAACAAAACTCCTCACTTACCTTAAATTCTTCAGATTTGAGCCACCCTTCATTTAGGACAAAGCTATGCCTCATTTCGCCATGACTAAGATAATCGAGCAGAGACAGAACACTCTTTCGATGTACTAACGACCGCGTCTTTGAGAACAACGAGATCGATGCTAGTTTTTTAACAACACTTCTCCTCACCAGCTCGCCTCGAACCACTGCTTGAAGCTTCACTATTCCTTTAAGTGCACTTAGTGCTTTCCTAGCCTGCATAAGTCCGATTTTCAAGTTCACACGAAAACCAATAACTTCACAAAATTCATTTTTCAGAAACTGGAAAAGGAACATGAAAACATAACCATACTAGTGCTTGTTGTTAGGCTGATTAAAGTAAAATATGGGATAATTATAAAAGGTACCCTTGAGGTTTGGCTTAGTTACAAAAAAAAACCAACTAACTTTCAAAATTACAAAAAGTACTCCTGAGGTTTGATTCAGTATTAAAATTAAGGGGTAAACTGTAATATTTTTATAAATATGAGGGAGGATTTTGAAATATTTCTTGCTTATGCAGGGGGTAAATGTTGCACAAATTAAAACCTTAGGGATATTTTTGGTAATTTTGAAAATTAGCTGAGTTTTTTTGTAATTAGGTCAACCTTGAAGGGTACATTTTGTAATTAACCCGTAAAATATTGGATATTTGTAAGAGGTGAAAACAATAACATGGCATATACCACATTATAGCAATGATCAACTATATTATAATTTATTTCTTTTTACCATTGTCAGCTGAACATTATGAAGGAGAATTGATTGCAAGTTAACTCTCAATTGTGAGATTATTCCAAAGACTAAATAAGGTAATAAAGGAGCAACACTTGGGTGAGTAAAGATGGCTAAATTGCACTTTTAGTCCTATAGTTGTAGGGGTAGCAATAATAGTCCTGCAGAAATAATGATTTCCAAAAAAAATTAAAAATCCTGTATTTTTTTTAAAAAAAAAAACAAGTATAGATTTTAGTTCTTCGATCGCCGACAACTGAAAATATTGATAGGAAAATCCAAATGTACACATTTGTGCTAAGCCTACTGATGCGAAAACTTATTTAGTTTATGTGGACATCCTCTAAGTGAGCTGACATGGACAAAAATCAGGTTCAATATCTGCGACGAAATGACTAAATCAATAGTTTTTGAAAATTAGAAGACGTTTTTGTAAATCATGTTTTTTGCGGGAGTAAAATTGCAATTTAGCTGCTAAAGACTAGACATCCAAGAACTATAAATTGAGTGAATATTTCCCTCAAATCCTTTTAAATTATTCCTTTTGCAACATTCTTTCTCACAATGAGTTACAAAGGCCTACAACAAAATAAGGAATAATTACAAAACTACCCCCTAGGTTAGGGTTGATTACAAAAAAAACAAAGGTTTTTTAAAATTACAAAAAAAAAACCTTGAAGTTTAATTTTATATTACAAGTTTCCCCGTTCATAAGCAAAAATATTTCTTACACCACCTTATATTTGAAAAAATATTACATTTACCCCATCCATTTAGCACAAAATCAAACCTTAAGATTTTTTGGATAATTACAAAAAGTACCCCTGAGGTATGATTCAGTGTTAAAATTAAGGGGTAAACTGCAATGCTTTTATAAATATGAAGGGGGACTTTGAAATGTTTTTGCTTATAAAGAGTTTAAATGTTAGATAAAATAAAACCTCGTGGGTATTTTTTGTAATTTTAAAAATTAGCTGGGTTTTTATGTAATTAGGTCAAACCTCAGGGTACATTTTGTAATTAACATCGCCACGTTTTTTTTTGTAATTAACTCAAACCTCAGGGTAGTTTTTGTAATTACCCCAAAAAAGCAAACCATAACTGACAGCTAAAATGAAAACTCACAAGGTATCCACGGTAAGCCGTTTGAATTTTAATGGCCGCCGCCAAATGCAAATTTCTCCTATCAATTTCATACGGAATATTATTAGTTAGCCAAACCACTTCCGCCGCCGCGTTTGCCGCCGCCACCGCCGCTTCTGCCGCGGCGGCCGTTGCTATAGCGACGGCCACCGATTGCTTTCGCTGTTCTTCCGCCGCCTCATTTGTAAGTGTTCTCAGATCAGATGATTCTATTGCATGAAACTGTCTGACTTTCAATCTCTTAACAAACCATTTCCAATTTTTTGATTTCTGGGCAATCCAAAGAATTAAGCAGAAATTAGGGGTGAAAATGAAATATCAGAAGAAGAGAATGATAATGGATTATTTTCATTTTTTTTTTGCTTAATTGCAGTTTTGGTCTATAAATATAAGGAGGTGGCATATTTAGTCATGTAATTATTGTGTGTAGCAATTTTGGTCTCGCAAATTTTGATTTTTGTGCAATTTTGGTCCCGTAAGTTCTAAGTTTGTGCAATTTTGGTCTTAAAAGGATGAAATATGATTTTACCTATTTGGGACCAAAATTGCACAAAAATAAACTTGTGGGACCCAAATTGCACAAAAATGAAAATTTATACTTACAGAATCAAATATGTCAGGACCAAAATTGCTATATAAGATACATACATGACCAAATATGCCATCCTTTGACCAAAATTGCAATTAAGCCTTTTTTTTACCTCTTGAGATTTTTTTGGTTCTGAGTTGGGAGTAAAAAGACTTTTCACATAAGTGAACCAGCTTCTTTTCTTTCCCATTGTGGCAATTTATTTTATTCTACCTCAGCTGGTTTCTTCAGATTCTTCTATTTATTGTTTGCTTCTGATCAGAAAAGAAATTAATTAACAGCCATCATCAATCAAAATAATTTTCCTAAATAATAAAAGAAGACAAAAAAATAAAAGATAATAACATACCAATTATATATTCGAAGAATGACAAAATTGCAAAATTGGTCATGTAACTAAAAAGCCAACGGTAAAATTGTCCTGCACAATGCAGGGTTTGCAAAATAGTCCTGCAAAATGCATGATTTGCAAATAGTTCTGTAACTTATACTTGAGTCTTAATTTTGGTACTAACTTCACACAGAAAATTGAAAACCTCGAGGATTTCAATCACATGAGTAATGCATATATCCCAATGTCCGGTGGAATTATGATAAAAATTGAGAATCAAGTATAAGTTACAGGAGTATTTTGCAAACTGTCTATTTTGCGTGACAATTTTTGCAAAACCATACATAGTTACACAACTATTTTGTCATCGGAACATTTTGCAGGACCTTTTGATACCTTCTTTTTATACTATTTAGCTGATTTTGTGAAGAATAAAATTTAGAGCTCATACCTCAATCACAATTTATGAGTAAATAAAGGGTAACATGAAAAGAATTATTCATACAGAATTAAAAACAAAATAAAAAATATTACCTGGATAGATCGATCGAGAGAAAAAAAAACAGTTGGAATTGCAGAATTTTGCCCAAATGTTAACCAAAAACATGAGATGAAGATCAATGCATGATGAAAATGTAAACCATATGTGAAGCATGAAAGGAAAAAAGCAAAAGGCTACCATACCAATTTATAAAGTCAAGAATGATGATAAATATCCAACATTTTCTTGGATGTCATGTTCTTAAATGATGTGATGGTACAAAATGGCCCTTGTCCTAAACAAAGTGCGTGTATGCCCCTCGGGATAGTGAGGGATTGGTAATCCGCGTAGACTCTCCAGCCGCGTGGGTTCGATTCCCAGTTGAAACAGTCCCCTCAGCTTCAGTCCGAGATCAGTATGGCCGGGTGTCTTGGTTCAACCCTAGCTACTCGGGCACATTCCACAATTCACCTCCTATTGGGCCAAGGGGCCTCTGATACTTGCAGTTTCAGGATTAGTCAGATGTAAGCCCATATATCTGGAAATGTGTGTGTGATAAGTTGTTTAGTTATTATGGGGATGTATGGATGTGTTTCCAAGTCCAATTTCCAGTTTCTAGTGTTGGAAAATGAATTTTCAAACTTTATTGGTTTTCGTGTGAAAATTGAGAATATGTTTGGTTTGTTGTCTGAATTTCTATTTGAAAATGAGAATATGTTTGGTTATAGCTTTTCAAATTTATTTTTGGCATAGATTTGCGTGATTGTAGTGTATTTTTACCTAGGTTTGCGTAATTGGAATAAAAAATTGTTTGGTTGTGTTTTCAAAAGAATATTTTCCATAAAAGTGAAAACTGGAAATGACTTCATTTCTACGGAAAACCTTTTGAAACAAACATAAACCCATTTTCCGGAATAGTTGGAAAGTGGAAAAAGGGGTTGGAAACACAACCATACATTACGTATGCTTTCTTTTTTTTTTTCTGAAACGATAGAATTTTATAGCAATCTCAAAAGAAAGTACACATCCGGGGTCAACAGACCAACAATCCTTTTGGATACAGTGTAATTCATCCAAATAAGATTAGGGGAGGACCAAATCAAAGATTAGGCCTAGAAAACAGGAACTAAGAGTGGTACATAATTCCACTTCCTGAGTAGAGAAAGTAAAAAACAAGCAAAAGAAAGTAATGGAGAATGATGATGCAATTGGCTATAGGAGATCAAAGCAGGTGCACCTATAGTGACTAATAGCCTCAGCATCAACCAAAAGAGCAGCAAATCAGGTTGTCAATGATAATCCACTGAGAAGAAAAACTTGTCCTAGAGTATCAATGACCGAACCAAAAAAAAAAAAAAAAAAAAAGAGCAGAGGAGAAGGCCTGTAAGCACTGATGACAGAAGAGGTCATCCTACCAAGCAAACCCAAGAAAGAGAGAAAGATCACACCAAGGTCCGAGCAAGCACAGGTGCGTTTGCCTCAGAAAATTCTTGCCAATCTTGAACAGCTGCTGAAACAGTACCGTGCTCAGGCATACGAGTTTGTTGAAAAATCCACAAGTTACGAGTTTTCCAGAGCCACCACAAGATATAACACGATAATTGGGCTCGCTTTTCTGCCACCTGATTGTTTTGGATCGAACAAATGCAAGACCACCAAGTACCAAAATTACTTTGTTCTGCGTGAAGACCGTCCCATTGGACGGGTGAGAGTTTCCAAATCAGAATAGCCCGAGGACAACTGAAAAAAATGTGCTCCATGGTTTCAACATCATTCCCACAGAGTTTGCAAATGGGATCGAGGGGCGTGCCTTTTTTCAGGAGATTATCAGCAGTAGGAAGAATATGATGAAGGCATCTCCAAATAAAAACCTTGATTTTACCTTTAACATTGAATTTCCAGGTTTTTATCCAGATCATTTGCAGGTTGAGGATGGGGTTGCTACTCTCAGCAAGTGAGAATTTGATACTTTTATCATGAATCAAATTCTCATAAGCCGATTTAACAGAAAAAGCACCATTTTTATTAAAATGCCAGACATGAAGATCTTTGGCTGGGGGGGAGGAAAGGGGAATTTTGCGAATCCACTCGATATCTTGGGGGTTGAAACATTACTGGAGAATTTCAATATTCCAAGAGGAGTCATCACGATTGATCAATTCAGAGACAAATTTCGGACCAGGGCCATTTGAGGGGGGAGTCGAAGGTTTGAAAGAGGGGGCCTGGGGAATCCATGGGTGATTCCAGATTTGAATAGCTCGTCCGTCACCAACTTTAAATCGAATGCCCTTCCTAAGAATCTCTCTAGAATCCATCCAGCTTCTCCAAAGCCAAGACGCACTTTGACTAACTTCCGCATCCAACAAGTTTCCACAGGGAAAGTATCGATTTTTCAGAATTTTGCTAACAAGGAGATTTGGGTTGGAGAAGATCCTCCATAGTTGTTTGCAGATAAGAGCATCATTAAATAAGCCAAGATCGTGGAAGTTCAGACCACCAAACTCTTTTGGAAGTGACAATTTATCCCAAGCCTTCCAATGAATTCCTTTGTTAGATCCATCTTGTGTTCCCCACCAGAATTTAGCAGTTAGCCTGTTGAGATCTTTACAGATCCCTTTAGGGAGCCTGAAGCATGACATTACGTACACCGGAAGGGAGTCCAACACAGCCCGAATAAGAACTTCTTTCCCAGCGGCTGAAAGAAAGTTATTTTTCCAGCTTTGGATTCGGGCTCGAGCCACATCAACCACATAATTGAAGGTCTCTCTTTTAGATTTGCCTATAGCCATTGGAAGGCCAAGGTATTTGCTGGAATTATGCTTCTGGATGCCTCCAAAGGCATGACAAATATTATCCTGAAAGTCTAATGGAGTATTCTTGCTAAAGAAGATGGATGATTTGGACCAATTAACCAATTGCCCCGAGAATTTTTTGTACTGATCTAAAATAACTAAGAGTTTAGAAACCTGCATCAAGTTAGCTTCACAAAAGACAAGAGAGTCGTCAGCAAACAAAAGATGAGTAATAAGTGGGCCTTTTTTGCAAATTTTCAGACCAGAAAATTCTTGTACTTTGACTGCCGTTTTGATTAGGCTTGAAAAAACTTCAGAAAGGATAATAAAAAGGTAGGGAGACAAAGGGTCCCCTTGCCTCAAGCCTCTAGATGGTACAATGTATCCTTGGGGAGATCCATTGATATTGAAAGAAAAAGAGGTAGAGGTGATACAAACAAAAATCCAATTCAAGAAAGTTTCAGAAAAGCCCATTTTAACCATGACTGCCTTTAATCCTTTCCATTCAACCCTGCCAAATGCTTTTGCCATGTCGAGCTTAATGGCCATGTAAAATTTTCCCCCTGATCTGTGCCTATTAAGAAAGTGAATGACCTCGTGCGCAATTATAACATTGTCAAGAATTTGTCTATCAGACACAAAAGCGGATTGGTTTTCACAAACACAGTCATGAATGCATGATTTCAGCCTGTTGGTTAGAATTTTTGAAATGGTTTTATAAATGACTGTACACAGACTAATGGGACGATAGTGGAGCATGGAAGTTGGATTCTTACATTTAGGGATAAGAGTGATGATCGTGTGATTGATGCTTGTGAGCAATCTACCAGACCGAAAGAAATCTTTGATGGCAGCACAAAGAGCATTACAAACAGAATCCCAACAATGTTGAAAAAATAAAGGAGTAAAACCATCAATACCAGGTGCTTTGTGGGGGTTCATGTCGAAAAGAGCCTGTTTGATTTCCAAATCTTCTACAGATTTCAGCAGTTCATTGTTCATTTCCTCTGAGATGGAGATGGGGATGTCAGTCAGGAGATGCGCGTCCCCAACGGAGTCCTCAGAGGTGAAAAGCCTTTTATAAAAATCAGTAACAGTGGTTTTGATGCTTTCCGGGAATTACAGATGAAGTTATCATCCTTCGCAAGTCTAATGATGTTGTTTCTTTTTCTTCTCTGAACGGTCGATGCGTGGAAAAACTTGGTGTTACTATCTCCAGATTTAAGCCAGTTAAGCCTGGATTTTAGTTTCCAATATTTCTCCTATTGACAATAAAGAGAGTCAAGTTGACCTTTGAGATAGCCCCATTTTTCCCAGCATCTGTTGCCACCTTGGTTCTTGAGACAATCCAACTCGTCCTTCATCTCACGGATTTTAACAGCGGAATTGGTAAGCCCATTCTTGTTCCATTTGAGAATTCCAATTCTGCTATTTTTTATTTTTGAATGCACTTGATACATCAGAGTCCCTGACGTAGGAATGTTCCAAGCTCTCCCAACAATTTCTTTGAAATCTTTTTTTTCGGTCCACCTGGCATCGAAAGCAAATCTTCTTTTTGGAGAGGGGTCAGCCGGAGAGGAGTTAAGGATGAGGAGACAATGGTCCGAGGATGTCATGTTGTTGTGAATGACTGTAGCCGTGGGGAAGGAAAGTTGCCAAAGAGAAGAGCCAAAAAATCGATCCAACTTCTCCTCAACAAAATCATCCCCCTTCCTGTTGTTTGCCCAAGTAAACACACCACTAACCAAAGGGAGTTCAACCATCTGCATATCCGAGATGAAATTATTGAAAGTGACAAAACTAGACTCTGTTATTTTGTTTCCACCTTTCTTGTCCTCATGCCCTCTAATGTCATTAAAATCCCCACCCATGATCCAATTGCTACTCCATTTATGCCTCGCATTCAAAAGAAATTCCCATTGATGCTTGCGGATTTGATCATTAGGATTTGCATACACAAAAATAGCCCAGAAATTATCATTAGTGCTTGAAGAGGTAAACTCCAGCTCAATGCAAAAAGAGTTCGAGATAACTTGGTTAACAGTCAGGGAGTCTTTCCAACAAAGCAACATACCACCACTTAGGCCGCAGGGGTCAACACAGTACCAATTATTACCAACTTTGAGATTCTTGCACACCGTTTTAACAAAAGCAGTTTTTTTTTTAGTTTCACAAACAAATAAGATATCCGGAAGGTGGAATCGCCAAGCTTCCTTGAGCTGGGAAACTGTAGAGGGTCCTCCCAAACCTCTACAATTCCACACACATGTCTTCATATTTGGTTTGGGAGCCAATTAGGGCTGGCTTCCTCCACCTTCAAAAATTCACTAGAGCTCAGTTTGGATTTTTTCCCGAAATTTTGGACGTTCTCTTTCTGGTTATCATTTTCAAACTCATTCATTAAAAGAAACCCTCTTTTTCTGCCAACATTTGGTTGATATGGCATCTCAATATCTTGCAAGGTTCCTGAAGAGGTTAAATTCAGAGCTGACTGTTTATTTTTTGCTTCTTTCTTTGTGGGTCTCCTTGTGAGGGGTTTTGGGTTGTCTCCCTGGGTATTGGTAATATCACTGAGGGGGAGGGTTTGGGTGTTTAATTTGTTTGAGGATGAAGCCCCTTTCAGGGCATCATTTAGGTCGAAGAGATGGTTCGGGGTTGTTGGTTTGCGGATAGCCGGGCTGTTTGAGGAATCTGGGAGGGGTTTTGTTTGGGTAAGGGTAATCATTTGGTCATAATCCATTAGCAGAGGGGTGTTGGAGTTCACAAGGCTGCTAGGGGTTGGAGGGCAGGCTTCAGGGTTGGTTATTGGTGTTGATTGTTTTTCTTGGGCTGGTGGAGGTAATTTTGAAGAGGCAGGGGATGGGGTTTTGGGAGTCTGAGGAGCAGTAGAGGGGTATTCTTTTCTACCCGGACCAGAGAAACCGTCCGCCTTAATCCAGTCTCCGAATTGTCCTTCAAGGAGTTGAGATTCAACAATGTCGGCTCTCCTTTTTTCGCAGAATTTTTCAGTATGGCCAACACATCCACAGTAGTAGCAAAATGTGAGGAGGTTTTCATATTTGAAGTCAACCCAAATCATAGTGCTTCCCAGTTTGAGGTGGGTTCCTCTCAGGAGGGGTTTATCCAAATCGAGGACGACGAGGAGTTTGATGCATCTTCCTTTACTGGAGCCAGTTTCAGGGATAAGGATATCTTTGACAATAGGGAAGACCTTACCCACTTTGAGGCCCACGTCTGAACTGAGCCAATGGTTAGGCATGTTCCAAACTTGAACCCAGATTTCGATATCTTTGAACTTTTCAATGCTCACCTCAAGATCTGCGGACCATTCTTTCAAAACAATGTACTGTCCATCAAAACTCCAGGTTTTACCAGATAGCACTTTCTGAAGGTCACTGAGCGATGAAAAAACGAACTGGTAAAGGTTGGGACCCACTTCCTTAACAGAGAAAGGATTACTAGTAGGCCAGATGAGATTGAGGGTGTTTTTAAGGCCAGAGAAGTTTGCTTTTTTGCTGCCATACACCCTCCCAAACAAACTTTTCTTGCATTCATCCAAACTGAGAGAGATATCTTCGTCGTCAATAATAATCTGTTGTTTTTCGGGATCTGAGAGGGAAAATTTTTTGAGTTTTGCCTCGAGGCCCGCATCCATGACTGAAGTCGTTCTACACTCAAAGAAAATGAACAAAGCCTGTGAACCTGTAAAAGACAAAGACAAAAAACAAAAGAAAGAAAAAACAGAGACAATGGGGGGAGTAATGGAACAGTAAGGAGTGAAAAAGACAAAAGGAATAAACAAACGGAATAAGCCAAAGACCAAACAGAAGACCAAACAAAAAGCAGGGGGTAAGGACACTAGTGGTGGACAAATGATGGTGGATATGGGGGTGGAATAAAAGTTATTTTATGGGAATGCAAATAGTTAATGAGGTTACAGATGCAAGGGATTTGAAATAAATACTTGTAATAAATGCCATTAAAGCTCAACATGTCAAACTCCAAGGTCAACAAGGTGAGTGGGGAGGGGATCTGAGATAGCCATGGAGAAGAGGCGCAGCAGGGGATGAAGAAAATATTAGGGTTTTTGAGCCCCTCAAGGAGGACCAGCTTTCTCCAGAGAGAGAAACGAGACCCACTTCACAAACGGAAGACAAGAAAAAAGTTTTACCGTTACATTACGTATGCTTTCCAAAGCACATCATGTGGCTGATAGAAAGTGAGGGTGAAAGAAACTTTTAGAAAAAAGTCCTAACAAGTAACTATTGATCTTTGAATTATTAAGTCTTTGAATGTACTTTTTTAAGGCTACTTTGTAAGGAATGGCTTTTAACATCATAGGGGCCTCTTATCTTTGCCTCTTTTCCTTTCTTCATAAACTGTCCTTTTCAGTTTTCACAACTGCCTGCCACTAACCAAGTTCAAATGTCTGTTTAGTATGACTTGACATGAGTAATTGAGCCTTGAGACGTTGTATTCTTATTGGGATAAGGGATAATTACAAAAACTATCCTAAGTTTAGTCTAATTACAAAAAAAACTACAGCTTATCTTTTAAGATTACAAATACTCCATTGAGATTTGTTTACTGATGAATATCCGATCTTGATGGTGTAATTTTGTGAGCTAAAAACAAATATGAGGGGATATTTCTATATTTAAAAGATATATTTTTTTTTTTTTTTGTAATTATGTGAAACCTCAGTGCTAGTTTTTGTAATACCACGAGTTTGTAGCTCAAGTGGTATCACTCACTCTTTATAAGAATAATGATCAGGGTTCGAACCTTGTATCTTTCAGTTTCTTTGAAATTTATCCATTTCCATCCAACCACTACTCCCAACTTATTAAAAAAAAAGTATAGTTTTGGTAATTAACCTTCGGGATAATTACAAAAGTTGCCCTGGAAATTTGGCATAATTACCGGAAAAAAAAACTTAACTATATTTCAAGACTACAAATACTCCCGTCATATTTATATTTTCTTAATAAATATCCTCTATTAATGGTGAAATTTGTAATATAGAAACAAATATTAAAGGGTAATTTTAATTTTGAAACATAGCTGGCTTTTATATGATTAGACTGAACATCAAGGGTATTTTTGTAATTAACCCATGTAATATATGTTGAATACAATGTTACACTGGTACAGAATCGGGAATGCCTTCAAAATGGCAAAGAACAGAAACCAAAAGATTACGAAATTGAACTAGCTATTACAACTTGTCAATAGAACTTTCGAAGTTTTAGTCGAGATGAATCTCTTCCGCAAAGCAATTACATCCCGACTAGTGCTCACGGTTTGACGATATTGCTTCCAAGGATGAAACGACTTACGTCTTACGTGTAGTAGCACCACTAACACGAAGTACACCTTCGAACTAGAAATGTCTTTGTCAAGACGGTTCTTTGGACTTAGTGCGAATCACGGAAGATGAGTGTATGCTTTTTATGGAGTAAGAATTCATTATATCAAATCGCAATGCACAAACATGTATAAATAGCCAACCATTCCACTGTAGGAGAAAAACGGGTAGTGGGCATTAATCACTTGTAACAACCAAGGTGTTACATCCACACTCTTGCATAACTGTTGATCGGGTAGTGGGCTAACTTCAGGTGACCACTAGGGGTGTTCAATTAACCGATTTTTTTTCGGTTAACCGTTAACCGAATCAATTCGGTTAATTCAGTTGGTAATCGAATTATTTCGGTTCGGTGAATGGTTAAATGTTTTGAAGAATTTCGGTTATTGGTTAATTCGGTTTGAAAATTCGAAATTAACCGAATTAACCGATTTAACCGAAATATTATGTTAAACATATATTTTATATATAATTATAACTACATATAATATATATCATATATTTTTATTTATTTATATCATATATTATATTTAAAAAATTACATTTTTTATTTTAAATAAATTCCTGTGAATTATATTTATTTATTTATATCATATATTATATATACGACATATATTTTTTGTATTTTAAAGAAACTTCGGTTAATTTGGTTAATCGACCGAATTAACCGAAATATAATTCGGTTCGGTTAATTTGGTAAATATAATTTCGGTTCGGTTAATGGTTTTACCAATAGGCAAATTCGGTTAATTCGGTTTTCAACATTTCGGTTAATGGTTAACCGAATGAACAGCTCTAGTGACCATCACTGCAGGAGTTACAACTCCAACAGTCACACGAATCTGGACACCGACAATGTCGAGATTCATTGGGCTCCAACAGTCAATCGAATCTGGGCCAAGCCCATTTCCGAGTGGCAAAACTTTAGTGGACCCGGGCCCAATAGGGCCGGGCCAGCCGAGGCCGGGCCGGGTGGGCGCGCTCGCGTGGTCCACTTGTGATCATCCACTTGTGTTATAGTTTATACAACAAATAACACCTTCTAGTAAATAAACTAGGATAAACTATGATTTGTATTCCATGTGGGATAAGGCATAAGCCTTTCATCTCCCTTTACATAATGCCCATTTATGTGGCTACTTTCGCGTATTAATTTCTCATTCACCGAAATTTGGTTTTGAGAAATAAAAAATACTACGAACATCTTCTCGGAATGTAGATTAATAATATATAATTTAATTCCTCCAGAATTAAATATTTAGCCACCGAAAAATTGGTCAAAGTCGGGTCGACACCCACTTCATCAAAATCAAAATTTCCAACAATATAAAACTATATCTTTTGTGATGAAACAGATTGATTAACATTTTGTGCTTAAAATTTATGCACAAATTCAATTTGGACACAAACTAGTTATGTTAACAGTGTAAAACAAGATAGATCAAACTTTTTTTGCTTGTTTTTTTTCTGAATCATATTCTTGTTCTTGTGATAAACCATTTGCCCTTTTCAGTAATAGCTCCAAGTAAGATCCAAATTGTTGAAATATCATCATTGGTTAGCAATATGACAAGGGGTTTGGTAGATCTCAGCTGAAAAGTCCATTTACCGACAAGCCAAAATACACTCTCTACCAACCATTTGTAAGTGAAGGGTTCTTTTGTTTTTGCCTTAATAGCAAAATATGCCCTATAACTTAGGCCGTTTTGCAGTTTTACCCTTTAACTATTAAAGTTGCAATTTATGCCCTGGACAATTTTGCCCTTATAGCCAAATAGCAGTTTTGGTCCATTATCTTTTCAAAGGTAGCAATTATAGCCTATAACTTTCGAGAATTAGCAATTTCAATCCTTTCATACCATAGCTATTTTCAATAAACTCAAATTTCATAGGTTATGAAAATTTACATTTTCTGATACCTATTTTGTTCGTGGCATTGTTACACCTACTTAGATCCAGTCTCTATTCAGAGAGGTTTTAAGTGGATCATGTCGGGTTTCGACTATAAACTCAATAGGACATCTTACGTAAATGATTCATAATTCTAAGTAAATTCGATTTGAACTAAGGTTTTGATAAAACAGATATAGTCCATCATGACCATATCGGGCCCAACATGCTTAGTAAAATTAATAAATCCCTTAAAATTCATACCTCTTTTGGCCAAACAAAGAGGGTTAAGTGGTTCGCAACGCCACGATCGGAAAATTATCGCCCCAGGATCGTTTGACAAATGACTCCTCACTGTTCAACCTCACCTCGGGAAGATGATCGCAAGTTATCCGACTCCTTCGTAAATCGGCCAAGACCTTGGTTCGTTTTCTCTACTCCAAGGCGTAAAAGTAATCTTTAAACGGGATGAATTAATGGAACATTATGAAGACATGTTGAAGCGAGAAAGCCCCTTTTTATTAAGAACTCATTGAAATATTTATTACATTAGTAATCTCCTTTTGGGAGGAGAATCTTGGTTTAGCCTCTCATAGATGAGGCTTTCACTCGTAAATACATAAAACTTAAAACTAAAACACTCAAACTATTACAAATTTATCACTCATTTTATTGTAAGAAAACTAAGAAAATATTCGATGATCTAAAACCTTCCTTCAAATCCCGCAATTTATAGAGGTAAGTCCAGGACTTGAAATTTGGACTTCAAATCTTGTTGAGATGTAAGACGTCACCGCTACGCGTCATACTCTCGAATTATTTCTCGCCAGTTGTCTTCCTTTTCTTTCCGCGTGACTCGGCCCATATGATGGTTGTCGGGAATCTTTTAAAAAGTTGGCTGCGTGGTCCCCGAGGAAAACGCGTCTTGTGAGTGGGCCCTTGTCCTTTCGGTGTATGGTCTGTCGGTCGGGTTTGGGTGGAAACCTTTCCCAAACTCGGGTTCTTCTCGTTCGGGCATGCTTGTGAGATCCGATCGATCCAACGGCCAACATGCGCCATGTTACGAGAATTCCGATAAGTTTCTTTGCTCTAGGAATCTTGTTTTCCCGGAGAATTCTCCTTTTGGTTTGAAGAGTTCCTCGCAAATCTCGTGGTTGATCCAATCATCGAATTCAAAAGGAAAGATCCATTCGCCGAATGCGGAAGAACTTAAATGGATATTTGACTTTGTCCATTTCGATTAGACAAACCCAAAGACCCATGCTCGCCTGGTAGAAGCCGTCTTGAGAAAATGCTCCTACTAACATCGGTCCTTCTTCCTGAAGCCGCTTTAATGTATTTTAAAGCATTTCCATCCGATCTTCTTAGCTTGATGAAATGAAAAGCTTCATTAAAGCTTTCTTTTTTGGTTCAGGAGTCGCATCGATAAAATACAGTTCAAAATATCCCTCGGCCAAGTGTGGATTATTGGCCCAGTCTCGTAAATCGCTTCCCCAATCCATTTCGGTAATTTTGAAATTTACGGGAATCCTGGTGACACGGTATAGATTGAAGCTAAAGCTCCAAAAGTATACCATTCATGTACTTCATTTGGATGACTTCCTGGTTTCATCCAAACTCTAGATACTTTCCGAGATATCAACCATTGTTTTTTAAGGTTAATACCTTGTCTTGTAACTAGTTTCTTCCATTGCCGATGATATACCTGCATAGGAGAAATCTTATTCTCGTCGTTTGAACCTTAGATTTGCACTGTCGTGGCCTAAGATTCAACTCTCCCTCTTTTACCCCCAGGTCTTTGGGTTGACTTGAAGACTCGGGTTGTGACACCGGAGCTTCAACATTAAATTCGATTTGTACACCTCGGGGGATGCATCACCGCAACACTTGTGATTATGGTACTTGAATCCATAACCTCCGGGTTAGAGCCCCATACTCTCTCGGCCCCTTTTTGCACCGTAGGAGATGCGGCTGGAAAGAGGCCCAGCCGCTAAGAACAATTGTCCTTGAGCGAACCGGGCATGCTCGTATTTGACTAGAAACGGTTTGGTCACTGTTGAAGTCGCCGGCAAGAACACGCATTGAGACATAACGCCCCAAAATCTCGTTCTAGACTCTCCAGGTTTTCCCCGAGATGTCTTACTCGTTTAAGGACCTCGTCACGCGAACGCGTCCTTCCATCTCGTGTCAAGAAATCGCAAGAATATTTTCATGAGATTTTATAATGACAATATCATAATCATAATATTGACATTGACTTGCCATCTAAGTAATCGAGCCTTTTCTCGGTTTTGATTCAATTTTTGTTTTTGAAAAGCCTCGACACTTGAATTATCAATTTTTAAAGTAAACTGTTTAGCCAAGTAAAAATAGAGGCCATTTTTTAAAAGCCTTTCGATCGCAACGAATTCTTTCTCGTTAATATGCCACCGAAGTTGCTTCACTAGGGGTGAATAAACCGCAGTATCTACATGGCACTTCCTCGTTTGGTGTGACTTTCGTAAGAACCGCCCACCAATCATGTTTGGCATCCGTAAAGAACCGATTCGTCCTCGTCTTGGGGAATTGCCGACTTTGGAAGCTTTTTACAAACTTCTTTAAGTTGCTTAATTCCTTCTTGATGTTCATCTTCCCATTTGAATATTGCATCTTTTTTAAGCAATGGGCTAAACACCTTCCGTAATATGCCGATTGTTAATGAACATCCCGAAAAATTAACAACTCCAAGAAAACTCAAGTCGCTTCTTGTCTTTTAGTGTATCCGGAAATCCGTATCTTTTCCACAATATGATTTTGTAGAATAATTCCAGATTCATCGATTTCAATTCCGAGGAATTCAATCTGTCTTGTTGCAATTACCGCCTTCTTCTCTGAAAGCACTAATCCTTCTTTATGACAAACATCTGAAAATATCTCCAAATGTTTGAGATGTTCCTTAATGTTCTTTGATGCGATAAGTATGTCATCAATATATACGAACATGAAACTAAAATAATCTTTGAAGAGATTATCCATTTTTCTTTGATATATTTGGGGTGCGTTAGCCAATCCCATAGGCATCACGTTCCAAATATAGTGTCCTTGAGGTGTAGAGAAAGCTGTAAACTTCTTACTTTCTTCCTCCATCTTAATCTGGTAGAATCCAGACTTGCAATCGAACTTTGAGAATATCTTGGCACCTTTGATGCAGTTAACCAGATGTTCTCTACTTGGGATATAGTATCCGTCGAACTCCAAAATGTTATTAATCCCTTTGTAGTTAATAACAAGTCTTCGCTTTCTCTTTTGATTTCTCCATGGTTTCGACTAAGAATCTCGGATCTTTGTATGGAGAAACTCCTGGTGAAATTAACTTAAGGTCAAGATGTTCCTTAAGTATCTTCTCGCATATCCTCACGATCTTCCTAATTCATAAGGATTGGTTTGAATCTTACGAACTCGTACTCCTTTCCAGGTTTAACCTTTAAGGAAGCTTTAAGCTCGTTCTTGTCCCACCATGCCAAAGGATCTTCATTGTAATTCCTTTGGATCTTCTTCTTGATATCCTCAAGTGATATTTGTTCCTCTATGGTTACATCACTATGTGGATTCTCCATTAGACTCATCCATAATTCTCGCAATGGCTTCCGGGTGACTCGTTCTTCTCCTTGTACTGCGAATAAATACAAGTTATTATCCCATATCTTCCGATCCTTCCGGATGGAACGAAATTGTCTATAGGATAATAAAGCTTCACCAAATTTCCTTCGATCCGCCATTTTCGGATTGCGAAGTTTGGCTTCATCACCACGCTTGCTGCGAAAATTAATGGGCATTTTTCTCAAAATGCTTCCTGATCTACGGACAATAATCTTATGATCACATAAGGTTGTGAAAATAAGTCTTCTCGTCTCGTTCTCTTGTGTGAACCGCTTGAATGTTTGTAGGAAATTGTTTCCCAAAGAAATATCTTTGTATCATGGAAATAGATTGGTGGCGTCTTTACTTTGTACCACACGGGCACGCCCGCTCCTCCGATCATGATTTCTGCTTGTTTAATTCCCTTATTAAGGATAAGAATCCTTTTAGAGAAATCTCTTCCTGCAATAGCTGGTAATTCTTCTCCAATTTCTTTAGGAAAAAACATCTGGCTTTGCAGTACATATTCCGGCTCCTGAATCAATATAGGCGGCGAAATATTCGGCTTTGTATTCAGCATATAACATTCCAATAGAAATGTATATGGAGAATGGACTAGTGGTCATTTGATTCTGTATCTTTTATTAGCCACTGTGAATTCCATTCCTTCTTGTAGTCTTTCCCAAGGTTTATGATCCTCAAGAAATTCAATTCCCAGTATTAATTGCTCTGAGATTTTCCCTGCTACTCCTGAGATAGTTAGTTCAATTTCACCTATCTTCAGGCTTCCTTGATACCTTCCAACTATAGGTTGTTGGAGATAATACAGAACATCACAAGGAAAAGTATTATCCTTTTGAGTGATGTCGAATATTACTTCAACCTCTCGCCATCTTCGGACATTTCGGCTCTCTGCTTTGTTTTGAAAACATCCGGGATATTTGAATCGCATTTTGGTCTCCTTTCTTCCCAACGGCCGCTACTCGTCATTCTCGTCCCGTTGGAAAGACATCCTTCAGGCTCAACTCGAGACTCGACTTTTGTTGAAGATCATGGTTGATCTTGAATTATCATATCAATCTCCTTAATAGTTGGAGATTCAATAATTTCAGTAACACCACCCTGGCAAAGTCCTCAAAGATTCTTGGGACTTCAATAAATTCCTTTCTCAAGAATACTTCGGAATGATGGGTATTCGAGAGAGCATAGGATATCTTGTATGTGATCGAGTAGGGTCTGTTCCCTTCTTTCATCAATTCGACTCTTTTGAAATCTTGATGAAGAGTTAGGACTCTGTTGAAATCTCGATCTTCCAAATTGTATGCAATTCTAGGATAGACATTAAATGCCAATTTCCCTGCATACAAATTTTCAGAATCGCTCCAAGGCATGAATCCTTGAGATGCGAGATTCGCTTGTCAAAGACCGCAAGATTAAGAGGCGAATCTATTCCTTCTTTGAATGTTGCTTTAATAATTACTCTTATGGCTCCGATATGAATCCATGAGAGTGTATTTGCAACTTCTCTTTTAACTTTGCTTTTGATCTCTTGTATTTCTCTAATAGGGACCAATGCATCTCGATCGAGTTCGGTAAACTCCATCGGAATGGCAAATTCTCCGGTTGTTATCCTGTGGATAATTTGGTGTTTTCTATTACGAAACCAATCTTATCCAAAGCCTTTTCCATCGCCCCAATTGTAAATCCATCATAGATTTGAAGCTTTGGATCTTCTTTCATAATTCTCATAAAGAGTCTTATGAGACACCGTAGTGTAAGAGAGGAATCGACATATCCTCCCACGACGTATGCATTGAAGAATTTCTTCTTCACTCGATTACGAACTAGATTCACTTCCATCATCAGAATAGATCTCTTCTTCATAGATGCTTTCATCCGAGGGAATATCCTCAAATTGATACACCGTATTAAATCCACGATAATAGACAAACTTCTTCGATTTACGGTGTGGCCTCAACCTGCCTCGACTCCTCGTTTTTGATTGTCCGGGCAATCCGATTTGAGATATGCCCTCTTGCTCGCATGTCCAAAGAATTACAGTCTTTGAAACTTTCATTAGCTCGGTGTGAGCTCGCTTTGAAAGTTCTTCTCCTGGATTTCTCACGTACTTGCTTGATTAGAACCCGATGATGAGGCTCTACTCCCGCTTGGCAATCGGTCTTTGCCCTGATTTATAACCGGGCTTTTTGTTTTGATTGAGAACCTTCTAGGTCTCCATGAAGACCGCTTCTTTTGTTGTTGCTTCCTCGGCGGTATGGATGGCTTCTCTCCTTCTTCTTCTTCATGCCGCCTTGGTTGACCTCCCACTGTTGTTGGGATATCATTATCCACGCAACATAGAGGAACCGCTTTGTTAATTCCTCTTAATCTCTTGTAATTCTGTGCGCAGAGGCGCTTGATAGCACCATTCGGATAACTTGGCCTTTAGGAAAGACATTTTTCCGGCCACGATTTCTCTTGACTCCACCCTTGTATTCCCCGATAAGCATTTCTCTCCGGGGACTCGGAATCTTGGCAAAGAATAGGCATGCGTGGCTTCTTTTTCCTCAATCTTGGATTTCCACGGTATTCGGTGAACAACTTGATATATTCGTCAATATGACAAATATCCAGTAACTCAAGGCTATAGAGGGCTTGTTTATATTTCTTTCTTTTTCATCCTCTAATCCTTCAAAATAGCTGTGCCGATGAATCTGGATTTTGAATAGCTTTGCCATACCATCGACAATTCCTTTAAGTGATTCCCCGATGTGACCGAACTTTTCAGTGCGGCATCGGTCATATCCCAGGCAATCTTCATCGATCCTTCAAGACTCATCTCAAGGAGTAAAATGAATGAATCCTTTGTAAGATCGAGGGTTCTATTTGAAATTCTCATGTTTGAAGCCCATTCATCAATGAGAACTTCTCATTTTTTAAAATCCGGGATGTCCGATTTAACATCAACCCATACGGATGTATTGGGTCGAGGTGCGATCTTCCATAAGGCGCGTCGATAAACATTCGGCCTTCCGGTAGGTTATGCAGTTCTGCAAGAGGGTTTCGACCTCCTGTTCGAAAGTGGATCACTCCCGGTCGTGAAATCCCCAACATGTGGCATCCTTTCGTCCCGAGCTCCATGATGTGAACCCGCACTTTCTTCGACGTTAGGATTAATCGGTGGCGGTGGTGGAGGAATTGGTCTACCTTGTGGGTCATAGGTAACCAAAGGCGATTCTCACTGCGTTCATCTTTAAATCTACAATACCTAATCCCATGAAGGATTCTCGCCAGTCATGTAGATCTTTAAGATTCATCTTTTCAATATCCATCTTTTTAATTTTTGATGGATTTTCCTTTAATTAGAGCAATGAGCTTTTCCTCATCCGTCATTTTTCGTATGACTTGGTTGGTTTCCCTTTTGGTGTAAATAAGGTCGCCCCAAAATCAATACGTTTCCTTCCTGGGATGAACTTGGCCTGTCCTCCAAGTTCTTGACTCGTTTCGAATATCATGAAGGAGTTCAAGAGTTTCCTTCGATATTTCACCATCGTCTCCATCTGGTTCTGGATCGATGAACTTGTCTTGGTAAATGAATATGGCGGTTGCCATAATCGCACGCACCGTCTTCGATTTCTCTAAGATCTCGGAGATCTTAGATTTATCTGGAAGTATCTCGTTCCACTCGGTACTCCATCATGAATCATTGTTACGATGGGAATTTTCATGAACCGCTTTCTTGAAGGTTCATCAAGTGAACATATAGTGTCTGGTTAAGCATCCGAATCGCCTATAATATTCTCGCCGCATTTTGCATTGCCTTAAGGTTTCCCGATCGGCTCTGCTGTTTCCTTTTCTTCATATTGGTATTCCCAATATGAAACCTGGTCAAGGTGTTCTTGGCGTACATCGTCAATATTTGACGATATGTCTGTAAAGTGGTACATCTCGGACATGGGTCCGGATCCATATTCTCGGAGATATTCTCCTCACCAATTGTCAATTACTTAAATATAATAAATATAACCAAAAGTTCTTAATAAACCTGGGCTCTGATACCATTTTAAGCAAGACACTTAGTCAAATCAGCCATGTGTATGAATAAGGGTATAATTGGTATTTTGAAAATATGCAATTATTCCGCTAGACCAATTTTGCATCAACTCAAGACATATAGGACACCAATTGCTTCGGTATAAACTTGTAGGACCAATTTTGCGAAACGTTATAAACTACAGGGCATATTTTGCAAAACTTGAAGAACATACAGGGCATATTTTGCAAACCCAATAACAAAAGTCCGAAAATGCATTTTACCCCAAGTTACAGGATATTTTCTGCAATTAAGCCTTTGTTTTTCCCCTCCTTCCATTTTTTTTTTTGGTTTTTTGACTTGTGTTTGTATGCCTGTCTAATGTGTCATGTCAATCCTAAAACTCACTAAAATGTGTTTTTTAATTGGTATTCAAGACTTCAACTTTTAAGTAGGAATGGCCATGGGCGGAGCTAGACCAATTTCATTTGGGGGCTGGAGGAGAAAAATAAAAACACTCATCCGACCATATTTATACCAAATATTCAGAAATACAAGATAGTGAGTTTAATGCAAAACAAAAAATCAAAAGAAACATCATAGAATTTACTTATAATCATTATTTGAATCTAAGAAAATTGTATACGACGCTTTTTCATTGATTCAAACTCAATTATTATAGAATATGTGCTAAAAGTAGTGGCGATTTCTTTCTCAATGTAAATAACTAAATTATTTTTTTTCTTAAAGAAGTATCAATGGTCTTAATTTTGCCATGTGTGTAACTGAGATAGTGAGATGTTGAGATGTTGAGATGATAAGAATTAAAAAGATTATTAAACTAAACAAAAGAAATCTAAGTAAAAAGATCAAATTGCTATTAAAGTACTACAATAGAGTTTTACTTGGTTCTCAACCATTATGTCAAATACAAGGAGATTAACAATTAACATCATATTTCAAATTTAAGCCCTTTGGTTGAAGCAAATTATATTCTAAAATTAAATACTCAATTTTTTTATTGTCTACAATTAAATTTCTACCACATTAAACCCAATTAAAGCAATTACTATTCTAAAATTTCCACATTACTAATAAGAGTATTAAATCGATACTATATTACTATAGTGTAATAAAGCAATTACTATTCTAAATTATCACACTATATGTATATATACACCAAGTTTAAGTTTAAAAGTTTGGGATACGCCTTTGGGGATGGCTAAAGGGAACCGAAATCAGGTTTGAAATCAAAATCGAAACCGCATGAGCCGGTTACAGTTCGGTCTGTTTCTTTGGTCTCAAAAATTGTGGAACCGAACCGTAGTGGAACCTGCGGTTTCAAGGTTCAAACCAAAATTTTTTATTTTTATTTGGTAAAATGTATTATTAAAATATTAAATGATTGTTATGATATTTTATATTTGTAACCACATGAGATGTTTTAAACCAAATGTTGTAAGCGAAATACATCAATTTCGATTCATTTATACTTTAATAGTATATATAGACAGTTTAATATTATTATTAATATTACGTAGAAAACTCAATTGAATATTAAGTCCAAGTCTTTTTCTTTATTTTTCTTTTTTTATAACCAAAATCGATAAACCATTTTAAAAAAAATCAAAAAATATCAAAAGATAAACAAACGGTTCTGTTGGGATCAACCTTGTGCTCCAGTGGTTGAGACGTGTGTTGAAAGGGTGAATGACCCGAATTCGATCTCATACGAGTGCGTGTGTCCCCCTTCCCAAGTTCCCCCAATTGTACTAAAAAAACAGTTCCATTTATAATCGAAGTCGAAACCGTGGAGAAACTGGGTTCTAAACCGGAACAAAAATTGTCGGTTCCAGTTCCAAAACTGAAACCGTGAGACAATGGTTCCAGTTCCGGTTCCTCCAAAATAAGGAATCAAAACCGGCAGTTTTAGAATCGGAACTGTCGATTCTGAAATTGTGACCACCCCACTTTTAGGTAGTGTAGAACCTTGATAATTTAATATTTGATCAATTAATATATAATTTCGCTTCCTAAAAATTAATAATTTCACTTAAATAATATTTTTGTGTGGTCCCGACTTAGGGACAACGTGTTAAATTAATAATCCGCTTAACTATAAAGGAATGATATATTTGGTCATGTAAATTTCTTATGTATCAATTTTGGTCCTGTAAATTCAAAGGGGTGACATATTTGGTCCTGTAAGTATGCTATGTAGCAATTTAGGTCCCGTAAATTTTTATTTTTATGCTATTCGAGTCCATAAGTTTTATTTTTGTGCAATTTTGGTCCCAAATGGGCAAATCATATTTCATCCTTTGAGGACCAAAATTGCACAAACTTAGAGCTTATGTGACCAAAATTACAAAAAAAAAAAAATTGAAATTTGCCGAACCAAAATTGTTATATAGCATACTTAGTGGACCAAATATGCCAATTTTTAATACATATATACGAGACCAAAATTGCTACACACAAAAATTACAAGACTAAATATGTCACCTTTTATATTTATAGGACCAAAACTATAATTAAGCCATATATAATACATTTATGTTTAATCTATGAAGACTTCATAAACAATAAAATTATTTTCTTCAACTTGACAATTGGCATGTCGTTTTTTATCATATCCTCATTGATCAACATCTTTGCAGTTTATAATACCCGCCTTACAAGATTGAATCTGTTGATGTTATGTTTAGTGGTATTGAAAATAATTCAATATTGTGCAATCCTTCAATAGTTTTAGATGAGCATCCACAAAAAAAAAAATCTACAATCCATATTTATATAAATTAATAGATTATTAATTTATTGATTACTTAATATCTCACCGAATTAATAGATTTTGACAGTTTCAATGTTATTAATATATAGAGGTTTAACTGTAATAATAATTGTCGTTGTCATTTTCAAAAAAAAAAATGTCGTTCTCACTTTGCTAAATTATATTGTGTTTTTTAGGGATCCAAGACTTCATTTTTAAAATAATAATAAAGATTAACTGCAAATACTACTCCTGGAGTTTAGCCTACTTACAAACAACTCCAATCTTTCAAAATCTCAAATCCCCACTCCCTTAAGGTGTTACAAATGCCATGTTTATCTTTACCTAACAAATACCTCTCAAGTAGGGTGCAAGTTTTATAATAGAAGCAAATGTTAAGGGGGTATTTTTAATTTTTGAAAGATAACTTTTTTTTTTGTAACTAGGCTAACTCGAGTAGTTTTTGTAACTATCCCTAATAATTGTCACTGCCACCAAAATGATATGTCCCAAAAATATCATAGTTTTGGAAGCTTGAATTGATTGGTAATAACTTGTATGGTTGTATTTTCAAGGGTGGTTTTTCCAATTTCCAACTATTCCGGAAAATGAGTTTATGTTTGTTTTAGGAATTTTCAGTAGAAATAAAGTCATCTCAGTTTTCATATTTTTATGGAAATATTCTTTTAAAAACAAAACCAAACACGCAAATCTAGGTAAAAATATACTACAATCACACAAACTTATGTCAAAATACATTTAAAAAACTATAACCAAACATATTCTCATTTTCAAATAGAAATCCAGACAATAAACCAAACATATTCTCAATTCGCACACGAAAATCAATAAAATTTGAAAATTCATTTTCCAACACTAGAACTGAAAATTGTATCTGGATATACATCCATACAAAGGCCTAAAGTTTTGTGTTTGAACTTTACCTGCTTCCTTACTAGTAGGGGCGTCAATTTGTGACACGACACGATAACCCGACACGAACCTAACACGAATTTAGCAGGTACAGGTACAACCCTTAACAGGTTCGGGTCAAAATCGGGTCGGACACGGTTGACACGGAAAATAAATAGGTCAGGTCAGGTCGACCCGCGAGTCGACACGATTGACCTATGTAACCCGTTTAATTTTATAGTGATATATTATTTTAATATTTTGTGATATTTTAGTTGGTTATATGATGATGAAAAAATTATTAAATGCATTTTTTAATAATTTTTAATATTTAATGTATTTTTTATTTGTAATTTCAATTTTTTTCTGATTTTTTTTTTAATTTTTTCGTGTAAAGTTTAAATTAAACAAGTTTTTCGTGTCGTGTCGTGTCGGGTTACCCGTGTTATAAACGGGTCGTGTTCGGGTCGTGTATCTTGACACGAATAAATAAACGGGTCGGGGTCGGGTTCGTGTCAGACCTGCAATACCTATGTAAAAACATGACCCGCGAACACGAAACACGACACGATTGACACCCCTACTTACTAGGTTGTGTTTCTTGGATCAATGGATGATTTAGCCCACTTCCATTTAATATGGTTCAAAAAAGATATGTGAACTACTTTCTTATGCCCAATAAGTTTTTACTTTTTTTTTTTAAGGTAAAATAACACACACACACACACACACATATATATATATATATATATATGTATATATATGGATATGATCAAATGAGGCAACCCTTTACCGTGAGACCGTGAGGACTAATCACAAACATTAATTTAGTAAAATCAATAGATCAAATTATTCTGTTTTTTAATTCATTATTTACTTATTTCCTTTCATTAAGAGCATTTTCAAACTTTTACTATTCACAATTTTTTTTAGGGACATAATTATTCGTAGACTTAAAGGATTGGATATCTATAAGAAAACTCCCACGATTAAGGTTATTTTCCATTTTTAAAATATGCATCACGTTGATTCTAGATATGCAATATGTTCTTGTTAGAGATTTTTCTAACCGCAAGTGTACGGTGTCAAGTTTTAATATAGAGTAGTAAGGTTGTCAAATCCACAAGGAATAATTATAGAAATATTACTAAGTACTATAATATAGTAGTCTAACTTTATTTACAAATTCAATATATGATGGAGTTGATTATACTAAAACTACTAAAAATAAATCAAGAATATGAAAATATCAATGAGTTTATCCAAATGATTAAATGAATTATAGAGGTATGATGAATCTAGTTATCCCTTATGTTGTCAATATGGTTTATCAATCATCAATTACCAATTTATAAGTCAAGATTTCTACAATAATCATTCCCTCTCTCAAGTGCCAAATGATTTTAGATTCAATTGGGAAATCAATATCTCTATAAAAATCACTAATTAAAATCTCAATAAAAACTATGAATCTTGATAAGAGACTTCAAAGGATTCACAAATCTCTCAATTCTATGAAATCCTAGGTTATGCTATTCCAAGGTCATGTATTCAATTACCTTTCTCAAGTGTCAAATCAAATACACCAAACAATCTAAATTATTGATCAAGTAATTTAGAAGCAATAGATCCAAATAGCACAAATAAATTGATAGATCTAGATTGACAAACCACAATCTCAAAACATAAGTTCAAACATAGATTACATCATTCCTCTAGAATTATAGAGTTTAGCTCATGATTAAAGAAAATGAATCCATGAAAATACAATAATACATCTTACAAGATATGAAGAAAAAACAAAAATAAGAACAAGAGTAGAGGGATCTTCTCTATTTCTAGATGATAGAAGCCTCCAATCTTCTTTCTCCAAATTCTTCTCAAGATGCCCAAATCCTTCTTTCTTGTCTTGTAGCTGTTTTATTCTCTTCCCAAGGGTTCCAAGATCCCTAATTTCAAGCCCCAAGGCTAGTATATATAGTCCCCAAAAGTCCAAGAAAGGGGTAGGTGAACATAGGTTTTTTCTCGGGTCTTGCGGCGACCATCAACTCACTCGCATTTTATCGCACCTAGCTGCGCGCCAAAGAACTTACTAGTTCATTTTTCCGCCGGCGCCGCAACGCGGGCGTTGGCGCGTAGCGCCACATGCCTTCGTCCAACCTGCGCGCCCTGTCGCGGGCGCTGCACCGCCCGCCCGTCCTTGGCCAAAGTGCGATTTTTCCTTCTTTATACGTGATTTCTTCTTTCTTCAAGCCGTTTTTCATCATTTTCTTCATTTCTCGGCTACCAAATCTGTATTGACTCTACATCGACTCTAATTGAAATACATTGGACTCTAACGACTCTAAAAACACCCAAAATAAAACCAAATTCTACTCTAAAATACTCAAGTTGGTAAAATACCAACTTAACAAATACCCCCAAACTTAAGCTATTGTTTGTCCTCAAACAATTATAATTCCAAAATGAAAGACAAACAATACAACAACGCAAGCAACTACAAAACTCCATAAACCAATAAAATTTGTCTAAAAACTCATTTCACTATGAATCAAACATGCATTTTATCATTGTGATCAAAAGTGTTGAATATTCATGAAAATTCCGTTTACATTATTCAAATTGATTTACACAATCAAACGTTATCAAGATGATCGACTTCTAAGTATCAAAAGATAATGACTACCGGATTCCATAGGCTTGTTATTCACACTAATCTCCACTAATGTAGGCTAATATAACACATGGATCAATATGACTTCCAAAGCTTGTAATGTGGCTTAGGGTCGGGTAGGAAAATTTAGGATTAAGTGGCTCAACTCACCCAAATACACAATTACCTCTTCAAATCACCAATTGCCAAACAAAATGGCTACCTTCACTTTTGTTGAATTTTCAATTATTCTCCCTTTACGAGCCTCTATTTTCAACAATTTTTTTTTATTTTTTTTCGAGACCCCCAAACTTGATTTATTGCATATTTTAACACATGGGGTTTCATTATTTCTTTTTCTCGGCAACTTCATGCGAGTGAACATCTACCTTACTTATCACATCCTCCTCAACCTTCAATCATTTTGTGTGTATAAGTGATGGATAATTAGGATTTTCACATGTAAGCTCAAGGTAAAAAAATTGGTTGCCAAAGAACAGGTTTAATAGGCTCAAAAGGGGACACTAGTGAAATTATATCGTACAAAGGTAGTCATTTTGGCTCTAGCTTATTCAAAGATGGCCTAAATCATTTCCTTATGTTATTTCACCTAGGATTTTGCCTCAATTAGGGATCAAACAAGTTCTAGAATCCGGTGGGATCATACAAGCAACACTCGACTTCATTAATCATTTTCAAATAAGTTAACAGAATTATGCATGAATATGAAATCAATGAAGCAAAATATAGATCACCACTTAAAAACATGTTTTCGTGACAGTTCAACTCGTGATCAACAAATCTACTTAGTCATACAATTCTATAGTTCAACAAACTACCCGACTAGACTCAACTCAATTTTTTTTTTGACACGACTCGACACGACTCAAAAGACACAAATCTGCATTACACTCCCCCAAACTTAAATTGAACATTGTCCTCAATGGAGAGTGAGAAAACTTTCTTGGTAGCCGGAGCGCCTAGGACTCCTCATCGGAGTCGTGTGGTGAAAAATGAGCAATAGGACCCGGTGGTGGTGGTATTGGGAACTGGAACTGCGGGTGTGTCTGGTTATATATCTAGGAAAGTACTCGGTTGTGCTCATTCTCATATTCTTCTCGTGCTGCTCTGTGACATTGCTCAGCTACAAAAGCCCTTCTCAATTATCGTACTTCGCGAACTAGTGCGTCTGAAGGGTTGTTATCGTGATGTGAGCATCTAGAACGAGAACGTCTTGCCGCTAAACTAGATGGAGTGTCGATATTCTGTGGTTGGGCATGAGTATCAGGCTCAATAGTTGGTAGGTCAAATTCGGGATCAAGGATATATCCCGCACCCTTCGGATTAGGCACACCACCTGCCCATTCGTCATAGAAAGCAATAGTAGCTGAATCTATAGGTCCCTTAGGATTTTCCAACGGCTTGGAGCTATCCCATTTAACACCCGCCTTTTTACATAACCCACAAATTAAACTCGGTAAGATTAGTCCCCCTGTTTTTGGGTGTAACATTTTGTGATAAAGGGACGTTGCAATAATTACCGCTGGGTCGAATTGTATGTCAGTGATGTAACTAAGGAATGAGCCCAGCTTCTATATGCAATAGTTGATTAGTCCCCCTGTTTTTGGGTGTAACATTTTGTGATAAAGGGACGTTGCAATAATTACCGCTGAGTCGAATTGTATGTCAGTAACTATTGCATATAGAAGATGGGCTCGTTCCTTTGTTACATCACTGACATGCTTGGTTGGTATCAAATTGTTGCATATGAAGTGGTACCAAGCTCGCCCATACCGACTAAGACTCGTGTTCGGAAAAGCAGTAGCACCTCCCACAACTTTTATATGACGTACCACAGTTCCAGGCCGACATAAGGTATTACAAATCTCCTCCATATTTGGTGGTTGCGAGATAAATTCGACATACGGTGAGTGATCCACCTCCTGGAGTCCATAATATTCTCTTATCGCTCTTGTATGAGTGTATACCTTGTCTACTCCACGTATGAAAACCTCTGAGTTATAGCCATTTTTGGTCTTCGCATTCCATTGCTTCTGATGTATCATTTGTGCAAGTTCACCATTATTCGGTCCCAGTTGTAACCCCCGTTCCACCGTTATGCTCTTCGAGCATAATGTGTCATAATACAACTGTTGTGCTTCCAAGTTAAGAAAACGATCTTCAACATTCTCCTCGGAAGTACTTGCCACCTTTTTGCCCTTGCTTGGGTTCTTTGTTCTTGGCATTGTAATTGATTTGAAAATCACCTGAAAATAACACAAGCAAAATAACACATAGAACGCACAATACGAGTTAGGGGTTAGAAATTTTGCAATAACTCAAGAATTATGCATCTTCGTCATCAATTCATGATCAAATGACCTTTAGTACACAATGATGACAAGAATCAAATGCCTAGATGTGATATTTTTCATTAAGACATTTTAACAAACACCTTGTAGGCATATATGCAAAGAAGAGATGAACACCAAATTTGAAATTCAATTCATGCCCATTTTTCAACACCAACCAATTCAAGCACAATATAATCATATATCATCACAATTTATCAAGAATTTATCAAGAAATTCAAATTATAATGATATTGAAAATTCCCACATTTCAACCTAAATTTAGAAAATTTGAAGAAAATTGAAGCACAATTGAAGCTTACTTACCCAATTGATGAAGAAGATGAAGATGATGATTAAGTTGCTCAATTGCCCACTTGAATGATGTATAAGTGAATGTTAGGTGGGGTTTTTGTAGAAGAAGAGGAAATGGGCGTGAGTTTGGGTGTGTTGTGTTTGCAAAATAAACTAAGGCTGAATCAACCTTTTAATTCACCCAACCAGTCGGGCGCTGCATCGCCCGACCTGTTGCTGCCATTTTTTTTAATTAAAAATTTCAATTTAATCAAAAATTTAAAATCACACACAAATTAATTCACATAAAAGTCACATCAAAATTCAAATAAATACACACCAAACTAAAAGAAAATAAAATCACACAAAAATTCGATCACACGAAAATCACTTGGGTTGCCTCCCAAGAAGCGCTAAATTTATAGTCGTTAGCCGGACTCAACTACTCGGGCTCAAGAATTTCATCACCAAGTGGAAGATTTAAAACCTTCCTTGCTTCGTTCCCAAAATAATGTTTCAATCGTTGTCCATTTACTTGGAACGAATTCCCATCGTTTCCTCTCAACTCGACGACACCATAAGGAAACACACGTTCAACCACAAATGGTCCAGACCATCGCGACTTGAGTTTACCTGGAAAGAGTTTCAATCGAGAATTGAACAATAACACTGTTGGTAGGGGTAAGAATTCACGTCACGTAATCATTTGATCATGCCATTTTTTCGTTTTTTCTTTATACATTTTGGCATTTTCATATGATTCTTGATGAAATTCTTCCATTTCGTTTAATTGAAGTAATCGGTTTTCACCGGCCTCTTTCAAGTTAAAATTCAATTTCTTAATTGCCCAATAAGCTCGATGCTCAAGTTCAACCAGCAAATGGCACGCTTTACCAAACACCAATCGATATGGTGACATACCAATGGGTGTTTTATAAGCCGTGCGATAAGCCCACAAAGCATCATCGAGCTTTTGTGCCCAATCCTTTCGATTAAAACTCACCGTTTTTTCAAGAATTTGTTTCACTTCACGATTGGAAAATTTTGGCTTGACCATTAGATTGAGGATGGTAACCAAGCGCAATCTTATGACGCACACCAAATTTAGCAAGAAGGTTATTAAATAATTTATTACAAAAATGCGTACCTTCATCACTTACAATAGCTCGAGGTGTACCGAACCGAGTGAAAATATGCTTGTGCAAGAATTTGAGTACTACCTTAGCATCATTCGTTGGTGTAGCAATTGCCTCAATCCACTTGGAACGTAATCAACCGCAAGCAAAATGTACAAATTTCCATAGGACGCGGGAAATGGCCCCATAAAGTCAATACCCCATACATCAAACAACTCCACCTCCATTATATTTGTCAAGGGAAGCTCATGACGCCGTGAAATATTACCAACCCTTTGGCATCGATCACAAGTCTTCACAAAAGCATAACAATCCTTGAATAATGTTGGCCAATAAAAACCAGATTGTAGTATTTTGCAGCTGTTCGGGTTGGCGAAATGTCCCCATAAGATGAGGAATGACAATGTTGAAGAATCTCTCCAATTTCTTCCTTAGGAACACAACGGCGAATGATAGAATCCGCACATCTCTTGAACAGTAACGGATCATCCCACAAATAAGACTTAACATCATGTAGGAATTTTTTATTTTGGTGTGAAGTCAAGTCCGGTGGCAAAACTCCTCCCGCGAGGTAATTAACAAAATCTGCGTACCAAGGTAATGATGTCTCGACACGCATATTTTGTTCATCAGGAAATGATTCTTTTATTGGGCTTTCAATCACCTCGTGCGGTTGCTCAAGGCGGGATAGATGGTCGGCAACCACATTTTCACTTCCTTTTTTATCCCGAATTTCAATATCAAATTCTTGCAAGAGCAAAATCCATCGAATTAACCGAGGTTTTGCATCCTTTTTGGAGAAAAGATATCAGATTGCCGCATGATCCGTATAAACAATCACCTTTGTACCCACCAAGTAAGCTCAGAATTTATCGAATGCAAAAACTACCGCCAACATCTCTTTTTCCGTGGTGGTGTAGTTTTGTTGGGCATTGTCCATGGTCCTGCTTGCATAGTAAATTGCTTTAAAAATTCTGTCTCGCCTCTGACCAAGAACGACACCCACTGCATAATCACTTGCATCGCACATAAGCTCAAATGGTTGAGTCCAATCCGGCACTATCATAATTGGAGCTGAAACGAGTGTCTTTTTTTATCTATTCAAATGCCTGCAAACACAACTCATCAAAGCAAAAGATAGCATCTTTTTCAAGGAGATTACAAAGTGGTTTAACAATTTTTGAAAAATCTTTTATAAATCTCCTATAAAATCCTGCATGCCCTAAAAAGCTTCTTATGCCCTTCACATTTGAAGGTGGGGGTAGCTTTTCAATAGCCACAACTTTCTCCCTCGTCAACTTCCAAACCTGTACAAGAAATACGATGCCCAAGTACAATCCCTTCTTTGACCATAAAGTGACATTTTTCCCAATTAAGTACAAGATTAGTTTCCTCACAACGTTGCAAAACAAGAGATAAGTTATGCAAACAATGGTCAAAAGAAGTACCAAAAATAGAAAAATCGTCCATAAAAATCTCCATGATTTCCTCAACCATACCGTGAAAAATCGCCATCATACACCCTCGAAAAGAAGCGGTGCATTACATAATCCAAATGGCATCCTGCGAAATGCAAAAGTACCATATGGACATGTAAAAGTGGTCTTTTCTTTATCCTCGGGGCAATGGCGATTTGATTGTACCGAATAGCCATCAAGAAAACAATAGTATTCGTAACCCGCCAACTTGCCCAACATTTGATCAATAAAGGGGAGGGAAAATGATCCTTACAAGTAGCTTTATTCAATTTCCTATAATCAATACATACTCGCCATCCCTGTGACAGTTCGTGTAGAAATTAATTTATTGTTATCATTTTTCACAACCGTCATACTCCCTTTTTAGAACAACCTGCACTAGGACTCACCCATGAACTATCGGAAATGGCATAAATGATACCGCCTTTAGCCACTTTAAAACTTCATTTCTCACAACTTCTTTCATTGCGGGATTAAGTCGTCTTTGATGCTCAATAGATGGTTTATAAGATTCTTCCATTAAAATTTTGTGCATTACAATGGAAGGACTTATACCTTTCAAATCGAAATATACCAACCCAAAGCCGACTTATGTTCACGAAGCACACGCAACAACTTATCCAATTCGGGTGAAGATAATGAAGCGAGAAACAATTAGGGTAAGTTTTATCTTTTCCCAAAAATGCATATTGAAGATGTTAGGAAGTTCCTTTAGTTCTAAAGTACCTTCGGAATATTTTCAATATCGGGCATTTTCTAATGCTTCCTTTTGTTTTTCTTTTACAATTTTTTTAGCTTCAAGGGAAAAAATAAACTCAAGCAAATCAATATCATCACTATCTTCTTCATCACATTTCATTATTGAATTAATCAAACAAAGTTCTAACGGATCTTTTAAATCTTGTTTTATAACTTCTGTTTGATCACATTGTTCAATTGTATCAATAAAATGACATGTGTGAGGTTCTTCTTGAAATTTCATTGCTTTATAAATGTTAAACAGTACCTCATCATCATTCACCCGTAATGTTAACTCTCCTCGTTGCACGTCAATTAGAGCTCGTCCCATTGCTAGAAAAGGTCTTCCAAGAATCAATGGCATTTCATGATCTTCTTCCATATCCAACACCACAAAGTCCGCCGGAAATATGAATTTATCCACTTTGATCAACACATCTTCAATCACTCCTCTTGGGTAGGTGAGTGATCTATCGGCTAATTGCAATGTGATGGTGGATGGCGTTATTTCTCCAAGGCCAAGTTTCGAAAATGATAACGGCATAAGATTAATGCTAGCACCTAAATCACAAAGAGCCTTATTAAAATAAGAATCACCAATAGTGCAAGGGATAGTGAAACTCCCCGGATCTCTTAATTTTTGTGGTAGCTTTCTTTGTAAAATGACGCTACATTCTTCTGTGAGATTGACCGTCTCGTATGCCTCCAACCTTCTCTTTCTCGACATCACATCCTTCATGAATTTCGCATAGTTTGGCATTTGTTCAAGTGCATCGGCAAAAGGGATGTTGATGTGAATTTTCTTGAATATTTCCAAAAACTTAGAAAATTGCGCGTCCAACTTTTTCTTCTAAAATCTTTGTGGAAAAGGAAGAGATTTTAGTAACACATTATCAGAATTGGAAATTGGTTTTACCTCATTTTTCGCACTTTCTGATGGCTTGTCCATGCCCTCTTCATTGTGGAGTGTTTCAGAGCTTGCTTCTGGTTCATTGGTGGCGTGAGTAGGCATCTTTGGTTCATCATATACCGTTCCACTTCTCAACTTAATTGCCTTGCAATGCTCACGTGGGTTCACCCGGTGTTACTTGGAAACGACGCCTTTCTCATTTGTGAATTAATAGTCGGGCCAATTGACCCACATGTGTTCCCAAAGATTTGAGATGACTTTCAATTGTTGTAACCCTTGAACCCAATTTTTCTATGTTAGAATCGGCCTTGTTCATCCTTGCTCTTGATTCTACAAGGAATGAACTAATTAATTCTTCCAAAGATGGCTTTTGTTCTCCCACATGCGCACTCGTACTTGCTTGGTTTTGAAACCGGAGGTGGTTGCAACACATTTCTCGTATTGCTATACGAGAAATTTTCATGATTGCGAAGTCCCTGGATGATAATGCATCGGCAATTGATTCCCGATTGTTGAAACCCGATTGTTCACATAATTTGCTTGTTCAAGATCGGATTCACAATTTCTTGACTTATCTCCATGATCGCCTCCTGGTTGTTGTTTTCCACCCGAATTTAGAGTAGCAATTTGCTTTGACAAGGCGGAAATTTGAGAGGCCAATGCGGACATAATATCAAGTTCAAGAACACCGACAACTTTTCTTGGCGTAGATCTCTCAGAAGGCCATTGATAACTATTGGCATCCATTTCTTCTAGTAAAAGCATGGCTTCACTTGGAGTTTTAGCCATTAATGTACCTCCCGCTGCAGCATCTATAATAGTTCTCGAATGCCCATTCATACTATTGTAGAAATACTGAATTTTTTGCCAATCTGCGTACCCATGTTGTGGACATCTCCTCAATAATTCTTTGAATCGCTCCCAAGCTTCGTAGAGTGGCTCAAAGTCGAGTTGATGAAATTGAGCAATCTCACTTTTCATTTGAAGTGTCTTGCTAGGTGGAATGAATTTTGCCATGAATTTTTCAGTGAGATCATTCCAACTAGTGATACTTCCATGTGGGAAGGTTTGAAGCCACTATCTAGCTTTATCACGAAGTGAAAACGGAAATAACCTCAACCGAATAGCTTCATCGGGGACCCCATTCATTTTGATAGTGCCACATATCTCGAGAAAAATAGCCAAATGAGCATTCGGGTCGTCTACGGCACTACCCCCAAACTGATTTTGTTGCACCATGTTTAATAGGGCTGGTTTCAATTCAAAATTATTCGCATTGATAGGTTGGCGAACAATGCCCGAATAGTTTTGATTCGTGGTTGGTCGAAAATAGTCCCGAATGGCCCTAGGTGGTGCAATAATAGGTATGCTTCTTCATCATCACCGATTCCCGCCATTTTTGTGAATTCGATTCTTTCGTGCGCTCTAATCTTTCAAGCGTTCTTTCAATTTCTGGATCAAATAAGATTAAATTAGCACTTTTATTTTTTCGCATCAACAAGAAAACACAAAAATGACAATGACCCTATTGTAACAAGAACCAATCTAAATAATATTAGCACAAATAAGATGAATTATTCCCCGGCAACGGCGCCAAAAACTTGTTAGAGATTTTTCTAACCGCACGTGTACGGTGTCAAGTTTTAATATAGAGTAGTAATGATGTCGAATCCACATGGAATAATTATCGAATTATTACTAAGTACTATAATATATTAGTCTAACTTTATTTAGAAATTCAATATATGATGGAGTTGATTATACTAAAACTACTAAAAATAAATCAAGAATTTGAAAATATCAATGAGTTTATCCAAATGATTAAATGAATTCTAGAGGTATGATGAATCTAGTTATCCCTTATGTTGTCAATATGGTTTATCAATCATCAATTACCAATTTATAAGTCAAGATTTCTACAATAATCATTCCCTCTCTCAAGTGCCAAATGATTTTAGATTCAATTGGGAAATCAATATCTCTATAAAAATCACCAATTAAAATCTCAATAAAAACTATGAATCTTGATAAAAGACTTCAAAGGATTCACAAATCTCTCAATTCTATGAAATCCTATGTTATGCAATTCCAAGGTCATGTATTCAATTACCTTTCTCAAGTGTCAAATCAAATACACCAAACAATCTAAATTATTGATCAAGTAATTAGAAGCAATAGATCCAAATAGTACAAATAAATTGATAGATCTAGATTGACAAACCACAATCTCAAAACATAAGTTCAAACATAGATTACATCATTCCTCTAGAATTATAGAGTTTAGCTCATGATTAAAGAAAATGAATCCATGAAAATACAATAATACATCTTACAAGATATGAAGAAAGCAACAAAATAAGAACAAGAGTAGAGGGATCTTCTCTATTTCTAGATGATAGAAGCCTCCAATCTTCTTCTCCAAATTCTTCTCAAGATGCCCAAATCCTTCTTCCTTGTCTTGTAGTTGTTTTATTCTCTTCCCAAGGGTTCCAAGATCCCTAATTTCAAGCCCCAAGACTAGTATATATAGTCCCCAAAAGTCCAAGAAAGGGGTAGGTGAACATAGGTTTTTTTCCCCGGGCGCCAAGGGGCGCCCAAGCGCATGAAGCATGCTGCGGCGCCATCAACTCACTCGCATTTTATCGCACGGCGCTGCGGTGCCAAAGAACTTACTAGTTCATTTTTTCGCTCGGGCGCTGCAGCGCCACATGCTTCGTCCCAACTCAGGCGCTGTCGCGGCCAGGGCGCCAGGGCGGCTGCAGGCCCGCCCGTCCTTGGCCAAAGTGCGATTTTTCCTTCTTTATACGCGATTTCTTCTTTCTTCAAGCCATTTTTCATCATTTTCTTCATTTCTCGGCTACCAAATCTGTATTGACTCTACATCGACTCTAATTGAAATACATTGGACTCTAACGACTCTAAAAACACCCAAAATAAAACCAAATTCTACTCTAAAATACTCAAATAAGTTGGTAAAATACCAACTTAACAGTTCCCTTTACATATACAGAAAAATGAACATGATTATGTAGTAAGTTTCCACTATATAAGCAATATATGTATTCTAGATATGCATTTTATTCAAACCAAGTATGTGTTATACTGAGCATCATACAATAACTAACTATGCATTGTGTTACAGTTATATATGCATCAAACAACAAATAATTATGCATCAAACAATAACTAACTATGCATTGTGTTACATTTATATATGCATCAAGCAACAAATAACTGTGCATATATCAACAACAACTAACTATGCATTATCTCATACTTGTATATGCATTAAACAACAACTAACTATACATTGTGTCATAACTACGTCAACGGTTAACTTTGCATTACCTCATTACTATCTATCCACCAAATAAAAGATGACTATGTAGTATCTTATAACTATGTATGCATTAATCAACAACTAACTATACAATGTCTCATAACTATCTATGCGGTATACTTATTCTAAATATATAGTAAAGTCACAATAATTATGTTAGAGAGAGAGAGAGATTTGATGGTTGCATTAATGACGATTTTTATGGGATTTATATATGTATAGAACGGGATTGATATGAATGAGATGTTTTCCATTTTTAGCCAGCGGATTTGGTGGGAAGTTTGTTACACATATTGTTATTTTACTTTATTACCCTTTTTATGTCAAAATTAATTATTTGATGTATTAATATTAATTCTAATATTATCCGTTGATTATTTAATGGTAGCGGTTGTGATTAGTTCTTACGGTCTCATGGTTAGGGGCTATCTCATTTGATCTAATATATATATATATATATATATATATATATAGGAGGGGATCCTGTGAGACCACCCCCCTAGGTTAGTCTATAGGACTAAATCTACACCATCCAAATAGTAAATCAATGGCCAAGATATATTACAATATATACAATATTTCATAAGTAAGTATACAACAGAAGGAATAAAATAGGAATCCATGAAATTAAATATAGTAACCGCTTCCTAAAAATTAGGGGACGTGATTTTGTATTGATCACATCCCCATAATCAAGCGATTCACCTTTTCTTTCTCTCCCTTCCCATTCGAACCTGCAAATTATTCAAATATGGCAATAAAATCGTGCAACAATTAATGAAAAGTATACAATTACACTAAACTAACTATACATTAAAATATTACTAAGTATACATAAATAATTAACTAAGTATACAATTACACTAAACTACCTGTACATTAAAACTTTACTAAGTATACGTAAACATTTAACTAAGTATACAATTACATTGAACTATCTATACATTAAAATAATACTAAGTATACGAAACATTTAACTAAGTATACAATTACATGAATTACTTATATAACTAAGTATACAATTCCATTGAACTAAGTATACAAATCCACAGAACTAAGTATACAAATTCACTAAACTACTTACTACACTACTTATATAACTAAGAATATGAATCCACTGAACCAAGTATACAAATCCACTGAACTAAATATACAATAAAACATGACTAAGTATACAAGTCCACTGAACTAAGTATACAATAAAACAATCGTTTCGCAAATATGGCGGAAAGAAGTATCAATTTTGAAAAAACGCTTGAAGTTGATGATTTTCCTCCCTAAAATCGGAGTAATCGAAAGGGTAGGATTATGTTTCCTTAAAAATAGCTAATCGTTAATTAACAAAAATTGATTAAATATAAAAGTACAATTATACTTATAAGCTAAATTAACTAAAATGGTCTACACCATCCAAAATTTTAAATCAAGAGTCCATAAGTGTTCTTATGGACTAACCAAAGGATTGGTCTCATTTGAACCAATCCCTATATATACCTGATTTTAGGTTAGTCCATAAGAACACTTATGGACTCTTGATTTAAAATTTTGGATGGTGTATATCATTTTAGTTAATTTAGCTTATAAGTATAATTGTACTTTTATATTTAATCGATTTTGTTAATTGGCGTTATTAGCTATTTTTAAGGAAACATAATCCTACCTTTTCGATTACCCGATTTTTAGGAGAAAAATCATCAACTTCAAGCGTTTTTTCAAAATTGATACTTCTTTTCGCCATATTTGTGAACGATCGTTTTATTGTATAAATAGTGTTTGATAAATGGTTTTATCATGATTTTGATGATTTTGTTTTTATACCAAAACAATGGTTTTAAAGGTTGTCCAAATACTCCTAAATGATTTAAAATGGTTTCAATATTTTCCGGAGTATTTCCTCAAGTTTAGTTTCGATAATATTGGACAACACTTTTAATGATTTTATGTCAATGGTTTCTTTCATTGAAACTATGTTTCTAAATGTTGTCCTAATATTCCCGAGTGGTCTAAAATGTTTTTTATGAATTTTTCAGAGTATTTATTGGAATTTATATCGGACAACACTTTTTGGATTAATGTGTTATTTCATCAAAACTATATTTCTAATGTTGTCCTAAATACTCCCGATCGGTTTAAAATGTTTTTACGAATTTTTTGGAGTATTTCTTGAGGTTTATTTTCGACAAAAATCGGACAACACTTCATGTGGGAGGTCGACCGGTCGACCAAAAGAGGCGACCGGTACCTGGGAACACATTTCAGAAACAGAACTCGCGAAACCTCAAAAACAGGTCAGGGTGACCGATCCAAGTAGGGGGCGACAGGTCGCACCCTTGGGCGACCGGTCGACCCCCTGGACCGGTCTCCCCGTTGTATTTTTGTTGTGTTCTTCTCAAATCTTATTTCTGCGCGACCGGTCGCCCTTAAGTTTGACAACAAAATTCTAACCGTTGTGCAGCAGACAACTTTTCCTTAAATTGTGGAATTGATTTCTAACAGCTATAATCTTGATTTTAATTGCAATTTTTTGTAGAAATCAGATTCCAAGAGGAGCCTATCAAGTATCAATCATCTCCTATAAATAGAGGAAGTTTTGAAGCACAACTATAAGAGAGAAAACTACAACACAACAAGATACACTCAAGAATACACTTGTTCTTACATTGTCTTATTTCTTGTTGTAATTTGCCTAGCTATTCACTTTCACATTCTTGAGGTCTAGGCTTTTCTTGATTACACTTGCACTCTATTGTATTATCAATTATCGAGTTGTAATCTTGAATTTGGGTAATCATTCAACACAAGATATCCTTGTGAGTGTTCTTGTGGTAAGAACACACTTGGGTGATCTAGGTGTTAGGTGTAAGAAGATTGTGGTAATCTTGTTGAGGTGTTGAAGAATTTGGTATTCTTCAAGGTTGAAGATGTGGTAATCTTCACAAGGTGTCGTTGGAGATTGTGGTAATCTTCAAGTGAGATTGTGGTAATCTCAAAGGTGGTGTTGAAAGAAGAGTGTGGCGCTCTTCTTCGAGGTGTTGTATTAATTTGTGGTAAATTAATAAAATCTTTTTTCTTTTTGAAATCCATCCCGGATATACTGGGGTGGTAGTAGATTAGGCCCTAGGTGGGTTGAACTACTATAAATCGATGCGTGTTGTTTACATTCCGCACCTTTATTATGTGTTTGAGCATTTGGTTCGAAAAAGAGGCGAAATCGAAAAGATGGAGATAATCTATTCACCTCTCTAGATTATCGTAGCGCTGGACTTACAAGTGGTATCGAGCCAAACTCTTTGGCAAGCTCGTTTCACATCGCGAGTGAAGAGAAACGATCGTCGGACTGAACGAAGCTCAACTTTCCTAAGCACCTCCACCACCAAGCCACCACTATTTGATTCCAAAAATTTTATATTTTGGAAAGAAAGAATGGAATGCTATTTACAAGGTTGCGGGTTTGATATTTGGAACACCGTCATAAATGGAGAACCCATTTCGATGATAGATACACCACACACCTCCAAAAGCCTCAAAGAGCTAAATGATGAAGAGAAGAAAATCATCTCTTTAAACGGTAAGGCTCTAAATATCTTGTATTGTTTATTTACTAATTTGGAATATGAACATATTGTAGGAATTCGATCGGCACATAAAGTATGGAAAAAATTAGAAGCCATCTATGGAGTATTTGCAAATGAAAGGAGTCAAACAAAAGCATCTACTTCTCAAAGGGATACAAGCTCAAATTTAAGGAACAAGCCTCTTACAACTTCCAACTATGAAGAAGTTGAATATTGTTTTATGGGCATCGAAGAAGAAAATGAGGTATGTCTTAAACCCTCTACTTCTTATGATATTGTTATTCAAAATGATTATAGTGATTTGCAAAATGATTTTGATGATCTTCAAAATGAATTCCAAAGTTTACTTGTTAAGTACAAAAATTTGAAAAAGGAATTCAATGTTTTGAAAAATGAAAAGGATAGTTTATTTACTTCCTATGAATCACTATCATGTGCTCACACCACCACACTTGACAAGGTTAGAAACCTTGAAAAAGAAAATAGTACTCTTGTTGAGGATATTAATTGCATGAAAAAGGATTTATTTAAATCCGACTTGAGTACCGATGAAATTGTTGATTGTTGTGATAATTCGAAACTAGAACTTGATCATAAGGTTAATGTTGTCAATCATATGAAAAAGAATCAAGTCTCTAAGCATGTTGGTCATTATGCTCCTAGAATTATTACATGCTTCTATTGCGGTAAAAAGGGTCATACGGTAAATACTTGTCGAGCTAGAAATAACTCTAATTATTGTTGGAGACCTAAAAGTCTCAAAGCTATCCTAAAGGACCCAAACACTTGAGGGTACCACAAAATAATATTTTATTAGGTACCCGGCGAAATAATAATCGAAGAAAATTCATGCCACCAAGGAAACATCAAATGAACATCTCATTTGATCAAAGAAGGAGAAAACATTTTCAACAAAGTCAATTTCCAAGAAGAGGATACAATCAACAATGGGAAGAACACAATCCTTGGAAATGGCAAAGACATCATCAACAAGATGATTTTCAAAGAAGAAGAGACTATCAACAATGGGAAGGCAACAAACCTTGGAAATGGAGTAATCAAAGAAGTCGTCATCAACAAAGTGACTTCTCAAGGGGAAGATATCATCAACAATGGGAATGACACAACCCATGGAAATGGCGTAATTGGTAACCCGTATCTCCCCATTTAAAATATGCATTTTATTTTGTTATGCATGTTTTTATTTGTGTCTTTATTGCAACATGAGTTTTCAATTATTGATTTTTTTGGTCTTCAATATATATGTGTGTTTTTAAAATTCTTTTGAAAAAGGAGACCTTATATGATGTTTTTAAAACTCTTGTGCATTTTTGTAGACTAAAGTGTGTTATCATCTCTTATGGATTTTTATGGCATGAGCTTACTTGTGATATCCCTTAGCCTACATTTTTATCATTATGATTTGTGCTAGATTTGTTTTAAGAATTATGTAGGATTTACATACTTTCACAAATGGTCATTTACGTCATTATTTGTCAAGAAAGGCATAAATTATCGAGGTACGTTTACTTGTGTTATTCTTACTCATATAGACTCGATATATATTACCATGTGCCTATGTGCCTATTTTTTATAGTATTTCATACAAGTGCCATTAAGAGGATTTTTAGATTTTTTGAAAGGCACTATTCTATATTTGATTGCACATTTTTGCTTTGACAACTTTTGTTCAAATACTTCTTTTAAATGAGGTCTCAATTATATGCTATCGGATTTTCAAATTCTAAAAGAGACCTTTTGTAGCTTTATTATGCTTATTTGAACTTGCATGATTTATTAGACTCTTGATGATCCTCTAAATGCATAGTATGTGTTTCTTGTTTCATGGTCTATATATATAATGTCTCTTACTACTATGCTCTTTTGCAAGATATTTTGTTATTGATGATTGAGACATGTTTTTACACTTGGGCTATTTTTATTCTTGATTATATAAGCGATGCCGTTAATGAGTTTGTTAAGTTGTGTAGATGAGAAATGAAGTACTCCAAATATTGGTTACCTCAAAATATTTGGATGTATATGTTTTATTTTGAACACCTTAGACAAATTGGATGCCCTATGATGATAGTAATAAAGTAGACAAAAAGGGTATTTCGGAACAAACTCGATGACCAAGGCAACATTGGTCGAACTAAGGCGAGGTTAGTAGCTCAAAGGTATTTTCAAGAAGAAGGTAATTGATTTTGATGTGACATTTGCACTCATAGCACATTTAGTTGCTATTTGCATTTTACTTGCCCATTCTTGTTTTAAGAAAATTTCAAGCTTTACAAAATGGATGTTTAATCCTATTTTCTTAATAGCTTTATTCTAGTAAGAGTCTATGTAAAACAACCTCCGGGGTTTAAATTTTTCTAGGCCAAATGACCTTTATAGAAGGCCTTGTATGGTTTCAAACAAGTACCCCATGTATGGTATGATAGACTTAGCTATTTTTGCTAAATGTTTTTACAAATGGTAAAGTTGATACTACTCTCCTTATTTTTTTTTGAAAAAGGGCAAGATTGTTTGCTTGTTTATATTTATGAGAATATTTTTGGTGCTACTAATGAATATTTTGTGCAAGAGATTCTTCTAAGTTGATGTAGGTGAACTCGAGATGAGCATGGTATCACATGATGGGGGAGTTCAAATTTCTTCATTGGACTTCAAATTAATCAATGCCAAGAAGGTGGTTATAAATTCACAATCAAAATATACAAAAATATCTTTGAAGATATTAGGCATTGAAGAAGGAAGAATCAACTCAACCTCTATGGCTACCAATGTAGAGATTAACAAAGGTTGAGAAAGACATATCGATTGACAAACAAATTCGAGGTATGTTTTCTTGTATTATTCCAATAGACTCGACATTTTATATGCCTTATGTCTATATGCTCGACTTCAAAAACTATCCCAACGAATCTCATTAAAGTGCCGTTAAAAGAAATTTTCAAATATTTGAAAGGCACTTCTTCGTATGACTTGTGTATCCAAAGCTTTAAAATTTTCTCATTTTTCGGGATAACAAGTCCAGTGAAAATTATTCAAAATATAGTTCGTCATAATCGAACTAAACATATTGAGATTCGATATCTTTCTAATGGATTGCGTTTTTAACAAAAACTTGAGATATGATTAAATCCCGTCTCAAAGTTAACTCGCGAATATTTGTTCATTTACCTCCGAGTATTTTACCTCATTTCGAGCTTGATTATGACATAATGTATATTGAATGAGCTCTACGTTTGCATTTTGCACGTTTTTAAAACTTATGGGCGAAAAATCGGATTTTTGGATCAAACTTCGGATTTTTCAAACAGAACCAAAAATGGGCTGCTAGAGGCAGGGGCCGACGGTCGCCCATGCCCTGGACCTCGCCTGATCGATTTTTACGGTTAAAAATGGTTACGTTTCCGCACTTAGTCATTTTGGCCTATTTTGTTCATTTTTGTCCCCTTTGCAATTTTCACACACAATTCACTTCAAATGAGTTTTGATGCATGAATTATATATTTTGGGGACTACCTAGCTCGATTATCATCATCATTGCTCGTCTTTACCGATCGAATGGTAAGAATTTCACTCTCTTTAGCTCAATTGGGTTGAACCCTTGAGTTTGTGGCTTATATGTATTTTTCTTGATGCAAATCCATATATTTTTGTGATGAGCTTATTGATTGTTGATGAATGATATTTATTAAATTGCATTTGGTGATGAAAAACTTGGCTTAATTTCATTTACAAGGGCTATATATATCTTTTCAAATTTTTTACGCCCGCCAAGTGTTCGATAAAATGTTTCAATGAAAAATTCATCATCTACATGATTCTCTCGATTTCAAAAGTCTTATATATTTATAGAGATCATATTTTGCTTATCAAATGATCTTTCATAAGCTTCTACAAGTCGTATGAGTCGACTCTTCCCTCCTATTTGGTTTATAAGCTTCAATGTTCAAATAGCTCGATACATCGGTTTAGTTGCGCACTTTGATATGAATATATGATGTATTTATCGTGCTAACATTCTTTTCGATGATTCCAAAGGGGGAGAAACAGGTTATATGCTCTTTAGCTCATAGAAGCTAAGATAAGCTCAACGAAAAGAAGCTATAAGCTATGGCTTCATATAGCCATAAGTTGTGGATTACATTTAGTCCACTTGGTGCATTATCGTTATGTATGAATCATGGTCCATTGGTTGTAGTATGGACTTATATACGGTTCTAATGATGTCTCTTTGATAGGGGGAGCATTTGTAATATATGTTTGAATCTCTCTACTCCCATCCTTGTGTTTATTGCACGGAATGTTGTCGCTCACAACGGATAGTTCTCTTTAACCAGTTAAATTGTTTTGGTTTCAAAATCGACCTCGTTAAAATTGTTTTGGTTTGTAATCATCAAAAAGGGGGAGATTGTTTGATAAATGGTTTTATCATGATTTTGATGATTTTGTTTTTATACCAAATCAATGGTTTTAAAGGTTGTCCAAATACTCCTAAATGATTTAAAATGGTTTCAATATTTTCCGGAGTATTTCCTCAAGTTTAGTTTCGATAATATTGGACAACACTTTTAATGATGTTATGCCAATGGTTTCTTTCATTGAAACTATGTTTCTAAATGTTGTCCTAATACTCCCGAATGGTCTAAAATGTTTTTTACGAATTTTTCGGAGTATTTATTGGAATTTATATCGGACAACACTTTTTGGATTAATGTGTTATTTCATCAAAACTATATTTCTAATGTTGTCCTAAATACTCCCGATCGGTTTAAAATGTTTTTACGAATTTTTTGGAGTATTTCTTGAGGTTTATTTTCGACAAAAATCGGACAACACTTCATGTGGGAGGTCGGATTCGTCGACCAAAAGAAGCGGCCGTACACTGGGAACACATTTGAAAATGTAACTCGCGAAACCTCAAAACAAGTCAGGTGACCGGTCCAGTAGGGGCCGACCGGTCGCACTTAGGCGACGGTCGACCACCCCCTGGACCGGTCTCCCCGTTGTATTTTTGTTGCGTTCTTTTCAAATCTTATTTCTTCGCGACTGATCGTCGCCTTAAGTTTGACAACAAAATTCTAACCGTTGTGCACAGACATCTTTTCCTTAAATTGTGGAATTGATTTCTATGACTATAATCTTGATTTTAATTTCAATTTTTGTAGAAATCAGATTCCAAGAGAGCCTATAAAGTATCAATCATCTCCTATAAATAGAGGAAGTTTTGAAGCACAACTATAAAAGAGAAAACTACAACACAACAAGATACACTCAAGAATACACTTGTTCTTACATTGTCTTATTTCTTGTTGTAATTTGCCTAGCTATTCACTTTCACATTCTTGAGGTCTAGGCTTTTCTTGATTACACTTGCACTCTATTGTATTATCAATTATCGAGTTGCAATCTTGAATTTGGGTAATCATTCAACACAAGATATCCTTGTGAGTGTTCTTGTGGTAAGAACACACTTGGGTGATCTAGGTGTTAGGTGTAAGAAGATTGTGGTAATCTTCTTGTTGAGGTGTTGAAGAATTTGGTATTCTTCAAGGTTGAAGATTATGGTAATCTTCACAAGGTGCCGTTGGAGATTGTGGTAATCTTCAAGTGAGATTGTGGTAATCTCAAAGGTGGTGTTGAAAGAAGAGTGTGGTGCTCTTTGAGGTGTTGTATTAATTTGTGGTAAATTAATAAAATCTTTTTTCTTTTTGAAATCCATCCCGGATATACTGGGGTGGTAGTAGATTAGGCCCTAGGTGGGTTGAACTACTATAAATCGACGCGTGTTGTTTACATTCCGCACGTTTATTATTGTGTTTGAGCATTTGGTTCGAAAAAGAGGGCGAAATCGAAAAGATGGAGATAATCTATTCACCCCCCCTCTAGATTATCGTAGCCGCTTGGACTTACAAATAGTTCAGTTAACTTGTATACTTAGTCATGTTTTATTGTATATTTAGTTCAGTAGATTTGTATACTTGGTTCAGTGGAATCGTATTCTTAGTTATATAAGTAGTTTAGTAAGTAGTTTAGTGAATTTGTATAGTTAGTTATGTGGATTTGTATACTTAGTTCAATGGAATTGTATACTTAGTTATATAAGTAATTCAGTGGAATTGTGTATTTAGTTCACTGTAATTGTATACATAGTTAAATGAAACTGTATACTTAGTAATATTTTAATGTATAGTTAGTTCAATGTAATTGTATACTTACTTAAATATTTATGTATACTTAGTAATGTTTTAATGTACATGTAGTTTAGTGTAATTGTATACTCTTCGCCAATTGTATGATATCTGCCATTGTAGAACTCTTTTTGAAACAAATGGATGATAACTCCTCGCCAATTATATGATATTCGTCGTCAATTTTTTTTTCGTGAAGATTGTTCTGTGGATTAATTGCAGGTCGATTGGAGTGATTATGGTGAATACAAAGGTGTTGATTATGGCGATACAGAGGTGTTGTTGAGAAGGAGACGTATTTGAGTGATTATATATGGTGAGTTGCGTGATTTATGGGGACGTGATCAATAACAGATCACATCCCTATTTTGTTGGAGGAGGTTACCATGTATAATTTCTTGGATTCCTATTTTACCCCTTCTGTTGTATACTTACTTATGAAACGTTGTATATATTGGTTTATATCTTGGCCATTGATTTATTATTTAGATGGTGTAGATTTGGTCCTATGGACTAACCTAGGAGGGTGGTCTAAAATCGCAAGATTGTGATTAAATCAAATTTTTCCCATTATTTCCGCTATTTTAAGGGTAAGATTGTAATTTTATAATTCAAATTAACTATCCCAGCGGTTTTTCTGGTATGTTTGACTTTTTGAAACCGTTTTTATGGGTGAGATCGTAATTGCCAGATTTAATGGTATTATTTAAGGAAGCAGTTTTTTTTCCATTTTTTTATTTTACTGTATAGTTAGGGTTCTTCTACTGGTTAAATAGCTATTAAATAACGTATATTTAGTTGTTTTGTTGCACTATTTTACGTCAATATGACATACTTGAGTATAATGTACTACATATTTAGTTATTCCATACTGCATAGATAATTTCTAGATAATGCATAGTTAGTTGATTTTTGTTGCATAGTTTGTGACACATTACATAGTTGGGTATATAAATTGTATATTTAGTTTTTTACACAACATAAATACCTTTTAGACAATGTATATATAGTTAGTTGATGTTTGCTGCATGGTTCCAAATATGCACTATCTTATAGTAATTTATGTAGTGTCCCCAAATTATTTTTGCACCATTTTCGATACGGAATTTACAAATTACAATATATAAAGTTTGGGTCGAATATAAACCACTTTCGAGTTCTTCATGATTGTTTCTTCATTTGGAACATAAATTATCTTCTTCTTCACGATTTTTTTTTCTTTGTAAAATCAGTCTATAAAGTGAGCTCCAGTTCGAATTCTTCATTGTTGTTTTTCATTTGAAAAAGAAATCGTCATCTTCTTTCACTGTTTTCTTCACAATTTGAGTTCTTCACAGTTTTTTTTTATTTTGTTAATGGAGGAATTGAGAGAGAGAGAGAGAGAGAGAGAGAGAGAGAGAGAGAGACGTGAGAGAGAAAGAGAGAGAGACGTGAGATTGAAAGATGTATGAGAGAGAAAGAGAATTGATTCCATTTTTGTAACTACTTTATTATGTTATTTTACCCTATTACACTTATATTGATTAAATTAATATTTTAATATTTTTTTTATCCATTAAATCACACTCATTGATCAATAACGGGGATGTTGAGATTAGTCATGTGTCTCACACTGCATAGTGCCTCACATGATCCTCCCTAAATATATATATATATATATATATATATATATATATATTTAATTTGTTCTCCAATAAGGGCCAGGTAGTATGAGTACTCTCTCTTTTGGCTCTCTGCTCCCTGTCACAGCCACAAAAACAATAAATATAGATTTCAAAGAAATAGCAGAAAGTTGGTTTTTGATTTCTTTTTTAAGTTGTTCCCAAAAGGAGCAATCAAGACTGAAAGTTTAGCCAGGACCACAATGAGGTGGGAAAAGTTTTGGAAACTATATATGTTTTATGGGATGTTTAATTCAACTTATTTTAAGATTTTATAAAATATTTTTAAATTAAATCTTGTTTTTTTATAAGATGTTAGCAATAATATTCACAAATAATATTATTAAAAAACAAAAGAGTATGTTATGATGTTCAAATAAGTTACATTATGCTGGAAATTATACAAAATACTTTACAATATTTTATAATATGACAAAATAATTTTTTTCCTTGACATCCCCTTTTAGATTTAAAGTTGAACTATCTTTTAATCAGTTTATCTTCAAATTAATCTCTTTATTTGAATCTTTTTCAGTTCAAAATCGAATTTCAATTCTATTGGACAATATTTCAATTTTGCATTGTGAATTCTGATCAAAATATATATAATTAGAGAAAATGGCTATTTCTACCCATTTTTGGATAAGAAAATACTTTTTACCCAACTTTTATAAAAATCATTTTTTTACCCATTTTTTCAATGAAATGTCATAAAAGCCCTTATTCTCTCTCTCTCTCTCTGTTTAAAAAATAATTTTTCTTTTATCTTTTCTTCTTCTTTCAAAAGATAACAATCTTCCTTTTTTTTCCTTTCATGTTTTCGATTTTTGAAGATTCAAGATACGATTGGAAATAAGTTTAAGTCAATTGAACCAAATTAATAGATTTCTTGCTTCAAATATTTATGTATAATGAGGGAGATCCACTTATTTTCGAGAGGAAAAAAAATGGAATGTTCAACATGGCACGATCGTGCCACCTTAAATGTGAGCACGATCGTACCCACCTCTTAATATTTTAAGGGTACGATCGTACCCGTCCTTTTGGGCACGATCGTACCCATCCCTTTATATTTCAGGGGTACGATCGTACCCGTCTTTTTGGGCACAATCGTACCCACCCCTTAATATTTCAGGGGGTACGATCGTACCCGTCCTTTTGGGCACGATCGTACCCATCAGTCTCCAGCCCATTTGGGCGGTACGACCGTACCCGCCCTTTTGGGCACGATCGTACCATCGGTCTCCACCCGTTAGGGGCGATGCACGATCGTACCCATTAGTCTCCAGCCCATTAGTAGGGGTACTTTAGTCATTGTGGGTAGAAAAGTTGGTTTTTATAAAATTGGGTAGAAAAGATGTTCTACTATCCATAGTGGGTTTTCTCAGACTAAAGGACAATTTTTAGGTTTCTCAACCAATCGACAAAATTTGGGCCTCTCCCATGACTCTTTCCAATACCATGGGTTATTCTCAGTGTTTCCATTCTTTCCAATACGAATTTTCCAACGTGTATTTCCCATTCTTCGCACTTTCAAATGACTTTTCCTCATTTATCTCTATTTATTGGCCATTTATCTATATATTATTACTTTTCACAAACTTCAACTATTTATATATGTTGCTTCTTGAATTATATTAAGTAAAATGTTAAAAAACATATTTCCCTTGCATTCAGCAGTACTGGACGTACTTTCTATATTTTTATATATTATATAATTATATAACTTATTTTTCCTCATCAAAGCTTACAATCCAATTTAACATATATTAAGACCCAACGTACACTTGGTGTAGCATATGTAAGACCAAATGTGTAGTTATGAACTAATTACCTAAATTTACAAGTAATATTCATCAGTCCAATAATTAAAAGTAGAGTTGTCAAATAGCACGGGTTGGTGGCACGGCCCCGTTGGGTTAGGGAAAAAATCGGGCCGCCCGGCCAAATAGTGACCACATTGTTATTTTTGTAGTACACATAAAATGTGTCCGATCGATCCCGACCAGACCTAGTGTTTCGGATTTAATGGGCAGTGTCAAATAGGTGTTTGATAAATGGTTTTATCATGATTTTGATGATTCTATTTTTATACAAAAACAATGGTTTTAAAGGTTGTCCAAATACTCCTAAATGATTTAAAATGGTTTTAATATTTTCCGGAGTACTTCTTCAAGTTTTATTTTCGACAAAATTGGACAACACTTTTAATGATTTTGATGATTTTGTTTTTATATCAAAACAATGGTTTTAAAGGTTGTCCAAATACTCCTAAATGATTTAAAATAGTTTTAATATTTTCCGGAGTATTTCATCAAGTTTTATTTTCAACAAAATTGGACAATATTTTTAATGATTTTTTGTTAATGTATTTTTACACCAAAACAATGTTTCTAAATATTGTCCTAATACTCCCGATTGGTCTAAAATGTTTTCTCTATTTTTCGGAGTATTTCTTGAAGTTTATTTTCGATATAAAATTGGACAACACTTTTGTTTTGAGGTCAACCGGTCGCCGTATAGGGCAACCCGTACTTGAAAGTTGTGCAAAACAGAAAACTTCATATTTGTAGAAAATGGTGAGGGTGACCGGTCACCCTATAGGGCGACCGATGACGTCGACCGGTCGACCTATAGGGCGACCGGTACCTGAAGGTTGGTTCAAATTTGCAAACTTCTCTGTTTCAATTTTTAGAAGAGGGCAACCGGTTGGACCCTAGGGTGACCGGTCGGACCCCCCGTCGACCGGTCGCCCTGTGTAAAAATGTGTTCTTATTTTCAAATGTCTGTTTGTGCGCGACCGGTCGCCCTATGGTTTGACAGCAAAATTCTAACCGTTGTGCAGCAGACCAACTTTCCTTAAATTGTGGGATTGATTTCTAACAGCTATATTCTTGATTTTAATTGCAATTATTTTGTAGAAATTAGTTCCCAAGAGGAGCCTATACATGATCAATCATTTCCTATAAATAGAGGAAGATTTGAAGCACAACAATAAGAGAGAAAACTACAACACAACAAGATACACTCAAGAATACATTTGTTCTTACATTGTCTTATTTCTTGTTGTAATTTGCCTAGCTATTCACTTTCACATTCTTGAGGTCTAGGATATTCTTGATTACATTGCACTCAATTGTATAATTCATTGTCGAGTTGTAATCTTGAATTTTTGGGTTATCATTCAACACAAGATATCCTTGTGAGTGTTCTTGTGGTAAGAACACACTTGGGTGATCTAGGTATTAGGTGTAAGAAGATTGTGGTAATCTTCTTGTTGAGGTGTTGAAGAATTTGGTATTCTTCAAGGTTGAAGATTGTGGTAATCTTCACAAGGTGCCGTTGGATATTGTGGTAATCTTCAAGAAGAGATTGTGGTAATCTCAAAGGTGGTGTTGAAGAAGAGTGTGGTGCTCTTCAAGGTGATGTTGTAAGTGTTTGATAAATGGTTTTATCATGATTTTGATGATTTTGTTTTTATACCAAAACAATGGTTTTAAAGGTTGTCCAAATACTCCTAAATGATTTAAAATGGTTTTAATATTTTCCGGAGTATTTCCTCAAGTTTATTTTCGATAATATTGGACAAACACTTTTAATGATTTTATGTCAATGGTTTCTTTCATTGAAACTATGTTTCTAAATGTTGTCCTAATACTTCCGATTGGTCTAAAATGTTTTTACGAATTTTTCGGAGTATTTATCGGAATTTATATCGGACAACACTTTTTGTATTAATGTGTTATTTTATCAAAACTATATTTATAATGTTGTCCTAAATACTCCCGATCAGTTTTAAATGTTTTTACGAATTTTTCGGAGTATTTCTTGAGGTTTATTTTCGACAAAAATCGGACAACACTTCATTTAGGAGGTCCGAGGTCGACCAAAAGAGGCGACAGTACACAGGAATAAGTTTCGTGAAACAAAACTTGAGAACTCTCAAAAATTGGTCGGTCAGAACCGGTTGCACATAGGCTCGACCGGGTCGAGGTGCACTTCGACCGTCGCCCTGTGTTAATTTGTTGCTATATGTTTCAAACTTCTATTTCGTGCGACCGGCCGCATCTATGCTTTGACAAAGAAAATTCTAACCGTTGTCTTGTGAGACATCTTTTCCTTAATTTGTGTGATTGATTTCTAACACTCTTTTCTTCAATTGCCTTGCAATTTTTTACAGAATTCATGTCCCCAAGAGGAGCGTATCATGTACAAGACATCTTCTATAAATAGAGGAAGAATTGAAGCAACACAATAAGAGAAAAAACTAAAACACAACAAGATACACTCAAGAATACACTTGTTCTTACATTGTCTTATTTCTTGTTGTAAATTGCCTAGCTATTCACTTTCACATTCTTGAGGTCTAGGCTTTTCTTGATTACACTTGCACTCTATTGTATTATCAATTATCGAGTTGTAATCTTGAATTTGGGTAATCATTCAACACAAGATATCCTTGTGAGTGTTCTTGTGGTAAGACCACACTTGGGTGATCTAGGTGTTAGGTGTAAGAAGATTGTGGTAATCTTTTTGTTGAGGTGTTGAAGAATTTGGTATTCTTCAAGGTTGAAGATTGTGGTAATCTTCAAGGAGTCTTTGTTGGAGATTGTGGTAATCTTCAAAGGGAGATTGTGGTAATCTCCAAGGTGTTGTTGAAGAAGAGTGTGGTGCTCTTCAAGGTGTTGTTGTAAGTTGGTGTTGTATTAATTTGTGGTAAATTAATAAAATCTTTTTCTTTTTGAAATCCATCCCGGATATACTGGGGTGGTAGAGGATTAGGCTCTAGGTGGGTTGAACCTCTTTAAATCGACGTGTGTTGTTTACATTCTGCACCTTTATTATTGTGTTTGAGCATTTGGTTCGAAAAAGAGGGCGAAATCGAAAAGATGGAGATAATCTATTCACCCCCCCTCTAGATTATCGTAGCCGCTTGGACTTACAAGTGGTATCAGAGCCAAACTCTTTGGCAAGCTCGTTTCACATCGCGAGTGAAGAGAAACGATCGTCGGCTACGAATGAAGCTCATCTTTCCGGCACCTCCACCACCAAGCCACCTCGGTTTGATTCCAAAAATTTTATATTTTGGAAAGAAAGAATGGAATGTTATTTACAAGGTTGCGAGTTTGATATTTGGAACACCGTCATAAATGGAGAATCCATTCCGATGAAAGATACACCACACACCTCCAAAGGCTTCAAAGAGCTCAATGATGAAGAGAAGAAAATCATATCCTTAAATGGTAAAGCTCTTAATATTTTACTTTGTTCACTTACCACTTTGGAATTTGATCATGTTGTAGGTATTCTATCGGCACATGAAGTATGGCAAAAATTAGAAGCTATCTATGAAGTATATGCAAATGAAAGGAGCAACTCAAAAGCATCTACTTCACAAATGGATACAACATCAAATCCAACAACATGGGATAAGCCTTCTACAACCTTCCATGATGAACAAGTTGAACAATGCCTCATGGGCATCAAAGAAGAAAACGAGGTAAGTTCTAAACCCTCTACTTCTTATGACAATGAATTGCAAAATGAATATAGTGATTTGCAAAATGATTATGATGAGCTACAAGATGAATTCCAAAACTTACTTGTTAAATACAAAAAATTGAAAAAGGAATTCATTGTTTTGAAAAATGATAAGGATAGTTTATTTACTTCCTATGAATCACTATCATGTGCTCACACCACCACTCTTGATAAGGTTAGAAACCTTGAGAAAGAAAATAGTACTCTTGTTGAGGATATAAATTGCTTAAAAAATGATTTATCTAAAATCGAAAACCGATAAGATGACCGATATTGTTGATTGTTGTGATAAATCTAAACTAGAACTTGATCATAAGCCTAAGGGTGTCAATCACATGAAAAAGAATCAAGTCTCTAAGCACATTGGTCATTATGCTCCTAGAATTATTATATGCTTTTATTGCGGTAAAAAGGGTCATACGGTAAATACTTGTCGGGCTAGAAATAGCTCTAATCATTATTGGAGACCTAAAAGTCTCAAAGATAATCCTAAAGGACCCAAACACTTGAGGGTACCACAAAATAATATTTTATTAGGTACCCGGCGGAATAATGATCAAAGAAAATTCATACCGCCAAGAAGGCATCAAATGACCGTTTCATTTGATCAAAGAAGGAGAAACTATTTTCGACAAAGCAAATTTCCAAGAAGAGGATATACTCAAAAATGGGAAGAATACAATCCTTGGAAATGGCTAAGACATCATCAACAAGATGATTTTCAAAGAGGAAGAGACCATCAACAATGGGAAGGTAACAAACCTTGGAAATAGAGTAATCAAAGAAGTCATCATCAACAAAATGACTTCTCAAGGGGAAAGATATCATCAACAATGGGAACGGCACAACCATGGAAATGGCGTAATTGGTAACCCGTATCTCCCCATTCGAATATGCATTTTATTTGTCTATTATGCATGTTTTTATTTGTGTCTTATTTGCAAAATGAGTTTTCATATATTTATTTTAAAATTAAGGTCTTCAATATATATTTGTGGTTTTAAAATATTTTGAAAAGAAGACCTTATATGATGTTTTTAAAAAACCCTTGTGCATTTTTAGACTCAAGTGGTTTATCATATCTTATGGATTTTTATGGCATGAGCTTACTTGTGATATCTATTAGCCTACACTTTTATCATAATGATTTGTTCTAGATTTATTTTAAGAATTGTGTAGGATTTACATTTTTCACAAATGGCCATCTACGTCATTATTTGTCAAGAAAGGCATAAACTATCGAGGTACGTTTACTTGTGTTATTCTTACTCTTATAGAACTCGATATATGTATTGCCATATACCTATGTGCTTGTTTTTCATAGTATTTCATACAAGTGTCATTAAGAGGATTTTTAGATTTTTTGAAAGGCACTATTTGATATTTGATTGCACATATTTGCTTTGTCAACTCTTGTTCAAATACTTCTTTTAAATAAGGTCTCAACTATATGCTATCGGATTTTCTAATTTCAAAAGAGACCTTTTATAGCTTTCTAAAGCTTATTTGAACTTGCATGATTTATTAGACTCTTGATGATATTCTAAATGCATAGTATGTGTTTCTTGCTTCATGGTCTATATAGTGTCTATTTCTACTATGCTCTTATGCAAGATATTTTGTGATTGATGATTGAGGCATATTTTTACACTTGGGCTACTTTTTCTTGCTTATATAAGCGATACCGGTAATGAGTTTGTTTAGTTGTGTAGATGAGAAACGAAGTACTCCAAATATTGTTACCTCAAAATATTTGGATGTATATGTTCTATTGTGAACACCTTATACAAATTGGATGCCCTATGATGATAGTAATGTAGTAGACAAAAAGGGTATTTCGGGACAAACTCGATGACCAAGGCAACATTGGTCGAAGGCGAGATTAGTAGCTCGAAGGTATTTTCAAGAAAAAGGTAAATGATTTTGATGTAACATTTGCACTCATAACACACTTAGTAGCTATTTGCATTTTACTTGCCCATTCGTGTTTTAAGAAAATTTCAAGCTTTATCAAATGGATGTTAAATCCAATTTTCTCAATGGTTTTATTCAAGAAGAAGTCTATGTAAAACAACCTCCGGGGTTTAAAATTTTTTCTAGGCCAAATGTTTTTTTTAAAAAGGCCTTGTACGGTTGATAGACTTAGCTATTTGTGCTAAATGATTTTACAAGGGGTAAAGTTGATACTACTCTCTTTGTTTTTGAAAAAGGGCAAGATTGTTTACTTGTGGATATTTATGAGAATATTTTTGGTACTACTAATGAATATTTGTGCAAGATATTTTTCCAAGTTGATGCAAGGTGTACTTGAAATGAGCATGATGGGGGAGCTCAATTTCTTGCTTGGACTTCAAATCATTCAATGCCAAGTAGATGGCTACATTTCAAAAGAACTCTTGAAGGAGTTAGGCATTGAAGAAGGAAGAATCATCTCAACCTCTATGGCTACCAATGAAGAAATTGACAAAGGTTGAGAAAGGCATGTCGGTTGACAAATAAATTCGAGGTATGTTTTCTTGTTTATTCCAATAGACTCGACATTTCATATGCCTTATGTCTATATGCTCGATTTCAAAAACTATCCCAAAGAATCTCATTAAAGTGCCATTAAAAGAAATTTTTAAATATTTGAAAGGCACTTCTTCTTATGACTTGTATATCTAAAGATTTAAAACGTTCTTATTTTTCGGGATAACAAGTTCGGTATTTATTATTCGTATTCAAAATATGGTTCGTCATAATCGAACTAAACATATTGAGATTCGAAAAAACTTTCTAAGGGATTGCGTTTTTATCAAAAACTTGAGATGTGTTTAATTTCGTCTCAAAGTTAACTCACGGACTTTTTAATCATTTACCGCCGAGTATTTTACCTCATTTCGAGCTTGATTATGACATAATGTATATTGAATGAGGTCTACGTTTGCATCTTGCACGTTTTAAAACTTAGGGGCGAAAAATCGGATTTTTGGATCAAACTTCGCAAAACAGAAAGAAGCAGGGGGCTGAAGGAGCTGAGGCCGACCGGTCGCCCTAGCCTCCGACCGGTCGCCCAGCCCTCCAACCGGTCGCCCCTGCCATTTTCAGAGTTAAAAATGGTTCTGTCATCTTAAACGTTATTTTGGTTCTTTTCTTCCAAAATCGAACCCCTTCGCATTTTTCACACACAATTCACCCAAAATGATTTCTTTCTTGTATATTCTATATTTTTGGGTTTATAGTACGAGATTATTATCCTTATTACTCGACTTCTCCGATTAATTGGTAAGAATTCTACTCCTTTATCTCAATTGGGTGGAACCCTTGAGAAAGTGCTTATGTATTGTTTTTTGTTGGAATTCTTGCAAAGTTGTGTTCTGAATTATTATTGTTGATGGATGAATGTTGGTTGAACTAATTTGGTGATGAAAATTTTTGGCTTAAACGAATTGCAAAGGCGTTATATTCTTTTAGTTTTATTCGACGCACGCCAAGTGTTCGACGAAATGTTTCAATGAAAAATTCATCACCTACATGATTCTCTTGATTTGAAAAGTCTTATATATTTATAGAAATCATGTTTTGCTTATCAAATGATCTTTCATAAGCCTCTACAATTCGTATGATTCGACTCTTCCCTCCTATTTGGTTTATAAGCTTCAATGTTCAAATAGCTCGATACATCGGTTTAGTTGCGCACTTTGATATGAATATATGATGTATTTATCGTGCTAACATTCTTTTTGATGATTCCAAAGGGGGAGAAACAGGTTATGAGCTCTTTAGGTCAACAGGTTATGAGCTCTTTAGCTCAAAGAAGCTAAGATAAGCTCAATGAAAAGAAGCTATAAGTTGTGGATCATATTTTGTCCACTCTTGGTGTATTATGGTTGTATATGTTTCTTAGTCCATTGGTTGTAGTATGGACGTATATATGGTTCTAATGATGTCTCTTTTGAGGAGGGGAGCTTTTAAGTTATTAATACTTAAGCTCAATATTGAAAAGCTAAGCTTTTAGCTTTTGATTAAGTTGCTTCTATATAACTCTTGTTGTGCATGTTGATAAGGGGAGCATTTGCTATATGTGTTTGAATATCTCTACTCCCATCCTTGTGTTTTTATTGCATGGAATGTTGTCACTCACAACGGATAGTTCTCTTTAACCGGTAAAATTGTTTTGTTTTTAAAATCGACCTCGTTAAAATTGTTTTGGTTTGTAATCATCAAAAAGGGGGAGATTGTTTGATAAATGGTTTTATCATGATTTTGATGATTTTGTTTTTATACCAAAACAATGGTTTTAAAAGTTGTCCAAATACTCCTAAATGATTTAAAATGGTAATTTTAATATTTTCCGGAGTATTTCCTCAAGTTTATTTTCGATAATATTGGACAAACACTTTTAATGATTTTATGTCAATGGTTTCTTTCATTGAAACTATGTTTCTAAATGTTGTCCTAATACTTCCGATTGGTCTAAAATGTTTTTACGAATTTTTCGGAGTATTTATTGGAATTTATATCGGACAACACTTTTTGTATTAATGTGTTATTTTATCAAAACTATATTTATAATGTTGTCCTAAATACTCCCGATCGGTTTAAAATATTTTTACGAATTTTTTGGAGTATTTTTTGAGGTTTATTTTCGACCAAAAAACGGACAACATTTCATTTAGGAGGTCGACCGGTCGACCAAAGAGGCGACCGTGCACTGGGAACAAGTTCGTGAAACGAAACTTGAGAACTCTCAAAATTGGTCAGTGCAACCGGTTGCACATAGGCTCGACCAGTCGAGATGCACTTGACCGTCGCCCGTGTTAATTTGCGCTATATGTTTCAAACTTCTATTTATGTGCGACAAATCGCAATCCTATGCTTTGACAAAGAAAATTCTAACCGTTGTCTGCCAGACATCTTTTCCTTAATTTGTGGGATTGATATCTAATGACTCTTTTCTTCAATTGCCTTGCAATTTTTACAGAATTCATGTCCCCAAGAGGAGCCTATCATGTACAAGACATCTTCTATAAATAGAGGAAGAATTGAAGCAACACAATAAGAGAAAAACTACAACACAACAAGATACACTCAAGAATACACTTGTTCTTACATTGTCTTATTTCTTGTTGTAAATTGCCTAGCTATTCACTTTCACATTCTTGAGGTCTAGGCTTTTCTTGATTACACTTGCACTCTATCTATTGTATTATCAATTATCGAGTTGTAATCTTGAATTTGGGTAATCATTCAACACAAGATATCCTTGTGAGTGTTCTTGTGGTAAGAACACACTTGGGTGATCTAGGTGTTAGGTGTAAGAAGATTGTGGTAATCTTTTTGTTGAGATGTTGAAGAATTTGGTATTCTTCAAGGTTGAAGATTGTGGTAATCTTCACAAGGTCTTTGTTGGAGATTGTGGTAATCTTCAAAGGGAGATTGTGGTAATCTCCAAAGGTGTTGTTGAAGAAGAGTGTGGTGCTCTTTCAAGGTGTTGTTGTAAGTTGGTGTTGTATTAATTTGTGGTAAATTAATAAAATCTTTTTCTTTTTGAAATTCATCCCGGATATCTTTGGGGTGGTAGAGGATTAGGCTCAGGTGGGTTGAACCTCTTTAAATTGACGTGTGTTGTTTACATTCCGCACCTTTATTATTGTGTTTGAGCATTTGGTTCGAAAAAGAGGCGAAATCGAAAAGATGGAGATAATCTATTCACCCCCTCTAGATTATCGTAGCGCTTGGACTTACGAAGAAGGTGTTGTATTAATTTTGGTAATTAATAAAATCTTTTTTTTTTTTGAAATCCATCCCAGGAATCTTGGGGTGGTAGAGGATTAGGCCCTAGGTGGGTTGAACCTCTATAAATCGACGTGTGTTGTTTACATTCCGCACCTTTATTATTGTCTTTGAGCATTCAGTTCGAGAAAGAGGGTAAAATCGAAAAGATGGAGATAATCTATTCACCCCCCCTCTAGATTATCGTAGCCGCTTGGACTTACAAGTGGTATCAGAGCCAAACTCTTTGGCAAGCTCGTTTCACATCGTGAGTGAAGAGGAACGATCATCGGCTACGAACGAAGCTCGTCTTACCGGCACCTCCACCACCAAGCCACCACTATTTGATTCCAAAAATTTTATATTTTGGAAAGAAAGAATGGAATGCTATTTACAAGGTTGCGGGTTCGATATTTGGAACATCGTCATCAATGAGAATCCATCCCGATGAAAAACACAACATACACCTCCAAAGATCTCAAGAAGCTCAATGATGAAGAAAAGAAAATCATCTCCTTAAATGGTAAGGCTCTAAATATTTTGTATTGTTCACTTACTAATTTGGAATATGAACTTATTGTAGGAATTCGATCGGCTCATGAAGTATGGCAAAAATTAGAAGCCATCTATGAAGTACATGCAAATGATAGGAGCAACTCAAAAGCATCTACTTCTCAAAGGGATACAAGGTCAAATCTAAGGAACAAACCTTTTTCAACTTCCAACTATGAAGTAGTCGAACAATGTTTTATGGGCATCGAAGAAGAAAATGAGGTATGTCTTAGACCCTCTTCATCCTATGATATTGTTATACAAAATGATTATAGTGATTTGCAAAATGATTTTGATGACCTTCAAAATGAATTCCAAAGCTTGCTTGTTAAATACAAAAACTTGAAAAAGGAATTCATTATTTTGAAAAATGATAAGGATAGTTTATTTACTTCCTATGAATCACTATCATGTGCTCACACCACCACTCTTGATAAAGTTAGAAACCTTGAGAAAGAAAATAGTACTCTTGTTGAGAATATTGATTGCATGAAAAAGGATCTATTAAAATCTAACTTGAGTACCAATAAAATGTCCAATATTGTTGATGTTCATAATTGTGATAAAGGACTTGATCATAAGCCTAATGTTGTTAATCATATGAAAAAGGATCAAGTCACTATGCATATTGGTCATTATGCTCCTAGAATTATTACTTGTTTTTATTGCGGTAAAAAGGGTCATACGGCTAATTCTTGTCGAGCTAGAAATAGCTCTAATTATTGTTGGAGACCTAAAAGTCTCAAGACTAATCCCAAAGGACCCAAACACATGAGGGTACCACAAAACAATGTCATATTAGGTACCCGGCGAAATAATGATCAAAGGAAATTTGCACCGCCAAGAAGACATCAAATGACCATTTCATTTGATCAAAGGAGAAAACATTTTCAAAGCCAATTTCCAAGAAGATGATATAATCAAAAATGGGAAGAACATAATCCTTGGAAATGGCAAAGACATCATCAAGATGACTTTCAAAGAGGAAGATATCATCAACAATGGGAACGGCACAACCCATGGAAATGGCGTAATTGGTAACCCGTATCTCCCCATTCGAATATGCATTTTATTTGTCTATTATGCATGTTTTTATTTGTGTCTTATTTGCAAAATGAGTTTTCATATATTTATTTTAAAATTAAGGTCTTCAATATATATTTGTGGTTTTAAAATATTTTGAAAAGAAGACCTTATATGATGTTTTTAAAAAAACCCTTGTGCACTTTTGTAGACTAAAGTGTGTTATCATCTCTTATGGATTTTTATGGCATGAGCTTACTTGTGATATCTCTTAGCCTACACTTTTATCATTATGATTTGTGCTAGATTTATTTTAAGAATTGTGTAGGATTTACATATTTTCACAAATGGCCATTTACGCCATTATTTGTCAAGAAAGGCGGCATAAATTATCGAGGTACGTTTACTTGTATTATTCTTACTCTTATAGACTCGATATATATATTGCCATGTGCCTATGTGCTTGTCTTTTATAATATTTCATACAAGTGTCATTAAGAGGATTTTTAGATTTTTTTGAAAGGCACTATTCGATATTTGATTGAACATATTTGCTTTGTCAACTTTTGTTCAAATACTTCTTTTAAATGAGGTCTCAACTATATGCTATCGGATTTTCAAATTTCAAAAGAGACCTTTTGTAGCTTTCTTAAGCTTATTTGAACTTGCATGATTTATTAGATTCTTGATGATCTTCTAATTGCATAGTATGTGTTTCTTACTTATATATTGTTTTTTTTTCACTATGCTCTTATGCAAGATATTTTGTGATTGATGATTGAGGCATGTTTTTACACTTGGGCTGTTTTTTCTTGCTTATATAAACGATTCCGGTAATGAGTTTGTTAAGTTGTGTAGATGAGAAATGAAGTACTCCAAATATTAGTTACCTCACAATATTTGGATATAAATGTTCTATTATGAACACCTTAGATCAATTGGATGCCCTATGATGATAGTGATGAAGAAGATAAAAAGGGTATTCCGGAACAAACTCGATGACCAAGACAAGGTTAGTAGCTCGAAGGCATATTCAAGAAGAAGGTAATTGATTTTGATGTAACATTTGCACTCATAGCACATTTAGTAGTTGTTATTTGCATTTTACTTGCCCATTCTTGTCTTAAGAAAATTTCAAGCTTTACCAAATGGATGTTAAATCCAATTTTCTCAATAGTTTTATTCAAGAATAAGTCTACATAAAACAACCTCCGGGGTTTGAAAATTTTTCTAGGCCTAATGATGTTTATAAACTTAAAAAGGCCTTGTATGGTTTAAAGCAAGCACCCCGTGCATGGTACGATAGACTTAGCTCTTTTCTTTTGCAAAATGGTTTATTAAGGGGTAAAGTTGGTTATATAACTCTCTTTGTTTTCGAAAAATGGCAAGATTGCTTACTTGTGCAAATTTATGTTGATGATATTATCTTTGGTGCTACTAATGATTCTTTGTGCAAGAAATTCTCTAAATTGATGAGAGGAGAACTTGAGATGAGCATGATGGGGGAGCTCAATTTATTGCTTGGACTTCAAATTATTCAGTGCCAAGAAGATGGTTATATTTCAAAAGAACTCTTAAAGGAGTTAGGCATTGAAGAAAGAAGAACCATCTCAACCTCTATGGCTACCAATGTAGAGATTGACAAAGGTTGAGAAAGGCATATCGACCTACAAACAAGTCCGAGGTACGTTTTTCTTTTATTATTCCCATAAACTCGACATTTTATATGCCTTATGTCTATATGCTCGACTTCAAAAACTATCCCAACGAATCTCATTAAAGTGCCGTTAAAAGAAATTTTCAAATATTTGAAAGGCACTTCTTCGTATGACTTGTGTATCCAAAGCTTTAAAACGTTCTTATTTTTCGGGATAACAAGTCCGGTGAAAATTATTCAAAATATGGTTCGTCATAATCAAACTAAACATATTGAGATTCGATATCTTTTTTTAAGGGATTGCGTTTTTAACAAACACTTGAGATGTAATTAAATCCCGTTTCAAAGTTAACTCGCGGACATTTGTTCATTTACCGCCGAGTATTTTACCTCATTTTGAGCTTGTTTATGACATAATGTATATTGAATGAGGTCTACGTTTGCATTTTGCACGTTTTTTAAACTTAGGGGCGAAAAATAGGATTTTTGGATCAAACCTCGGATTTTTCAAACATAACTAAAACAGTGGGCTGCCAGGGCAGGGGCCGACCGGTCGCCCATGCCCTGGACCGGTCGCCCTGAACGATTTTTTTGTTAAAAATGGTTATGTTTCCAGACTTAGCCATTTTGGCTTATTTTGTCCATTTTTCGTCCCCTTCGCCAATTGCACACAAATTTCACTCCAAATTTGTTTTGTTGCATACATTTCATATCTTGGACCTATTTAGGCTTGATTATCATCATCATTGTTCGTCTTTACCGTCTTAATGGTAAGAATTCTACTTCCTTATCTCAATTGGGTTGAACCCTTGAAAACTTGGCCTATATGTATTTTTTTGATGAAATTTGTATATGTTTGTGATGAGATTGTTATTTATGATATATTGTATTGTGTTTAAACTGATTTGGTGATGAAAAACTTGGCTTGATTGCATTTACAAGGGCAAATATATATCTTCAATTTTGACGCCCGCCAAGTGTTCGATAAAATGTCTCAATGAAAAAATCATCACCTACATGATTCTCTCGATTTCAAAAGCCTTGTATATTTATAGAGATCATGTTTTGCAAATCAAATGAGTCTTAATAAGCTTCTACAAGTCGTATGATCGACTCTTTCCTCCTATTTGGTCTATAAGCTTCAATGTTCAAATAGCTCGATACATCGGTTTAGTTGCGCACTTTGATATGATTATATGATGTTTTCATCGTACTAACATTCTTTTTGATGATTCCAAAGGGGGAGAAACAGGTTATAAGCTTATTAGCTCATAGAAGCTAAGTTAAGCTAAACAAAAGAAGTTATAAGATATGGCTTCCTAAAGCCATAAGTTGTGCATTATACTTAGTCCAATTGTTGTATGATGGACTCATATACTTGTCTAATGATGTTTTGTTGACAGGGGGGCTTATAAGCTCTTGTACTTAAGATCAATATGTAAAAGCTAAGCTTTTAGCTTGTGGTTGATTGCTTTTACATTACTCTTATTGTGCATATTGATAGGGGGAGCTTTTACTATATGTTTGAATATCTCTACTCCCATCCTTGTGTTTATATTGCATGGAATGTTGTCGCTCACAACGGATAGTTCTCTTTAACCGGTAAAATTATTTTGTTTTCAAAATCAACCTCGTTAAAATTATTTTGGTTTGTAATCATCAAAAAGGGGGAGATTGTTTGATAAATGGTTTTATCATGATTTTGATGATTTTGTTTTTATTCAAAAACAATGGTTTTAAAGGTTGTCCAAATACTCCTAAATGATTTAAAATGGTTTTAATATTTTCCGGAGTACTTCTTCAAGTTTTATTTTCGACAAAATTGGACAACACTTTTAATGATTTTGATGATTTTGTTTTTATATCACAACAATGGTTTTAAAGGTTGTCCAAATACTCCTAAATGATTTAAAATGGTTTTAATATTTTCAGGAGTATTTCTTCAAGTTTTATTTTCGACAAAATTGGACAACATTTTTAATGATTTTTTGTTAATGTATTTTTACACCAAAACAATGTTTCTAAATGTTGTCCTAATACTCCCGATTGGTCTAAAATGTTTTCACTATTTTTTGGAGTATTTCTTGAAGTTTATTTTCGATATAAAATTGGACAACACTTTTGTTTTGAGGTCAACTGGTCGCCATATAGTGCAACCCGTACCTGAAAGTTGTGCAAAACATGTTTGCAGAAAATGGTGAGGGTGAAAATCACCCTATAAAGGCGTGACGTCGACCGGTCGACCTATAAAGGCGGCCAGAGTGATGTTGACCGGTCGTAGGCGGCGGCGCACTGAAGGCTGGTTCAAATTTGCAAACTTCTCTGTTTCGATTTTTGAAGAGGCAACCGGTTGGACCCTAGGGTGACCGGTCGGACCCCGTCAACACCTACGCCTGTGTAAAAATGTGTTCTTATTTTCAAACGCGTCTATTTGTGCGACTGAATGGTTTGTGACAAAATTCTAACCGTTTGCAAACTTTCCTTAAATTGTGGGATTGATTTTAACAGCTATATTCTTGATTTTAATTGCAATTGTTTTTGTAGAAATCAGTTCCCAAGAGGAGCATATACATGATCAATCATCTCCTATAAATAGAGGAAGATTTGAAGCACAACAATAAGAGAGAAAACTACAACACAACAAGATACACTCAAGAATACACTTGTTCTTACATTGTCTTATTTCTTGTTGTAATTTGCCTAGCTATTCACTTTCACATTCTTAAGGTTTAGGCTATTATTGATTACACTTGCACTCAATTGTATAATTCATTAGTTGTAATCTTGAATTTTTGGGTTATCATTCAACACAAGATATCCTTGTGAGTGTTCTTGTGGTAAGAACACACTTGGGTGATCTAGGTATTAGGTGTAAGAAGATTGTGGTAATCTTCTTGTTGAGGTGTTGAAGAATTTGGTATTCTTCAAGGTTGAAGATTGTGGTAATCTTCATAAGGTGTCGTTGGAGATTGTGGTAATCTTCAAGAAGAGATTGGTAATCTCAAAGGTGGTGTTGAAGAAGAGTGTGGTGTTTCTTCCAAGGTGATGTTGTAAGGTGTTGTATTAATTTTGGTAATTAATAAAATCTTTTTCTTTTTGAAATCCATAAATCTTAAATCGACGGTGGTGCACCTCTATATAAGTAGTTAGTAAGAGGAAGAGGTGGGTTGAAGCGTGTGTTGTTTACATTTCGCACCTCTATATAAGTAGTTTAGTAAGTAATTTAGTAAATTTGTATACCTAGTTCTGTGGATATGTATACTTAGTTCAATGGAATTGTATACTTAGTTATATAAGTAATTCAGTGTAATTGTATACTTAGTTAAATATTTTTGTATACTTAGTATTATTTTAATGTATAGTTAGTTCAATGTAATTGTATACTTAGTTAAATATTTATGTATACTTAGTAAAGTTTTAATGTACATGTAGTTTAGTGTAATTGTATACTTAGTTAATTGTTTATGTATATTTAGTAATGTTTTAATGTATAGTTAGTTTAGTGTAATTGTATACTTTTAATTAATTGTTGCACGATTTTGTTGCCATATTTGAATAAATTGCAGGTTCGAATGGGAAGAGAGATAAAGGAAAGGGGAATCGCTTGATTATGGGGACGTGATCAATACAAAATCACGTCCCTAATTTTTTTTACATTATATTTAATTTTTCTGGATTCCTATTTTATCCCTTCATCGTTGTATACTTACTTATGAAATATTGTATATATTGTAATATATCTTGGCCATTGATTTACTATTTGGATGGTGTAGATTTAGTCTTATGGACTAACCTAGGAGAGTGGTCTCATAGGATCCCCTCCCTATATATATATATATGTATTTTACCCATTTTCTAGAGGAAGAAAAAAAGAAGACCATTTAACTTTACTCTCACATTTTTTTATTTAGGGATAATTACAAAAATCCATGAGGTTCGGTCTATTATAAAAAAAAAACTTGCGTAGGAATGGTAATTTTCTCTGAACCCGACAGAGGATACAGTACCTAACCCTAATGAAGGAGGCTATGAAGAGTATTTTTGAACCCGATTAAATAAATGAGTACGTGGGTATGAGGATTTTTAGGTAAGGGTATGAATGTGGGTCTAGGTACATCTTACCCATACGGCCCATACCCTATTCGGTTAATTAATTAAATAATAATATTATAATCTTACCCATAATACCTATTCGATATAAATATATATAATATATCTACATATATATTATTTATAATTTTTTACATATATATTTTTTATTTGTACAAATCTATTTATTAATATTTTAATAAAAGGTTTTTTTCCCAAATCCCAACTAAAATCTACTAACCCACGTGTTTTATTCTTTCTAATATATATATATATATATATTAAATATTTAGTTCGCTAATTCTTATCTTTTTTTCCTTTATTATTCTCTTAACAATTTAGTAAATATCTATAGCCTCGTTGAAATAACTCAAATTTCTCTTAAAAAAAACTCAAATTTGAAAAAAATACAATTGTAAATGGTAACAGGGTATGTGTAGGGTATGGATATACGATCCTCCGATGTGTATGGGGGTGAGTATGAAAATTGAATATATGATGGGTATGGGGATGTGGATGGATATGAATATTATAAATCGGGATGGGGATGGAGGATATGCAATCCTATCCGAATCCTACCCATTGTCATCCCTATCCTTGAGGTTTGAGTCTATCATATATTAAATTCCTTCATAAACAAAAAATATTTCCAAAACTCCCTGATAGTTATAGAAATGTTACCATTACCCCTTAAAATTAAAAAAGAAGGAAGCATGAGGAGGCATTTTGTAATTTTGAAACATTTCCGGTTTTTTTTTTTTTTTTTTGTAATTAGTCCAAACCTCAGGGTCTTTTTTTTAATTATCCCTTTTATTTATTGATGAGATGGAGGGACAGGACCATGATAATTATTAGTACACACAAGTCTTTAATCATTACTTGATACTTTCTGCACTTAAAAACTTTTAATGCTAGGCTATGTTTTGATAATGTTTTTTTTTACTTATTTCCCCTCACCCCTCTGATCTAAAAAGTTTGTTCATACCAATATAAAATATGTTGGGGGATATGTTCTCTTAATTTCAGACATGATGACTATACTAAAATGTAATACCATAATTCATGATATGTTGCATAAGCATAGGTTATTTTAATGTTGAATATTTATTGAAGTTCATCTAAAGGGTTTGCACATTATACCACCTGCTAATAGCATCATTGCAAAAGCAAATGAGGCAAAGATTCTATGTATGACACACTGGGTTACATTTTTTTTATGAATATATATATATATATATATATATATATATAGGGATGAGATCCTATGAGACCATAGCTATAGGTAAGAATATAAGACTCAATCCACATCATCCAACAAAAAGGCTAAAATTTGATGGGATTTTTTAGTAATAAAAAATGGTGGGGATCAAATAAGGGTACAATAGGAACATCAATTTCAGCCTAAAAAATTGTTTCCCTGAAATCAGGGAATGAGATCTTACCATCAATAATTGTTTCCCTGAAATCAGGGAATGAGATCTTACCATCCATAACTGTTTTCCTGAAATCAGGGAATGAGATCTTACCATCAATAATATATACGACATTGGCAAACTAAACACACATAATCAGATGCTTAAATATACATATCCTATACACTATGTCAATTTATAGGTGTTGTACATAATTCTATGCCTAAACCCACAATATCTGCAACCTATTTATACATTATATGTGTTTACACTATACTTCATTTTTATGTGACAATAGTTGAACCATTATATGCACAAGTGTTTAAATAACATATTCTTATGTGTAAATGAACAAATTTCTATAACCACTTATACAATTTTATTGACTATTTGTACAAAATACATCTAATATACATTGTATGGATTTTATACATAATCCTATGCTTAAATATAAGGAATTTAATAACTACTTAACCAAAATATATAGCCTACTTAACTATACATAATTTTATTCATAAACACATAAAACGTTGTAACTACATATACAATATTAAAGTTAAATGACAACATACGGACCAAGTGTACATAAAAAATGCAAAATTATATTGATTAAAAAGAAAACAACCCATGTCGTGATCCATTCGTATCCATAATCAACGAAACATCTAAGTTATACAAAAAAAACATAGAACACTAACTATACAAAAAGATGAGCAGAAATATACATTGTACATTGTACATTGTCTATTAAAATAGCACTACAATATTTTCTTCCCAGTCCAAAACTTTTTGGCTTCTTCCAAACACCTGTCCTTTTGCTCATTGTTGTGGTGGAGGATTATTGCAGCCGCATACTTCGTGCGCAACATGGACAGTTGATTTATACAGTCTAGACGGGTGCATTTACGGACAACACTTGCCATTTGCGGACATCCTTTTTCCCATTGTTATCTGTCATTTAGTTGATTAAACAAACCTACAAAAAAATATAGCACCAATTATTATACAAAAAATACAACTAACAATACATTTTAACAAAACTAAATATACATTACTCTATAGCTAAATATACATAATTCCTCGGACAAAGTAACAAAAAACAGTGTTCTATAACTAAATACACATTATTACATAACTAAACACACATTATTCTATAGCTAAAAACACATAATTCCAAAACATATATAGATGCTCGCACAAAGCAACAAAATACAGTGTTCTATAACTAAATACACATTATTACATAACTAAACACACATTATTCTATAGCTAAATACACATGATTCCAAAACAAATATACATGCTCGCACAAAATACAAAAAACAGTGTGCTATTACTAAACAAACATTATTACATAACCGAAAAACACATAATTCTACATCTAAAAAAACCCTTATCATTAAAAAAAAAAGTTATATTAAAAGACCATCTAATTGTTGCCCTCATTCTTCTCTGTTATTAAAACAAACATTAGTCAGATTCACTCAATATCTCCGCAGATGTAAGAAAGGCAACGCCATATTCTTCTCCAATAATCCTTTTGTGATGTATAGAATTCTTCTAATTGTTCCTGTTCTTATGCTTCTTCCTTTCCAAGCTACATCTCATTCAACAATCCCACAAAATTAAAACCAACATTTACTGTAAATAATTTCACAAGTTGTATTGTGTGAGATCAAGACCTGCATCGTAATTCTTGGCCGAAGTTTAATGTAAGTTATGAAACATAATGCATAAACTCTTATTCCCAAACACAAATTTACAGAAGAGTAAAAACTAATTTGACGTAGAAAAGAATTACAAATCCCATACAAAAATAAAACCCACATAATATATATAAACAAATAAGAACAATAGAAATCGATAATAAAACCCAAATCCCTAACATCAAGAAACACCAAAATCAAAAAGAAAAAAAATCACAAAAACTTACAATGTTTTGTGCGAGACCGACCATGAGATGAAATTTTAATGATTGGAGCCCCGACCTGATGAAGAGAGCGGGGTTAAGAACCGGTACAATGGTTTCAAAATTTTACAAAGGGAACGATGGAGCATGAGGCGATCAAGAGAGAAGAAGAAACGGTATTTTGAAAAAGGGGGAGAGAAAAACGCAGATAGTGATAATCGTGATTCAATTACCAAATTCAAAATAGGATTTACAGCTATATCCTTTTCAATTAAAAGACAGATTACTTTCCTACCCTTGTTTGCCACCACCATGACTAAAATAGATGGGTAAAATGACCACCGATTATTAAATCAAATGGCCTGGGGATGGCCTCACGTTTCTTACCTAAAGCCTGGCTCATTGATCATTGCCCTATATATATTCATAAAAATAATGTAACCCAGTGTGTCATACATAGAATCTTTGCCTCATTTGCTTTTGCAATGATGCTATTAGCAGGTGGTATAATGTGCAAACCCTTTAGATGAACTTCAATAAATATTCAACATTAAAATAACCTATGCTTATGCAAACATATCATGAATTATGGTATTACATTTTAGTATAGTCATCATGTCTGAAATTAAGAGAACATATCCCCCAACATATTTTATATTGGTATGAACAAACTTTTTAGATCAGAGGGGTGAGGGGAAATAAGTAAAAAAAACATTATCAAACATAGCCTAGCATTAAAAGTTTTTAAGTGCAGAAAGTATCAAGTAATGATTAAAGACTTGTGTGTACTAATAATTATCATGGTCCTGTCCCTCCATCTCATCAATAAATAAAAGGGATAATTAAAAAAAAAGACCATGAGGTTTGACTAATTACAAAAAAAAAAAAAAAAATTGGAGATATTTCAAAATTACAAAAAGCCTCCTCATGCTTCCTTCTTTTCTTAATTTTAAGGGGTAATTGTAATATTTCTATAACTATCGCAGGAGTTTTTGAAATATTTTTTTGTTTATAAAGGAATTTAATATATGATAGACTCAAACCTCGCCGATATAGTGATTAAATTTATATCTGACAGATTACATATCCTCCATCCCCATCCCGATTTATAATATTCATATCCATCCACATCCCCATACCCATCATATATTCAATTTTCTCATACTCACCCCCATACACACCTGAGATCGTATATCCATACCCTACACATACCTGCTACTATTTACAATTGTATTTTTTTCAAATTTGAGTTTTTTTAAGAGAAATGAGTTATTTCAAATAAGCTTATAGATATTTACTAAATTGTTAAGAGAATAATAAAAGAAAAAAAGATATGAATTAGTGAACTAAATATTTAATATATATATATATATATATATATTAGAAAGAATAAAACACGGGTTAATAGATTTTAGTTGGGATTTGGGAAAAAACCTTTTATTAAAATATTAATAAATAGATTTGTACAAATAAAAATATATATGTAAAAAATTATAAATAATATATATGTAGATATATTATATAAATTATTATTTAATTAAGTATCGAATAGGTATAATCGTATGGGTAAGATGTACCTAGACCCACATTTATACCCTTACCTAAAAATCCTCATACCCACGCATCTATTTATTTAATCGGCCTAAAAAATACCCTTCATAGCCTCCTTCATTAGGTTAGGTATCAGATCCTCCTCGTTCGTAGAAAATTACCAACGCAAAGTTTTTTTATAATAGATCAACTCAGGGATTTTTGTAATTATCCCCAAATAAAATCGTAATTGCAATTTTAGTCATGTAGCTATTGAAGTTAATAAAATAATCATGCAAAATTTGATTTGCAAAATCCCTTAATTTTCAAAAAGGCTCACTCTTTAAGTCTTTTTAGTAAAATTCCCAGGAAAGTCCACATATCCATGCTTAATGACAAATCTGCTTACGTGTAAATTAATCTCACTTATGTGGACACTTTCTAGTGGTCTTAAATTATATCCCCACGTTTACCCCAATCAATACGCCAACTCACTTTGACAAGCTTACAAAACAAACTTGTTTGATTTCCACATTAATCTTTCTGGAATGTGACATGTGGATTTTTCAAGCAAATTTCCAATTTTCATCGAGAATGAGAAATGAAATTCGAGAGCTCTTTTTGACAATTTTAGGCAGTTTTAATAAGTTATGATTTTTTGCAGGACTGATATTATCAACCACACCTATAACTACAAGACAAAAATTGAAATTTATTTCACTTATATATATATATATATATATGTATTTTACCCATTTTCTAGAGGAAGAAAAAGAAGACCATTTAACTTACTCTCACATTTTTTTCATGAAGTTAGAAAATATTATACACCAAATCCTATAAACCTATCTCAAGTCCTAACCAAAATCCTACATTGCTAGATAAGAGAAGGGTCATGATTTTATAATCTAAACAATATCTACATGCTGCAGTCGTTTGGATTTTCACCCCAAAACAAAAACCAATACTTAATTTAGCCATGTAGAAAAATAGAGGGGAAAAATAGTGAGCCCTAAACAAATCACAGGACATATGGGTGGGCTGTCAGGAAAATGGACCATGGATCAGTAGGAGTGTAGGACTGTGGTTGAGGGATGTTTGGGGCTCCATTTTGGGTGAAAGCCCAAAAAAACTAATTAATAGACAACTAATGAAATTTAATAAATATTATAAATCGAATTATAACGATAATAATGAAAGGACATTTTTGCCCACAACAAACTTGTATACTTTTTTTTTGTTGACAAATCAGTTCACCTCTCAAAAATAATTATTTCATATCACCAACATATTTCCATTTCTTTTTATTTAACTATCCTTTTCTTTTTTTCTTTAATGAGGAAAGAGAAAAAGTGGATAATTCAACCATATTTATAAACGTTTTCCTTAATTGAACAACAAACAAATTTAAGATGGGGCTCCCATGTTTTCAGGAAAAGAACATTAAAGAAAAAAAAAAAAAAAAAAAAGAAATTGTCCTTTTTCCCCTTTCTGTACCAGAATGTTTGTCTGAATGCATACATATTTGCCCATTAGTGCATGCAAGCCATGTGCCCAGTGAAAACCGACGTGAAAACAATGATGTAGAGATGTTATATCTCTCTTGGTTAAATACGGGACGAGAAAATTTCATTATTTACTATGTGCAAATATATTATGAATATTTTTTTAGCGTTACATTTATAAAAAAATCGCAAAAAATACAAAAATATTTAATATAATCCATAGACAGACGGGTTTAATACTTAATATTAAATAATTATTCGGGAGTAATAATACGGCTTATTTTAACAATATATTTATGTGGATTGTAATTCATACTTATGTTTAGATTATATTAAAATTAATTTTAGGTACTTTATTAATTTACTTTAAATTATAACATAAATTAAAATAATTATTTAATAAAAAGTTAGTGAATTTTTAAGTGAATTGTATTTATACTTAGATTATATAAAACTTAATATATAGTTTTATATTATATTAAATTATAACTTATCATAAATCCAAGATAATTATTTAATAATAATTACTATAATTATATATTATTAATATTCTTATTTATTATTTTATAATATAATAATTATACTTATAGATGATTTTTAATGATTTTTTGATTTATTTAAATATTATAAAAATATTAAAATAAAGTTTTATTCAAGTATTATATGGATAATCGAATAATGAGTATTAAATATTTTATTTGAAAAGTATGGAGTATTTAACGCCTTAACTGTATGAAACGAAAGTATTTTTCAATTATTCGCATGACGCATCTGGTCTCGCACCTAAATGATGATACGCGTATTAACTAACAAGAGGTTATATCTCATGATATAGATAAGTAATATTGTGGTATTATCCCGAATATTAAATTTAAAGAATTATCTTCTAGATGATGGACATATATTAATAAAATAATCATGAATTTTGATTTATGGATATAAATACATAGTGGAACCAAAATGACGAGTGTAAATTTTAGGTAGGAGGCCCAACTAATATTATTATAAAAAGAGTCTGTCGTATTTTTTGTCACCTTTCCATAATAAAAATAGTTTTAACCATGTTTTTTTAGTCATTTTTGAGTTCAAATTTTTAATTTGTTTTTTTTTGCATTTCTATGGACCAGCCCATGACTACCTCAAAAAAAAGGTACCACATCAATATTTTGAAATATAATCAAGTATCTCATCAGAGAACACAAGAAGGGTATGATCGTGTTAAAATGACTAAAAAATATGTTTTCGAAAATTATGACTATTTTTTATTTTACAAAACATAAGTGGATAATTTGTCCATTACCACATATAAAAATGAAAAATAATACATCAAATTTAAAATAAGTATAAGTTTTGATTAAGTCGTTGTATTAATTCAATCACATCTTATTATTCATGAGCTTCATGCTCTGGCTCATCATGAGATCGAAGCCCTGGGCGCGAACAGAGCTGCAATTACATTAATATGTCAAAAAGGACAAATAGAGACACAAGAGAATAATGCAAAATTCAAATTAAACTTTATGCTCTTGAGCTTAAAAATGTACAAAATTTTAAGAAAAGAAAAAAATGACCAAGACTCATATTTTTCAAGATTTACAAATCAAACCATGAAAGAGGAATGCAATATAATTGAAGGTGTTTTTTTTACCATTTTTCTATTTTTTTTATTTCTAGATTAAAACATGAAATGACCAAAACACTTCTACTCTTTCTTCAAAACTTGAGGGGGGCCAACTAAATGACTTCGTCTCTCGTGTGGAACTGAAAGTAGAATAGGATGGAACATAAACCGATTCCCAAGACTGAGAATCGGGACATGACATTAGGTGCTAGATTTGTTTATAAAAATATAATGGATAAAGATGTGTTTTAAACATTTTAGGAAGCAATTTAACATGAAAATTTATGAATTTAATAGTTATATATAAAAGATTTATATCGATTTTGCGAAATTTATAAAGTAGATGAGAGGGCCGGCCACTAGCTCCGTCCATAACCATAACAAATTGTTATGGGTGTGCGAGTCAGTAAAATGGATAAAAAGATCGGGTGGGCTTCATTTTTGGAGATCCAGGAATGAACCGACCTATTTGGCTCGCCCCATTCGATCCTAACATTTTATCTCTATTTTCATGGTGGGAGCTCCAAAAAATAGCAACCCAGTCAATTTTTGGCTCGATTCAGCCCGAGTCGGCTTGTTTGACAGCTCTAGGTATGAGTTGTCATCATGAAAATCTTTTAACGCTCATGTTTGTTCCAGAAAATTATAGAAAATACAGAAAACTCAAAAATATGAAAATAATTGCATACCTTTTACAAATGGTAAAAAAATGAATATTTATAGAGTTTGATGATTTTCCGGTTGCAGGTCTAAAAACGATATATATATATATATATGTATGTATATGACGATAAATATGTGTTGTATATTAATACATGTCACGTCTTAAACCACCGAATAGCATGCGGACAACCAAATTATTTAGGTTGTTTGGATACAAAAACAAAATTTATTTTCATTTCGTTAGAGATATTTGTTTACCTCGAGAAGCGCTTGCTTATGAAAATATAAAAAAAAGTATATTATTTACTCATTTTCATGTTTTTTTATCTCAATAGTATATTCTACTCATTTTTCAAAAAATGCATCAAATCAATTACCATTATTACATATTTTCCTATAAATTCCACTATTCACCAATTTATTTATAACTTCCAATCATATTCAATTATTATTTTACTAATTTTATATCAAATAATCAACTTCTATCATTACATTTTCATCTCATATTCAATCACAATCTCAAAACTCATTTTTCTTCTTTCAAAAAGATTTTCATTACCATTGTCTAGTGGGGAAAAAAATCATCACCAAAAATATATAATCAATCACAACTCAATTAATCCCATGATTTTTTCCCTTACAATCCCCATGCATATTAAATGCCAATGGATCTAACACATGTTACTCTTGGAGTAATAATTCAGCACATGTACGCAGTATTTACCATAGATTTACATACAATACACGCAGGGGCGGAGCTAGGCGTGTAACTTTGAGGGGACTAAGTAATTTTGGGGGGGAGGGGGGCTAAATCAATAGAAAATAATTATTTAGTACTAAAAATTAATATTTTAAAATTAAATATACATAGAAATTATTAATTTTCAAAAAATTTGGGGGGGCTAAAGCCCCCCATCTACCAAGGAGGATACGCCCATGAATACATGTCTACTGTGTATGAATCTGTATATATCCACAACAATCTGGTGGGAAAAAAAATCATCACCAAAAATATAATCAATCACAACTTAATTAATCCCACGAATTTTTTTCCTTACAATCCCAAGCGTACTAAATGACAATGGGTCTAATAGATAGATACTAATTTCCTGAAAGAATACACCATGTGTAAGACTTAATGTAGATGACATACAATACACTGTCTGGCGTAACGTGTGTGATTGTGTGTGAATCAGATATATCCACAAATATCCACAAAGTTTACGGTAGTTATTTAATGGAGTATTCCTATAGGATAGAATGGATAAAACCATGCCAATGCAAGTAGTTCAAGAAAAGTCCAAAAAACCATTACAATCAATCAATTTCACGGTTAATTCTTTGGTCATTTCTGTTTCTTCTAAGGGCAATATTGTCAAAAATTTACACGTGTTATGGGGAAAATAGTTTATTCACAGGTGGCAAAGAATTCTCATGCAATTTGAAATGGATAGAGAAATCATAAGAAATATTTAGAAGGGTATTTATGGAAATTGTCGTTCAAGCTTAACATTTTCTCACCACCTACGACGTCACACTGCGGCTAACTCAACTTACCCCCAGTCGCGCGTCTTTTATTTTTGAGCGCGTAGCTTTCACAGAACTATTTGATTAATTATTAATTTAAAGTATTATTAAACTTTCTACCATTAAGTAACATGGTTCATTTCCAGTTTCTAGTGTTGAAAAAATGAGTTTTGAAACTTTACTGATTTTCGTGTGAAAATTGGAAAACGAAAATATGTTCGGTTGATTAGTTTTGAAATGGTTTTTTTATGTATATAATAATTAGAAAAGTTAATAATGGTGTGTCCATTTTTAATATTTAAAAATAAATAAATAATATTATATTTGTAAGATTATAAGTGGTGAGTCTCATTAAATAGATGTAATTTAAAAATAATATTATTTTAAATAGATGAAGTTGGTAATAGTGGATCTCATGCATATATGATTGGAAATTAAAATTATAGTAGTGAAACGTTATTTTAAGTATGAAATGAAAAATGAAAATGACGATTTATATTGGAAAAGTTTATTAAAAAAAACACGAGAACTCGAACTAGTGGTTCTTTTTAGGCAAGAATGATAGACGTTGTTTATTATTGTTAAGAAATTGTCGAACTTCTATATTCCTTATTGTTAAATTTAAATTATGTATTCCACTTATAAATCAATTTGTTTAACTGAAGTCTGAAAACCTCGTCAAACAATCAAGTCAACTTAATAAGCAATTGATAGAGGTTTGGAGAGTTATACCAGTTGACGTCTTATACCTCTTGGAAAAGGGTATTATAATATTCAATTCTCTAATTTAGCTTGGAATTTAAAACTTGGTTCCATTCCTTTTACGAACTGGATTCCAGATTTCAACCCTTATAGGATTAATTCTTCCAAGGTTCATATGAATTAGGCATGGAATATTGACATCTGACTTTGATGAAGTTGGTCAGTGCACTTGGAACACCAATTTAAATCGACGAGACGTTCTCTATGGGGAGGTTGGTCATTTTGTCGAGTTCTTGTTGAAATGGATTTAAATTCCCTTTTGCAAGAGTTTATTATGGAAGAAAGGATAGGCATTGCTCCTTCCTATACCTTAGCTATGAAAACTTGCCGGAATTTTGTGCACATTGTCGAATTGTGGGGCATTCTATTACTAATTGTAGACAAACCTCCACTCATGAGCGAATAAAATGGTTGTGATGATTGGGTTCCTAAAGGGTCCCGACTAGAGAGGAAGATTGAAGGTTCGAAGGAGAATATTGAAAGGATTCATGTTAGTAAAAGGAAAGGAAGTTATTCGAAACTTGGTTTAAAGTCCCGACTGCATGCTCGTGTTGCGGCCGGGAATACTAATCTGGGGAGATTCAATATATCTGGGGATCTCAATCAAAAATTCTTTTGATGTCTTGGAAACTAATGTGGAGGCCATGCACGGTCAAGTTGACGTACCAAAGGAATCACATGTTGTAGGTGACAAAATGGGAAAGTACCAAGATCAAGTCTATGAGGATTTGAAGGGTCATGTACAAGTATTTGAAGGGTCATGTACAAGTAAACATTAATAAGGACCGTACTATGGTGTTTTACAAGCCATGCATGGGACTAAAACGGACGCTCAGAATATGGTGGTTTCTACTGATGCAAGGGTGTTGCGCATGTGAACCTCAAGACTTTAAGGCGATGTGGCAAGATCGGCAAAAAAAGATGGCCGAATATGGCCGACGAAGAAGAACAAGACAAATTAGATTCTTTAAAGACCAAGCTAGGCTACTCCTCAACTATTCCGCTTGTCTTCCCTCATGTGATTCCTCAAAAGCTATGAATACTATGACAATTGTGGCTCGAGGATCTTGGGTCGATATTACACAGGATACATCAGATCATAAAGACGATACTCGAGCACATGTTAAAAAAATAAATCACATTGTCATTCGAAAATCCTCTAGAAATAGACGTCCATCATTTAGATAGGGATTTTAAGTTATTTTTATTGTTTCTTTTAAGGGGTACTCTTTTTTCTATTAAAGATTTTTCTCACTGGATTTACTATAATAGCTTTTCACAAGATTCCTATTTTAAAGCTAGTTGTTTGGCTTGTAAACAGTGCACTTCATTTTCCTTCTTAATTTTATTTCGCATTTATTCAAAAAAATCAAGTCATCTTATTTATAGTGTGTGGGATTGTAAAATTATAAATTTATAATCGTAATTTTTAACACTTATCATCAATAAGACAATAACTACGGAAAGCGTTGTAACTTGTGAGCAAATTGTACACGAGGGGAAAAAAATTAATTATATTCATCATCAATTTATCACCATATTTAATCATAGGAAAATCTTCTTGGTTAGGGGAATAATCTATTGAATTAAATGCATTGAAGTGTATGTAATGAACGAACTTTTCCGAAAAACGTGATGAGACAAATATATAGTGGTATAAGTACTTAGTCTAAAATATAACTCACGAAAGAGTAATTGATTATGATTAGAGGTGGCAAAACCGGCCAGGCCCGCCATGACGATCCGAGTTTGGGTCAGGTCAGCAAATTTTCAGGCCCGATAAAAGTTGGGCCTATTTGGCCTGTCCCGAATGGCCCGACTTTTTCGGGTCGGTTCGAAAATTTACACACAGATTATGTGCATGGGTGAGGTCTGGGCCACGCAATTTCGTGGCCCGACCAAAATCAGGATGGCCCGACCCGACCTAAAATTTTGCAAAAGCCCGTCGGGCTCGGGTTGGGCTGGCCCGGCCCAGCCCATTGCCAACTCTAATTATGATGCTAGTCTGTGTACTACAAAATATAATACTTATCGCAATGTCACTTATTTGTATGTAGCAGTAGGGATGGCAAAATTCACGTGGGAAACCATTCCGTTTGTATCCGAATAAAATAGAACAGGGAATCCCCAGTTAAATTTAGAGATGAGACGTGGATGGGAATTCCCTGCTTCTATAAAGTTAGGAATGTGATGTTGATGGTATTTATATCCCCGTCTCATCCTCATTCCCATTTAGATAAAGCGGAGATTTTCATCCCAATCCTCATTCCCCAAATACATGTTATATTTGTCAATTTATTGATATTAATTCTATTTATAATGTTTTATTTCACTAATTCTAAAAACTAAATCATTAAGTCTTTATAACTTTACTTCTTGACATTCTTTCTTTACAAATTAGGGTTTATGTTATTTTTATTTATTTTATTTATTGATTATTTTAAGTAATTTATTTTATAAATTTTTCTATTAGTACATACAAAACTGGGAATCGATTCCCCGTGGGGACCGTGTTCGACCAATGCAGATTCCCTATCCCTTTCCCAGATACCTAAAGTGGAGAATATTTTTGGTATAGAAACGAGATGCTCGTAGATATAGGATGAGAAATCTCATTGGCTCGTACTTGTACAAAACGTACACGACGGTCTGAGGAAGTATTCAAAATATTCCTACATCTAGTTATAATTGAGCCAAACTCTGATGCATCATACACGGAAGAATGAACGACATTCACTAAACTTTCTGCATCCAATTCAATAATAAACATGTTCAAACCTAAATCATGAATCTGAGACAAAGTTTCATGCAAACCATACCTTCACATTTCCAAATACTAAAATTTCTAGAAAAAAACGTGAGATTGGCAAGTGACAATGGCTTCAATATCATAGTGTTAGTTCAGTGGCCATGAAAATCTAGAGGGAGGTGAATAGATTTTTCACGATTTTAGGAAAAGAATAAATACAATGATATATAGTGTTTCAACTTTATTCTAACAATAAGATCTTTCACATAGACATTCAACAACACGTGATTGAAGGTGTTTCAATAAGAAGTTGTTTTGCCTTTTCTTTTTTTAAACCAAACAATTAATCAACTTTTATTCCTGAGAAGGATCCAAACAATATTAAGCACAAGGAGCCCTGGCATGATCTGGCGGCTCAACCCAAGTAGACAGACTAACATAGAAACGAGAAGAATGAGCAATCTCATTGGCTCGTAGTCGTACAAAACGTAATGAAGGTTTGAGAAGTATTCAAAATATTCCTACATCTAGTTATAATTGAGTCAAACTCTGATGCATCATGCAAGGAAGAATGAACGACGTCCACCACACCTTTTTGCATCCAATTCAATAATAAATATGTTAAAACCTAAATCATGAATCCTAGACAAACCTTCATGCAAACCATAGCTTCACATTTCCAAATATTGAATTTCAAAAAAAAAAAAAAACGCGATATTGGCAAGTGACAATGTCTTTAGTGTCATAAGTGTTAGTCCAAGTGGTCACGAAAATCTAGAAGAGGATGAATAGAATTGAAGGTGTTTCAATGTTTAAGCTCCTCTTTCACTTCTCACTCATATTGAGAGGACGACACATAGAGTGAGTGTCATCTTTCTTCCACCTAGGAGATTACTAGTCAATCTCAATTCCACCATTTACTAATTTTTTATTCGACCATACCCAAAATTATGTATCCACTTATCGTAGTTTTGCCCCTCATAGATAGTTGCGTAACAGGTTTTTTCTTGGGAAGTTCGATGCTATCCAATTGGGTAGCACCAAACATTATTAGGATGTTTTCACGTGTCCACTTATTACATGACTAAGTGTGTTTTTTCAAAAAAGAAAATAAAACAAGAACACTTGTAAAAATCCCGATGGAGTTGAATACTACCCAATTGGGTAGCATCTAGTTACCCTTTTTTCATATATTATCTTGGCTATAAAGAAACCGCTTTAATAACCACCATGTGTATTTCATTCTACTGATCGCTTTGATCGCTTTTATGAAGCTGCATACTCATTACCTAAGAGTTAAGGTAGCGATCGCTTACGAAGTTTTTTCATTTTCGTTCCACAAGAAAATTTTATTACCCCAAAATATGAATGCTTATAAAAAAATTCAAAAATATATTGTTCATTCATTTTCATTTTTTTCTCCAACCAATCACTTCTATCCATTTTTCAAAAAATCCATTAAATCACCAATCATTATTACACATCTTCCAAATTATCCCTAAATTAAAAATCCAAATTTTGTGTATTAAATTTTCCATTCCTTTAACAATAAAAGGGAGATTGTACGCTTTCAACTTTCAAGAAACATAAAAGTTGCCATAATGAAAGTAAAATCGAAATAAAGAAAAGAAAAGAAAAAAAAAACGTTCTTCCAAAGGAGCGTAGACTATTGATCTTTCAAGAACCAAACCCATCCTGTAAATTTATTCACAAAAACCGTGGGCAATAAATGAAAAATCATCTGCTTTTTTTGTAGTCTTTTATTTTGCTGACCTTTTCATTTTTGGTTTGTAGCAGGACTAACGATTTTGAACGTCGAAGGTTTCCCTTTTATGATCACAGTCCAAAAAAACCCTCCCAATTCATTTAAACCCTTTACCCAATTTCACCATTTTAGTCTCTTCTCTGATAAGAAATTGGGTTTGTCTGCCCCTTTCTTTGATTCTTTTTCTCTTCGGAGAAAAAGGGTCTTTTTTTTCCTTTTTTATTAATAATTTCCCTGAAATTAACAGTGACTGGCAAAAACCAGAAACTGAAGACAGTGGTATGTTACAGAATCTTGAATCGAAATTTGAGTTGCCCATCTTTTTTATTTTCTTGGTATTTGGGACCGAATTATTTTTCTTGTTCATGATTTTTTTTAATTATTTGAGTTGCCCATTTTTTTTTTTTAGTACTGGGGTTTTGATTCTTGGTTTTAGAGTTTGTGATCATGGAGGGTAGCAGGAGGCAAAGGTGGAATAATCATAGAGGATCACAGAACAGAAAGCCACCCCGTGGTATATTCAAGTTTCTTGATTCTAAATTTTGTTGAATTATTTAATTTTTTAATTTTTTTATACTTGCATGTAATGATTTTTACTACTTGGGCTTGTCGATTTCTTGTAAGGTTTTGTTTGTTGTTGCAAATCTTATGGTTGCAAATAATGTGATTTTTTGTTTTTTACCAAGTTGATCTTGTAAATATCTATTTGCTTATCTTTGAATGGTTTATATTGATGTTTCCATTATGTGGTGCAGGGTCCACAAATGTTGAGCATATATCTGTTTTTGTCTTGGAAAAATCTGATGTTTTTCTATGTATGGTGTTCTTTTTTATGCTATGTTTATCTGTTTTAGGCCATGAAAATTTGTTACTGATTCTGAATGCTTATTACTTTGGTAACTAGAAACTTTTTTACTTGGTATCTTTTGCCTTCAAATGGTAATTTTACTGCTGTTTTGACCCTTGTGTTCTGTTTTTGGGAATTTATAATTGTAATGATGATTGACCTATTAAATTTCGAAATATTGGATGTTGATATATTCTGCATAGATTGTAGGAGAGGTCCCTAATTCTAGTAATAGAGGATAAGATTCTGTATTGCTTGAGTTTCTTAAATTGCAAACGAATTAGTGGTTAAAGCGAGACGATGTCGATACAGCATGAAAATGTTACGGATTTTTAGCATATGCGTCCATAAGATCTTTTTTTCTGTCGTTTTTGCGCATTTATTTCGTAAATCTATCCATCTTTGCCCTTCTTGATATATCTTTGTCTAGGGGTGCATGTAGTTGATATTGTCGTTTTGTCGTATCTACATTTATTGAATCCAATTGTCGTCATGCTGTTCGATCAAGCTGATAAATAATTGTTATCTGCATTTCTGAGTTGGTAATTTGTATTTATGTATTTCTACAACGGTTTGCCATAAGTCTGTTGCTGTCCCATAATCTCATTCAAGAAATGTTATGCAGAAAAACCGATCACGTTAAATTCAGTTTTTGACTTAATTTTTTTCTCCAGGCTGTCGGCAGCCTACCGTGTCGTCATGGGAAAAGATTTTTGCAGAGTGGTCGGCGCACTAGACTGGGAAACGTTACTACAGATGAAGAAGTGCATGCACTTTTACGATAATGTAATAAACTGGAACGACTCTGCAGGCGAAGAGGCGTTTTGCAACGCTAAGAGACGTTACTGGGCTGAAATAAACGGCTTTCCTTGCGACATCCCGTTTCCGATCCCGATCTTTACATCGAAAAAATCAATTGGGATTCAAAACTAATCCCGAGCTTCTGCCCGACTCTGAGTCCGTGCCTGTGACCCCTGGCTCGGACCACGAGCCCGTCGTAATTTTTGGCGATTCTTTTCATTTGCAAAACCAAGGATTTACGGTCACGGATGGGGCGATGATGAGGAGACCTTCGAAGTCCCGGCCAATCAGGATGATGCAAATTATGGCGATTCGTGGGGACAAAATTGGGAATGGGGCAATTCGTGTAATAATATGGCTGCGAGTGGATGGCCGGATTGTAATAATAACAATAACACATGGCAATATAGTGATGGAAGTGGACACGGTTATATGTCGTGGGAAGGCGGTTGGAATAACGATTGGGGTTGGAGTTACGCCGATAATAATTTCAATTACGTGGGCCGGGTTGTCGAAGAACAAGGAATGTGGAACGAGAGCAATGTTAGAACGACGGCTGATGCTGGGAGATCATACGTGTCAGGCTATGGGAGTTCGAGGGTACAAGCGAACGAGCATTGTATGAATAACATGTCGAGGACCGACAGGGGACGTCATAAAGGACCCTATCGGGGAAATAAAGACAAACGAGCCACTTCAAGAGAGTGGAAGTCGACACTCGTGTGGTGGACCAGTCGGTCAACGTGCAGCGATAAGAGACGGACAAGCGTGGAATCGAGAAACGTGTTTCTTGAAATGCGGAGCGTAAAGCGCGCGTTTTTTCATTCTATAGTTTTTGTTGAGACTTTGATGATGAATTTCTGGTATTGGGGAGACTTTGTCATATAAGGTAGCACCATTTTCCCCCCATCATGAGGTTCTATGCATTATATATACCTTTTTTCAGGTGTTATATGTCTGTGATTTTAGCAATCTTGGCCCCCATGAAAACTTTCAGAGGATAAAAATATATGGGGTTGCATGTAAGATGAATTTATACAAAATATTGGGAGTTATTTAGCAACTTTGTCTTATTAATTTACATTGGCATTTCACATTTTCTTGATTGTCAGATATGTGTGCGAGCTTTTACTATTTTTCTCAGTTTATAATGTTTTAAGGGATAATTACAAAAACACCCCTGAGATTTGGGTTAGTTACAAAAAAACCCAGACATGTTTCAAAATTATAAAAAGCCCCTTCAGGTTTTGTTGTGTGTTAAATTTAAGGGGGGTAATCAGACAGGTTTTTTTGAAATATTTTGAAAATTAAGAAAAATGTAAGACATAATCAAACTTCAAGAGTTTTTTTGTAATTTTCAAAGAATTCTGAGTTTTTTTCTAATTAGGCCAAACCTTAGGGGTGTTTTTGTAATTACACATGTTTTAAATTGACTTTCATTTCATTTGATACATTGATTGGATAGTACACCAACAATTATGTGACGAAAATATCTAAAATTTACTTTGGTATGTCTATGGAAAATCTTAAGAAAGAAGGAAATCAAGAATGTAAGCATGTTTAGTGTTGGAAAAAAAACAATATTATTGATTGGGAATGGAATAGTGATTAAAAATCTCAAGTCCAGATCAAATATCTACGATTCTAGACAGTACTCCCTCTCGATCAAATGTCTGCGATTCTCATCACCACTCCCTCCCAAGACATTTACTAAAAAGGAAATCTTGATGATGAAAAATTAATTAAAAGAGAACTTAGGATTAGAATTTAAGAGATGAGAGAACTTTATCCCAAAAAGGCGCATATCTCAATCATCCAACATTAGTTAAAGTACAAAAAGCACTATTCATACAAAATCAAATGAGTTATCGGGAGTGTTTGCAAAAAGAAGTTTATTTTTCTTTTTTTTTACATGAAGGCTCAAGGCCGATTAAAATAAAACGGAAAAGAAGTTTTGGTTACACGGCCAACCAATTGACCTAAAAAATGAGGCTCGCTAAAATCAATCAATTTAAACACACTCTTGTGAGAAAAATATTTGATAAGAAAAAAAAAGATCCAAAATCAACAGAAAAACATGTTCAGTAACCACAAGCTCGCTACATAGCTTAGTATCTAGCATGATCAGAAGTTGATAATATTTACAAATAGAATCAGAAGTTGAGAGTGTTTGATGAATTATAAAAGAGCTTATTTGTTTGTAAAAAAGTTGTTAATATTGTTGGCCCATTTTGTGTTGTCCATTTATTAATAATCCAAGGCCCACAAGTGCAGCCCATTTATGCAACAGGCCCAACATGTGATCCAGTCCAGTGTTCCAGGTTGCGGGTTCGGATTGCGGGATCCGAATGTTATATCCGCGGATCCTATCTTCTAATCTTGTCCGTCCGATCTTGCTTCCTCATCCCAGCCGTTGGTTAACCCTTTAAAAGGTGCCCTAACCCAAACCCTAATTCATTATCTAATCTTCTACTTCTCTCTCTACTCTCTCGAACTCTCCATTGCTCTGTGTTTTTATCTCTCTTTAGAAATCTCACCCTCTCGTGATATTTCTGAGTGATTCGTGGGTGTACCTGTGAGATCTGAGTGTTCTCTTGTTAGTTCACCTACTCTGTGGACAAACTCTGTGGTTTTCTTCGTGAAATAGGGTTTGTGGGTTGAGGGCACTTTTCTAGGGTTTCTGGGGTTGTTCGACTGGAAGATCCTTGGTGGGTTTCTGAGGGCTTTTTGTGGCATGGCTTTGTGGGTGCTATCTTGAGGCTTTCTGGTTGATTCTTTGGTGACTACAGTGGTTTAAGGGGTTATCGGGTCCCTGAGCCGAATCTTTTTCTATATTCGGTTTTGGGTTATGCTCTACATATTCTTTTTGTGTTATATTTCCTGATTTTGTGATTGAGTTGTATTTTAATTTTCAAAGCAAGAGTCTGAGTACTTTGTTGTATAATAGGTTCTTGAGTCAGTAATATTTGATATCTAGACTACGTGTATCGATCTATTAGAGGCAGATAGATACCCAACAGTGGTATCAGAGCACCTATCTGCCTCGTGGTGGGTTGGTGCTTCTGGTTCGTGCTGGATCTTGGTGATTCTTGGCTCTTGGTGATCTCTGTGACTGGTTGATACCCAGGACTTGCTCCTAGTTGTAAGGAATATTCTCCTCTCACTCCTCTGTATTTTTTTATTAATATTAGTTTTAGGGAAACCCTAAGCTTCAAGCCTCTTGACCCTGTGCCACGAGCGCAGCTGGAATCCTCGAAGTGCGAGGGGGATCCACCCCAGGGCCTTACCGCTTTCTTTACTGGACTATGTGTGGTCCTTTTATTGCTTTCCATCGACTTTGTGTGGTCCCTTGTTGTTCTCTCTGTTGGACTCGTGTGGTTCTGATTTGCCTGCTGTTCATTTTATTGTTGCATTTTCTTGGACTCTGTGTGGTCCACCTACATTGCTTCACATTGCTCGTTCCCCGTGATTTCTTGGTGTACTTGTGTACTCTGTGAATTACCCGTGTCTTATATGTGTGATATATTCTTGATTATATATGTGATAACGACCGTGTTTCTAGCTATCACTTGAACCCTTCAATGGAAAAACCGATTTTTCTATTTGGCAACAAAAGATGAAGGGCATTTTGATTCAACAAAAATGTTTTAAAGCTGTTGAACAAAAGTATTCTGAAAAAGATACTGCCGATATTAAAGCTGAACTTGATGAGTTTGCATATTCATCCATCATCTTAAACCTCTCTGATTCTGTTTTAAGAAAAGTTGGCAAATTGTCAAATGCCAAGGATCTGTGGAATAAATTGGAAGAACTCTTTACTGAAACTTCATTACCTTCCAAATTGTTCCTACTTGAAAAGTTTTTTAGATTCAAACTTGATTTGACAAAAGATATGGATGAAAACCTTGATGTTTTTACAAAACTGATTCAAGATATAAAGTTGACTGGTGATAAAAACATTGATGATTATACCCCTATTGTGTTGCTAAATGCCATCCCCGATTCATATGTCGATGTGAAATCCGCCATTAAGTATGGTAGAGACTCAATTACCTTGACATCTTGTGATTAATGGCCTTAAGAGTAAGGAATTAGATTTGAAAATATCTAAGGGAATGAACAGGGGGGAAGGTTATGCATGTCGGGGTAGACCTAACAGAAAATGGGAATAACAATAACAATAAATCGTAGAAAGGGAAGCAAAAAAGAGGTAGGTCTAATTCTACACCTAGGAATAACAGGAAATGCTATAATTGTGGTGAGCATGGTCATTACATCAAAGAGTGCAATAAACCCAGGAATAACCAGAACAACTAAAACCAAGCCAATGACTCTGTGAACTTGACTACTTCTAATGATCATATGGGTGATGTGTTTATGGTGCATGAGCTGCCCGATTCTGTGAATTCTGTGTCTTCAAATGCTTTCAGTGATTATGAATGGTTAATTGACTCAGCATGCACATTCCATATGACACCTTTTAAACATTTGTTTAATACTTATGCTTCAGTGCAAAATGGATCTGTTTCCATGGCTAATGATAAAAAGTGTCAAGTGATTGGTGTTGGTACTGTGTGTTTGAAACTTGATACTGGTTATGTTTTGACTCTCAATGATGTAAGGCATGTTCCTGACTTATCCAATAATTTGATTTCATGTGCTATGCTTAAACATGATGGCTATGAGGGAAGATGGGGGAAGGGTGTTATGAAACCCATGAGGGGTTCTATGATTATTGCAAAAGCTGAAAAGAACAGAAATCTTTATATTTTACATGCTAAACATGATTCTTATGTGCCAAATTCTGTGAATGTTGTAGTTAATCCTGTGTCAAATGACTTGACTGATTTGTGGCATAAAAGACTTGGTCATATTAGCTCTAAAGGTCTTGACATTCTTCAGAATAAGTGTTGCTTTGGTAAAAACAAACTTGATACTTTGTCTTTCTGTGAATCATGTGGCAAACATCAAAGAGTCAAGTTCCCCTCCCCTACTAATCCAAAACAATCAGCTAGTACTGAATTGCTTGAATACTTGCATGCTGATGTTTGGGGTCCCTCTTATGTGCATACTCATGGAGGAAATAGATATTTCCTGTCCATAATTGATGATTATTCCAGGAAAGTTTGGGTGTTTTTAATGAAGAACAAATCTGATGTTTTTGATAAGTTTAAAACTTGGAAAACTCTTATTGAAAACCAAACTGGCAAAAGGATTAAAGTTTTGAGAACTGAAAATGGCCTGGAATTTTGCAATCAATTAATGGACAATCTGTGTGATGAATATGGTATAAAAAGGCACATGTTTGTGCCCTATTCACCTCAGCAAAATGGTGTTGCTGAAAGGATGAATAGAACACTTTTAGAAAGAGTGAGGAGCATGCTTGCTACCTCCGGGCTTTCTAAGAGGTTTTGGGAGAAGTTGTAGTGACAAAGAACCTATTTAATCAATAGGACCCCCTCGCCTCCTTGGAAGGGAAATACCTCAAGAGGTGTGGACTGGGAAAGCTGTGGATTTTTCTAATTTGAAAATCTTTTTATGTGCTGCATTTGTGCATCAAAAGACTGGCAAATTAGAACCAAGGTCTATAAAATGTGTTTTTCTTGGCTATCCTGAAGGGGTTAAAGGCTATAGACTTTGGAACAGAGGAGAACCTGGTTTTAAAACTATAATTAGTAGGGATGTGTTATTCAATGAACTTGAATTCCCTTGCTTTGTGCATCCTTCTCCTCAAATTGTTTCTGAAAATGATACTACTCCAAATGAGGTGGAGCTTCCTTATGTGTCTCATAATATTACTATTCCTGCTGATTCTCATATCAATGATACTTTGCCTGTCAATGTGAATGATAATGATGTGCATATTGAAGATGACACTCAGCATGACAATGTGCATGATATTCATGATGATTTCCCTGATGTTAACACTGAAAATGAACCTGTAGATGTTGCTCATAATGAATTGAATGATTATGTGTTAACTAGGGATATAATTAGGAGGCATGTTAGAATCCCAAACAAGTTTGCTGATTTTCACTCAACTTCTTATGTGTTCTCTGTGTTTGAATCAATTGAAAATTCTGAGCCTACCTTGATGCTGTGAACTCTGTGAAATGGCTGAGTGCTATGCAAGATGAGATGACTTCTTTGTATGTTAATAACACCTGGGAACTTGTCCCAAAACCTGTTAACTGCTCTATTGTGGATTGTAAATGGTTGTTTAAAATCAAACATGAAAATGAAGGTGTTAGATACAAAGCTAGATTAGTTGCAAAAGGTTTTACTCAGAAAAAGGCATTAATTACATAATCGAGATTTTTGCACATTTGTGAAGTTTGTTACTGTGAGAATTATGCTAGCTTTAGTTGCTCAGTTTGACTGGGAACTAAAGCAACTTGATGTTAAAACTATTTTTTTACATGGTGATTTGGAAGAACAAATTTTTATGAAACAACCTGAAGGTTTTGAAGACAAATCCAAACCTAACCATGTGTGTTTATTGAAAAAGTCTTTGTATGGATTAAAGCAATCACCTAGACAATGGAATAAAAAATTTGACCAGTGCATGCTTGATTTGAAATTCTGTAGAAGCCAATTTGATCATTGTTTGTATTTCAAACTTGATGCTAAGTCTCCTGTATTCTTGCTGATATATGTTGATGATATGCTTTTAACTGGCTCATGCATTAAGGTTATTGACTATGTTAAAAACTGCTTGAGTGCTAAATTTGACATGAAATTCTTAGATGATGCTAAGAAAATACTTGGTATGAATATTGATAGGGATAGGAATAACTCTGTGAGCTATCTTCATCAATCTTCATATGTTGAGAAAGTTTTACAAAAATTCTCTATGAGTGATGCAAAATCTGTGAATGTCCCACTTGTTTCTCACTTTGTGCTAAGTAGGGGTCAATCCTCTAAAAATGATCTTGAAATCTCTTCTATGCAAAATATTCCCTATGATAATGCCATTGGATCTGTTATGTACTTAATGGTCAGTACTAGACCAGACATTGCTTATGCTGTCTCTTGCCTTAGTAGATTTATGTATAATCCTGGTTTGGTGCATTGGAATGCTTTGAAGTGGTTATTGAGATATCTTAGACATTCAACTGATTATTGCCTCAAATTTTCTAAGTGTGACAATGGTGTTGTTTTAAAAGGATATGTGGATTCCAACTATGCAAATGATAAAGATAACATAAAATCAACAACTTCTTATGTTTTTACTTTGTGTGGTTCTTGTATAAGTTGGAAATCCCAACTGCAACACATTGTGGCTCTGTCTACCACAAAATCAGAATATGTTGCAGTTACTGAGGCTTTAAAAGAAGCCTTATGGCTAAAAGGACTTGTTTCTCGAAATGGTTTTCTAAAACAAAAAGTTGTTGTATTTTCTCGACTTCCAACTGTATTCACTTTGTAAGAACCAGCTTTTTCATGACGTAACAAAATATATTGATGTTAGATTTCATTTTATAAGGGATATTGTTTCTAAAGGCCTTATCTGTCTTGAAAATGTGGCATCTGAATACAATCCAGCTGATATGAGTACTAAGTGTCTACCCTTATCAAAGTTCAAAACTTGTTTAAAAATACTAAATTTTGACACTGGTGATTAGTTACCCGGTTAGTTACCCTCTTTGTTGGGTTTAACAGCATCTTGTGTGTTTTCGTTGAATCCAAAATCGCTGAGTTAATGTTTGCTATGTGCTTATGTTAATTCAATGGGGGAACTTAACTTGTTGTGTGCTTGTTGAGGTCCTTACTAAGTTACAGATTCCTGACTTTGTGCTGGAAGGCAAAAGGCGATGATGATGACCAGTTTAAACTCCCTTGTATGTCTTATGAATCATAATGAGCCAAAGGTGGAGGTTGTTAATATTATTGGCCCATTTTGTGTTGTCTATTTATTAATAATCTAAGGCCCACAAGTGCAACCCATTTATGCAACAGGCCCAACATGTGATCCAGTCCAGTGTTCGGGTTATGGTTCGGATTATGGATCCGAATGTTATATCCGCGGATCCTATCTTCTAATCTTGTCCGTCCGATCTTGCTTCCTCATCCCAGCCATTGGTTAACCCTTTAAAAGGTGCCCTAACCCAAACCCTAATTCATTATCTGATTTTCTACTTCTCTCTCTACTCTCTCGAACTCTCCATTGCTCTGTGCTTTTATCTCTCTCTAGAAATCTCACCCTCTCGTGATATTTCCGAGTGATTCGTGGGTGGTGTGTACCGTGAGATCCGAGTGTTCTCTTGTTAGTTCACCTACTCGTGGACAAACTCGTGGTTTTCTTCGTGAAATAGGGTTTGTGGGTTGAGGCACTTTTCAGGGTTTTAGGGTTGTTCGACATTGGAAGATCCTTGGTGGGTTTCTCGAGGGCTTTTTGTGGCATGGTTTTGTGGGTGCTATCTTGAGGCTCTCGGTTGATTCTTTGGTGACTACATGGTTTAAGCGGGGTTATCGGTCCCGAGCCGAATCTTTTTCTATATTCGGTTTTGGGTTGTTGTCTACATATTCTTTGTGTTATATTTTCTTGTATTTCAGATTGAGTTGTATTTTAATTTTCAGCAAAGAGTCAGAGTACTTTGTTGTATAATAGGTTCTCGAGTCCGTAATATTTGATATCTGCATTTCACGTGTATCGATCTATTAGAGAAGCAGATAGATACCCAACAAAAGTCAAACCGTAATCGAATCGAAATATCTAAGGCACACATCTTCCTACTTTTTTGTTCTCGATTTATCGAAACGTAAATGTAGTTCAAGTTGACATTTGCAAACACCGAAATGTGATTTTTAGGCAAAAGTTGATAAATACTTCTTTTTAGTGATTCCAAACACTTTCATAATTTAAGACATGGATTTCTCTCCCCCATTTCTAAAAACTTGTATGCTCAAAATTTTTGACCAAGGTACAACATCTCAATGCAGCTTACCGCACCACTAAAAAGTTCGAAAAACAAACTAAGTTACTCGATACTCGATTCGAGATTGATCGTTAAAGCTCGTTTGAACCCGGTTCGTTAACATAACGAACTAAGTTTGAACACCTTTTTTCGTTCCATAAGATGTAAAGCTCGGGTCGAGTTCGACTCGATTAGCGAAAAAATAATAAAATGTGTGGAAAAATATCAAGCTACTCGAGCTCGATTTATGTTCATTTCGACTAAAGTCTATTCGATTTCGATCCGATTAATAATCAAATCAAGCTATAATATAATTTTAAAGCTTGATTTAAACTTAACAAACTTGAACATTACTAGATATTTGGTTCGCCGATTCGACTCGACTGCTTACACCCGCATCGTTATTGCCATCTCATATCAACTCCCCCCATATGACAAAACCAACCCCAAGTGTCGAAATACTACTCGCTACAATATATATATATATATATATAGATAGATATAGAGAGAGAGAGAGAGAGAGAGAGAAAAGACAAAAGAGAGATACAGAGAGTCACTGCGGAGAACTGCAGAGAATTGGCATAGCAATGGCAGCTAGGAAGCGAGGTTCAGCAACCACAGAGACCACCACGAAGCCCGACCCGGAGAAACCCAAGCCCGAAAACCCCCCAACGGACCCTCCAATTCGGCCCGCTAAATTCCTCACAATCCTCAAATTTTCGCTCATATTTTCGATCCCATATTTTTACTTGATCTTCTCTCACAACAAAATTGATTATGAATGAGCTCAAAAAACCGATCCTGATCAGTGCTTTCGTTAGCATTATAGGGTTTTTTGTTACCGTGAAAATGATTCCAGTGGCGTCAAAGTATGTATTGAGGAGAAATTTATTTGGGTATGATATTAACAAGAAAGGTACTCCTGATGGATCCATTAAAGTGTAAGTTTAATTTGCTTACAATTATTTCTTTTTATATTTCTTTTAATTGTTTGTTTGGGGTTTGCAGAAGTGATTTATGAATTGGGGTTTTAGTTTAATTTGAGTTGTAATGCATTTTCTTGAAATGGGGTTTGTCTTTCACTTGCCATACGAAATGCTCATTTGCTCAACATTTAGGGATAATTAAAAAATTATCCCTGAGGTTTGGGGTAGTTACAAAAAAAACCAGAAAAGTTTCAAAATTAAATAGAAAAAACCATTGATGTTGATTCCATCTTATAAATTTCTCAAAACCCTCTAGCATTTATAGAAGGGATAATTACAAAAAGTACCCTTGAGATTTGACCTAATTACAAAATAACCTAACTAACTTTTAAAATTACAAAAAGTACCCTTAAGGTTTAGTTCAGTGTTAAAATTAAAGGGTAAAGTGTAATATTTTTACAAATGTGATGTGGGATTTTGACTTGTTTTTTGCTCATGAAGGGGTAAATATTAGACAAAATAAAACCTCACTGGTACTTTTTGTAATTTTGAAAGTTATTAGGATTTTTTTATAACTAGGTCAAATATCAAGGGTACTTTTTTTTAATTAACCCTTTATAGAAATATTAAATTAAGGAAAAATCAAACCTCAGGGTAGTTTTTGTAATTTTGAAACTTCTCTTGGGTGTTTCTGTAATCACCCCAAACCTCAGGGGTAGTTTTTATAATCATCCCTAACAGTTATGTTTCTTACTTAGTGCTCCAAGATGACAGCTCTTTTGCATTGCCTCTTTCAAATTTAATCTAAACAAAAAGATGGTATCTGGTTCTGTTGCTAGCTGAACTTTTATGCCAGTTTACTTCTCAAGAATTGTTAGGTAATGTAGATATTACTGGTGCATACTTGGAAAAAGCTTGGAATTGCAATTAGCATCAAACTATGTATTGCTTAGTGTGATTACCCTGTGTCTTTGATCTTGGGTAGTCTTATTTTACCTGTTCCGAACAGAGTTTCTTATTTGATGTTATGCAGGCCTGAATCGTTAGGTATTGTCGTTGGGATAGTTTTTCTAGTTGTGACGATCTTGTTTCAATATTTTAACTTCACTGCAGATTCAAATGTAAGTAATGTTTGCCGCTACTCTTGTAATAACTTAATTCTTGGGCATGTAAACTCTTTCCAATTTGTATAAATGTGGCAGTTCTTTCAATGAAAACTCTACTAAATAAAGTTATTGTCATGTAAAATGTTTTTGGTGGATTATTTAAAGCGGTATATGTCTCGCAAGCTGTTCATTGAACTCTGGAATATAATTCCCATCAAAACCCAAACTTCGTTACATTTTGTGCTTATTACATTTAAAAACATGTACATTATGGAATCCGACATGAAATGTGATAGTAGGGTATAATGCTAATAACTTCTTCCATTAATATTAGGGATAATTACAAAAAGTACCCCTGAGGTTTCACCTAATTACAAAAAAAACCACCTAACTTTTAAAATTACAGAAAGTATCCCTGAGGTTTGATTCAGTGTTAATATTAAGGGGTAAACTGCAATATTCTTATAAATATGAAGGTGGGTCATGAAATGTTTTTTGCTTATGATTGGTTTAAATGTTAGACAAATTAAATCTCGAGGATATTTTTTGTAATTTTGAAAGTTAGCTGGGTTTTTTTTGTAATTAACCCTTAATATTATTCTCCTCTTTTATTTTTCACATCATTGCCTATCAATTCAAAAAATCTTTTTCCTATTTGATTTTCACTGTTCTAGCTGAGCTCTATTACATTAATAGTGGTCCGAGAGTAACTTGTTTCCTTTTTTTTTTTTCCCTTAAGTGGCTTGTTGAATACAATGCAGCACTAGCTTCAATCTGCTTTATGATTCTGCTTGGATTTGTTGATGACGTCCTTGATGTACCTTGGAGAGTGTGAGTTTTCTTGATGTCTTTTCTGCTTTATTTTCGGAATTACATCTATGATTGATATTTATACGCTCTTATGTAATTTGAAGACAGGAAATTGGTGCTGCCATCTATTGCTGCTCTTCCGTTGTTGATGGCTTATGCTGGGCATACAAGTATAATTATTCCAAAGCCACTTGTTCCGTATGTAGGACTAGAGATTTTAGATTTAGGTAACTAATTAGATGTTAAAAAGGAATCATTTCTTTGTTTCTCCACGAATTTGATTGATTTAACTACTATATTTTACCGAATTTTTTCTTGCCTTGTTCTCTCTTTTACATGTCTTTATTGCCAATAGGGTGGATATATAAGCTCTACATGGGATTGTTGGCCGTATTTTGCACAAATTCAATAAACATCCATGCGGGTATCAATGGCCTTGAAGTTGGACAGACAGTTGTCATCGCTTGTGCTGTAAGCAATAAGTCCCGTATAAATAATTGGGATAACTATGAAAATAAACCTGAGGTTCGGTCTAATTACCAAAATATCCGGAGGTTTTTGAAAATTGCAAAAAACCCCTTGGGGTTTGCCTCTGTCTTACATTTTCCCCCTTCATAAACAAAACATTTCTAAAATCCCCCTAATAATTATAGAAATATAACAGTTACCACCTTTAAATTTAAAAGAAGCAAACATGAGGTTTTTTTGTAATTTTGAAACATCTCTGGGTTTTTCAGTAATTACCCAAACCTCAGGGGTTATTCTGTAATTATCCGTAAATGATTCGAATTTGAATCTGACATATCATTGTTACAGATTCTGATACACAACATCATGCAAATCGGGGCATCTACCGATCCTGAATACAAACAAGCGCATGCATTCTCCATTTACCTTGTTCAACCTTTGCTTGCAACTTCGTTAGCTTTACTTTCTTACAACTGGTAATGATGCTTGGACTCTTTTGATGTGTAGAATAAGAAGTTTTGTTGTCCTAACGCTCGTGTTCTTCTTTGTCATAGGTATCCATCCTCAGTTTTTGTTGGTGACACCTACACTTACTTTGCTGGAATGACTATGGCCGTAGCTGGAATTTTAGGCCATTTTAGGTGCATGTCTTCATATCTCACACCTTCTTTGCTCCATATAATAATTTTTAATCGCAACCAAAATGATAAAAGTCAAGTTCACTTTTTGTATTGTTGTTTTTGTTCACTGTAAGTAATTCGAGTAATCCGTTGAGTTTCGATTGATTTCATTACAGTGAAACACTTTTAATATTCTTTGCTCCACAAGTTCTGAACTTCCTGCTTTCGCTCCCTCAGGTAAAATACACATATACACACACAATAAAATACACATATCTCACACCTCTCTCTCTCTCTCTCACTCTCAATAAAATACACACACACACACAATATTAATGCCTTTTTTATTCTCACAGCTGGCTGGTATTGTTCCCTGTCCACGGCATCGACTGCCAAGGTAGGTTCGTTTAGTGCTTGTGATTGATGCGTAGTTTCCGTGTAAAGGTGTTAATTTGGTTTTATGAGTTGCAGGTTTGACTCGCAGTCTGGCCTACTAACAGGGACAAATGATGGGACTCTTGTCAACTTATTTCTAAGACAGTTCGGTCGGAGATCAGAGAAGTCCCTTTGTATTTTACTCTTAGTTTTCCAGGTAACGAACTCATCTATAAATGCCACGGCTTCTTACCATATATATACGCGTCTATAATAGTGTTATATTTATATTTTTATACTGATGGCGTCGTTTCCTGTTTTGGTGAATGACTTAGACCTACATAGTTATAAAATGTTTTTCTTCTGCATATACACTGTTTAAAAAAATAGAGATAATTACGAAAACACGCCTGAGGTTTAGCCTAATTACAAAAAACCGCAGTTATCTTTTAAAATTACAAATACCCCCTTTATATTTGTTTCTCGCTCACAAATCATCCTTCAAGAAGGGAATATTAGTTAGGTAGTACAACTGTAACAACTCAAGGGGGTGTTTATAACACTATAAGAGGGTATTTGTAATTTTGAAAGATAAGTGGAGTTTCTTATAATTATTCTAAACCTCAGGGACGTTTTTGTAATTATCCCTAGAAATTATTAAAACAGAAAAGCATAACTCGATTCTTGCACAACAGGCCGTATGCTGCGGATTCTGTTTTTCGCTGCGGTGGTTCCTTACAGGATGGTATAAGTGATGAATTCAGACAGTGTCAAGAAGTATCTACTCGTCGGTAGTTGGCAAAATTGAGTAGGCATCATATTCTCAGGAAACACAAGATACATGTGAAAAATGAGTAGGGTTTAACTTGCTATTAATTTTGTAACTTATTTCCTCGTAAGGATCGATGAGAAATTTTGCGAAAGATGTCTCATCGTATTTTTCGTGCAAGTGGAAAAACCTATGATGGTGATGGTTTTGGAATTTCATCTCTTTTCTCCTTCGTATGAAGGTTGCGTCGAGGCTGGGATCCTGGCGTAAAATTTTGCCACTTTGCTTTTTTGTGTGAATTTGTAGTGTTAACTAATTTTAGACATTTAATTGACACTGTGAACTTCACACCACCGACCCCACATAGTGCGATAAGGTGCCGTTGATGATAATGTTGATGTTTATTCTTTTCAAAGATTGTTTTATGCTTAACCTTACCTAGCTAGATGGATATAGTACTACTGCTGATTGGAAAGTTTGTTTTTGCATTTTATTCCATCACTTTTGGGCTCCATAACCATAACTTTCTGAAGTGCTTTCATAATTGTGGGTGGTTGAATGCAATTTCTTTATGATTTCCATAAGTTTTCTACTTGTTATCTCCGTTGTAAAAATATCCGCCTAGTCCCGATTAATTCCCGCATAGACACTAGACCCTCTTTGTCCGCTTACGATTTTTTTTCCGATTAGACCCGCCCAAGTCCTGTCTAACCCCGCCTAAACGTTAGGCTCCAGTCTGCCGCCTAGCAAACGTCTAGTGTTTTTTACGACATTGCTTGCTATCAAATGGTGAAATTTCTGATGCAAGTTTATGTGTTGCTTTTGATTTAATTGATGTATGGTGATAGTCTGAAACATGGTTTATTGTTACTATTATTAAGAATTCAACGTTTTAGGTATTTTCTTATATAATAATTAATTTTGTGAGGTGCACATTTATATAGTCATTTAAATATTCATATACTTATAAATTTTTATATAAAATAAATAAATTTTGGGTGGATACGGGTATTAGGTGTAATTATTAATCAAGTTTGGACTAATATGAGCAGTATTAATATTATAGCGTTAGAGTAGGACATATTGCTTTCATCCATGCATGCACGCATTGTTCCATGATTTAGCACGGTTATTATGCACTTGAATGTTTTACTTTAATATTTTATTTTGTATTATCCATTACAAATGTATACTAATAAGTGTACAATATTTTCTTTAAAAAAAAAAGTATATCGCATGATATTTCGACTTGTACTTTACAAAAACCACATTATCTTTTATATAAGACATTGTTTTGAAGAAATATTTTCAACGTGGATTCATGCAAGCCAATGAAGACAAATTCTCAGATTGAACAAATCTCAAATTCAATCAATTTCGTGTGTACAGCCAATAAGAAGCCAAATCCGAAACGAACTCTTTTACCTTTCACCGACCTTCATTATTTGAGCTACCTTGTCCTTTTTGTCTACGTCCTCTTCTATTGTCCAAATCTTCAAAAAAATACAAATTTGACATAATTACAAAGAAACTTAATTGACAATTATCTTTTAAAATTATAAGTAACTTCAAATATTTATTCTTAGCTTACAAAATTACATCCTTAAGAGGTCTCGGGTGTGGAGCTGATAATCAGGCTGGACCATCGGACCAGAGAAATCGAGCTAGATTGGAACTGCCCGAAATTCCATTGAGCCAATATTTCATGGCCAAGTTTGACTCATGTAGTGTATTTTATCTCAGGTCATCAGAGTCGATCGGGCCAAATCGTCCTTTTCGGGCCTGCAAATTCATGCTTCAGTCTGACCTTATCTTTAGGTCGGCCGGCCCGGTCAACTGGACCTAGCTTAAATTACCAACTCTACCCAAAGTGGAGTATTTGTTAGGTAAATACACATCTCTAACTCTCAAAGGGTAAAGTAGAAAAGGGCAATGATATAACTTACATTTTCTCTCTCTAACTCTTTTCTCCCCCCTTCTCTCTAACACTCCCAACAAAAAAAACCCTAGCTTTCCCCCTCCCTCTTCCTTTGCAGTAGCTCTCTTCCTCTCCCCCTCCCCTCCCTCCTCCCCCCTCCCCTCCCCCTCCATGGTTTCTATTGGAGGGATACCAAATGGCGGTCCCTGGGTGTATGAAGGTGGCCGAAATTTTTGGTCCAAGGCGAATGCGGGCCCGGAGCTTCACGGAGGTGTCTCTGAGCGGAGAAGACGATGGGTCATGCAGAGATTTGGGAGAGGAGAGGCAATTTTTGCTTTTTTCTCTAGGTTGTTAGTATAGTTGTTGTTTTCTTATTTTGTTTGTGTTTTCTTTTTTCGGTTGATTTGCAAACTCGTAGGCGGATCGATTTTTTTTTGTTCTCAAAGATGTAGTGGTTGCTCGTGCCCGATTTTAGTTTTTTGGTGTGTTACGCCTCCTTTAAGGAGTCTTTCAAGTCTCCGACGTGAAGTGGTTAGTTTGGGTGGGTAGTTTTTTTAGTCCATGTGAATCAATTGGTTTTACCAATTCCCCGTTTAAATTTCTTAGTTAGTTTTTGGCTCTTGGCCAACATTTTCTTTACGATTGTATTGTAATTTTAGTTGAGTTGTTTTAATATAATTCTATCGTTCGAAAAAAAAATAAACTCTCAAAGGGAATATTTGTAATTTGTAAATCCCATAGTAATCTTTATGATTATCCCAAAAAAAATAAAGAAAAAATAAAAAGAATTAAGGAACAATGACAATGACAAAAAAAAATGCAATAGAAAAAAGGTTTCTTCAACAGAAAGTGTCAAAGAGTACGTAAACAAGACAAAGAACACATTTTTTTCCTTAGTGTAAAAGTATTCATATCAGATAACAAAAAAGCAAGTGGTCACAAAATAAACATGTCATTTTTTATTCTTCTATTATTCACCTATTCTGATAATTTCATATTTATCACTATATAAATTAACTCAACTTCTTCAACTTCCAATAATCAAGAAAAAATTACTTGAGAAAGAAAAAAATAATAAAAATCTGCAGAAAAAAAAATAAAAAAATGAGAATTGGAGATTTATTTGCACAATTAGGAACCATTCTTGCCACTTTCATGTTTCTAAAACCAATTCTCGAAAAATACTTCCCAAAAAACCCAATCGAAAAACATTTCCAAAAGCTCTTCACTTTCCTCTCACCATACATCCAAATCACCTTCAACGAGTTCACCGGCGAGCGTCTGATGCGCAGCGAGGCTTACTCCGCCGTACAAACCTACCTGACCTCAAATTCCTCTGCCCAGGCGCGGCGGCTCAAGGCGGAAATCGTCAAAAACAGCAAACAGGGGTTGTCTCTGAGCATGGACGACAACGAAGAAGTTGCCGATGAATTTGATGGGGTAAAAGTCTGGTGGGCCTCAGGTAAAAACATCTCGAAATCCCAGACATTTTCTTTCCATCCTGTTAATGATGAGAAGAGATTTTACAGTTTGAGATTTCATAAAAAGCACAGAAATTTCATAACCGAAAGGTATTTGATGTATGTCCTCAGAGAGAGGCGGAGTCGATAAAAGTGAAAACCCGTCAGCGAAACCTTTTCACAAACAGTGGGTCGACATGGAGCCACGTCCCATTTGAGCACCCTGCAACTTTTGAAACCCTAGCTATGGATCATGACAAGAAATGGGATATTGTGAATGATCTCTTAGCTTTCACTAGAGGTGAGGATTTTTATGCAAGAATTGGGAGAGCTTGGAAGAGGGGTTATCTTCTTTATGGCCCACCTGGAACTGGTAAATCCACTATGATTGCTGCTATGGCTAATTTGTTAAACTACGATCTCTATGATCTTGAACTAACCGCTGTTAAAGATAACACCGAGCTGAAAAAACTCCTAATCGCGACGTCTAGTAAGGCGATCATCGTTATTGAGGATATCGATTGCTCGGTCGACCTGACAGGGCAGAGAAGCAAGAAAATGGAGAAAAGTGAACAAGAAGAAAATGATGTGATGCACAAAATGGCAAAACAAGAAAGTGATCAGTCTAAAAATAGCAAGATCACACTTTCGGGGCTTTTGAATTTCATTGATGGGCTATGGTCAGCTTGTGGAGGGGAAAGGATTATCGTTTTTACAACGAATTATGTCGAAAAATTGGATCCTGCTTTGATTCGGAGAGGTCGAATGGACAAGCATATAGAGTTGTCTTATTGTAGCTTTGAAGGGTTTAAGGTGTTGGCTAAAAACTATCTTGGATTGGAATGGCATGATTTGTTTCCAAGAATTGAGAGTTTGTTGGGGGAGATTAAGATAACTCCTGCTGATGTTGCTGAGAATTTGATGCCTAAAGGTGTAGAAGGAGATGCTGAAATTTGCTTGAAGAATTTGGTTTTGGCTATGGAGGCAGAACAAAAATCAAGCAAGAAAAATGTGGCAGAAGTTGGAAAAGGATTGCCATCTATGGAATTTGTTGTTGATTGTAATGGCCATTAGGCAAATTTCTTGTATCATGACTTTGACTGTCTAGTTATGTGAATAAAAATCTTTGTAAATTTGTTCCTTGGTTTGGTAGTAAGAGAAACACTGCAAATTCAAGAAGCCTTTTTTCTTTTGGCGTGTGTGTGTGAAGGGTAGGTGTGAAAACGAGTCGAGTCGAGCCGAACATCTTGTTTGAATTTTAATTGAGCTTCAAAAATTGCGTTTAAGTTTGTTTGATTATTAATCGATCGAGCTTGAACAAGCTTTAATCAAAACTAATATGAATCGAGTTCAAGTAGCTTGATATTCTAATATTTTTTTTTTTACTGATCGAGTCGAGCTCAACCCGAGCTTTATATCTTATCAAACAGGAAAATGTGTTCAAATTTGGTTCGTTATATTAACGAACCAAGCTAAAACGAGTTTTTATCGATCGATCTCAAATCGAGTAACATGGTTCGTTTTTTAGCCCTACTATTGAGTGTGGCAAAGTCCATCCTTTTTAAGAACAACTTGGCAGAATCTTTAAAAAACCTCTCAGATTTAATTCCCATTTCGCCACAAATTTCTAAATTGTTCGAGAAAATTGGGGATTTTCGAATATCTAACCAAAAGTTGTTGCATACCAAATTAAAAGAGTAGGAAGAAACGTGTAATGAGAAATGCACCTTTACAAATGGAATAGCAACTTTATTAGTGTAACACAACTTACAAGTTAGAAATTAATTCTTGTTAGCTAGAAGTTAGTTACAGAAGTTGGGTTTGAAACTGATTACGAAGCTCTGTATATATACATTCAGTAATGAATAATCAGAATATGAGTGTTAAGCCAAATGTTGTGTTGTTCCTTTCTTCTCTCTAAGGTCTGGTTTCTGTAAAACTTAGGAAATTCACTTCCAGGACTGATTCTGTAATTCATTACCATATTCAAGTTTGGTGCTTATCAAAAGTTATATTCTTTGGCCAATTTTTGTTTGGGGTTTTCCCAACACTCTATCAGCAACTATGCCAACGGAAATCCTGATTCTTTTTAATACTAAAAAATCTTGAAGTTTTGCCTTCACAGGCAACTTATGCGATTTTCTTGGGCAATTTTGAAATTACCGATAATAGAGGACTTTTTTAAAGATACGTGATTTTTCGTCAGACGAAATTCAAAAAGGACCAATTTTGCGACAGCCCTATATAGGGATGTCAACGGGGCGGGGCGGAGACGGGGGAGCAATCCCCATCCCCGTCCCCGTGGGGATTCCCCGCCCCCCGCGTTTTATTATTATTTTTTTTTTGCAAAAAACTGATTTATTTTTTAAAAAAAAAAGATTTTTTAATATTTAAAATATATATAAATTATATAAAAAACTGAAAAAACACTTATTCTATAGAAAAATTAAAAAAAAATTAAAGATTTTTTAATTTTATATATTTAATGTAGATATATTTATAATATATTATATATTTTTAAAATATTATATTATATACTTAATATTCAGTTCCCCGTGAGCAATCCCCGCCCCGTCCCCGCCAACGGGGAGAAAAAAATCCTCGTCCCCGTCCCCACAGGGGAAATTTTCGGGGATTTCCCGCCCCGTTCGGGGCGGTTCTCCGCGCGGAATGGGGAATTCCCGCCCCACTGCCATCTCTACCCCTATATACTAAAAATGTTTGTAGATGGCTTAATTGTTGGGAAAAATGATCCCCATTCATTCCTAGGGACAAGCAAAAATAATTGAGAAATAAAATAACAATAAACCACAACACAAGATTTACGTAGAAACTCCAAAATCGGAGAAAAACCACGACCCAGAGCAATTCTCTTTGTATGAAAAATTTATACAATCACACGTAAATTCTCTCTCCCGACTCCGACTCCAATACTCTCACACTATTACAAATCTTTGACTAACTTACACCTTTCTCCCAATTCTACAAAAGAATACAAGAAAGGAATTTAGAAGAATCAAAATACAAAAGATTATAGTGTATTTGATTGGTGCACTTGAAAATCAAAACACATGGGTTCCTTAAAAATTTTGCTTAAGCCTCCCATCCCTTTTGTTTCCCAACCTATGTGGGACAAAAACCCCTTCTTCTATTTTGACACCAAAAACCAACAAACTCCACCTGGCAAAATAAAAGAAACTCCATGATTCTCAACCCGAGAACCATCATTCTCAAACCAGAGAATCTACTCCACCATATAAGTAGACCACTTAGAATAAACCATTCTAAGAATTTCAATCGCACATGTCGAAAAAACCCATTGAAAATTCATGGTGCAACTTCTAGCTCTTGGCTCTCCTAAGTCCTTCACCATCATCGACATAACATCCACCACACACCCCGCATCCATGCCAAGTCAATGCCGTGTGTAAACTTGAGGACTCGCTAACACCATCACATCCTTTTTCATGACAACTAAACACATGCCATAAGGATGCACATTTTCTCCTCCCGAGAAAATCTTCATCAATCACAATGTTAGCCTTTGATTCGAGTTATTTGCCGCACCGCGGCTCCACTCGACAATTACGCTTTGTATGCCTGGTTCTCCGTGATTTCCAACAAACAACATTCTTGGAGTCTTTCTTCTTCCTCCCTTTACTTATCGCCACCGCTACCGAGATTTTTCGTGGAAGTTCGCCCATCACTCATTTCTTCTCTCTTCAAAAAGAAGTTTACCCTGTGACTTCCGCAAAAATTAAAGTTTCCTTCCCATACATCAAAATCGCTTCATGTGCTCATAGGAATGGGGAAGAGACAAGATGAGTCGTAACGCCTTATCCTCATCTTCGATTTTCACTCCAATTGTCTCTAGCTCTGAGATGATGTCATGGAGTGTACACAAATGATCTGAGATTTTAGATCCTTCGTTCATCCGCAGTGTGTGAAACTGCTCCTTCAAGTACAACCGATTTGAAATGCCCTTTGCTTGGTACAAAGCCTCAAGCTTTTCCCATAACTCCTTCAAAGATTTGAAATCCCATGCACATTTGCAAGAACATTCTTAGCCAAACACAGACGTATTGTGCTTGCAGCCCTCAAATCCAGATCCTCTCAATCTTCATCACTCATACTAGTCTTTGTAGAATCTTTGTCAGATGCTCCGCTCGATTCGCCAGCACCATCTGACTTGGTAGAACTGCCCGAACCTGACCTTCCTTTTTCGCTCTTGTGTAATCCAGTTGTATCATCACATCTTTGACTTGTACTTACCACAAGTCAAAGTTGATTCTTCCATCAAACTTCTCCACGTCAAACTTCATTGAATTTGAAAACTTTGACATACCTACTTATACACCCCTAACTTAATGAATACCCGCCTCAAAAATCTTTTCTGATGTGGAAGATCAGACAACGCCGCAACCACAGAAAGCATACTAAGAACTTTAAGAGACCCGGAACCTACCTCTCAATAAATCTTTTCTGATGTGGAAGATCAGACAAAGCCGCAACCACAGAGCATACTCAGAATTTCAAGAGACCCAACCCGGGCTCTGATACCACTTGTTGGGAAAAACGATCCCCATTCATTCCTATGGACAAGCAAAAATAATTGAGAAATAAAATAACAACAAACCACAACACAAGATTTACGTGGAAACTCCAAAACCGGAGAAAAACCACGACCAGCAGAGCAATTCTACTGTATGAAAAATTTATACAATCACACAGAAATTCTCTCTCCCAACTCCCGACTCCAATACTCCCACACTATTACAAATCTTTGACTAACTCACACCTTTCTCCCAATTCTACAAAAGAATACAAGAAAGGAATTTAGAAGATCAAAATACAAAGATTATAGTGTATTTGGTACAAGACTTGAAAATCAAAACACATGGGTTCCTTAAATAGCCTTAAGGCTCCCATCCCTTTTGTTTCCCAACCTATGTGGGACAAAAACCCCTTCTTCTATTTTGACACCAAAAACCAACATTAACAAAATGATCTTTGAGGGAGACTAAACGGGTAAGCCAAACTGAATCGGAAAACTTACAGTGGAAGGAACGAAGCTTCTGCCAAGAACATATTATATTCAAATTTACACATTAACAAGTTCTAAACTTAGCCTTGGTGAGCCCCCAAGCATATCCATTCTAAAAACGCTCTCGGATTTTGATTCAAGTTGCACTTCTTCTGAACCAAAGACCATTCATATCATATGCTTCAGTGTCAAAATGACTTGATAAATTTTTCTTCAAAAATCGAGCTCCCAACGCGCTCAGTAGAATAGTGCTTCATTCTGCTTCCTTGTTGAAAGATGCTACCAATAAGTTTACCTTCAACAAGGCTTTTCAGCAGTTAAAACTTTGAGAACAGATTCAAAAACATTACGGTAAGAACCAAGTCTGGGCCGTTTTCAGCCTATAGCTTCAGAATGAGACCAATAGGACTATGATCACTCCCACCCACATCAGGGAGAATGTACGAGTCGTATACTTGGTCTGCAATCGATTCTGAGGCAAGGAAATAGTCGAGCCGCCACCCTAATTGTAACACACAAAAAATATAAGTTACCATCTAACGAGTCTAAACCAGATAGTGCATTACCAAAATATGTCAAATGGAGATGCCACAACTTAACTTGAAGACGAAAAAATGAGAATAAGGTACATGAATTCCTTGATGTAGTAGAGGCAAAAGTGAAAAATAACGAGCAAGTCCAATACAACAAAGCAAACAAAATACGATAGAGTTTATGTGACAGCGGAAAAGGCTTAGGCTTTACCTAAATACTGATCAGCAGGACCTAAACATTGTGATGAATGATCATGACAGATACCCTTAAGGTTTAGTTTGATTACATTGTGATCTGGACCTAAACATTGCTATGAATGATCACTAAAATATAGGGTTAATTACAACAGATACCATTAAAATTTAGTTTAATTACAAAAAAAGCCCAACTAGCTTTCAAAATTACAAATACTCCCTTTATATTTGTTTCTATTTTACAAAGTACATCTGAGCTCAGCTGAACTCGACCAAATTTAAAGCATCAAGAGGTGTAGGTTTTTTTTGTGACAATATTAGTGTCTTGGAAATGGATGTATGAGCATACTGTTCCTAAATCTTCCTGGGTGTGGGTTGAGCGAATAGTCTGTCTGTACTACACTATCTTAGAATATGAGGCAACTAATAAAAGCCATGAAGAGAACTGAATAAACCATGCAATCATCACATCGAGTACATCTTGTAACATACCTTTGTTGGTTTTCCTTCCACCATGCCTGTAGCCCCAATATGTATACCCAACAACATCAGGGTGCTGTTTCCTAAAAGTATCAACGAAGCCACTATCCAAAAAGTTTGTTTGAAATGATTTTCTTTCTTCATCAGTGAAACCTGCACTTCTTTTGTTTCCCTGAAAGTTAGAAAACACGAAAATTAGGAATTCTATATCTCCAGTTCTGATATACAAGTACTTGAAACCAACAATATTTTATTAGCTAATATCCACGTAGACTTTTGCAAACTTATTATCCCCCAGATGACCTCCACAAAAGGAAAGAAGGTATAAAGATGAGGAAAATAAAGAGATTCAGAGGGGGTTTGGCTAAGTTTATTTAAAACATCTTATAAGCTCCTACATCTGATAAGCTGTTTTAGGAGCTTATAAGATGTTAGATCTTATTTTAAAAATAAGTTGTCAGAGTGTTTGGATAAAATAAGATAGTTGAGCTTATAAGTTGTTTTCATATCTTATAAAATTATTAAGTATATATTTGTCTTTTGAATGTTTAAAATAAGGAGCTTATAAGCTCTTTCAAAAAAAGTTGGGGTTGAGGTACTTTTTTTTAGGAGCTTATAAGCTCTCTAACAGCTTTTTTTTAGAACTTATAAGCTCTTTTGGAAAAAAAATTCCAAACACATTTTAAGAGCTTATAAGCTCTTAAACATCTTATAAGCTGTTTTTAAGAGCTTATAAGCTCAGCCAAACACCCTCTAAGATGTCTGGAGCTTATAAGCTGTTTTTAAAAAAGTAGGGGAACCCCAACTTATTTTCAAAATAAGATCTTATTTCAAGAATCTCCTTTAATTTTGATTATTTTAATTACAAAATTGCCATTACTAACATCTTAAAAGCTACAACATCTTATTTTATCCAAACACTTTACAACTTATTCTTAAAATAAGATCTAACATCTTATAAGCTCTAAAAACAACTTATAAGATGTAGGAGCTTATAAGATCTTTTAAATAAGCTTAGCCAAACACCCTCTCAGTCCTTTACCAATCTAATACACTTTGTTAATTTAATATGGTATCACTTTATGATGCATTATTTTATGTTAACTAGAGTAGAAAATGAAATTGAAGTGAGAAAATTCAGGATATAATTTACTCACTGCTGGATTAAAAATATCTATTTCTTGGTGAGCACAGTTCAAGTCACCAGTCAGAATAACAGGCTTAGACTGTTCCAGATCCTGTAAAGCATAATTCCAACTATAAGTTTAACCAGCCAATTGCACATCCAGTCATTCAGCATTCATTTCAGTTCAAGGAGAATTCATAAACAAACCGACTATAAAAAAGAACAATAACTTGTCCATATACAATCAAAACTTCTCTCCCCTTGTTTAGGAATGGAGGGAAAGAGAAAATGCATTCAAATTAATAGAATATAATGAAAATGTTTTTGAGAAATAGAGATATAGATAGTATGGTACAGCCAGCATTATACTCACTCATTCTTATAAGTTGAGTTTTCAACAAAAATAAGCAAAACCCTAAGGATAAGGAAAGAATAGAGAAAATGAACAAGAAAAAAAATTAAATGCATCAACTGACTTCACATGTATGTGTTTCGTTGTTCACGCAATCTTATTTATTTTAGAACAACATTCAGTCTTGAAACCAGAACAAGCTTATGTCAAATTAGCACAACCAAAAAGGCGAAGAACATAAGTAGGCACTACTGTGTCATGACAGGTATTTTTAACACCCTAAAACAACATTCAGTCTTGAAACCAGAACAAGCTTATGTCAAATTTAGCACAACCCAAAAGGCGAAGAACATAAGTAGGCACTACTGTGTCATGACAGGTATTTTTAACAACCAGGGTGGTAAAGTTCTGGACTGGAAGACATGATACTGCAGAGTTAGGAGAAATATTGAATCCCATAAAAACTCCGGCTTAACATACGTAGGCCAAAGCATTCTTTCAGAGACAATTGTTGTAACAAGAATTGGGCATTTCACGGGTTCACGTCAAATAATTTAAATTTCTAATTATAGAACGGAAAGAGTGTGGACTGCCGAAAGAAATTATTTGTGCAGACCTAACATGCTAATACAAACAGAATAAGAGAAAACGGGCAGTTTCTAAGCACAAATCAATAATTATGAGACTTACTTTCATGTAGTTGCTGAGAGAAGGATCCCACTGGTTTATCCTGTATGACTAAGGAAAAAGGAATTATCATTGGCTTAAGTCCAAAAAATATTATTAGTAGGAGAGTGCATAATAAGTGTTCATAAGTTCTGTACCAGTCGTCTCAGACCATCACCAGAATTAGGAACGTAGCCACTCAATAAATAAAAGTTATCAAATTCCACTGTCACAAGGCGTCCTTCACCATCATGATCTGCTATGCCCAAACCATATCTGACAGAAAGTGGTTTTATCTGCCAGAGGAAAGAAAAATGGGATGGTATCTCTTTTAGCAAAGTGAAAGACTCATGTACCAGTATATAAAAGTCAAATCAACTAGAGGTTTTGTTTTTTGCTAATCAACCAATGAAAGAAAAATAATTAAGCAGGAGAACATACAAATCCAATCACGGATCCCAATACTTGGCCCAGTCTACTTACACAATGAGTTTGAGCATTTACAACATCACCAAACAAATGCAGGTGTTAAAAAGTATGGACCTAGGCAAAATGAAGCCTTGAGTTACTACAATGGATATGATGCAAACCAAATTAGACCATGTTGGAGCAGTCATCTGCTTTTTAACTTAACAAGCTTCCAATGGGAACAGTGAAGACAAAGCATTATCGTGAACAGAAACTAAAATCTCCTGAAAAAAAATTTACAGTTAAAGTATTCTAGTACAAGAGAACCAGAGTTCAGAACCAATTCATACACACAAAAACATCGTCAAGTATTATCCATTTAATGATTGGCCAAAATGGAAAACGCTATATATATCTGAAGCGTTGCCATAGAAGCAGGGAATTTTATATTAACACCTACTAATGTAGTTATAGTTAAAGTAACAGGCCTGAAAACTAAAAGCAAGCTGTGTTTATCTTTAATAGTAAAATCAAGTAGCAAACCTAAGTGGATATTTAAGAAAGAAATGCAACAATAACGTGTGAAATAACAGGAAAAAGAATGTACCCGTGAAATGATAGCAGTTCCTGAATACCCCAGTTTTGAGACACTACACGTCCAATAGCTATTGTCATAGCCTTCCAGGAGAGACTGTCTGATTGCATCAACATCTTTCTCCTGATTCAGATTCAAAGTTCCGAAATTTGTCAGCAACCACAATCAGCTAAAAACGAGTAGAAAACATTAGGTAAATATGCACACATCTCATTACTTGTATTAATCTAAAAACTCAAAAGCATATATTATATTGTTCCATGAAATATGCTAATCAAATTAATCGTACAGGCACCAACGACTGAGCTAAAGTTCTAACCTATGCAAAGTAAAATTTCAGAGTAAAGCATCAATTTTTAGAATGTCAGGTACATATTCTCAAAAAGTTCCGTAAAAGGGAATGAAATTGTTTTTTTTTCTCTTCTCAAACACTTGCTATACGATTTCCACGAGAATTTCTGAATGTAATGAACTAAATGTCATGAGGCTCTTACCTCATGATGTTTCTGTCAAGGAAAGTGGCTGAGCAAAATTTCTTACACGAATAAAAATAAAATTTGCTCACTCTAACTAACTAATCTGCAGATATATTTCTATATATCAGTTATGCTTCTGGTCGTTTTACAAAATAGTACTTTCAATAAAAAAAAAAAAAAAAAAAAAAAAAAAACTGAAAGCACATCAGATATTATGATCACAGCTCAAAAATATTAAAGTCAGTAATATGCTAAATTGTTCTGAAAAATGGTGCGCATGTTGGGGTAGGGTATGGGCTGGACTTCGTGGGTGTATGTGAGAATGAAATTTGGAAGAGAATCAATGCAATGTTATGCATGCAGAAAAAAAGGAGTCAAAAATATCAGGTACTTATAATGTTCCGACCAGTGGACAAACTTTTTTCAAAATTCACTGGCAAGCCATAAGTTTCATGGACAACTTTGCTAAAGAGTAATGTCACCAGAAACATTTTAGATTGCTCAAATGAAGCATAAGCAACAGATTTCCAATTGATAACTAGGTAACTCGAGAAGACTCTCCACTCTTGTCCCAAAAGCTCAACCTAACAGACACAGAAAAGTCCACGTTGTCTTCAAGTTAACAACAAACAAAATGAAAACTTGCCTGTAGTTTTGTCTCTTGCAAACACAATACATCAAAATTTTCTCTTTCTGCAAGTTGCAAAGCAGAAAAGCTCTCCAACTTTAATAACGCTCTTAAACCATTGACATTCCAAGACATTAACTTTATATGTGGTGTATCAGCAGCAATAGGAGGTGGCCTCATACTTCTAGGATTGTAGCCAGTCCACCCTTTTTGCGGTTTCTTGTGAGTAAGAACTGTCCAAGGTTCATCAACAGAAATGTCGACATTGACATGAGCTTTAGTATTGATGGTAGTGGTCCTTGAAGAGACTTTCTGTTTTGCTTGAATGGGTTTTTCATCTGATATCACCGTGAAAACAATGATTCATGAGTCACTAAGTGAAATGTGAAGAATGCTATGATACTAGCACAGTCCACTAGATAAATTATATCACCTTCCGTTTCAATTGATTCAACAATCAGCTCATGCTCAGCTGTGTGGTGTATAGATTTGATGTCAATACTGTCCGCAGGTGATTGATTTACTTGTCTCTTTATTCTTTTACCTCCAGAAATGTCTGAATCACTGTTTGTGATTTGAGTATGATCACTTTCGGTTAATCCTTTAGCTTTTCTTTTTGAATTTGCTTTAGCAACAGTTGGCTTCTCTTTAGAGCATACTTGAAATTGTCGAGCTGAAGAACCTTCACCTGCATCAGAAGGATGATCTACACCTTTAATGACCTGATATAATCTATTTGACATTAGAACAAAGATAAAGCCCAAAGAAAACATAGATCTTAGAATGTTTGACTTTCTCAGCAACCAATACACCATTACAAAAGGTATAGTGAAAAAATACCATCTATATGACTGTTTATGCAACTCTTCAAGGCAGAGACAAGTTCATGCTTGGCACCTTTGACAGGTTTCCCAATACTCCTACAAGATCAAAAAACCACTGAGAATTTACTCAAATCTATCTACTGCAGCGAACAATTTAGTAGTTAATTATACAAATAGGTTGCACTCATGGATATAAGTGAAACCTGAAGCAAATTACCAGGTGAGCAAACGTATATATAGACAACAGTCTACAACCAATCATTTCCTAAGTTGCAGCTCTTTCCAAGTCAAAAGAACTACAATAATGTTTCTTTGCTTTGCATTAAACAAAAATCTACCAAGTTGAGGCAAACGAATATCAAAGTGAATCATTCCCCAAGAAACTAACATTTAACATTGACAAACCACCAAGTTCAAATAAAACTGAAGACAATTTTTTTGATCCACGTCTATAAATACGAAAAGCATTTCGCGAGCCGTCATGAAACACTTCACACTATATACTAGAAGCTATTCGCTTAAACTTGAATAAATCTAATTGGTTCATAAAAATACAACTCGTACTCTATAATATCATACTATATCAATTGCCTCTGTTGTTCTTGAAACTTAATTAACCAGCAGAACTTTGAGGGTTCATAAATGAACAAAACATAACAGTGAGAAACGCAACCACAAATTTATGTTCTTGAGCACATAATAATTACAGTTCAAATGTTGTGATCAGGATGATTGTTTTCAGCTTTTTCATTTCATTTCTTTTTCCAAAGAAAAGAGAGGACAGAGCAGTCAGCGGCTATAAATTCATTAACATACAATGAAATAACATTATTTAAACTTCATATAGCCTCTATTTCCCCACCACTGTCCAAAAACCAAATTCAAATTTATAGATAACGAACAGAACAGCTACATTTACCTTAACCTTGTTTTGATCTCCTGAACAGTCATTTTCTCGATAATAGCAGACTCATCCTCAAGAACCCCACTCTTCCTAATACTTGCCTACATTCCAAACAAAACCAATTATTTTACACCACAAGAACTCCAAATAACAAATTATTCCCACTCAACTATCAATATAAGTACGTTAATTTTGTATGGTCACTAATGAACATAAAAATGTGACCTTCGAAGCACTCTTTTTGGGTTTCGGCACATCAACGCGTGTTGCCTCGTCCATATTCTCTGCAGATGATATTGGTGAGCTGGAGCGGCGTCTTTTCGTCATTTTTAAGCTTAAACGAGACGGAGTATTGAACTTAGGGAACTTATAATTCACTGCAGAAAAACTGCGAAAATCAAATGTCAGAGGAAAAAAGGAGTTTTTGAAAAACTAATGGTAATCATTCCATAACTAATATGTACCACACGGGACTTGAATAGCGGAACCCTAATTTGAGAGCTTGAATCATTGGAATTCCAAAGATGGAGAGCGCGAAGGTTAAAGAACGCGCCGGGTGTGCACGTTAGCATCACTTAGTGGGGAAGGAGAATCGGGAAAACCGCCAAAGGAAAATAAAATTAAAAAATATTTAATACCGATCAAAAAAAAGAAATATCCAAAAGAATATTTTTAAATGCATATTTTACTCTCAATAGTCTATACCCAAAAGAATAGTATAATTATTTTTAAACAATGTGTTTGCCCATACTCATTACTTGTAGTATTTAATTAATTTCGAATTAAACCACGAGTTTGTAACTCAAATAGTATTAGTTATCTTTTATAAGGGTATTGATTAGAGTTATAACCTAAGTTGTTGCATTTATTTGAGATTTAATTTCTCCCCTTCAACCACTCTGTCCAACTAACTAATAAAAATTAAATTCAAATTGATATTAAATTATATGTTAAAGTCAGAATAGATGTAAATATTTTGTAGGAATAATTACAAAAACACCCCTAAAGTTTTGACTAATTACAAAAAAACTCAAAGATGTTTCACAATTACAAAAAAAAAAAACTCATTAGGTTTGATTATGTCTGAAATTTAAAGCGTAGTTGTAATCTTTTTATAAACGAAAAGAGGTTTTGAAATGTTTTTTGTTTATGAAAGGAAAAATGTAAGATAGAATTAAACCTTAAGGGTTTTTTTTGTAATTTTTAAAAATATATTGTTTTTTTTGTAATTAGCCCGAATCTTAGGGTGTTTATGTAACTATCCCTATTTTGTAAGAGCTAGCGAGTTTAGCGGAAGTCTACAAAGAGCGATTTTATTGAAAATGAAGGGCCCAAATAGCTAGGATTAAATTAAGAATTTAATTCTCAATTGAATGACAATTGAATTTCTTAAAAAGCATGCTTATCATCCAATTTTTTTTAGATATTTAGGAGATGAATAACAAACATCCTAATTAGAGTAGGATTCAAGTCCTAAAATAAGGATTCAAAACATGTGACAATAAAGATCCAACGAGAAAGGTATACATTAGAATCAAACGGATTTCGAAAATTGGATAGTGGTTGAGTATTAGAATAAAGTTCATATTATATGTCTCGGGACGATTCTTATCACATATTCCCACATATACTACAAAAAAAACAGATTTCGGAAATTAGTTTTAATTATGCATCCGATTGCATCGATTCGTTGAGTCGAGTAAGAGTAGAGGTGGCAATGGGTCGGGCCGGACTAGCTCGGTCCTAGCCCATTGGGCTTTTCGAAAATTTCGGGCCGGCCCGATTTGGTCAGGCCATGAAAATGCATGGCCCAGCCCAACCCGAAAAATATATTTTGTACATGAAATCATCGGGTCGGGCCAAAAAAACGGGCCAAATCCAGTCGATCGGGCCGGGCTAAATAGGCTCGACTTTTTCCAGGCCTAGAATATCATAGCCCAACCCAGCCCAAAGTACGGGCCGGGCTTGGAATTGCCAGCTCTAAGTAAGAGGAAACAAAAATGATAATTGTCATTTTAAACTATTGGACTCGTCTTATATTTTGTCCAAAATAATGGAAAATGAAAACATCGCATCGGTAGTTCTTTTATGCTCTTTATTTTCATTCTATTGGCAGTGATTTATCCTTGATAATTTTCTTGAAACAAGAGTATAAATAAGCTCTTGTATTATTGTTTTGAGTTCTCAAATATATTCTTTTAACACAAATCTAAGAAGGGATGAAGTTAGGTGAGAATTAAACTCAAACAAAATTTTACAAACACTTTACCATTAGGTTTAGAGATGTTAAATGGGCAAGCCCTAGTGGGTTCTGGTCAGCCCTAATTGGCTTCGGGCTAAACGGACCGCTATTAAACGAGCTCGCAATATTGGAATCTAACTCTAACCCTAGCGAGCTTCGGGTTAAATGTGTCACTATCACTCTATAAACAAAAAATTAAAAATTGTATATTTAAATCTAAATTTTAAACTCGAACATATGTAATATTGAAGTTGAGCATTTTAAGTTAAAGTATTTATTATAATAAAAGTCATGCAAAGTTTATAATTACACTGCATTAACAAAATTATAAAATTTAAATATTTCATGATCTAAATTCTAAAAATAAAATTATAATAATAAAATATAGCATTATATACCCATATAAAATGGAAAAAATTAATATATTTTTTTCAATTACTCATATGGCTATAAGTCATAATTTTTAAAATTATATATTTAAATCTAAAGATGAGGAGGTGTGAATTTGAAAAAATATATTTAGTAATAGGTAATATGTAATAATATAGAAATATAATATTAGAGTTATATTTAATTTTTTTTTTAAAAGAAACACACAATTGGTGGGCTAGCCCTAACGGGCCACGGGCTAAAAAAAAACCCGAATTTAAATGGGTCAAAATAATTAGACTCTAACCCTCTTTTTGCTGATTTAAATGGTCTGGGACGTGGACCGTTTAATATATCTAATTAGGTTTGAATTTTGGAACCACGTATTATGATTGTATTACAACACAAAAAATTAAAATAGTTGGAAATATTTAACTTAATCATTCGGCCCTTCACAGTCAGTGAGGTAACCATTGCCCTTAAAAATATGCATCCATTTAAATTTCCCAGTACCGACGGTATGAGCCCGATCTTCTTCCAAAAATTCTGGCATATTGTGGAAAATGATGTAACCAAATTTGTCTTGCATTTTTTAAAGCATAATGTGTTAGGGGTGACAAATTCTGATACGACACGATAGCACGACACGAAAATGACACGAAAATAGCGGGTTAGTGTTTAGCCTTATCGTGTTCATGTCCTTATCATGTCGACACGATAAGGACATGCAAATTTCGTGTCGTGTTCGTGTTTTATCGTGTTTACACGATAGTGACACGAACACGTTAGTGACACAATAATGACACGACACGAACACGATAAGGACACGTTTACCTGTTAGCAACACAATAATTGTAAGTCCAAGCGGCTACGATAATCTAGAGGGGGGTGAATAGATTATCTCCATTTTTTTCGATTTTACCCTCTTTTTCGAACCGAATGCTCAAAGACAATAATAAAGGTGCGGAATGTAAACAACACACATCGATTTAAAGAGGTTCAACCCACCTAGGGCCTAATCCTCTACCACCCCAGTATATCCGGGATGGATTTCAAAAAGAAAAATAATTTTATTAATTACCAAAATTAATACAAATTCAACTTACAACACTTTGAAGAGCACCACACTCTTCTTCAACAACACCTTTGGAGATTACCACAATCTCCCTTTGAAGATTACCACAATCTTCCTTTCAGACACCTTGTGAAGATTACCACAATGTTCAACCTTGAAGAATACCAAATTCTTCAACACCTCAATAAGAAGATCACCACAATCTTCTTGCACCTATCACCTAGATCATCCAAGTGTGTTCTTACCACAAGAACACTCACAAGGATATCTTGTGTTGAATGATAACCAAAAATCAAGATTACAACTCAATAATGAATAATACAATTTGAGTGCAAAGTGTAATCACGAATAGCCTAGACCTCAAGGATGTGAAAGTGATAAGCTAGACAAATTTACAACAAGAATAATAACAATGAAAGACCAAGTATTTGCTTGAAGTGTATCTTGTTGTGTTGTATCACAATTGTTGTCATGGTTGCTCCAAAACTTCCTCTATTTATAGGAGATGATTGATCAAGCATAGGCTCCTCTTGGGGATTGAAAATCTACAGAAAAATACAATTAAAATCAAGAATATAGCTGTTAGAAATCAATCCCACAATTTAAGGAAATGTGTCGTCAAATGGTCATATTTTTCTTTGTCAATGAACAGACGACCGTGGTCGCATAGAAATAAGAGAATTGAAGAACACTTTGAAAATATCAACAGGCACGGCCGACATAGGCTTTGACCGGTCGACTGCCTCAACCGGTCCCTCTAACTCAAAAATGCAAGGTCTCAAGTTCTGTTTCGACACGAACTTGAGGTACGGCCGACCGGCACGGGCGACGGCCGACGCCAGGGCGGCACTGGTCGACTGCGACATTTTTCATCCGTCTTTTTTCTGTTTCAAAATCATCTTCGTGCACGGGTTGCCCTATAGGGCGACCGGCCGACCACGAGACAGAAATGTTGTCCAATTTTTGTCGAAAATAAAACTCAAGAAATACTCCGAAAATTTAGTAAAAATATTTTGAACCAATCAGAAGTATTTAGACAATATTTAGGAACCTTGTTTATAAGTAAAAATCCATTGATATAAAATCATTAAAAGTGTTTGTCCAATATTGTCGAAAATAAACTTGAGAAAATACTCCGGAAAATATTAAAACCATTTAAAATCATTTAGAAGTATTTGGACAACCTTTAAAAACATTGTTTTGGTGACAAAATAAAATCATCAAAATTAAGATAAAAACATGTATCAAACAATCTCCCCCTTTTTGATGATTACAAACCAGAACAATTTTTACACAAATTGGGAGAACAATTTTAGAAAAGATTTTCCGGTAAAAACATTTGACCGTTTGGAAGCAACCAAAATTACCAAAGTACATAAGCAACCAATAGGGAGTAAATATATTCAATAATAAGCATAAGCTCCCCCTATCAACAAGCATATCAAGAATAATGTAAAAGCAATTATCCATAAGCTAAAGGCTTAGCTTTTACATTTTGTTCAAGAGTTTATAATCTCCCCCTGTCACAAAACATCATTAGACAAGTATATAAGTCCATCAAGCAACAATTGGACTGAAATAACTCAGAACTTAAGGCTCTTATGAACCATAGCCTATATCTTTTATAACAAGCTTTTATTAGCTTCTTTGAGCTAATGAGCCAATTTCCTGTTTCTCCCCCTTTGGAATCATCAAAAAGAATGTTAGGATAATGACATCAAAGTGCACCAAAGGGACGGTTTATCAACCGTTGAGCAACTTAAGCTTTAAAAAAAATCCAAGGAAAAATTGGAGAAATGTATCATAAGAAATCCATAAGCTCATTTGTTAGCTAAAAAACATGATCTCAAAAAGATTTTTAAGACATTTGAAAGCAAGAGACTCATGTAGAAGTTGAAAATTTCATTGTAACATTTCATCGAACACATTGTGGGCGTGAGAATTAAAAGAGATAGTATATAGCCCTTGTAAATGTTTCAAGCCAAAGAATTTTCATATCATCATTAATCATCCTCATTTCAAAGCTCAACAAGATCATATGCAAAATACATCAAGAAGTATGCAACATTTGTCCATCAAAAAAGAGGCTCAACGAAGAGATTCTCAAGGATTCAACCCAATTGAGATAATATAAGCCAAAAAGGATTAAGGCATTACAAATGCCAAAAATTAGAGCATCCATCAAGTAATACAAGTCATGCCTTAAACAATACATGTATGATATATCAAATGTCCCAACATATCCATCTAAGCATAATGATCAAAGCATTAAAAAAAAAATACTTTTACCATCAAGTACTTCATACCAATTATCAAACAATGCCATATAAGAGTATTTTTACCATCAAATACTCCATCAATATCATGATCATCCACAAGTCATTATCAACTCGCAATTTTAACCCTTTCAAGAAAACACGCAAATATCATTAGTGCAAAAGAGTTTTACACAAGTTCATGAAAATATAATGTAACATGAACGAAAATGCTCGAATAGTAAGGGGTGGGGACATCAATCCTTGTCCGAAGAGAAGCAAGTTCCGGGAATAAGATCTTTGATAAATTTCTTCAATTTACCGATTGACTTTTTCAAACTAGAGTTTTCTTTCTTCACAACCCGGAGCTCTTTTCTAAGAGAGGCTACATCTCTAAATGTATCTCTTTCAACTTTTGTCATTCTCTCTTTGAGATTTAAATCTTCAACATCCGACTCGTCTTCATCTCCTTCCTCCCTAATTTCTTGTTCATTTCCCACATTCTCTTCTTCATTTTCCTCTTCATTCCCCACATTCTCTTCTTCATCATTTCTTTGTTCGTCAAACTCACCTCTTCCAATATTTTCAACCTCATTGTCATTAAAGAAATCATCCCGAGGTTGTTGTTGATGTTGGGCACGTCCCCTAGCGGCTTTGGTAGGAACCCGTGGTAGATGTCGTCTCATTCTTACCATTTGTAGAATGTTGGCATTATCAAAATCATTGTGACGAATTTCGGTATTCATTTCATTTTCCGAGTATCCCGATAAGTATAAAAGTCGGCAAATCAAATTACCCAAAGTGTATTCTTTTTTGGTAAGCTTTCTAGATTCCGACAAACAATACACAAAAATTGCTCCATAATTTACTCTTTCTCCTCGAATAATCTTATAGGTGAGAAAGAGTTCGAGATTACTCGGAAGTTTTATTTCCTTTCCACACACACAATAGGAGCAAATGATAGATATAATCCGATAGTTAGGCGGCATTGCCGAGTATGTCACTTCGGGATGCACTCCTAAAAAGGTTTTCACATCATCTAGTGAAACACCGAAAATGTTATCATCCCAATGAGCGCAATCCACATTGACTACTCCATCATTCGACACATTAAAATGATTGCAAATATCGTCCAATGTCCATGAAAAATGCCTACCATTAACAAATGTGTGAAGTTCCAACGGATTATCTACCGTAGCATCAACAATCCACATATTTGCATAAAAAAGTTTTATAAGCTCGTCATCATAATGCAAACACGGATTATCCCAAAGTGAAACCCATCCTTGAATTTCAAAATAAGCCCTAATATCCGGAAATTCATCATGAAATGCTTGAAATCGAACCATACGAGTGCACGCAATTTTCTTATCATTCAATCCAATATTCTCATAATGCTCCTCCGCAAGTTTATTTAGAAATCGAAATATATTAGCTTTAGAGGGAGGCTCGTAAAGGAGTGATAACTTCGGAGTCCCAATGAATGCTCAATTTTGAAACCCCGGCTCTTAATTCGACAATCTCCTCTTCCGTAGTTTCGATTTTGATTATCTCATTGTGGACTATCATCTTGTTGGGGGTTGGAGGAAGATTCTCCCCTTTGCTTTCTTCTCCTCTTTTGAGGATTTCTTCCGGTGAATTGATGGGGTGCCATGAAAACAAGATGAATTTGAGTAATATAAGCTCAAGGATTAAACAATTAGAGAGATAATGATATATTTTGTGAGAATTTTGGAGGGGAAGAGGGTTAGGGTTCGAAGTTTTTGAAATAGAGAATGAAAGAAAATACCCCTGCTTTCAATAAAAGCCTTCTCGCCAGAATGACCCTCGCCGACCGGTCGACCGACACTGCTCAGGTACCGGCAAAGTGCGATTACCAGAATTTTCCAAAATTCGATTTTTCACCCCAAAATTTTTAAAACTATGCAAAAAGGATAATTTGGGACCATATTCAACAAATACGGGTTACAGGAAAATATATATTCGAGAAAATCGAGACTTAACAAGTAGTGCCCTTTTAAGAGAAAATTTGCAAAATCATTTAGGGGCACTTAAGGGGTTAAAATGAAATATCTTGAAAGATATGTGCATAAGCATAATATCGAGTTCTAAGATAAATACGAGTGAATGTACCTCGATAGTTTAAGAAATTTGATGACGAAATAGCCAATGAATATGAGATATATATCATACACAATTCTTAGACAAAATTTGCACAAAAGCACAAGTGTAGACAAGTAATAGGAGATATCAAAAAGAGCTTATGCTAAAAATTCATAAGAGATAATAAACCACATAAGTCTAATTAAATGCATATAAGGTCTTCTTAAAAAAAATTTAGAAGCACAAATATATATTGAAGACCTTAATTAAAGATAAATATTAGAAAACTCATTTTGCAATTAAGACACAAATGAAAATATGCATAGAATTAAAATAAAATGCACATATAAATGGGGAGATACAGTTTACCAATTACGCTGTTTCCATGGGTTGTGTCTTTCCCATTGTTGATGATATCTTCCCCTTGAGAAGTCACTTTGTTGATGATGACTTCTTTGATTGCTCCATTTCCAAGGTTTGTTGCTTTCCCATTGTTGAAAGTCTCTTTTTCTTTGAAAATCATATTGTTGATGATGTCTTTTCCATTTCCAAGGATTGTGTTCTTCCCATTTTTTATTGTACCTTCTTCTTGGAAATTGGCTTTGTTGAGAATAGTTTCTCCTTCTTTGATCAAATGAAACGGTCTTTTGATACCTTCTTGGCGGTATGATTTTCTTCGATCATTATTTCACCGAGTACCTAATATGACATTATTTTGTGGTACCCTCAAGTGTTTGGGTCCTTTAGGATTAGGTTTGAGATTTTTAGGTCTCCAATAATGATTAGAGCTATTTCTAGCCCGACAAGTATTAGCCGTATGACCCTTTTTATCGCAATAGAAGCGTGTAATAATTCTAGGAGCATAATGACCAACATGCTTAGAGACTTGATTCTTTTTCATATGATTAACAACATTAGGCTTATGATCAAGTCCTTTATCACAATTATGAATATCAACAATATTGGACATTTTATTGGTACTCAAGTTTAATTTTGATAAATCATTTTTCAAGCAATTAATATCCTCAACAAGAGTACTATTTTCTTTCTCAAGGTTTCTAACATTGTCAAGAGTGGTGGTGTGAGCACATGATAGTGATTCATAGGAAGTAACTAAACTATCCTTATCATTTTTCAAAACAATGAATTCCTTTTTCAAATTTTTGTATTTAACAAGTAAGTTTTGGAATTCATCCTGTAGCTCATCATAATCATTTTGCAAATCACTATATTCATTTTGCAATTTATTGTCATAAGAAGTAGAAGGTTTAAGACATACCTCGTTTTCTTCTTCGATGCCCATAAGACAATGTTCAACTTCTTCATAGTTGGAAGTTGTAGGAGGCTTGTTCCTTAGATTTGAGCTTGTATTCCTTTGAGAAGTAGATGCTTTTGTTTGACTCCTTTCATTTGCAAATACTCCATAGATGGCTTCTAATTTTTGCCATACTTCATGTGCCGATTTTATTCCTACAATATGTTCATATTCCAAATTAGTAAATGAACAATACAAAATATTGAGAGCTTTACCGTTTAAGGAGATGATTTTCTTCTCTTCATCATTGAGCTTTTTGAAGCCTTTTGAGGTGTGTGGTGTATCTTTCATCGGAATGGATTCTCCATTTATGACGGTGTTCCAAATGTCGAACCCGCAACCTTGTAAGTAGCATTCCATTCTTTCTTTCCAAAAATAAAATTTTTGGAATTAAATAGTGGTGGCTTGGTGAGTGGAGGTTAAAAGATGAGCTTCGTTCAGAGCCGACGATCGTTTCTCTTCACTCGCGATGTGAAACGAGCTTGCCAAAGAGTTTGGCTCTGATACCACTTGTAAGTCCAAGCGGCTACGATAATCTAGAGGGGGGGTGAATAGGTTATCTCCATTTTTTTCGATTTTACCCTCTTTTTCGAACCGAATGCTCAAAGACAATAATAAAGGTGCGGAATGTAAACAACACACATCGATTTAAAGAGATTCAACCCACCTAGGGCCTAATCCTCTACCACCCCAGTATATCCGGGATGGATTTCAAAAAGAAAAAGAATTTTATTAATTACCAAAATTAATACAAATTCAACTTACAACACCTTGAAGAGCACCACACTCTTCTTCAAAAATCATCTTCAGGTACGGGTTGCCCTATAGGGCGACCGGTCGACCACGAGACAGAAATGTTGTCCAATTTTTGTCGAAAATAAAACTCAAGAAATACTCCGAAAATTTAGTAAAAACATTTTGAACCAATCGGAAGTATTTAGACAATATTTAGGAACCTTGTTTAGAAGTAAAAATCCATTGATATAAAATTATTAAAAGTGTTTGTCCAATATTGTCGAAAATAAACTTGAGGAAATACTCCGGAAAATATTAAAACCATTTTAAATCATTTAGGAGTATTTGGACAACCTTTAAAAACATTGTTGGTGACAAAATAAAATCATCAAAATTAAGATAAAAACATGTATCAAACAATAATAACACGGCACGAGCATAATAAGGACACGATAATGACACATTTACCTATTAGTGATACGATAATGACACGATAACCTGATATTTTGTATATTTATATCGTGTATTTTCGTGTAAAATTGTGTCATATCGTGTAATTTGCTATCATGTATTAACGTGTAAATCATTTTCTTTTTATTTTTGACTTATCGTGTCACTATCGCGGTCGTGGTCGCGGTCGACATGGAAATTTTCGTGTTCGTGGTCGGTCGGAGCGAGATCCTTATCGTGTCATGTTCGTGTTTGCCCTTATCGTGTCGTGTTGTTATCGTGTCGACACGAAACACGACACGATAACACGATTTGACACCACGAAACACGACACGATAACACAATTTGACACCCCTATGTTACTCTCATCTTATAATTACACGCACATTGTGCTTATTCCGAAAGGAAAAAATCCGGAGTCCATACCCCAAGTCCACCCTATCAGTCTTTGTAATGTCGTCTATATAAAATCGCATCCAAACTCCTCGCTCTCAGAATCTAGCCTATCGTCTCTGACTCCCAATCCGCGTTTGTCCCCGGTCGCCTTATCACTAATAATATTCTAGATGCGTATGAAATACATCATTCGAGAAAATGCGCAAGTACGGTAACTTAGGTTGGATGTCGGTTAAACTTGATATGAGTAAAGCCTTTGACCGTGTTGAATGGCCTTTTCTTCTTCAAGTCTTATCTGCATTAGGCTTCCCTTCGAATTTGTGTTTCTCATCAAATTGTGTATCTCCACGCCAAGTTTCTCATTTTTTCTTAATGGTCACCAATTCGGAACTCTTACGCCACACCGGGGAATTTTCCAGGGAGACCCCCTCTCCCCATATTTGTCTATTATATGCTCCGAAGTTTTTTCTCCCATTTTCCAGTACCTTCTCGCTATGTGCCAGCTTCACGACATTACAGTTACTCGACGTGCCCCATCTATCTCGCTTTTTTTTTCCGCAAACAACACTCTTTTATTCGGACATGCCACCATACAAGAGGCAAACAAATTCAAATATGCGATTGAAATGTACGAGCATGCCTCTCGACAACGTATAAATTATAAGAAAACAGGAGTTCTCTCCAATCATCGCCCAAAAAGAGCCCTCCTATATCCAGGCGCTGCCGGGCGGCCGATGTAACATCGATATGCCTGACCCGTTGGGCTATTGAGAGTGTTTTACATATTCCAGAAATTGAAAAATCATGGCAAATATCTTGGCCTTCCATCGATCATTGGTGCGAACAAAAAATAGGTCTTTTCTTCTATGCTAGATAGGATCTGGGGCCGTTTAAATGGTTGGAAGGAGAGGCATTTATCACAGGCAGGGCGTGCCACTCTCATCCAATAAGTTAAGTGATCCCAACCTACGTGATGTCTTGTTTCAAAATTCCGGAATACATGGTGGATAAATATCATTCAATGTCGGCACCATTTTTTTGGAGCGGAGATTCTGGGAGAAACTCAATTCATTGGCGCAGTTGTGATAAACTATGTTTATCCAAACAAGCTGGTGGTTTGGGTTTTCATCATATCTGTGTTTTCGCTCTCTTTTGCAAGCAAGCATGGCACATCCTTACATGCCCCATTTCTCTTCTTGCACGGATCTTTAAAGCCAAATATTTCCTGGATTCCGATTTGTTGCATGCTAATATTGGATTCTGACCGTCTTGGTCGTGGCGTAGTATTTTTGATTTTATCAAATTTATCAAGATGGGCTTCCGTAAAATTGTTCGTGGGGTTTTCTCAACACATATCTGGAATGATCCATGGATCCCATGCAACGCGGATTTTCTGACCAACTCTCTCCGCCCGAAAATACAGTTGATAACCTCATTCATCACGTATCTGGTATTTGGGATGAGGGATTGGTCCGGGAAATCTTCAGTGAACGGAAAGCTCAGGCCATACTTCTCTTCCTTTAAGCTCGTGTAACCGCGGTGATTTATGGGGCTGACACTTTGCAAAGAATAGAAAATTTTCGGTTAAAACCGCATCTCATGCTATTCTTCAAGCCCCTGACTCGTGTTTTGTTCCCCCAGGCCCAACTATCATCAAACCCCAATCACAACCCACTTTGGAAGATTATATGGAAACTCTGAGTCCCACTCCGAACTCAGCTTTTCATTGGAGATGTAGCACAAGCTCGATTGCTTCCATGGATAACTTGCAGTTGCGACACATTGATTCCCACGAATCTTCGTCTTTTGTAATTTTGAGTATCCTACATCATCGCATATCTTCTTCGTTTGTGAGTTAAACAACTTCGATTTGGCGCTCCGTCGGACTCTGGGATAGTATTTTACGTCACGCCCAACCATGCTTCAACTGATGGTTGCAATAACTTTTTATCACGTTTGAACATGACATGCGGGAGATTTTCGCCATTATTTGCAATCTCATTTGGTTTGCCGAAATAGGAATAAATTGAAAAAATCACTCCGGATCCATAATCCATGTCTATCTCGCCAATGAGAAACTTACTTTATTCGGAACATTTTTCGTGGCCCGAATGACCATCCCCTCCTTGGTTAGCGCATGCCTCCGCCCGATAGATAACCAATCGGCACGACGATTTTATTTGATGGAGCCGTCTGCTTCTCTCTTGAGTGGGAGTCGGCGTTGCCATATTTGATGCATTAGGAAATTTCTTACAAGGATTCTCCAAGAAATTTCTCGGTATTATTGACGCAGAAGTTGCCGAAGTCTTGGCGCTACGTGAAGCTCTTCTCCTTGGCAAACAGTTAAACTTTTCCTTATTTGAGATTTTCAGAGATGTGACGACCATCATTCTCGCGGTTAATGGCGAAGCACAATTTCCTTCTTCATGTCATGCCATTTATGAGGATGTTCTGCATGCTAAATCTTTCCCCCCCAGGCGGGCGTCTTCTAGACAAGTAGAATTAACAACCACGTTGCACATTTTCTTGCTTCATTTGTTAAATCCATGAACTCTATATTTTATTGTGATAGCATCTTCTCCCCTCTTTGTCAATCGTTGTTGGACGATTTCCAACGCCGGTAAGTTATAAATAATACTTTTCCTTTAAAAAGAAATGATCCCCCCAAAAAAAAACTCTAATAAATAATGAAGTAAGAATATAGTCAATTTCATATTATGTCACATGCCAACGTAGGACCCACTGATTACAATTTTGTTTGGAAAATAATCTCCCATTATAATTTATAACAAAGGTTAATATTAGGAAACTGTTTTGGGGTTTTAGCTGTCTTTAGGGTTTTGGATTCCATCTTCTATTAAATTCAATTTTTTTTCTTCCATTTTGATTTAGGGTTTGAGGCGGCGCCCCTTCGTATACTTATATTATTTCATTCATTAATTTTATTATTGTTTTTCAAATCAGGGTTGATTAGTTTGATTAGTCTGTAATTCCAGATTGCCAATTTGCAAGAGTTTAAAAAAAAATTAATTAATTTGGGAGAATTGATTTGATCAGGTTTGTGAAGAATTTCATATTTCTAGCCCTCTTTATGCATTCTTACAATTAGTTTTCGTTGAATTAATCAACTGCGAGAAGGTTTCTTTATTGAATGTATATAAAAGCGGAGTTAAAATGTTTGATTGATCTTAAATTTTTTATTGTTGTATCCGGTTCAGGGATGATTTGGGATTGATTCATTTATTTGATCTTTCGATATCTTTCCTCAATTTTTTAAATTCAATCGATTGTGTTAGGCCATTGATTTTCAGGAGTGGTTTTGTGTAATCTGCATGTCAATATTATTTTCATTCTTTTGATTGTTATTCAAGGTTTTTATTTTTCTGAATTGAATTCGGATCGATTTGTTCAGGAAAAGAAAAAAAAAATCAGTTTTCTTTGATTTTTTTTTTGGCCCAGAAATCTGCAAATTGGATAATTGAAACAGGATGAGTTTTCCGGATCCTACACCACCACATCCATTTATATCATCCCCTTTTGCCGGCGGTGATTCCGGCGGATTTTGGCCTTCATTCTGGATGACAAATGAGCAGCAGCAGCAGCAGCAACAGCCTGATTTGATGTCACAATTCGATCACCGTTCTCCTTTCAAAAGACCAAGAACTTCCGAAAAGCCATCTAATTTTGCACCTTTCCCACCAATGAACCCTAGAATCAATCCACCAAATAATCCAGGCAACAAAGGAACAAGCCATATCTTTTACAAAACTCGAATGTGTGCTAAATTCATCGAAGGTACTTGTCGAAACGGAGAGCACTGCACATTTGCTCACGGTGCTAAAGATTTACGTGAGCCCCCACCGAATTGGCAAGACCTCATCAGGGAGAAAGATAGGGGCTCTGGGGTTAGTAGTAATTGGGGTGATGATCAGAGAATGATTCATAGGATGAAAATTTGCAAGAAGTATTATAATGGTGAAGAGTGTCCATATGGGGACAAGTGTAATTTCCTTCACGAACGACCGTCTCCTCCGATGAAGAAATTTAAGGTTGATGTGGTTGAGGAGAGGGAGAGTTCTGCTATAAGTATTGGTGTCACAGGGGATGCTAGAGGAAGTGGTAGTGATTTTGATCAAAAGGTGTTTTGGAAAACGAAACTGTGTAGCAAATGGGAGATGGGCCATTGTCCGTTCGGGGAAAGATGCCATTATGCTCATGGACAATCAGGTATACGTCGCAACCTGAAAACATACTTATTATAGTTGGTTTTCGATTTAATGCAATGTTTGTTGTTCGAATTAATTGTATCGTTTTGATGTTGATTCGTAATTGAAAAGAGAATTTAATCAATCTTGTGCGTTGTAAAGAGAATGGCTAAAACAAAAACGAGTAAAGATGTATTTGTCGGGTGCTGTTTGAAGTTTATAACGCGTCGTACTTATTTAACTAGTTGAAAAAAAAAGACTTTGATTTGAAATTTTGTGTTCCATGTCTTTGGACAAGTAGAACCAGTTTCGTTTACAATGAATGACACGTGTAACGAAAAGGGATTGAGATTTCCCGTTCCACTCTCTTTTGAATTGCCTATTCCATTGCATCGAGATGAATGACACGTGTACAAGATGATGTCACAATTGTACACATGTCTATCATCCAATATATGGAATAGAGAGTGAAATAGAGAAAATGGAACAGGAGATATCATCCCTATGAAAAGTGGCAACCTATACGCCTTGTCTTTGTGGCGTGTCATTTTCATCTGACACAATGGTGCACGTTTTCTTACTTTCCTTTTACTTAACTTTTATTACATTGTAATTACTTGTTAGATGAATGCTGAATTTGTGCTTTCTAAAGACGAATATAGAATTCTCAGCTACTCTGTGATCTGTATATAATGGAATCTCCCATCAATAATATACATCCACATCACCACACGATTAAGGTCCTGTTATTTTCTTTTGTTACTGGCTCGATTGTTCGGTCTTTTGTCAATATTTCGCTTGATTTTCATTGTATTCTAACTTGGTCTAATTTTTTGTTTTCATTTCCGTATTTACCCTCGACAATCAATGTTCTACTAAAACCGTGTCTTTTATCCGTTTTACCCTATTTCACTCTGGAGTTTAGATTATTTTCAATTGACAGCATTATTTACGTCATTTTGTCTGAGTTGACCGGAATATGAGATGATTTCGTAGTTTGTATATTTTCTCATACACAACTTTCTTTTATCTCTGTGTTAATTGCCATATGCTTTGTACTTTTGTTTCGACAGAGTTGAAGTTTTCGGGTACCATGGACGAGACAGAACAGTTGATGAATGCTAGCACCGTTCCAAGAATTCCCGCCTCTGTTTCTACATTTGGCACAGCTCCTGCTAATATAGCAGTTGTTGCTCCTCTAAATGGGGATGGAGAAAACAAGAAGATATCAAAATGGAAGGTAACGAAGAAGATTAATCGAATTTATGCCGATTGGTTAGACGATATGACGCCGCCTTACTGCTCACCTATTGAAGAGAAGATATGATGATCTTTTAAATTATGATCTCTCAGCTACCAAAACCAATACTGCTGATGCTGCAATAGGTTTATTATTATTTGTTATAGTTTGGTAGTAAATTTTATTTTTGCCTATTGGTGCATCCATTTTGAATTATTTAATCAATAATTTTGTAAAATTCAAATAAGGAATTCAAAGTGTGGAAATTATTAATTTGTGACTGTTGATAGTTTATTTTCAATATGGCATTTCAATTTTTTTACTGGAAGTCTTTCTTAGTGGGATTTTGGAGAAGATGAATGAAAAAAGCCAAGCATGTTTGAGCCTTAGCAGTTAGCACCCTCCAAATTGTACATATGTATTTTCATTGCTAAATTAGATGACCCCAGATCAAATTTTAAATGTTATTGAATATTTTCAGCAAACAAATTAAATTCTGATAGATCATTTAACAGTTAATTTCTTGGTTTAAACATGCTCAATTGAATGGAATTTTTTCGAATTGGATTGTTGGACTTTAAAATCTAATGGTAAAGGACTAAGGTAGCTATTTACTAAAAACTCCTTATTTCTTTTTTTATTATCCCAAAATGTGATTGCTAATGGAAATTTTCAGAAAACATATTATTAACACTTTTTTTTCCTCTTACCAATCACATTACTACATATTTTCAAACAAATTTCACTCATATTTTCAACCCTTTTATTATTGCATTTCCATCTCATATAATCAATCACTCTCAATATTCATGCAGTCTTCTTGCAACTTTTTTAATCACTATTCTCAAACAGAAAAATAAAATTCAAAATAAAAGGATATTCAATCGTCCAGACTGATTTTAGCTTCCAACATAATGGGCAAATCAAAAGTTACCTTTCTTTTAAAGCTAGGCTTTAATAACCGTTTTTGCTTTTGGGCAAAGCAAGAATAAAAGCTCAACAACAAGACCATTGCATAACATATGTCGTATGAAATGGAATATGAAAAATATATCTATATATATAACATGCATAATCATATACACATATAAAACTATACTAATAAACTTACATATGAGGGAAGAAATATTCTTTACATTTCTTAAAAATACATAAATGAAATCATATTTGCAGTAGCTTTAGTACATCTCCAACCAAATGCAATGATCCAGTGACAAGAACCTGTAAATTCAGAATCATAACAAATGAAACCATTCGTTATCAATGCGAATCTTTCGTATAAGGAATCGTCAAATGACATTGCATCTCTTTCTAAAGGAGTCTAAGAAACGGCATAAGAAAACACGTTACTCCTCAATAAGATGCGGGTAGCAATATCTTGCATATAAAGACGTAAATTAGAAGCAACGAACCCACAAACTAGTCCGGAGTTAAGTAGCCAAACTAAGAGGATGTTTGGCCAACGTTATTTTAAAGATTTTATAAGCTCCTACATCTTATAAGATGTTTCAGAGCTCATAATATGTTTACAACTAATAAGCTCGCAAACAACTTTCTTTAGCATCTTACAAGCTCTCTTAAGAAAAAAAATTACCAATAAGAGCTTATAACCTCTCAAACAACTCAGAAGTATGTTTTTTTTTTTAAATGTTTACCTGAATTCTTAAGGAGGGGTTTTCTTTAATGTAATCGCGCAACCAATTAATAGTCAGTGGTAGTGAAGAAACCACTGCGCTGCAAGAAAACCGTCCATCTGTCGGACCGCAATTGGAAACATCGTCATGCATGAACGTGTGAGGTTGAATGCTCTCTGGAATTTCCATCTCAAAACTCTCGCAAAGGTTTTCTGCAGGGTTAAATGTTGTCATATTCATATTTCAGTAGGGATAATTACAAAAACTAGGGATAACTACAAAGAAAAACCATGAGGTTCGGGCTAATTTAAAAAAAAAAAACTAGAGGTTAATTGCAAAAATCCCTTGAAGTTTGATTTAAGAAATTTTCTTCATTTATAAGCAAAAACATTTAAAAAAACCCTGGGATTTCTTGAAATATTAACAGTTACCCCTTAAATTTATGACAAAATAAGACCTGATGGGACCTTTTGTAATTTTAAAACATCTCTGAATTTTTTGTAAATTAGCCCAAACCGAGGGGGTCTTTTGTAATAATCCCTAAAAACTATGATTGAGGTTTAGCCTAAATACATGTGCTCTCTTGAGGATGCATTGAGTGCAATTTGTAAGATAGAAACAAATGTCAAGGGGAGATAACCGAGTTTTTTTTTAATTAGGCTAAACCTCTGGGTAGTTGTTGTAATGAACCCTATTTTAGTGTCAAATTATGATCACAATAATGAACCCTATGTTAGTGTCAAATTATTATCACATTTCTTCTTCTTAAAGGGAAAATGAAAAAGAAAATAGGAATAAACACACAAAATCACATTGATTTGAAATCACAAGTTACCTTTTCCATGAATGATCTTCTCCCATACTTTATGGAGATTAAACTGCCAAGACAAATCCTTGGAAGGGACATCTAAAGGGATGGCCGACGAACCAGAAGTAATCTTATTATACGTTGAGATACTCGGGACAAAAATGGCTTTCGAGAAATATGTACCTGAAATGCAGGAAATCACATGTCCAACCAAAATTAATCGAAGGATAAAGTCCGAATGGTTTCGAGAAGCTTCTTCCGTTTCATTAATCGGACGATTAAATCACGGCAATAAACATTGTGTGTGCCCAATACCTGAGGTAGCACATGTATTGACAAGTGTAGCAAGAAGAATTTGGGGATCTCTTACATCCATACAGTTGAATAACAGAATCTGCAGTATATATATGTACTTTGTAAGAAAGTTGGTGCAGATCAATTAGGAAGGTTCAATTGAAGACCTGAAAATGGATTTATGGATAATTACAAAAAGTACCCTTCAGATTCAGTCTAATTACAAAAAACAAAAAACAGTTGCCCATCAAAATTACAAAATACCCCCTTAAGGTATTACAAGCACCCCCCAGGTTTGTATTTGCTTAACAAATACCCACCTCTTGTGGGTGCAATTTGTAAAATAGAAATAAATATTAGGGATAATCACAAAAAAAAAAAAAAAAACCTGAGGTTTGGGCTAATTATAAAACAACGCAGACATATTTCAAAATTACAAAAAGTCCCCTCAAGTTTTGATTATGTGTGAACTTTAAGGGGGTAACTGTAATATTTTTCATAAATACCAGGGGGAAAATGTCAAATGTAAGACGGAATCAAACCGGAATCAAACATCAAGGTTTTTTTTTTTTTGGTAATTTCCAAAACCCCTAGAGGCTTTTGTAATTAGCCCGAACCTCAAGGTTTTTTTTGTAATTATCCTAAATATTAAGACAACATTTGTAATTTTGAAAGATAACTAGATTTTTTTGCTATTAGGCTTAACCTCAGGGGTATTTTTTGTATTTATTTCAAGGGATTTATGCATAGACCACTTTCCCCACAGTGATCATCAGGCGATATTACCTGTTTGGAGATTTTATCTGAATTGTTTTTTACTGGTTGCACATGATCGTTACTGCAAATTTCTCCGACGGTTTGAAATGGCGGACAAAGGGATGAAATTGATAATTGGTTCTCGCCCTCCTTCACAGCACTAGAAAACCACCTAGCGCAAGCTTCCATGCTTTCGGGACTGTGGGCCCCATCCAAGTAGAAGGTTAAGTCCCCTGAAGAGCTTCCGATTACTCCGGATTTATCAGAAGATGTCAAAGAAGTGTCATAAACGACCTGAGCCCTTCCAGAAAGACGTGCAGTCGAAAGACCCCTCAGAAATGCCTCAGGCATATTGTTTTCCAGGTTAGCCTGGTTTTTTAATGTCCCAAATGTTAGCATAGTAATTGAAAAGGACCAGCAAAAACTAAGTGAAAACACATACAAAAATCCAACAAGTAGATGTTTGCATATTCCTTATCATGATAAAGGCCCAAAATACTGCAGTAAAATTTCCTTGAAATTTTACCTAATCCTCTCACTCTTGCAAAATACTCAAGCTTACATGAATTTTTAAAAAACAAATAAGATGAATTAATTATTAGGGATAGTTACAAAGAAAAACCCTGAGTTTCGGTCTAATTAAAAAAAAATCCAGAGGTTTATGAAAATTGCAAAAAAAAACCTTGCATTTTCCAACTTCATAAGCCAAAAATATTTCAAAAATCCCCCTAATATTCTTTTTTCCTTAATTCATGGGTAGATTAGGGTAGTCTTTTGGCTATATAATCTGTAATTTTCTTTCATGTTCAATATAAGAAATATAATCAGTTCATATGGTATCACAGAGCAAGGTTCACAAACCCTACCCTTTTTTTTTCAGAAACATTAGTATTTTATTTTTCAGTTTCAGATTTTTTTCCCCCTGATCGGGTTCCTACCGGCATCACTATTCACTCCACGGTCACTGTCACGAATTACTGCTCACAATCCGGAATCATTGTTCCCACCTAGTAGTCACTGTTCGCACCCGGAATCACTGTTCACCAGAAAAATATTACTTTTCCAGAACATCGTTCATGCCCAGAAAATATTGTTCTGTCGTAAAATACTATTCATGCCGGAAAACACAGTTTCACGTCTGATTATTTAAGTCAAAATGCCTCATTCTTCTTTCAAAACAACGGGTCTAGTCTCGTCTGCCTTTCAAGGGTCCACAACCATTACAACCGACATATTGAATGGTAAAAACTTCTTGAAATCTGATTGTGAGTTTACTTTATCTCCCAGCGAATATAAGGAATATTTACGGCTGAAGGCAGCCCAACAGTCACCATCTTTAGCCACTTTAGCTCACACTGGTAATTCTACGGTTTGTCTCTCTCACTCTACACCTATGGGATGGGTTTTGGATTCCGGTGCTTCTGATCATGTGACTGGTAATTCCTCTATTTTCTCAGAAATATCACAAACCAAATTTCCCCATTATGTTCATTTCATTGCGGATGGGTCTAAAATCCAGGCCTCGGAGTTGGGCGGGTTTCACCAACTCCTCAATTTCATTGAGTTGATCTTATTGGTTCCTAATTGTCATTTTAATTTGATATCCATAAGTAAATTAACTCGTTCCTTAAATTGCACCATAACTTTCACTTGATTCTTTTTTGATAAAAGACCAAGGAAGGGGAAGACGATTGGCGCAAGATCTGAATCTCGTGGTCTCTACTACCTTCAACCAACAATTTTCACTCTATGTGCCGCTACTACATCCCCCGATCTTCTTCATCGTCATTTGGGTCACCCGAGTCTACCTAAGTTAAAAACAATGGTACCTGATCTTCCACAGTTGAAGTCTTTGAATTGTGAGTCTTGTCAATTAGGTAAACATGTTCGAGTCTCTTTTTCTAATCGTATTAATAGCAGAGCTTCATCTCTCTTTGATATTGTTCATTCTGATGTTTGGGGTCCAAGTCGTGTTCCATCTATCTTAGGTTATCGGTATTATGTCACTTTCATTGATGATTTCTCCCGGTCTACTTGGGTATTTCTAATGAAAGATCGTTCTGAGTTGTTTGGTATTTTTGAAACTTTTTGCTCAAAATTAAGACTCAATTTGGTAAAATGATTCGTGTCTTGCGTAGTGATAATGCAAAAGAATATTTCTCTGACCGTTTCAATTCATTTATACGTTCCAACGGAATTATACATCAATCTAGTTGTTCTCATACACCTCAACAAAATGGGGTAGTGAAGCGAAAACATGTACATTGTTGACACCGCCGCACTTGTTGATATATGCCAATGCACATTTAAAGTTTTGGGGTGATGCTATCCTTACTGCCACTTATTTGATAAATCGAATGCCATCCTCTGTGTTAAATGGTCAGGTTCCCTACTCTATTTTGCACCTTACAGCCCCTTTATATGTTGTTCCCCCTCGTATTTTTGGTTGTACTTGTTTTGTTCATGATTTATCTCCTAGTCGTGATAAATTGTCTGCTCGGTCTATCAAGTGTATTTTTCTTGGTTACTCTCGTTCTCAAAAGGGCTACCGTTGCTACTCTCCTCCTACAAACCGTTTCTACATTTCAGCCGATGTTACTTTCTTCGAGGACATATCATACTTTGCTGCAACTACTATCCCTTCTCACGACTTGGATCAGGTTTTGCACTTATACCCTACTACTTAGAGTTTCTTCGACCGACTCCCGAGCTTACGATTCCCAAAGATTGCCGGATACTCCATCATCTTCACCACAGTCTCTCCACCTATAAATCAATTTGGCATTACTTATGAAAGACGGTCCGAGCCACGAGCTTCAGATCCTGCTCCAGAGGTCTCTCTCCCTGCACCCGATCCACCTCTTTCACCTGATTTGCCTATCGCCATCCGCAAAGGTACACGCTCTACCCGTAACCCTTATCCTATCTACAATTTTCTATCCTACCATCGTTTGTCTCCCACATATTGTGCTTTCGTTTCTACACTCTCTTTTGTTTCTATTCTAAGACAGTTCAAGACTATCCCATCCAGGATGGAAACATGCTATGATTGATGAAATGTCGGCTTTGGATTACAACAATACTTGGCGCCTTGTTCCCATTCCTCTCGCAATCTGTTGTTGGTTGTCGTTGGATATTTAATGTTAAGATTGCCCCACGATGGACAAGTCGATCGCTTGAAAGCTCTTTGGTAGCGAGGATACACGAAGTCTATGGTCGGGATTACGGTGATACTTTTTCTCCGGTGGCAAAGATGTCCTCGATTCGTTTATTCTCGCTATGGGTCGCCATGAAACATTGGCCCCTCTTTTGATTAGATATCAAGAATGCCTTTTTGCACGGTGACTTAGAAGATGAGATTTATATGGAGCAACCTCCTGGGTTTGTTGCTCGGGGAGTATGGTTTGGTATGCAAGTTACAAAAGTCTTTATATGGTTTGAAACAATCACCCTGGGGCTTGGTTTGGTCGATTCAAAGAAAGTTCTTCAACAATTTGGAATGATCCATTTGTGAAGGAGATCATTTTGTCTTCTTTCGATGCTCCTCGGCAAATAGATATATCTACCTTGGGTCATGTTGATGGCATTGTAATTACGGGCGATGATTGTGAAGGTATCGGCATTAAAACAACACTTATTTCACAATTTTCAAATTAAGGACTCCAGTCCTCTTCGTTATTTTCTTGGGATTGAAGTAGCTCAATCAAAGTCGGTGTTGTTATCTCTCAAATGAAATATGCTCTTGATATTCTAGAAGAAAGCAGTCTGATTGTAAACCGATTTACTCCAATGGACCCTAATGTAAAGTTGATTCCTAACCAGGGGAGCCCTATTCGATCCAGGAAGATACGAGAAGGCTAGTTGGGAAGCTAAATTATCTCACCATGACCAGACGAGACATATCTTTCCCAGTAAGTATAGTAAGTCGGTTTCTCAACTCTCCTTGTGATAGTCATTGGAATGCGATTATTCAATTGTCAAGTCCATTAAAGGGTCACGGGAAAGGACTTGTTTTCACCCATAGAGGTCACACTTTGATGTCATTGGGTATTCGGATCTTGATTGGGCGGGAGATGAGAATGATCGAAGATCTACTTACAGTTATGTATATTCATAGGAGAAACATGATTTCATGGAAAAGCAAGAAACAAACCATTGTTGCTCGATCAAGTACGGAGGCCGAGTCACGGTATGGCTCATGCAACATGTGAGCTTTTGTGGCTCAAACATTTATGCAAGAATTACATTTCGTGATGTTGGTCTATGGAGCTCGTGTGTGATAATCGGTCGGCTCTACATCTCTCCTCCAATCCAGTTTTTCACGAGAGGGACGAAACATATAGAAGTCGATTGCCATTTCCTTAGAGAAAAGATACTGGAGTCATCAAGACCTCCTTTGTCAACTCTGTAGAGATCAACTTTTGATATCTTTACTAAATCTCTACGGGGTCCCGGATAACTTATATATGTGACAAGATGGATGCATATGATGTATATGCTCCACCTTGAGGGGGAGTGTTGAGATATTATAATATATGTTAGTGCCTTAACTTTAGGTAGTGCCCTACCTTAACTTTAGGGTAGTGCCCTATCTTTGGGATTTATGTTTCTTTCTTTTTTCCTTAATTCATGGGTAGATTAGGGTAGTCTTTTGGCTATATAATCTGTAATTTTCTTTCATGTTCACTACAAGAAATATAATCAGTTCATAATTATATTTACCCCTTAGATTTAAGACAGAATCAACCCTGAAGGGGTATTTTGTAATTTTGACTATTTCTGGATTTTATTTATTTTTGGTAATTAGCCCAAACCTTTTTTTTTTTTTTTTGTAATTATCCCTAATTATTATTACATAGATGAGCACCTAAAACTCCTTTTTCACCGCCCACATTTATTTCAAGGTAAAGAATATTTGACAGAATAGGATCATTATTTAGTGATACTAACATGTTGGAACAGCTTTTCCCAGTTTCCTGTAGTCTGGAGCCAACTTTTGCAAAGGGCAACGGCGAGGCCAGCATTGGTGAACTGGTGATCACCAGACAAGCTTAGTTGTAATCCGTTTAACTTTTTACGGTCAAGTGGGGGAACAACTTCCAAAGGGACCTGCAGCCAAGTTGCATATGAGTCCAGCATTTAACAAAATTTACACCATCTTAGACCAACATATTATGGTCTCAAGTGATTCGGCCATGGATATGATTATGTAAACACCACGATCACATGCAACATTATCACGAGAAACTAGGTCCAAGGTATTACCAACATAACCACCCAAATCTAAGGAAAAGTTGAGTTACTTTCAATGCATCGGCTTTCTCGTGAAGAACATCCATAGCCTCAGATAGTTGCGGCACCGTGAATGCAGGAACTTGAGGCTTCAGAAGCAGACAAGACATCAAAATATTGAATAAAATACTCGAAAATGGAAAATGCCAATCCGATTGTAAACAAAGCTTGCCATAAATTATTCACTACAAAGCAGAGGTATACAATTTGGGTTTCAAAAAATTACAAGCTTAGTACCTTGAAAATTCCAGCCTTGTGAGAAGCAATCTGTCCCAGTGTATTTCCTGCACATGACAGTTTCAGGAGGGACTTTATTTCACTATCATATATACACAACAAGATGAAAATAACGAATAGAACATAGAAAGAACGACGTGTTTCCACATGTAGACCCCAAGTCACTCACTATCACCTATCCTACATATTAGAATATGCAAAAAAAGGCGGGGCAAAATATATTTTAACCAAATGTGAGTATGAAATGGAGAAGAACGAACCCAATGCTTCCATGTGGTCCATGCCAAGTGGACTAACACCACATACAACAGGATCCTTAATCTGCTCAAATAGCAAAGGATGATATCATCATTATTTCATATACTTTTAACTTTCTTTTTTTTTTTTATGAAAAAGATTACTGGATTTTAGGAGTATGCAATCAAACAGCACACAGTTGATAAGACGAAAATAAAGCAAGTAAACAATGCGAACTTACCACATTTGTTGAGTCCGTGGTCCCTCCAAGACCAACTTCAATGATAGCAACATCTACCTGTTAACACAATACCCTATTTGTAAAGATAATAATAATGATAAACAAAAATATAGGAGCAGGTGGACTATTTTCCAAAACTGGCCTCGAAAGTTTATAATTATCGAACGACAACCTCACTAAAAGATTAAGCTGTTGGAGAGATGAGCCATTTAATATTTAATTACTCTAACAATCATATAGGCCACAACAAAAGAGTCCACATAGGTATATATTAAAATCAACATAAACAACAAACTGAACGTAGAGGAGGATTGAGGTTCGCACGAGTCAAGCATATAGTTAACACTTTCCAAAGGTGGAGCAGTACATTCTCTATCATTTAATGTCTTGGGCCTATTCACAATTTTTTTCAATACAGACTCAAAATACTCTTGCAACTGATGACAGATTACAGAATCAGATTTCTGCATGCATGTGAGAAAAAGTTGCAAAATCAGATTACTCTTCCTCTTTTTCTGTTTTCACCAATCACCACGTAGATTTAATCAAAACAAGATCTAGATCTCAATCAAAGGCATGTTAAGGAGCTTGCAACCAAGATCTCAGCGTGCTACCTTTTCGCATGCAAATATTTTGAGGGCCAATACTGTGAGGAACTGGAATAGTGGAGGCATAGGCAAATCATCTGTGATATTTTCCTGCAAAAACAATTTCCTTCGTTAGGCAATTCCACTACTAGCATTTAGAATTCCAATTGATTAGAAAAATGGATGCAACATAACATGTTCTATTAGAGTTCTATTTACATCTCAATCGCTTTAAACTGAAAACAAAAAAAAAAAAAAAAAGAAAAAAACATAACCCAAAGCAAATAGCCTTTGACTGTTTACCCTAATGAATCAGACTACATATTTGCGGAGAACAACAGGCAGAAAAAAAAAGTCCAAAAAAAAAGTGATAGCAGACACAAAAGATATAGGAATGTACAATATTTTCTTGCTGCACGTAACTACACCATAAGAGATAAATTCATAGATTTCCAGTAAGATATACCTTTAGCTGATGCCAACATTCCCAAAAGTAATACAGAAATTTTTCTTCAGATATATCTACCCTGTGAGCCAGAGCAAGAGAATAAGGGATCACAATGGATAACTCTCTAAATGACCTTCAATGGCAAATGGAAATGTATACAATCACAAAGGAAGAAAATTCACATGAATAAATTACGTTCCAAGTGTCATGATATACTAAATTGTAACAGTTTCCTTTATGAGTTTCTTAGTTCTAGATTACCACCGTTATCATCTTGACTAATTTGGCGAGAGTCAAAATTTCACAAATGCCAGCAGACAAGCAAATTTTTTTTGCTTCATGGAGAAATTATGGCATTATCTTTATGCATAAAATTTAGTTGTTAATGAAGTTTTACTAAGCTATAATGGATATGAAAGTGATAAATATATGGTTATATGCATAGAGATTTGTTTCTTAGAGCATCCACATTGGTAGTTGCAAGTTCATGTTTTTTTGTGGGTCCTGCAGTGCCACATCAACTTGATCTAAACACTCTCCTACTATCACAATGGTAAGCTCAAGTTTATGGTTCAAAATGGGTCTCACTGTCAAATATATTGAACATGAATTGTTGTTGAACCCAGTTCAATATATTGAACCCAAAAGTTGAACTTGCAACTATTGAATCTTCCACAATGGCAACAATCAAGTTCAAGTTTTTCAACTTGAACTTGAACCATCTCATTGTGGATGCTCATTAGATCAATATATGTATAAAAAAGTAATTTAATTGATTAAAAGAAAAAACAGAACATATTTCTCAGCTATCAAGTTCAGTAGGTTTTAGTTCAACTTAAAACATTTGGGTATAATTAGTCATACTTACTTGCCCATTCTGACAAAAAACAAAAGACATCCTACATGTAAAGTGAAAAGAAAAGTGATATTAAACATGTAAATGCTCACCCATCGAGACGAAATCTTTCTCTCACATCAATTAAATGCGGAGAAGTAAATAGTCCAGTTTTGAATCCACACTCTCTTAGAATTGCCTCACAAAATGTGCACGTCGAGCCCTGAAATGTGTTAGGTTGATTAGAAAGGATTAGAAAAGAGAAAAACAACACAGATCTTAATCTCATGCCATTCCCATAAAAGTTAATAACATTTGCCAATAAGCAAATATTAATTACTTTAGAAAAATACACAATCCTCTCAAGTTACTAGCTTGAACTCCAGCAAATAACAATTTCCATATACAATATTGAAACGACTTTATTGAATTTCTAGTCATGGTAATCTTTCTGTCAACATAATCCAAAGTAAAAAGTTTTTAAAGGCTCAAAATCTCACATCTCATTTTACTCTAAACCTCCAAGATTAAGATAAATTTGCACAAAAGGTCCCTTTGAACATAGAAAAAAGTGCAGGGTCGTAATTTCATCACTGACTAAGGGATGCGACCAGAGGTTTTGCATGGGAGGATTAATACAAAATACGAAAGTTCCATATTAATTGTCTTCTTCAACGAAAAGTCTCATCCGGAAAAATGTTTAAATTTATTCTCATTAAACTTGTGAAGGGGATAGGAAAAGAAAATAATAGAGTAATACCTTTCCTTTAGTGCCAGCAACATGGATAATTTTTAGGTCTGATATATGTTCTTCCAAACCCAAAATCTGCCAAGAGAACATGCAGTTTTCGTAACTTCCTGGTGATGCCATGAACTTGCGTATAATTTAGCGATTTCTTAGCTTAAATAAGTCATGTCAGCTAAAAAAGATCGAGCACAAAGCTATAATATAAATTTTCCATAAAATTAGTGTGGTCCCTAGTATTGCAAAATAATGCCGCAGGGCTATATGTAAGTAATAAAGCAAGTTTCGAAAGATCTCAACTGATGGTCAGAATGAAGAGATCCATGCACGAGATAGTGCAACTAGAAAAATTTCAAACAGAATACATGAACTTAGAAAGCATTAAGATTTTGAACGTTAACAGTTTCAGGAAATTTGCTATCTTAAAGAAGGAATGTTGGTAAGTACTAGCACGCATTCCTAATCAAACACAAAAGTTAGAAAATGACTTGTCGCCACATTGTTACCTTAATATACATCAACATCCTCTCCAATTTCTTATATTTACCACCGACGACAGAGCTATCTCCACGTTTTTTACGAGAAATAAGAGAGGAAAGTGCATCCATGGCAATTTCATATGCATGATGATTATATTTTTCTGTGTTTTCTTCAATCATCAAATCGCTGTCCATCAGCTGCGGGAGCTGAGATGAAAGCTTTGTATCTCTAAAACCTAATATATGAGAAGATAGATAGATAACTTGAGAATGCAGTTCCAGTACACGCCAAAATTAGACAAGAATCAATCGATTTATTTATTTTGGAAGCCAATTGAAACACTTTAAATTGTATATTGAATGTAGAACTATTGAAATGCATTCAGAATACCTTTGTGGCCTATTTTTACTAGAGATTGCAGCCTTTTCGTTCCAGAAAGATCAAGGGCATTCATACATGCAGGCAAACAAGAAAATGTCCATCTCAATTTCGACGAGAATAGGCGTTCCCTCAAATGGAAGTCTGAAACGCCAACTAATTCCGGCCTTAAATAGTGGTTTTTGTATATGAGCATAGATCAATCAAATTCTGCAAACCACAAAATCTTTGAATATATAGAACTGCAGGAATATTCCTGAAGTATGAACAAATAGGAAGAATCAAATGAGATGAAAATGTGTGTGTAATTTAATAGCCACAGACTGATACCAATGTGAGATTTTAGGATCAGTCACATCAACCACTGCTTTCAGTTAAACCGTTAGTGAACTTAAAAGTAAAGTACAAATAGAGAGAGAAACTTCCATCACACTTCGTCAGCAGCTCAAGCAATTCTTACCACATTAAAACTGTTAAAACGACATTATTAATATAAAATCAGTATTTTCAAAGAATTCATATTTAAATAAGCACCCTATTTTCCTTCTTCACATAATTCATAGAGTCCGTCGGATTTTTGGCCTTTTCTCCATAGCAAAAATGTTTTTTAGCCATGTTTTTTAGCCATTTTTGAGTTCAAATGTCCACTTTCCCCTTTTTTTGATTTCTGGGGACCGGTATATGCACCGGATCATTTTTTTGAAAAATGGCTAAGTACCTCATCAAAGAATACACGAAGAGTATGACCGTTAGTTTTTAGTCAAAATGGCTAAAAAACATGTTTTTGAAAAACATGGTTATTTTCATTTTCACAATAAGTGGCCAATTTGTCATATTATCACTAATTCATATCTATTCCCCTCTTCATTTGTTTTGACAACTCAGAAGTGTGGACATGTCTGCCCCACAGCATTTTATATTTGACTCCACCTTAGGGCAGCAAGAGAACGCAACAAAGGAACATCATTTTGGAATGAAGAATGAAACATTAGCGTACAAAGATTCACTAAAATCTTACAAGTCTTCAGTTCCTAACTAAAGGCCACTCTAAATGGCTACAGAAATCACCAGATCACTAAACATTCTCAACAGAAAATCTATGCATAAGCATCACTATACAACTTTTAATGCACGTTTGTTCTCAATATGAGAGGGAAAAAACTAGTTCAAGTTTTATGTCGTAAAGATTTCGGAATGCTTACTATAATTTCTCTGTCTTTCCATTTTTCTCATGAGATTGACCGACATTATGAATTTTCTAGTTTTGCTATATGTCAAACAATTGCCCGATGCACTTCTTCGGTGCTTAATGCAGAAATTAAAAAATTCGCTAATATCCTGTCTATCCCTAACACAAGCAATTATAAAGATGGAAATCACTCTAGGAGTCCTGTTCAAATGTCAATTTTTGCCACTAAATGTGTTCATCAAGACCTCAAATATGGATGGATATCTACATCCAAACAAAGAACAAATCAATTCAACAACTACAAAGATGCCCTCAGGCTTGATTCATTCCCTTCACTTCTTGACCAAAGTAAACTCCTTGCTTATTTACTTTGATTCTGAGAAGTGATTCGCAACAGGAAAAAATCACTTTTTTGTGTTCGCAAATGCTAGGTTATGCTTCTCACTCTGCTTCATTTAATTAAAATCTAAAAGCAGGAAGAGATGTGCTTTAGATTTATAATTATGCTTCTGGTTTGACTTCTACATACAAATAAAGCACTTTTACAACTTATTTGTTATCCACCAAACATTATGTCTTAACTTAATCAATTTTTAGCTTCTATTTGCACAGACTACCAACTTATAATTCTCAACTATTTGTTGCTTCCGCAGCGATAAATCACTTCATCCAAAAGCGGAAGTGTTTGCAAACAGTCCCATAATAATTGAACTTGTGCCCTTCCTAATCCACTAAATCGCAAGCATGAAACGGGCAATTGGGACAAAACCCATAATCACTAATCAGTCCCACGGCAAAAACTAGCACCGAGCACAGAAATACACACACAAATCAGAGAAATTTAACAAGAAAAACTTACTTAACATAGAAGAAAAAGCATACCGAATTAAAGAAAGTTTTCTCTGTGTGCTTTAAACTTTGGAGATGCCATCACACACACACTCTGAGGTGTCAGTGTGTGTGAATGTCTCCGCAATCTGTTTGTGCCTATCGGTTAACGGCCATTTTTATAATGGTTTTTGAGTGGAGATGGATTTTGTCCCCGAATTGGAGCTTTAAAATAAAAAGTCGTAGGATTTTCTTGGTGGAACTTTACTTTTTATTTAACTTTTATTGTAATCCATTTGATTTTTTTTTATTTTATTTTTGATGTCAATCCATTTGATTTTAATTTAGTCGAAGCTAAGTTTGGTTTGGTGTTTTCTTGGCTTATACGCAATTTTAAGATTTCATATTTCAATCAATACAACATTTAAATGAGAGTTAAAGTTTTGAGATTTATAAATATTTTCATGTTTTTAAAATGGACTTGTGTATAAATTTAGACGAAGATAGAAATTGAATTATCTAAAAGCATAATACACAACATACAAGATAATAATTAGAGGTGATTAAACGTGCATTATATACTGTATATAATTACGCAGTGAAATATGTTAGAATTTAGAGATGGTCAACTACTAAGGAAAAGATTTTAATGTAATCATTTGAAATAAGGCAACTTCTTTTTTACCTGCTCATTTAAAGAGAAAAAAAAACTATTTTCTACCCAAAATTAAAACACCATTCAACAAAGATTTTTGATTTTGGAGAAGAAATGGAAGCAACGATATGCCATGATAGCCTTTTCATGATATGTTGCGATGTACTATGATAGTCTTGCTATGATTATCACGGCCGTTTTGCCATGATATGCCACGATAGTTCACGATAGTCGTGATATAACAAATTGCCACGATAGTCTTGCTAAGAACAAATGGAAGAAGAAATGGAAATTGCATATGCCACAATGGTCCATGATATGGAAGAACAAATTGTTACAATATGTCACAAAATTTTGTTAAGAACAAATAGAACAGAAATGAAATGAAAATCGCGATATGCCATTATTAGAGCGGTCAAATGGCCGGTCGGGCTGGGCCCAATGCTGGCTATTTTGGCCAAGGAGGAAAATATGGTCGAGCCAACCTCAAAATCCGTCGGGGCATTATTTTGTGAGCCCAAGCTTGGTCCATACATTCAAAAATATACATGTAAAATATGACGGATTGGATTGGTCTTTCGGCTAAATGGACCGGACAAAATAGGTTTGGTTTCTTTTGGACTTTAGAAATTATAGCCTAGTCCGACTAGTTTTAACAGTTGTAGTCACGATAGTCCATAGTATTCGCGGTAAGGAATAACAAATTGTCACAATTGCCCATGATAGTCATGTCATTATGTGTGTAGTCTTGCTAAAAACAAATGGAGGAAGAAATAGAAGTCGCGAAATGCCACAATATGTATAATGATAATCTTACGGATCTATCAAATTATCACGATATGCCACGATGTAACGAGACATATTATACTCTGTATAATACTCCCCGTTTCCTTTTGACTGACATGTAACGAGACAAATTATACTTTGTATAACATTCCCCATTTCCTTTTGACTGGAATGGTATTTCAGTAAAACACCAGAAAAACAAGGAGAAAAATGATTTTTTAGCTCACGTGTTAAAAAAAAAAAGCTTCTTCAACAATTAATGTCTAATGGTAAGACATTTATAAATTTAAGCATGTGTCTGGTGTTTGTAAACTTAAGCATGCGTCTGAGTTCGATTTCTACCTAATCTCTTCTCTTACTTAAAAAAAACTACTTTCCACCATTCCCGCAACTACTAAATTATCTTACGGTCAAAAGTAAATAGAGCAAATATTAAAGTGAAAAAAAAGGGTCCATGGGGTTTCAAACACCCTCCAAATCTCTTCTCTTACTCAAAAAAAACACCCTCCAAATCATTAAATTTGTTTGTTGCTCTCATTATTTTCAATTCACAGTTCTAAAAATCTCTTCTTAGCCCCAATTTGTCTCCTTTTAAGCGTTAGACCCCCCTTATCCAGCTTATGCTATTCTTCCGATTAAGCCATTCCTAATCCCGCCCAAGTCTGCCCTAATCCTGCCCAAACTCTGCCTAGACGCTAGGCCCTAGTCTGCCGCCCGACTAGCGCCTAATGCTTTTTAGAATAGTATTTTTCATAAAAGAACAAATTAGAAATCATATAATTAATTTGTTGATTGCTATCTTAAACTTCATATATAATAGGATTAATTACAAAAAGTACCAGTTTGACCTAATTAAAAAAAAAAACTAATTAACTTTCGAAATTATAAAAAATACCCCCAAAGTTTTATTTTGTCTAATATTTAACTCTTTCATAAGAAAAAAAAACATTTCAAAATCCCCCTTTATATTTGTAAAATCCTTCCAGTTTACTCCTTAATTTTAAGAATGAATCAAACTTCAAGAGTACTTTTTGTAATTTTGAAAGTTAGCTGGGATTTTTTATAATTAGGCTAAACCTCAAGTGTACTTTTTGTAATTATCCCTATATAATAATATAAATTGTACATCCATTATTTGTTATTTACCAAACCTAAGAATATTTTCTTCTTTTATACTATTCACACTTTTATTTTCTTTCTATTGGAGTTTCCCTCCTTTAATTTGAACTAGTTTTTTACCCGTGCGATGCACGGGAGTGTTTTCGGGGCGTGGTGTTGCTATATAAATGAAATATTAATACCAAAATATAATCTATTACAAAAGTCTGAGAAAGCAAATTACAATTGCACAAAAAAAATTACAAATTTTGAAATACTTCTTTGTATACAACATTAGTTGTTTGTTTGTTGTTTGACGCATCGTCACCGCAAACTAATATTTTCAGTCCCTTTCGATTGGTAACTCGAGAAACTGCCACATATAATTGGCCATGACTGAAAACTAGATTCTTGAGAAATAGACCGACATTCGAGAGAGACTGTCCTTGGCTTTTGTTTATGTAATGGCATACGACACGATCAAATGAAACTGTCTTCGCTGGAACTTGAATGGAATCCTGAGGTCAGAAGGTGTAAGAGTCATTCGCGGGATCAACACTTTATGACCTGCATTGGCTCCAGTGAGAATCTTGGATTCAAGCACATGTTTACCAAGCCTTGTAATCACCAATCGTGTACCATTACACAAACCATTTGAATAGTCTATATTTCTCAGGAGCATAACAGGAGTCCCAACCTTCAAATGAATTTCATGATTAGGTACTCCGGAACATGTTATCCCATTTAAGAATTCCGGTGTATGCAGATCATGTAAGAAATCAACATTAGCGTCCGACGGATTTGCAAAGTCTATCCGAACTCGATAAGTCGACCTCCGATGTGTTCAAAGAGGTCATATATTGATTTATCGACTCAACCACATCGAGAGTAGGTGCCAAAATAGCTATTTCCTTTAGATAAGTCGGATCCTCTATCGCATCTTTAAACATTGGATAAGTACTTTCAATGATAGTCGAAATAGGATCACCATTTGATTCGAGCAAAATATCTTCAGGGATGTCAATAGTGGCGTAACCATCATTTTCTCCTCAAGTGTTCCATCTCCGATATTTACAATCCATTCGAAGAAAACTTAACCAAATCCCGCATAATCATCACTTTCACCTAGTCTTTGAAAGCCGCATGTTCTTAGTTAGCTTTAAGCACCGCATACAATGCCTCCACAAATGCGAAGAATTTATCGTGGCATTGACGATATCCTGCCGACTTCCCTTGGGTATGACTGGCAATATCTGTCTGAAATCTCTACCAAACACAATCGTTTTGCCTCCAAATGGGATATGTTAACTTCCTAGTTTGACGGTCTCCATAATATCTTTTATAGTGGTGTCCACAGCCTCAAAGTAATGCTTGTGCATTATTGGAGCTTCGTCCCATATTATTAGTTTACTACGCACAATCAATTCAGCAAGTGGACTGCCAACTTTGATTTCACAGCTCGATCCTTCATGTGGATTTATAGGAATAACAAATCGAGAATGTGCAGTCCCCCCACCGGGCAAGAGAAGAGACGCTATTCCACTCGACGCCACGTTAAGTACAATTTGTCCTTTTGATCTCAACCCCGAAGATAATGCCCTCCACAAATAGGTTTTACCAGTACCTCTATATCCATATACAAAGAAAAGACGACCTCTATCTGATTTAACCGCACACATGATTTCAGAATACACGTGCCTTTGCTCATCAGTAAGGTTTGACAGAAGATCTTTGTGCTCAGCGGCTAAGTCTTTACGATCGTATCGTAACTCGTCGTAAACCAATCTGTTTTGGCTGAATTCGACATTGTCAATATTTGGAAATGACATCGTACAAAACTCACGTAGACTCATGTCGCGGCTACGCAATAACTTTTCAACTTCCGCAAGTGCAAGATTCTTAATTTCATTCTCACTTAGAACCAGATCTATCAAAAGAAAAAAAAAATTAAAATCACAATAAATAATTTAATTCTTATTATTAGATTCAAAAAGAAATGAAGAAAAATATAAGTATATTTATATAAAGTATAATATATAATATGTAATGTATATACCTTGGTGTTGAAAAAGAATGCGTCGTCTATATAAAATATCGTCTGAAAGAAGTTCCCAACATTTATCCCACACTTCCTCATGTCGGCCCAAAGAATCTGAAGACAATAATGATGCAAACAAACTCCTGAGAGTCTCAGCAGATGCACAGTGACTCGCTTCAATGATGTCGTCAATATACTCTTTATCGTCTTCTAACAAACCCAGAGCATAGCAGGCCTCACGATAAGAACTATGTTGCACACCATGTACCTTTCTGTAATCAGCATGACACGTAGCACCACGCACAACATTGATAAGGCATCTCAGATAATACATGTCACCAGACCCTGGAGGAACATAGAAAACACGACCTATAGTATATCCGGACTTTCTCGGCTCCCATTTCTTCAATTGTGATTTCCATGTGAGTTTTGTAGGAGCTTCACAATAGGTCAATTCTTTGGCTTCAGGATATAATTTATTGGCTTCCATCCAAGCCAAAAACATGTTTTCTCTGACAGTGGTTCTCTTTAGGACATCGTCAATTCTTTCAGAATCATGAAATATTACACTTTGTTCGTTCTCGAGATGGAAACTAAGATGTTCAACTGGAGGATATTTATATTGAATTTCATATCCCAGTAATCTCCATGTTGCCTCACACGATGAAACATATCTACAATCGTAATACATGCTCACTTCATCTACAGCTTTCCCTGATTCTTCATCACCACTGATCTGATAGAATGATGCAGTCACCCGATCATGTCCCTTATTGACATATTTGAACAAATACTTGATTGATCTAGATTGATTACACCATTCTACATTAACGTGGGCACCGTATTTAAGTAGCAATCGACGATTATGCGGCACGACGTATCTGTTATCAAGAGGAACACCATTTTTCTCGACAATCCTTCCATTATCCCTATGCCGATAACGTGGATAACCTTCTTCATCAATACACGTGGCATCCACAAATTGTTTAGGAAAATGTTTCGTGCAACGACCACCAGCCATGCATGGAGAATTTTTCCTTGTTTTGCCACACGGACCATGAATCATAAAATCTCTAAGCGCGCCAAAAGTAGAACGGATCGTCGGCAAATGGTATCTCCGATATGATTCTATCTATATCATCCGTAGTTGGATATTTATCTTCTTTGGCCAGAAAGAGAAGAATATGAGCATGAGGGAGCCCACGTTTTTGGAATTCTATTGTATATATAACTGTAAAAGTAAAAAAATGAAAACAAACAAATAAATAAATAAATGTAAAAAAAATAAATAATATATCAGAATAATACAAAAAGTGATAAACTATGGAAGAGGATTCAAGAACCTAATACAACTTTCCCGAACATCTGATTATGGCGAAGATCCTTGATAAGAGCATCCAGTTTAACTTTAAAATATTGGAGGTGAATGTTATAAATAGATTGGGATAACCGACCCATCTACATATAACCATCGCATCTTGATAATTTTGTATCATAAAGCGTGCTCCTCCGGTAAAACTCGATGGAAGTATAATTCGTTTGCCTTGTGATCTGGGATCAGTGTCTCCATTCAGTACAACATCTGCTAGACCCTTATAGATATCACAACGCAACTTCTTCTCGATGTAAGCGCACATATTTCAATCGGGTGATTCAACCATTGTATAAGCATCCACGACAAAAATGTTGAAACAATTTTCTTGAAAACAAAACAGTAGAAGCTTCGTTATTCCTTTCGTGCAACCGGTACGCAAAAAATTCTCGAACACTAGCTGTTTTCCTTCCTCCATGGGTTCTATTTTTCGAGTCCGAAAATGGAATGTCTTCTCTAAAGCCATCCTCACCGTAAGGTAACAACAAAGGATACCGCAACGCCAAATACGCAACATTCAACTCATTTATCTCTCTGAATCGTCCAGGTTTTTTGTTTCAATCAATATATCTCTTTCTCCTAAAGCCGATCAAAATCACCAACAATCAAAGCGGCGACTCTGAGCTCGATGGCAAGTTGTATTTTCTAGCATCCTTGCCTCTTTTACCGATAAGACGTAATCTGATATTTGAATTTGCACATTCTCGCATCTTTTCTCTTGCTACTCTGAAGGTTTTAACCAATATATTATTTTCATCTAACATTTTCTGTAGTCCGACAACTATATCTTGGTGCAGATTATTAGTATCACTTCCTTGCCTACAGAATAAATCACGTGGAAATCAATAGTTAGCATTATATATATATATATAGATATAGATATGTAAGCCTTGTTTGTTTATGTTTCCAATGACCTTTTTCCAGTTTCCAACTATACATAAAAGTGAAATCATGTTTGTTCATAAAATTTCCAATGGAAATCATCATTTTCATTTTCTATTTTTCACATAAAACAACATCTCAAACCTATAATTTCTATTCTCAAACCTATACACTACCCTACATCACTCATCATTACTTATCAATCGCTATTTTTCATATTTTAACCCAATTATATATGTGGGACCCACCATTATCAACTTTATCTACTTAAAATATTACTATTTTTAAATTATAACTATCTAATGGGACCCACCAACTATAATCTTACAAATATAATATTATATATTCAAATTAAAATATTGAAGTGGACCCCACCACTACCAACTTTTCAATTATTATATACATAAAATAATATTTCAAAACTACTCAAACCAAACACAATCTCATTTCCAACCCTACATAAAACACATTTCAATTCATTCATCCAAACACAATCCCAATTTCCACACGAAAACCAATAAATTCTCAAAATTCTATTTCCAACTCCAGAAACTGGAAATGGACCATGAAAACATAAACAAACAGGCCCGTAATATCTGGATATAATATTGAATTTTTTTAATTAATTAAGAAATAATAAAAACATACCTTACGACGTTCATTCTATGATTTATCTCATTCTCTGTATCGTATATATAGAGCTGTGCAAATTTAGGTGTTGAACCATCCGACGGCAGATAAACTACCAATTAAATGATAGTTTTGTCCGTACATCCGGAATACTGGAGCACCTTGACCTCTGTTGATGTCAGTATCGATCTTTCCTCCCATTGATGTAAAGCAAAACATACTATTATACGATCTTATGTTTTCTTGAAAGTGCTTGCTTTTATCGTTGTTTCCATACAATAGATCACGAAGCAAAGTAGGTGGTTGTTTCATCGGAGGAAGTTGAACAATGTCGTGACTGCAACACAATCCATATTTTGGACAAGTAGATCTGACATGGGATTGAATCCTCTCCTCATACCAAAACATTGCCGCACAAAATTGGCAAGTGTAACTTGCATCACCGATATCCCAGTACTCTGTTAAAAAAGTGTATAAGTAGGTGTTTTGTTATTAAACGATTCTAAAGTTTCGCTTAACATAAATTAAAAAAATATATGAAAGCAACAATTATCACCGTTGTTAATTGATGCGATCGTGTCATGTAACTGAGATGTAGTTGTATTAGACTTTGTAGTTTTGTCCAATATTGTTTTTGAATTGTTGTTCCCTAAAGTCTGAATAGAGTCCTCCGTAGTAAGGTCAATAATTTCAGAGATACCCGAATTATTCAAATTCGGAATATTGTTTTGAAGCAATGGTCTTCTCCTAGAAACTAATTATCCAAAACAATAAAATGTAATTTTGGACTTCAAGTTACATCTAAATGTGTAAATTAATAGATGTAGCATATAAAATAATAAATTAAATATACCATTTGGACTGTGACCAAGATGGGAGTTTGAAACACGATAAGCAATCATGCTTGAACCATTATTTGAAAGAACTCTTTTAGGACCATATGTACACGTTCTTCCCGTAATGCTCCAATTTTCTGTTAGAAAAACAAAGTAAAAATCACAAATATTAATTCCACACCAAATATATCTGTCTGAATCTATATTTTTATAGAGATTATTTTATTCATTTTCTTTATGAATAAATTTATATTTACATACATTTATATATATTACAAAAATTAAAAAATTAAATTTTCTTAACAATGATACAACTACTGGTAAATGACTATTTTTACACATTTCCATATATTAAAATATAAATGATTATTCATTATTTTATATATTTTCAGATTAATAATTTTTTTTAGAAATAGTTAATGTTTTAAATATAACTAATATTAATACGTCAATATATAGATGTAAAAATAAATGTACCGTTTGTAATGTCACTAAGCGGAGAATTGGATAATTCATAACAAATCTTGCTTGAAGCATTGTTGGATACAACTCTTTTAGATCCAACTGTAGGTGTTGTCCTTTCTATGCTCTCATTTTCTGTTCAAACAATAAAATAAATAACAAAATAAAAATCAATGATAAAGAAAATTATGTATAAGTAATATTCTAAATTATATATTATGTATACATATATTTTATTTATTTTTTAAAAAGGATAATTTTAATAATTGATTTATTTCTATATAACACAAAAATAATTTAAGTATCATCTTGCTCATATTCTTAAGGAATACATATAAAAAGTAAATCATGTAATAATTTTTTTTCTGTATATTTAATTTCTTATAAAACTAAATTAAACACAATAAATAAATTAAATACTAAAATTAAAAAAAACAAAACAAAAAGTAGACACTTGGGCTATATTAATAATGTTCCCATTTGTAATTTTTGGACAATTACTGAAGCCCATTAAATATTGATCCATTACACATAATACCAGCCCACAAACTTGGCCCATATACACGGTTAAAATATAACACGGATCAAGGGACACGTGTACGGCTGCGATCTTCATTCTAGAATTATCGACCAAAATGAATGGCCATGATTATTCCTCGGACAAAACACAAACACGAAAATGAAAACCTAATCTATATTCTCTCACCCTCATTTCCGCCGCTCCAACTCACTCTCACCTTCTTCTCTCTCGTGTTCTTCATTCTGTGTTCTTAATTCGGTGTTCTTCCGATTCCAAAATAATCTCTGTATTTTGTTCGATTTCAAAACTTCAGAACAACAATATGGTTCTGAGTAGAAAAAGATCCAAACAAATTTCTGATAAATAGTAATTTTTTTGGATCTTCAAACAGAGAACACGATATTCACTTTCGCATTTTTTTTTCTTAATTTTTTTGATGTGTGTTTATGGTTTTTCATCCATACGATTCGCATCTTCAAAAAAATGCTTAAATCAGTTTTTTAAAAAACCCTAATTTTGCCGATTTTTTCAGTGGTTTGATATTCAGTATCGCATTTTTGTTTCTTAAATTTTTTCGATGCGTGTTTATGGTTTTTCATTCATATGATTCTCGTCTTCAAAAAAATGCGAAAATCAGTGTTTCAAAAACCCTAATTTTGACGATTTTTTCACTGGTTTTTTTTTTTAAATTTATTTTGGTCCTTTTCTAATCTTGCTTTTCATTTATCTTGATTTTCGTTTTTCTTTTATAGAAATTAAAGCCAGAAGAAAAATAGAGTATGTACTGTTCATATCCGATAATTGTTTTTAGTTTCGAATTTTTTATTTTTTTTCTTCTGAAAACTCAACAACAAATATTTCTTTTGCAACATTCCTTTTCGTATTTTATCGTGCTTAAGATTACCCGCATATTTTGCGAAAAACAGAAAACCCTAATTTTTTTTTATGTTAGATTTATTATTTTCCAGTTCTTTTTGGTAATCCTTTAAAGGTCTCTTTGGTTGTTCTATTATACTCTGTAAATTTTTAGAGCAAAAAAGGCCAAAAAAATATAATTTTTTATAAGTCAGACTGAACTATATTTTTGAGTTCAATATTTTTCAAATTTTTTGATATGCAAACCGAGTAACCGAAAAAACTGCTTGACCCTATACCCTGAGTAATTAGTATAGTGGAATCCTGCAGTAGATTCGAGGGTATGATTTTTCCTACAAACGATTTTGGTGTCATACTGATTTTTTTATAAAAGACCTTCACATATATTGCAGATCTTGTGTTTTTTAGAAATATTTCTTCGAGTTACAATGAAAATAAATATACAAGTGGTGTGATGTAACTTTAAAAATGTAAGGATTCTCTTTCGAGAATGTTTTTTTAAGTATATATTTATGTATTCTTACACATAGGCAACTGATAAGATTTTTTTCTGTACAGATCTCAAGTACTGAAGAACATGCAGATCAACAGTTCTTCGTTTTGAAGGTAAAATAAAATGGTTTATATTTTTTTAGATATGTTAGTGTTTATTTAAGCTATGTTTTTAATTTTTTTGGATATAAATGATCATGAAGTTAATAATTTTTTAAATATCATACGTCTGTTTATTATTTATGTATATGTACACCAATTTTGTATTGAATATATCGTTTACCAGTATCTATTTTCAGGTAATGAAGAAAGAAATGAAAGGACATCGAATCCAAAACTCTACAGATAAGTATAAAAAATACATATTTCAGGTAGTGCATCTCATTTTACCTATTACTTACAATTTTTTCTTAATGTATTTTCAGGATCAAATTGAATTTTACAAAAGAAAACATTTTTGAGGTAATTGGACTTAATATAAAATACGAGATAAGTTTCTATTTAATTTTGAACTTCATATATAAATTATCACTACTTATTAACATATTTTCTATATCCACGTATTCAAATATTATTTGAAAAAAAAAATTGATACCATCTTTGGTGATGTTATCCCTTGTCCGTTTTTTGCCGAGTACAGTGGAGCTTTTAATATGCCGCATTGTGATATCTTTTCGTGGTTTTGTATGTCTGCCTTTCTCTTTTTGCTGATGATCGAGTTGTGTTAAATAATTCTCTCTGTGCCTTTTAAGTTGAGTTTTGATTATGATAATTGAAATGTGAACTCTCTGTGGGTATTTATATTGGTTGTAGCCTCTAGTAATGGTAAGTCTTGATGATCAAGAATCAAAATTAGTCACCTTATTAATGAATATATTCCTACCATATATTTTATATAACCCGAATTTTGCAGATATACCTATATATTTATTAACAGTTTTTTACTTGGTTTATAAGGTATATTGGACTAAATATTTGTAGTAAAATCCCTACATAATCAAGAATCATACTTAATTAGCATATTAATTAACTTTAATCAAACCTTATATGGATTATTGAAAAACATTCAGATCTTCACAAATCTGTTATACAATATATGTAAAATTGTTTTTTAAAATCGGTTTAGGTTAGTTTTGACAAAATTTTGAAATAGACAAAATTTGAAAAAGTAGAATTTGAAATCAATTCCAATTTCTATAGGTAATATTTTGTTACAAATTTATTTTAACAGTAAATTGTATGTTTTAATGTTTCTTCAAGTAATACCTATAGAAACTGAAAATATATTTTATTGTACTAAAGTTTCTATTTATTTACAAGAAGGTTTTAAAGATATATTGACCTACAAATGTATTATCAGACAGCAGAAAGGATGCAATAAATTAAACTTCTGTCTTTTCTTAAAGGTGTTTGTCTGAAAACTATGACTAAATATCTAAAGTCATATTTGTTGAAATTATAAATGTGTCAGTGTGTTCTTTAGTGATGTTCTTTTGAATGCATGATTCAATTAAATTATGTATCTGTTTGTTTATCAAGTTATTTTGATCATGTTTTATGATTATGCACTATCTCATTGATGTCATTCCCTTTTTTTTTTCTATAAGACCAAAAAAAGAGCCCTCTATGCAAAAAACCTTCTTGACCCTACACCATGAGTGTAGTGGAATCCTGCGGGTGCTAGGGGTCTTTCTTCATTTTTTTAAAAAATTCGATCAGTTTTACTGCTTTTTAGATATAGACATGCTTTCATAGATTTTTTTGTTGGCCATTTTTTAATTGTTAAATTTCTGAAAATACCTAAGGGCAAATATTAACAGTTCAGATTAATAAATAATAATAAAATGTTAATACTCCAATTGAAAAACTTCATTAAATTAATAAAATATTCAAAACAAAACAGTGGCATTAAATACTGAATCAAAACAATAAAATTAACAATTGTTTCAAATAATAGAAATTGCCCTATAATGAAATGACAAATTGTCATTCATTTATTTAAATTAAACCCAAAAAAAACATAAACCTAGTCAAATATCCTAAGAAGTAAATATATAAAACTACCAATCCAACGAAAAATTATTTATTCTGATTGTCATCCTCTTTCTCCTTCTTAATGAACTCCTTCAACTTCTTTGCACTTGTAGAAGATGCGAAATCTTCGAAAAGTGCCCGTTTAAAAGACGGGCTTTTCTTCACTATCTCTTTCTGCTTATGCTCCTTACTTGGAGTATTGACTTCATCTTCCGAAGAATCATCCTGCAAAAAAGATTTTTTTTACTTAATTCCCACAAATTAATAAAGAAAGGTTTTAGTATTAAGACATAAATATATTGTAGACCTTTTCGTACTCTCCATCACCATGTACCTTGGACAAGAAGTCTGATTACTACATTGGTAGTAACAATTCATTAAATATGTAAGTTAAAACATTTAAAACTTAATAATTTAATTAAACAAAATTATATAGTTATTACATGACTCTCAATTGCAAACATTCCACCAAATGTTTTAATCAATTCTGGATTTTTAGTCAATTTCAGAACAGTTAGGGATCTGTCATAATGCTTCAATCGATCTCCTTAACTTGCACCTTAAAAAGGCTTGTGTATCAATCGGACTTGCAATGTCATCCAGGAATGTCTTGTCCATTGGCATCTATTAGAATTAAAAAATGTTAAAAATATATAAACTATGACATTATAATATATAATCATTAAAAACCATTGTACATACATCCATATGTTCACTCCTAAAAATTGCACACGGCTTTCCTATGAGTTTTTCACAATCACGGTCCCACAAAAAAGCGGAACATTTCGAGATTATCTACCACTTGAATTTCAGCTTGTACCTAATAAAAGTCATAAGCAATTAAGTCAAGTAATAATTATTTACTATTAATGAGCAAAGAATTGACTTCGCATAGTAAATAAATAAATACCTTAAATTCCCATTCTCAGGAAATTTGTCACAACCAAAGCAGATAATTTCTCTCCGCCTCTTTCAGTTTCTTTGGACAATGTGGGCAAGATAAGTACCACCAATCTCCAACAAATAAGATTATTGTACCACATATCCAAAAACTTCCAATCTGTAATAATAATAATTAAATCAAATATTTAGTTTTTATTTTTTTCTAATTTATGAGAAATATTTTTTTGCAATGTTTAAATTAAAATAATAAATATTAAAAAAAAAGTCAAATGAAATTATCACCTCTCGTTTTGAATAAAGCTGCTCTATCGTTCGGAACAAAGATTTGCCGGATGTTAAATCCTCCGAAACAGACTGATTGGATTGCAAAGTACGATAACTAATCGAACACGTGGGGGTGCTAACATTGACAATGTTGAATTAAAAAGTATTATGTCAATTAATCTAACTAAACAAATTGAAAATATATTTATATCAAATATTTACAGAAAAAAAATTTATCAGTCCCAATAATTATAATGTTATACCTTCTCTTGTATTCCTTAATGGCCTCTTCTTCCACATCGACAATCAATTTCGTTACATGATAAGCGTTGGACACTTTTACCTCTCCTATATGTTGCAAATGTTTTAAAAAAGATTTTGTAGTAAGATTCAATAGAAAAACGTTCAATTATTTCAACAAATTCGAAATTACCTTGATACACCTTAGCACGACACATTTGAATAATAATTATGAATGGTTCTCGATTGTGCTCTTCGAGATATGGCAATATTGTATCAATGTAGTCTTCCCATAGAGTGCATGTAACACGATTATTACTACATTACAGAAAAAAACAAATAAGGCATTATTTTTTAATTAAAATATCAATATAATTTAAAATATTATAGTACATATAATGTTTTCTTACTCCAAATCCTCCAAAATTATATCCATAAACCGTGTGGCCCTTCCCTCGACTTGTTTTATTTCGGCAGATTGCATCATTACCACTCTTCCAATGATGTCTGTTTATAATTAAAGACAGATTAAAATTATAAATATCGATATTAACACAATAAGAAAATGAAGTTATTAATTCATAACTTAAGCGGTGTCATCAACTTTCGTAACATCGAGCAATTAGTAAAGTCTTTGAAAACATACATAAACTTTGGAAAGTTTTTGTCAAAAAGTTCAAACATGTGTGTTTTCCCATGAAACATAATCTTATATTTAGTCATACAAGTTTTATATTTATCCATTTGATTAGTGACTAAAAAATCTCGAATCGCATAAATACGTCCTTCATTGAGCATCTTCTTGTATTGTTCCATATGCATTTTTCTTATGGTTGCATGAATTCTCTCGCCCTGCAAGATGTTTAAATTAACGTAAATTTGAAAATAGACAATTTAGTTTATATTTAGTTTACATAAAATAAAATAGTTGAAAAAATATTCATACCTCTGAATCATGAAACACGCATTCAATACTATCAATTTTTGTATTGTCTTTAAACGCTGGTTTCTGGTACACATAAACCAAACGTACTTTCAATGCCCAGGCGGTCTTGCTCTTATTCAAATTTTTGATTAAATCGAACATGGGTGCCATAGTTTGAAGTAGCTTGAAAAATTGTAATTTTACTGGTTTTATATGTTATGACCGAGATGATGATAGAGTGTAAAGTGATGAATACGTCCAGGTATTTACAGGGTCCAGTGATTCGAAATAAGGAAAGAGAAAAGTGTAATTTAATTCTGCTATTTTACAATTCAGTTGTCTTTTTTGGGTTTTTTATTTATTTTAGTAATCGGTGTAAGTATATTTGTATTTTAAACCTTAATAACGTACTCTACAAGTTTCACAAAGTTTCCTAAAACTATTTTTTCAATTATTTTTCCGATATTATTATTGAATCATATTGTTAATATAATTTGGTAATTGATATTCTGGCAATTTAGTCCATAAATAATGGGAATATTAAAGACCAGATTAAAAAAACTATTTATATGTAGAATATAACAATGCAATGCTTTTTGATGTATGTTTGGTAAGTTATATTTATGAGAAAGGGAGTCAGCAATTTACAGAAAATCAGAGAAAATCCAGATGATATTAACGGCAATTTTTGAACCAATCAATGGACTAAATTTCAAAATGAGTTTTTGGTAAGTTTAATTTATAAAAAACGAATTAATTAAATAATCGAAAATCATGGATGTATTAATGGTAATTATAAAAACAAATCGGAGGACAACTATTACATTAACAGGAAAACTTAAAAACTTGCCATGTTTTACAGATATCACACGGATATTTTTGCCATAATTTTCAGGACATAAATAAAACCAAAAAAAAAAGGGAAAATGTTTTTAGAAAGTGAAAAGTAAGCGGGAAAATTCATCTATACTATTTATAGAATAGTATGTTATTATATATATATATATATATATATAGATTCTTAGCTAGATAGAAAAAAGTAACATCATCAAAGGACTCGTGATCAAAAACAACAACATTATTGAAAACCACCATTTCAATCATTAAGCATTATAAACAACAAAATGTGACCCTTTCAAAAAAAAAAAAAATGTGACCCCACTTATTCCTCCTAAAATCTCCTACCTAATTACAATCCAGTCCCTTAATTTCTACAAATTCACAAATCAACCACATGGCAAAAGAAAATGCTGCAAATACCTAAGAGCATCATCCACACAAACATACCTCCAACTCACAATACTCAACACCCCAACACTCACTTTCTCCACCACCACTTTCCCCTCACTCTCCCTCATCCCCAATCTCAAATCCGCCACCAGCCCACTAGCGCCGCCGCCGCCGCCCGAGCAGCAACACCCACCCGCTGCCGCCGGCAGCTCCTTCGAAAACCACCCCTCCAAACCCAACACGAAGCTCCCTTTCCCCTTGCAATCCATCATCGTGAAAACGCCCTCAAACCCCTTCAACACTACGTTCCAAATAATCCTCAAACTATCCACCGCCTCAAACGCCGCCGTTTTGTCATCTCCCTCGACGTCGATGTCGAATCGGAAAACCCCATTTCTGTCGAGCTTGAGTTGGTCTCCGGGTTTTATAACAGTGGCGAGACGATCGTTGCTGTTCTGGACGACGTCGATTGCGAAGATTAGGTCGTGGATGGAGAGATGGGGTTTTGGGGGTTTCTGGAGGCGGCGGATCTCGGCGGCGCGGCCGAGGGAAAAAAGTTTGCAGTAGGGTACGCCGCCGCCGCCTGCGGCGGCGGCGGCGAGATTGGAGAGGGAGGGGTAGGTTGAGGAGCAAAAGGGCTGCCAGAGATGATCGGAGGACATGGAAATAGACCAGGATTTGGAGACGCAGGCGGCGGTGGCTAGGGTTTCAGGGTCGAGGTGGTGGGATACGAGTTCGAGGACTTGCCATGGTGGTGAATGTGGTGGTTCTGTTTTCATTGTAAAAAGAAATTCAGTTTTCTCTGAGGCTTTTTATCAAACAGGTTCCTGATATTGTTTGGATTGAGGATTATAAGAGAAAAGTGTTGAAGTTTAAATGGAACCGATGGGATTTACAGGAATGAGTGAGTGATTGACAGGTGTTGTTTTTCTGAGTAGTTTTGTGATAAAGTTGGCCACGTCTGAATTGGACTACGACACTTGTAAGTCAATGGATCTTCCACGTGTTATTGGAGACAGGTTTGCAAAGAAAAAAGAACTAAACGAAAAAAAGTAAATAACTAAATTAAATTATAAATGAGGTATATATATATATAGTATATATGATACAAATGGAAACAAAAAATAGTAGTAGAAGAAAATTGAGGGAAAGTGGGCATATTTGAATTAAATCAAATTTGATATAAATGATCCAGAGTATTCCCATATCAGTTGGGTACAAATCTCACACTGCCTTCGGATCTCTGGGGGAGGAGGGACAATCAACCCCTCAAATCCCACACTGGGATAGTCAATATTTGAACCCAGGATCTTGAGGTGCAATTGCAACCTCAAGGCCACTAGGTCAACCCTTGGGGTTGTATAAATACTATTTATTGCGCTAAATTTAATACCACATTTGGTCGCCAATTGGAGCACTATTCACACCAAATTTGGTGTTTTGATGTACCATTTGGTACTCCATGTACCATTGGAGGTTGTCTTAGGGTTAGCAAAATTATTCCTGTAAAAAGTATATAAGAAAACCCTCCAATAAAATCACTTGCTAGTTGAGTTTTTTTTCTTCTTTTGCTGTGGAAGTTTATGTGCTGATTAAGCGACTTTTTTAGGCAAAATATTCAACTTTTGATGAAACGTACTCAATTCGCAATTTTTTAATTTGCAGGACTTTTTTTTATATAAAATGTGATTTCCACAAGATGATTTTTGCCATCCCTATAATTAAGAGACCAAAATTAATCGTTCATATTTATGGCACTTTTTTTACTTATTTTAGTTATTTGGGAGTAGTGGTTGGAGACAGGGACCAAGGCATGTATTGCCAAGGGGGGGCACTGGGCTCCCCTCAAATTTTGGGGAAAAAAAACTAGGGGTATTTTGGTCTTTCTACTTTTTAATCTTAAAAAAATAGAAAATAGAAAATATAGTTTTTAATTATCTTGCATTCTTCTTTCCTGTTTTCATTTGTGAATCTTGAAAAATATTAGTCTTGGTTATTTTGCTTATTTTTTAAATCTTGTACATTTTTTAAGCTTCGCTATAAATTTTAACTTGAATTTTTGCATTATACTCTTGTGTCTCTATTTGTACATTTTGGTATATTGATGTAATTGTATTTTGTTATTTATTTTTTAATATGAAGATGTGATTGAATTAATATAATGACTAAATTAAAATTTCTACTTATTTTATTTGATGTATTGTTTTTAATTTAAATGTGATAATAGACAAATGTCCACTTATGTTTTGCAAAAATAAAAAAAAGTCATATTTTTTGAAAACATATTTTTTAGCCATTTTGACGGTCGGGCCCTTCTTCTTATGTTCTCGATGAGGTACTTAGTTATATTTTAGAATATTGATGCGGTAAATTTTTTGGTATCGGGTTAGGTCCTAGAAAGGAAAAAAAGACAAAGTGGAAATTTGAACTCAAAAGTGGTTAAAAAGACATGGTTAAAAATATTTTTATTATAGAAAAGTGACCAAAAAATTTAATATTAGTCGGGGCCCCCTACCCGAGATTCCTGACTTCGTCACTGGTTGGAGAGTTGGAGTGGATGTAGAGCTGAAAAACGAACCAAACTACTCGATACCCAATTCGAGATCGATCGTTGAAAGCTCGTTTGAGCTCGATTCGTTAACATAACAAACCAAACTTTAATACATTTTCTTGTTCGATAAGATGTAAAGCTCGACTCGATTAGTAAAAATAGAATAAAATATGTGTAAAACTATCAAGCTACTCAAGCTCGATTCGTGTTTGGTTCGACTAAAGCTCGTTCGAGCTCGACTCAATTAATAATCAAACCAAGCTCAAACACAATTGTTGAAGCTCGATTAAAATTCAAACAAGCTTAAACAGTACCATGTTCGGCTCGACTCGACTCGTTTACATCCCTAAATAGATGCGATAAATCTCAGATGATTTAAAAAAGACTCATGTTCGAACCCTAATCAACACCCTTGCAATTAATAAGTGATATCACTTGAGCTACAAGCTTTGTGGTAGCACTTTTTTGACATTGATTGAGTTCAATAATTTTTTATATGTTATTTGAGTTCAAGTTAATACACATTCTGTGAGAATCGAATAATGGTCGAGTAATTAAGATCCTCTACCCCGACCAAAGGCCAGTGGTTTAACCCATCACCCTCTTTCTAACCCTCTGTGTAGGTTATAGGTTGGTTCTGCAGTGGAACTCGGCGGAGATTTAGAAGTGGAGATTTCGGGTTGAACTAAACTATGAGGGGATGGTATTGGGGTTATTTTTCAATCTATGGCATTTGCCACAGATTTTTTTACTTCTATAATGGATTGGGAGATGTTTAGAAAAATAGGTACTAAGCAGGCGCCTGTATGAGAGGCGCCGATTTGATCGGCGCCTACAACCTGAATTTTTTATTTTTTTTTATTTTTAAATATAAAAATACAATTTTCCGGATATTACTGAATCGAAATATTACTCAATTGAAACACGATTACATAAAAAAGTTTACACCATATAATTAAAAAAACAACTAAGGAATTGCATATTAAAATACTGAAATAAGATACAACATACTATTACAACATAAGACGCGAAATCGCATGCGCAAACAACAGAACATTCGCCAATTTGATTCGACGCCTACAACCTATTTTTTTTCAAAATTTAATTTTTAAATATAAAAACACAATTTTCGATTGAGTAATATTTAGATTCAGTAATATCAGAAAATCGAGTTTTTATATCTAAAAATTAAATTTCAAAAAAAAAAATCGGTTGTAGGCACCGATCAAATGGCGAATGTTCATGTTGTTTGCGTCGATTTCGACTTATGTTGTAAAAAGATGTTGTATCTTATTTCAAAGATTTTAATATGCAATTCCTCATTGCTTTTTTTTAATTATATGGTGTATACTTTTTTATGTAATCGTGTTTCGATTGAATAATATTTCGATTCAGTAATATCCGAAAAATTGTATTTTTATATTTAAAAAATAAATTTCAAAAATAAAAAAAAAAAAATTCAGGTTGTAGGCGCCGGTCAAACCGGCACCTATGTGGCAGTCAGCAGGCGCCTCTCATACAGGCGTCTGCTTAGTAGGCGCCCTTCCTACACCTATTTTTCTAAACATCTCCCAATCTAGAAGTAAAAAAATCTGTGGCAAATGCCTCAGATTGAAAAATAACCCATGGTATTGCCTTTCTAACTTTTGTTGTTTTCACTATTTAATGTTTATTCTTAAAAATGCCATCCTTGAATTTGCCTCAAAATCGTTTTTCCGACCGTCTAGGCTGTAGCCAACGTAGATTAACAAAACCCATTCTTTTTTAGATTAAAACGGTGTTAAGATTCAGCATAATATGATTGAAAACATAAAAGCAGGATATATGCTAATTTAAAGGACACATTTTTCATTCTTTTCTACAATATCTCTTTTTACATTTTTTATCTTTACGGTTAAAACTAAACAAGGGGGGGCGTCAGAATATGAACAAGGCTTAAGTACAAGAGAGTGCAAACCTTGCTCTATACAGAAAAAGAAAAAAAGACTGATGCTTTGTTGAGGCATACATACTGTAAACTAAGGGCATAAACTGAAACTAAACCTTAACGGGGTTGCTGGATGATACGAGGGCTGCATTTTGGGCTAACAATCTTTGCAGGCTTGTCCCAATTCTTTGTTGGCTCATTTGGGTACATAAAGGGTCTCTCTTTTGGCATGCTTAGGTTCTTCACCGTTGCCCCTGCATTCTTACCAAAGTCCGATAATCAGCATTAGGTACAAATCTTTTGACATAAATTGAATGCACTCAAATTCCAAATTTGATTATGAAAGGCAATTTATTAAACACGTTTTTTCACTATAAGAAGTAAATCCCAATATAGAAATTGTTCGGGATTTTAGTGCCACTGCTACTGAAGTGTTTTGAGTTCGTGAGTTAGAGAGGGTGTTCGGTTGAGGTTATAAGCTCGAAAAACATCAACATGTTATAATATGTAGAAGCTTATAAGATTTTTTTTTAAAATAATACATAGTCATGTGTGAACTAAATACTTCATTTGATGGTCCCGTTTTGCTTACACTAGAGATAGTCACATTTCTCCTTTCCAAGTTGAAGAACAAAATGATGCTTGATTAAAATATAAGCAATTTTCTTTTCAAGATACTCTTACCTAAAGCTTGCATGATGTGACATGTTAACGGATACAAAGATTTCAATGCTAAATTCAAGATAAGATTCAAATTATATAGAGAAAAACGATATTAACAAAGGGAGAAAAAAAATATGGTTTATCAGAACTACATACCATTTTCAGTGATACCCTTGGCAGCCTTACTCCCATAATAATCATAACCCTCAGATGATTGGAGAAATTCCTCAAATTGTGCTTCCATATTCAAGATATCCTCATCAACACCAAGGTCAATGGTATCAGGCAACAATCCAACGACATCGTTTCCATTTTCCTCCTCGCCGAAAATGTCTTCTCCCTGATGCTGGCTAATCCAGTAGTCTCGGAACCAGGTGGCGGTGGTGACAAGGTTCCACCACTCCGGCGAGAAGTCTTCAACTTGCCGCAACGCCGCCGGGATGAACAGTGGCGCGTTTGGATTGAGCGTGGACCTTCCTCCAGATACAAGAGCCATGATCGCTTTGTTGTTCAGATAAAAAAACAATAACCTGAGAAAAAGGAAAATCAATTAATTGCCCTTCTTCAGTATCTAAACTGGTATTGAATTTTAACCATTAACGGATATTGGAAAAAAAAACAGCCAAAACAGAGAAAGAAATTGAAAAAAATCAAATTCGTAAAACTTTCAATCTCATTAATCTATGAAATTCTCCAATTTTTCTTCCACGATTCTCCACCATTTTCGAAAATAAAACGAATTTTTTCGAGATTAATTTTACAAAAAAATGCGAAAAATCCGTTTAGATAAGATTACAGATTCGAGATAAAATCTCAGTAATCTGAAATGTTTTTTTTTTCTTTTTTAACTTCCATTTTACACCTTATTTATCCACACTGAAATTATAGATCCAAAGAAATTACAGCTAACAAAAGACTAAATCACTGTTTTATACGCAAAAAATCATTCTGAGAATAATTAACAGAAGATCAGAAACAACTGAACTATTCTACTCCACAAAATTGACATTTTTTTCACACAATCTGGTCGTCTGATCTTCAGATCTAAACAGTCAAAGGCTTACTTACACAATCCACAAACTGATTAATCAAAATAGGTAAAAAAAAAATAGAGAGATAAAAACAGAAGAAAATTGGGTAAAGATTGAGTCCACAAAAAGTACCTTCCAAGCAAAATATCTCTCTCTGACCCCGAATTTCAAGCTTACACGTAATGAACAATGAGACGTTCCGATTATTAAGGCAGCAATTTATAGGCCGCAGACCCGAACCTCACGGTTTGGGTACCGAACGTTAGGTTCGGGTATTGCCGAACCTGTCCACTGATTTTTTTTTTTTTTTTTTGACTAACCATAAATTTAATTAAAGTTAGTGTCATGTTTGGTTAGGAAGTACAAATTTCTTCCACTGTTCAAATTTAGGGTGCCCGAAGACAACTAAAACCAGAATTTCAATCCCGTTTTCGGTTCCTCATTTTTCAAATTTTGGGTTATCTGGTTTTAATTAAATTGATATTAGAAAGTGATTGTAAATCAGTTGGTTAAATATTTGTAATTCAAACTATTGATATAAAATCAAATCTCACTAATCTCACATCTCTCATAATCTTGTACTAAAAAATGTATTTTATTATATATTTGTGCATGTAATTTGGTATAATATTGTATCATGTTTTTTATTTTTATTTTTACACTATTCTTTTGTTTTTGTGGTCACTAAACTAAATAAACCTAAAAAACAACATTCATAATTTTATAACTTTATTTCTTATCTAATTTTTTATTTCCTTTTTTGTTTGTAAAAGTCTGATTTATTAAAACCGAGCAAAAAAAGTGGTTCTAATAGAAGTTGAACCAATTTATTTGGTATAGCTTTTTATTAGTGATTTTGATCAATCGAAGTTTAAATGCAATTTGATTTGGTTTGACTAAATATACACAACTATTCAAAATATGACTCTAAATATAATAAGGTTGTGATTACTTGTTGATTCGGTATAATGTAAGCCAACTTAATTCTCCCAGCGTTATACCAGAATCATGGACTTAGCATGAGTTGTCTGTAATAAATAATTAAGGAATACATCGGGATAAAGTCCTACATGCAAAGCTCAGTTTGGTTTATATGATTAGCTCGGGATATTTTCACAGATAGAATTTGGCAACGAAATTCTATTTTGAACTCCGCGTAACAAATCCTAGATTTCCAAACAAATATATCTAAATTTACATATGTTTTTCGCAGAGTATAGTTTTCTACTTTTAAAAGATATGATAAAGTTTTATCAAGAATATTTTTTAATGCAAAACTTTATTGGTTTGTAAGCTTTTTTTCTTTATTAAGAGTATATTTCTCTACTTTTAAAATTCATATCCAAATTTACACATGTTTTTCACAGAAAAAAAAAAAGAAAAACGAAAAAACATGTCACATCAGTTGTAATTATTATATTCTGATCTCTTTCATTGACATATTATAAAACCAAAAAAAAAAAACATGTCAACTGTAAATATTAGGGGTGTCAATTTCAGACCCGACACACAAACCCGATACGAACCTAACACAAAATTAATAGTGCAGGTCAAGAGCCGTGGGTCCGGGTCAAAAATGGGTCGAACCCGAATAACCTGCCAATTAAACAGGTCGGGTTCGGGTCAACCTATTACGACTCATTTAACCCGTTTGTGAATTTAAAAGAAAATTAAGTAAATAATTAATTGTAAGAAAAAACAACAAATAAGACATATACTTAAAACTTAAATAATAAAACCTCCTTAATTATGTATTTGTTATTATTATGCATGTTTTTTTAATATTGTCCCTAAAATATGATCAGCGTGTTATGTTATTTATGTAATTATGTTATTTCTTTTTGTATGTTGTGAATTGTGATATTTTTTATTGATTGAATAGTGTATGATAGTTATTGATTTTAAAAAAAATAAATGTATTCAGTTAAAATTTTTAAATATATAGGAAAATAATTTTATTAAACGGGTTACGCGGGTCGGGTCCAGGGTTACTCGTGAAATAAGTAGGTCGATGTCCGGTTCAAGATTTCGACACGAATAATTAAAAGTCGGTCCGAGTCGGTTGTTTCGACACGCGAACGAACCCGACTCCAACCCAAATTGACACCCCTAGTAAATATTTAATTTCATCGTACATCCAAATTATTGAAATGAAGCCAAATTGTCCACCCCAAACAGGCCGCATGACACCCGTGAGCAAACAAAGTTACAAAACCTGTAAAAGCTTGTACAATGCGCCACCAATGTAGTACCTGAAAAACCCAATAATTTAGTCGGTGATATTACCGGATACAGCCGGTGACATAAGAGGATAAGCGTGAATAGGTACAGGGATTTGGGAATTATAACAGGGTCCCACCACGGCATGGCCTGTAACATTCTAATAGTTGTCGTGTTAAAGATGGTAGAGAATCGGACGGCCAAGATAGAAGTGAGCCTTTTGATCGGACGGTAAGGAGTAGGGAAAGGTGTTTGGTGGTGGGACCGGGTATATGAGCTAAAATCCGCATCAAGCACATGGGTTGGGTATTGGTCGGTACACTACACGACCTATAACATCATTATACATGAGATTATGTCGCTTAAGTGCTGTTCTAAAGTAGTACATTAAGTAGGCTAAAAGATGATTAAGCAGTATATTATTACATTCCATCTTATCATGATTTTTCTATTAGTAATATAATTAATTAACAACAGTAATAGCAAACTCTTAGGCCCGAATTCGTATCTCATGGAAATATTATTTGGATTTTATGGAAGTCGAGTTGGCAAAATAGCCGGACCTGATGGGCCGACCCAACCAACTCGCATAGACTTTACTTTTAGCGTTTCAAAAAGAATCTGGTCTTCTTTGGACCGGCCTAAGTCCGAATAAAAATACAATTGATGGGATGGGGGTGGGCACAATAAATGCGACTGGATGAAATTTTAGGTTGGTCTGATTTTTTCACTTGACCCTCTAGAAGAAAGGATTTCAAATGATCCATTAAAAAATAATTTGAAATCCTCCAAAATAAATCAAAAAATAGTTTCTACGTATTTAAAATCCAATATATAATTACTTAGAGGTGTAAAACGGGCCGCTAATTTCAGAGTCTAGCCCGGCCAAGCCATGGAAAATTCACTAAAAAAACTGGGCCGACCAAGCCGACCCGATTTTTCGAGCCTAACGAACAATTACTCCATCCAAACAACGTCGATGGGTGGTCAGACCGGTTTTTTGGGCCTAACGAGCAATTACTCCATCCAAACAACATCAATGGGTTTATTATTATGGCTTTGATATCCTTAGCTCCAAACCATCAATCCAAATGGAGCATACGGTTATGTTTTGTAAATAGTAATTGGAGGTGATTGGGATAAACCTTTTAGGGTGATTAAGAAAAGTGATTGGGGAAAGTTGGTAATTGGGAAATGCTAAACGACCATAGCCTAAATAGTATTTCGAAATTTTCGATATCTAACTCTACGTAAACATATGTAGATATTTCTAATAAAATCAATGCACATTTTTTTTAGGGGGGAATTAATATGAAAGGAGACACATGCACTCGTATGAGTTTGGACACGAATCAATCACCTTTACGACACATGTCTAAACTACTGGAGAAAGTTGATCCCAAAAAAGTAAATGTACTTAATATGTGGGTGCATATATGTAAAAAAAATAAAAAATATGGGAGCATATTTAAAAAAGGTGGCATTATTCACATCCCCCAAATTGATGAATATACCCACCTCCATATAATTGCAAAATGTCATTCACTTAAAAAACTATATTACCCTTACTTAAAGAAGTTCTAAATACACCCACATTCTTCTTCTTCTTGAACAAAGTTGATTTTTTTTTTTTCTATAAACTCTAGAATTTTCTAACACCCAAATTATTGCAGATATGAACAATAACATATTCGTAATTATATATCCCTAAATAATGAATGTATATTCTTAGTTTATAGCATAAAATATGTTATTTCTCAATTTTTTAGGCTGAAAAATAATGTCGGATAATAGCAGTCCGACAATTGGCATGATCACACACTATGACAAAAAATCCATCGTGCCATGTTGCATGATGACCTAAAATTCATCATCTATTGTGTCATCGTGCCATGTGGCATGATGACAGAAAACTCATCGCGCCATCGTGCCCCTAGGGCTTTTTGTGCAAAGGTAAAATTAGAAATTATGGGGGGTGTATTTAGTAATTATGTTATGTTTTAAAAAGTGGTAGGGTTGTATTTAATAGGTGGGTGTATTCATTAATTTGGAGGTGTGAATAGCGCTATCCTTTCAAAGGAGTTTACTGTAGCTATTTCAAAGTACTATTTTGAAAATTATTGCTCAAAATTTAGTAAACATGCATTAATCACTATGAAAGCGACCTAGTTTTGAATAAGGTTTGGTGGAATGGTACAAAATAGCAATTTCCAAAATATAAAGATGAAAAATAGCCATCTTTTGTAGACACGTCTTTTTTAGCTATTTTTGGGTGTAAAATAACATTCATACCCTTCTAGCATATATTTGTTTGATATTTGGATTATTTCTCTCTTTCACTTATCTCTATGTATCCTCTTACTATTTCTTTCAAGCTTTTTTGAAAAATCGAATCTGTATTTTTCGTTTTTAAATATGCAATATGAGTGTTGAATTATATATATTGAAAAGAGGATTAATTTGATATATTATAAATGCAAACCGGATTTATAATGAAAAAGTTATGTGAATTCAAAGTTATTTGGAGAAAAACAAAATAACTGGTTTATAATAAGTGAGAGAACTGAATGTCGATTTTAGTCATCAGAACTTCGGCATCGAGTTACAGTACAATGTCAAGTTACAATAACTCGATGTCGAGTCACAGAGATGTGTGTCTTTGTGCGGTTAAATTGACTCAAGGGCAAATTGGGTTTTTCACACCCCAAAATAGCAGAAAAGGATGTGTTTAAAAAAGATGGCTAAAAAAAAATTCTTAGTTTGATGTGAATAGTTAAAAAAAAAAACCACTGTAAGATTTGTGTGTCACAATCTGAAATATTATCAACAGATGTTTCAAGAAATATAGATTATTTATTGGAACTATTAATAATGCTAATTCTCTCAACTTTATTGTTCCTAATACTTTTCTCAAAATTTCACAAAACTGATAATCTCTTAAAATAAATTAATTATATTTTATCATAAAATAATAATACGATTTCGAATGCAATAACTAAATTTACAGTTAATATTGAAAACATGCATAAAAATATTTTATTGGACTATAAGTAGAAATAACTCTGGAAAGTCAGAACTAGTAGGTGTTTTAAGTATGTTGGGCCTTGGATGCTGCCAAATGACAAAAGTTGTTGCAGTAATTTGGGCTTTTGGACGATAGAGATTCCGCAATAGGCCCAAAATAAGCAATTTACTATATTCGTTTGCAACTTTGCATTAAAAAACCAAAAAGTAAACTAAAAGTAAAAATAAATAAATAAAAAAAAAAAAGAAAGGTGGCAACTGACAAATAACATTTGTGTTATTTGGGATCCTAATTTTAAGTTGTGCTTCTATCGTTCTTACATTTAAATTTTGTTGCACTCTAATTTTTGCAATCAAATTTGGGAGGCTATTTGGATTTACATAATCCAAATAGTCGAGTCAAACCAATTTTTCCGATTTGTTTGAATTTATATTCGAATTTAGTTTGATCATTATTGACATCAAACTTAAAAGAACTTTAATTGAGACGAATACGAATTGAGATCAGAACTTTAATTGAGACGAATACGAATTGAGATCAGCTATAACAAGTTTGAATAATTTGATCATTTCCATATATTCTAATTTTTTTCACTAATCTAGTAGAATTTGAGCCGAATTTCGATTATTATCGAACTAAAGGTTTTGTTCAACAAATCAGATTCAAACAAACTTTTAGCAGTCAATTTCAAATTAGGTATTGAGTTCATAATAGACTAGTTAGTAGTTTAAGAATAATTTATTTTATTTTAAAATTTTGAAGAGATTATTCTAAGTTAATTATGATATATTAAGTCATTAAAATTTAAAATACAAATATTTCTCATAGAAAATGGAAAAATATTTTTCATGGAGTCGTTGGCTGGATTTGACAGCCCTCGTATTCAACTATCTCCTCTCTCCGCCGGCAACACCAGCTGCAAATCGAGGTTTTCTCATTTTTCTTCTTCTCCGACAGATGAGGTAGCAGTAATTGAGCTGTAAAAATGGGAAGAAAAAGAAAGTGCAGGCTATGGTGGCCAAGTAATATATTCTCTCAAACTCCACCTAATTCCAGTTTCTTATTTGGGTGGTTCGTTCCCTCTTCCGAAGCTTCACTCGATGTTGTCGTCGCTTTTGCCTGCGATGAGCCTGAACTTACTTCCTCAGTCGATCCCCGTTTGGATCTGCAGGTACACTGCCTGTTTTCGATTTGGGATTACTAAATGTAGTTGCTTTTCTCTAATTTTATACGTCGTTTTTGTTGGTTGATGGGCTTACATGTGATGTTTATGTGGAAATTGTGCGATCATTGTGGTGATGGTTCAGCTGAACTGGTAGTTTTTTCCATTCCGTTTTCCTAATTGAAAACCCTAATCGAATTATTGGTATTTCAGATGCGTATACGTCCTTATCTTATGTCTCAAAGTTGGATGTCACAATTTTCCAAACGCGATTAGATTTAATAACGATTGAGTTTCATTCGGTATGGTCTTACAAAATTTATTTATGCACGTGAGAATTGTGAAATGTATATTTAGTTCCTTTTCTCTTTCCTTGTTTCTTTCTTTTTACCAGTTAAATTTGAACTACATTTTCTACACAAATTCACATACCTATAAATATGCATGTTTGTTGTGTATTTGTGTATGCATGTGCTAATTAGGGTGAATGAGCTTTTGCTCATCTTCAATTTTGCATTAGTAATTGTGTGAATCGGTTTGGGTTTTGGTGAGTGACATGTAACAATTGCTGAAGCTGCATTATCATGATTAATAACTTTGAGAAAAGCAGACACGTGACAAATCTGTTATGGTGACTATATGAGGAAAGGAGTGTGCTGTGGTTGTTTTAATTTGTAGGACAACCATAAGCTTCTTATCAGCGTAATTTTTTTTATTGCCAAGTAAATTAGTAGACTTTTCTTCTTGAAGATCAAAGATTTAGAGCAAGAGAAGGTACCATTTATGGCATGCCAATTTGTTGGAAGTAGAAAGTACCCCACTGGTTTTATGGTTTTTCCGTTAGACATTAAATGCCTATCCTCAATCTAATTATATTGATGTTGAATTTTGCAATTCAAGCTTTGGATTTAGTTTTCAAAAACTTTCCAAATGACAGAAGATTATGGGAAGCGTGGAGGGCTGTTTGGTTGGGTTCTACACTTTGTTAATCAGTCATGAAATATATAAGTAAATAATCAGTGTGATTAGAATTTGCTGCAAAGCTATTGCACGAAATTCACTAGAATCGATGTTTCCTGATCAGTTTTCACTTTGGATGTTTGAAATAGTTGGAAATGATTATTTGTTCTGAAACCATCCATGGCATCACAAAATTTTATCGAGTAACTTGCAGATAAATGTCCTTGTCATTTCTTTCTGGAAACTTATAATTGGAAAGATCGTGAATTTTTGTCCTATAGTTGCTTTCTGTCAGTTACTTTTCAGATACACGAGTAACACGACAACCACTTACTTTAATGGGTGCAACCCTTTCACCAGAGGGCAAAAAGAGGAATTTAAATGGAATTGGCTTCATTTAATTAAACCTCTTGGTTTTCGCAATTTGCCTCGCTTTTGATGATTTACTTATTTTTCAATGCTTTCCTATGATTAAGGAAATCCTTCAGCGGACAAATAAGAACATGCCTGCACTTCAAGATAAAAGCAAATTCTGTCAGCTTGGATATTGTGAAGCTGATCTAAGTGGCAACGGCGGGTTGGTAAAATGCGGAAATGGTAAAAATAATTGCATCAACTTAACTAGTGATCAACATTTAAATACATGTACTGATCATGGGAGCTGGAGCTGTGGATGCCCCAAACATGATAGCATTTTCGGACAAGGTAGAATTGCTGGCCTAGAAAACATGTGGATCAAGCTTGCATATGGTCTTTCTGAAACTATGGATGGAAGAGTTCTTGTCATTCCTAAATTGGATCATCTACATTTTAACAGTGAAACAATGTCCCATCTAGATCTTCACGTATGTAAGTCATGTTCACCCGGACAACATGATTCTTTTCTTTCCATTGCTCCTATTATACCTTAACGTGGCTTCCTTATAAATCTAGGTCGTACTTTATGAAATACCCACTTTTGGTGGTCACCATTATTCCCTGGGTATTCACAGTTCGTCCAATGTAGTTCCATCTACTTGCAAGAAACCCAAGTGGTTTGACGACCTTCACCAAAGAGATGCACACCTTGATTTGGTAAATATTCTCAACTAATATTTGTCATATCTCAGTCTCTCTCTCTCTCTCTCTCTCTCTCTCTCTCTCTCTCTCTCTTTCTTTTCCTGAATATGTTGTTTTAATATTCTTGTGAAAGGATACTGTCATCCAGGCAATGAACAGTGCTAATGCTGCTCAAATATTGTTTGATGGACGGCGTCACACTGAGTCCGGTCTTCAGATCCTCTTTTTTCACATGTAACTAAAATCATCCTTACCTCCCCCTTTACTGAATTTTTTTATCATCACTGTGACAACTTCTTTATGACTTGCCAGGTTCTCTACCTTCACATGGAAACTATTTGCTGTGTCTGTTGCGTCGCTTTCAACTGTCGCTTATATTATTCTGCAGTCCTCCGTATTCTTTTTAGTTGGTTTTCCCACACGTCTGTAGATATCATTCTGGCCAAAGTATTTAGCAATACAGTGATGAATATCCACTTCCGCTGCTGTCAGCTCTTGCATTGGCCTATCTCTCTCCAGGATCGAAATATAAGGTAGCATGACAATCTAACTTCTTAATTATGTTGTTAACACTCATCTGATTTGTTAAATTAGTGTAGATGATTTCAGACCTCATAATTAGCCCTATTCAGGAGAGCATGCTTTCATGGTTTTCACTTTTCACCATTAGTCATACATGTGCATCCAGCCAGTACTAAAAGGTTAAAGAAAGAAAATACATTTGAAGTCTAATGTTAATACGACCTCTTGAAGGAATACAATTAGAAAAGGAATGGATCATTCACATAATTACATAGGTAACAGAATATACTAAGTTCTATTATATTTCATTAAACATATGAGAGAGAACTTTAGTTATGGTAAAATTTGTATGTCCATTCTCTAGGAATTTAGTTATGGAGCGAAAATAAATTCTCAATGGGCTTCTAGGCAACCTCTTTTCAATGAAACGTTCGTCCTTAATCCTCCTACCATCTTCTCATTCTTTAGCAAATTAATTAATCTATAGCTCTTATGCACCAAAACATAATTGTGTTCTGCAAGTTTTTAATCTCGCATGTGTTTTGTGATGCTCGGTTAATATCCTGTGATTCTCTCATTTTCTGAAGAAAATGGAGGTTGATAGATTATCTTATTATATTTGCTATTTATATAGGGATTGGTCATGTGTTGAGTTTGCAGAAAAAGCTGCATTCGACAAGCACTCAATGTGGTCAAGTGTTGTGGTTGATGTTCTTCTAGGAAATTTTTGGCATTCCCCTGTGGTTTATGGCAGAACCTGCTTGCCTATGCATTTCAAATTTTGCTCATGACTTCACAAACAATTGGTTGCGTACTGGGTGTGTATGGCTGATGGGCAATCCGGCTGGTTTTAAGTTGAATACTGAGCTAGCAGGAGTTCTTGGCATGATTTCTCTGAATGCGATTCAGATTTGGTCAACGCTTTGGGTTTTTATGGGTTTTCTCTTTGTTTACTTTACTAAAGGACTTGCTCTATGTGGGATTATTTTTGGTTTAACTGCAGCCGCAGCTCTAGTCGTTGACATAATTTCACTAGTGACAATGCATGTTTTGACTCTTCATTTATTTCTTTCACTTCTCTATTCAACTCAGATACAAGCACTAGCAGCGTTATGGCGCCTTTTCAGGTAACACACTTTTCAAGTCTCATTTGTGCCTCCATCTTGAATAATTTTTAACTTGTTTTTGCTTTTAATACAAAGAGAGAAAAATGTGTGATCATATCATTATGGTTATAAAATACTTTCCTCCAATTAATAAAGTAGAATAATTTGAAAGCTGCAAATTTGGCATGTGAGCTTACCAGCTGCTCAATCCAAGCTTTTAAAGCTCAATGTAATTGAGTAATGGATTGACTTGATATTGAATTCTAAACCCAGATAGGCGACAGATTATGAAAATCACTTTTATATGTCAATCACAGAGAATTTGAGCGGTTAAGAAATTGATAGGTTGACCATGTTGGGAAAGCTTTGGCACTAATGAAGCTTCGGATATTTATTCTTTTCAAGTGTATTCATTGTGATAGCATGAATCGATCGTGGTTATTCAATCTAATACGATAATTGCTAAATTGATTCAGGGGTAGGAAGGGAAATCCTTTACGCCACAGATTGGATAGCTATGACTACACTGTAGAGCAACATGTAGTTGGCTCTCTCCTGTTTACCCCAATTTTACTTCTACTACCAACGACATCCGCGTTCTACATTTTTTTCACCATTTTGCACACAGCTGTGAGCTTTATCTGCATAGTTATTGAGGCAGCCATATCTTTTATCCACTCCACTCCATATGCCAAAGTTTTCATTTGGTTGAAGAGGAGGAATAGATTTCCATCTGGGATATGGTTCGAAGTTACGTTATGTCAACATTCCGAGACTGGAACTGTTAGTGGCAGTAATTCATCCCCTGGGAATCTGCAAAATACAGCTTATGCAAGCAGCAATAGTAAATCCATTTTGTTGGTTTCATTTCTTCACAGCAATTACTTGGCATTAGGTAAAACCTTGAGTTTCATAGGTTTTCAATTTTATGACTTCGAGTAAGGGAGTGTTTGCAAACACTTAAAAAAGTGATTGCGAGCTTTTGACTGAAAAGAGAGTAGTTTTTAGTGTTTTCAAAAACCAACTTCTTCCTCTGATTCCGCATAATTTAATCAAAATATAAAAGCAGGGGGAGGTGTGTGTGCTTTATACTTCTGCTTATGGTTTGACTATTACACAGAAGTAAACAACTTGTTTACCAAACACTCTCTTTTAACTTATTCAACTTTTAGCTTCTATTTGCAAACACTACTGGTTTCTTATTTGAACTACTTTTCACGTCTGCTACAATAAACAACTTCCTCGAAAAGTAGAAACAGAAGTTTTTGCAAACACTCCCTAATAGTGTTAAACCGGAGGTATAGCGAAAAATAAAAAATGAGGTATCATGTGTTTGTACAAAATCTGGGATTGCCTTAGATGTTGGTTCTTTTGCTATTGAATCCTAGATCCTGACTTTACTTTTATAGTTTGAGAATTATTTTTATGATCCGCTTCACATGAGTTATGCTTATTCGCAATAATATGAGTTATGCTTATTCGCGATAATATGAGTTATGCTTATTCGCGATAACATTTGTTTCAGGAGAGGTAGTCCGGCCACACTACAAATACTTCTATTCCGCTTTTTCTAGGTCATCTATTGTCTCAACAGCTTATGGGCTTCTCACTGGAAGAAGGTATTCCCCTCCAATCTCAGCCACACACGCATGTTATTATATCGGGCTTTTCTCCGTATTAGGAACATTACTATTACCCGCACCTATTTGTTGCTTATTTTGATTCGATCTTTATCTGCAGCGTTCTATATGCTCCTGGTCCTTGTTTCCCCGTGAAGTTACCATGGGTAGTAATCCCCTGGAAAGAATATTGGCTTATTTGCCATGATTTTGTCTATTCGTGCAGGGAAGATCCGTATAATAGTTTGCGTTAGTGACGAGATACTTTCTGATACCTAGTGAATTCAGGTAGGTTCACAACATTCTTTTTGAGATGGCTACCATTTTGTAAAACTTATTATGTAAGGGTTCTTTTCATAGTATTACTATGAAGGTTCAAAGTTGCTACTTGTCCTAGGCTTGTCAGTTGTGAACTATATTCTTGTTAATTTTTGTTGGTGATTAGGAGTATTGTTTGATCACTAAATTTTTTGGGATAATCACAAAAACACTTATGAGGTCTAGCCTAATTACAAAAAAAAACCCTGTTATCTTTTTTATTTCTCTCTTGACAAATAATCCCTCAAGAGGGGGTATTTGTTAGGGGGTATTTGTAATTTTGAAATATAGTTGGAATTTTTTGTAATTAGGCTAAATCTCAGGGGTATTTTTGTAATTATTATTAATATAATTTTATTTTTTTTATCTGTCTCGAATATATAATGTAAAAGCGATTTTCAACCTTATCCAGGCTTCACTCTTTTTATCCTTAATGGATTTTCCATAGTTATTTTGTGGAGTTTGATTCACTTATTTCTTTTATTAATAGAGTTGATATTACCCCAAAAAAGAAAAGATAAAAGTCCCTCCTTGACTGTTTGGCATAACAACTAGCTTGATTTGAGAAATACAAGAGCTTGAAAATGCATCAAACTTAAAACATGTAGCAAAACTAGTTTGAGCGAAATACAACCACAACTAGGATGAAAAATGAAACAAACTATCTCATACTCGACTCGAGGTAGATTGTTAAAAGCTCGTTTGAGCTCGGTTTATTAGCAAAACTAACCAAATTTGAACACAATTTTCTGTTTGGTAATACGTAAAAGTTTGGCTCGAGTTAGACTCGGTTATTAAGAAATAATGAAATGTGTGTAAAATTATCAAGTTACTTGAGCTCAATTCGTGTCAGTTCGATTAAAACTTGTTCGAGCTCGATTTGATTAATAATCAAATCAAGTCCACAATTTTTGAAGCTCGATAAAAATTCGAATAAGCTCAAATAGTATTATGTTGGGTTCGACTCGATTCGTTTACACCACAACCGCAAACCCTAAACAATAACAATGTCACTTGAGGTACAAACTTAATGCATAAGTGATGATTTTTGGTTTCCAATCCTTTTTTAATTTTTATTCTCAATTTGTTCTTCCATTATAAATTAAACATCCATAAAGTTTCAATGCATTTTTTTCCCTCAATAAATAAATATATTTTTCAACATATTTTCCCTAAATGCATTATTCAATAATATTAATAAAAACATCACTCAATAAAACAAGTTTTTTAACTTCCATGTTTGTGGCCTCCACTTCCAAACAACTTGGTTAGAAGGGCTCAATCAAAGACAAGTTCGAGGAAAGAGGCTCCAATAAAAAAGAGAGGACAATAAAGTAGTCAAACATCAAATTGCACTTTACTCAATGTGTCATGCATGCATGGTTTTTGTTAATTAGTGGTCCAATACATTTTTGTCATTTGGTAACAGTTCAGTGTTTGCCCTTAGCCAGCTGAACTTGGCAGGGATTGTTTGGTAGTGACTAGTGACTAGTGACTAGTGAGGATGTGATTTATATACTTGTTAGTGTGTTCTTCACGTATTGGGAGTAGGGGTGTGCACGGTCCGGTTCGGTCGAAAATTTAGAAATCTCCAGAACCATTCTGAAGTTCGGAAATCCCAAAATTACATCTCCAAAACCGAACCATAAAAAAAAATCTCCGTCCCAAAAGTTCGGTACGGAGATTCGGTTCTAGTGGGCATGGATTGTTTGGTAGTGAGGATGTGACTTATATACTTGTTAGTGTGTTCCTTACATATTGGGAGCAGAGCTGGCAAAATCCAGTCCAACCTATGGGTCTGCCCGAGATTTGGAATGAGCTGTAATTATTTAGTCTCAAAAGAATTTGGGCTTATTTGGCCGACCCGATTGGCTGGTGGGACGGGATTAGCCCTACTTTTAGTTGATAGTTGATACTGCTTAAGATTTCTGAATAATGGTCCAATTTATTCTCCGAAGTTGGTAGTTCTCGAGATAAAATCTTATCTGCGACAATTCACCGAACGTTAGACATGTCATGAGGTTGCCACAGGAAAGCCCATCTGGCATACAGTTTAAGTGTACAAAATGTACACATGGGCTGTAGTTGATAGTTAATACTGCTTAAGATTTCTGAATAATGGTCCAATTTATTCTCTGGAGTTGGTAGTTCTCGAGATAAAATCTTATCTGCGACAATTCACCAAACGTTAGACATATCACGAGGTTGCCATAGGGAAGCCCATTCGACACTCAAGTTCAGTTTCATTAGAAGAGAAAATCCAAAGCAATGAACAATAATTAATTGGGAATGATTCAGATTTAATGAGGGATTTTTTCATATCTCAGTTGATGGACCGCATGAGCCTCGTAGAAGAAAACGGGCACATGGGACGGATACTGGCCATGTGAGCTGGATAATTGTATCTATGAGCCAATACTAATTAATAATATGGAATAATTAATTATGTAAATTTTGAATTCAATAATGAATGAAATAATTAAATAATAAATATTGGGAAAATTCGATTTTTTGTCTCCAACAACAATATTCTTTGTTTATTCTTTTTGTGCAGTACAAAATGAGCAATATTATTATAATTGAACTTTGATAAATAATTTGGGAGGAATGTGGTAACAAGGAGGCCATGGTTTAGACTTTAGTCCAGTCTTTTGAGTTTTGACAAACTTCCACGGTGTGCTATGATCCGTAGCCTTTTTTCGGCGTGCTGTTATCTTTTGTTGGCGTGTAAATTGAAATTATTTGAATCCAAAATTCCAATTTATCTTTAGTATTATTGTTTATTACCTTTGATGACACCCGAGCCGAGCTGAAAGAAATTAATCCACGTCATCAGGCCAACACACGTCCGAGTAGGGGACCTACGGGTGACGTCAGTAACGGCGCGCGGCGACACGTCACGAATTAGGCTCGCCCGCTACCGAGCTCAACCGCAAAATGGCTGCCGAGCCCCGAGCCCAAATTTCAGAGGGAAAAGCATGCGCGACAAACTTATAAAAATAATCACTTACCCATGCTTAACGCTTTATTGGTATCAGAAACTGCCACTTGTCGGAAAGTTATAAAGAGAAGTCGACAAGTGGCAAGATTTGACTGGCATTCACAATTAGAGAGAGACATGTGTCTTTCTTTAATTATTTTACTAATTAATGACTAGTTAGTGCAAAGATGACAATTGTAAACCCACTGACTCAAGGGGTATAAAAAGTCTGATAGGGAGAGATTGAAAGGAGGGGACTGAAAAGAAAAAAGAGGAAAAAAGGAGAGAAAAAAGAGTAAGATTGTAATAAAGACCGACCCCAATAATTGCCCAAGCATTATGCACAAAAGGCAGAATTAGCCATAAATAAACACACGTTACGCACGTTTACATTTCCACGTGTTAAATCTTTTACATATTTTTGCTTGTTGACCAAAACGCACGTCAACAAATTGGGGCTAGAAGGAGGGCCCGTATTGGTCCAGTCAGAATTCCAAGCAAAAGCAAGTTAAGTGAAAACCAGGTAAAGCTTAACGTTTAACATTTTCATAATAGACAATATGAGTCAACAGTCGAGAAATGCTCGTTTGACTGAAGAGCAACATTTGATCAACCAAACTGGCCAGACTACTAATGGCCAAAATATGCTCCAAACAGAAGCAGGGAACACTACTTTATTTCCTTTCGCTCAGCTAATTGCCAACCCAACTTTTGTACAACAAATGAACCAACTCATATCACAAACTCTCGCTACCACAAACTCTCAAGCACCTCCTCCACTCCTTGCAAATACTAACCCACAACTAAATGTTAATATTAATCCTCAAATTCGCGGGCTTCTCATGACGGCGAAGCCCAAGAAGCCGATTCGAGTAATGAACAACGTGTTCGTCGTGATGAAGGCGCGCGAGAAAATGAGAAGGGCAAAGTCGTGTAGCGAGTCACTCCGGAGCAACAACACAACATCGCCATGCCCACTCGGTGTTCGCCGGACGACCGGGAGTTGATCCTTTTGCCCGGCTCGTCGATAAGTTCCCGACTCGGGTTTAGGATGAGCGGGAGCGGCTTAGTGGTCAATCAGATCCAAGGCCTAGCCTTTATGGCGAGAACGGGATGTAGAAATACACCGCCTGCGCCATCGTTTGAACGAATTGGAAGGCGGTCCGGAAGGCGAACAATCTCGAAGACCGCCCCAAGCGATGAACCAACCAGTTGTTATGTCGCCATTTTCCCCTGGAATGGGGGGACTAAAAAAGAAAAAAAGAGGAAAAAAGGAGAGAAAAAAGAGTAAGATTGTAATAAAGACCGACCCCAATAATTCGGCTCGGCATTATGCAAAAAAGGCAGAATTAGCCATAAATAAACACACGTTACGCACGTTTACATTTCCACGTGTTAAATCTTTTACATATTTTTGCTTGTTGACCAAAACGTACGTCAACAATTATTATTATATATATTATTTAAATAACAAGTTTTTTATTATTTAAATGATGTTGTGTAGAAATACATCCCACATTGATTGAACATGCGGACGGCGGATGAACTGTTCCAAATACTAAGCTATTATTTATTAGCTTTTATATATATGTGTGTGCCTTTTTATAAGTTTATAATCATATATATTTTACTTACTAAAAGTAAACATAATAGAAAAATTATAATTAAAATTGTAGGATTCATGTTTCTTATTTTTTAATTTCTAAGAAATTTCAATTTATTGACTTACTTAACCAGGGTACCAAAAATAATATTAGTAAGATAGAACTGAAATGATTATTTTGACTCTATATTCCGTATATCATTTAAACATATTAAAATTTTAATTTACTGATAAGATTTTACCAAACAAATACCCAATCAGGAATTAACCTTGTGCTCGAGTAGTTGAGACTTGTGTTGTCAGGGCGATTGACCTGCGTTTGATGTCATGTAAATACGTGCAATGACATAGCCAAGAGGTCATAATAGAGTGGGCTGATACACGAAAGTAGGATAGACCGGATATAAAAATCATATAAATCCTAACTACTTTTTTTTAAATTGCTCATAATTTTTCTTTTAAAGAGGGGAACTGAGGCCAAGGTTGCCCCGCTAGGCACGCCACTGAGTACGTGTGTCCCCTTCCCTACTATCTTCTTTGTATTAAAAAAAAAAACACCCAATCAACCTCTAGTCGAGATTAAAATTGACAATGATATGTTCATAATATTGCAAAAATAATATTGCAAATGCAAGTTGTGACATTGAAGTTGGTTGTGGTAGTCATGGGCAATTGCCTTGTACTTTCCTGGGATCACTTCTTCCACATTAATTGAAAAAACATCGATCTACTTAGGTAAGGAATCTTTTTGTAAGGTAGGTTATCAATAATATGTGGCTTAAATGGCAGTCATATTATGTTAAGGGATAATTACAAAAAGTACCCCTGAGGTTTCACCTAATTACAAAAAAACCCAGCTAACTTTTGAAATTACAGAAAGTACCACTGAAGTTTGATTCAGTGTTAAAATTAAGGGGTAAACTGCAATATTTTTATAAATATGAAGGGGAATCTTGAAATATTTTTTGCTTATGATGGGTTTAAATGTTAGACAAATTAAACCTCGTGGATATTTTTTGTAATTTTGAGAGTTAACTGGGTTTTTCTGTAATTAGGTCAAACCTTAAGGGTACTTTATGTAATTAACCCTTATGTTAATTAAAAACCATGACTTGAGTTTTTATTTCACCCCTCAAAAAATCGTCTTTTTCCTTTGTTAAAAAATGAGGTTTCATGACTCATTTTTATCTACTATTCCACTGCACTCACGTTTGTTATGTGTTTTTCTAATAGTTATTATTTTCTTTTAAAACCCCACAATTTATGTTTCAAAATTAATGTGGTGATTTTTAAACACGTGACAATAATCTGTGTAGTGGAACAAAAGATGAAAAGTCATTTTAGAATATAACAATCCGTCTGAACTCCGATTCAATAATGTCGCGTAAATATTGATATTTTTCAAATAGAATATTAGTGAAATTTATTAATATTAATTTTAAATTGATCTTACTATCACCAAATCTTATAATCATTCTATAAAACACAAATCATGAAAATTGTGTCAATCAAAACTTACAAGAAAAAATTAATCCGTATCTCTTATCTTCTATAATGGTTTATCTGATATTTCGATACATTAGGTGAATACCATATGCACAATAATGACGAAATAAACTCGTAAACATAATATTCATTTGGTATGTTGAAGCGTCGAATAAAACATAGAATAAGAGATCCCAATTCCCACATGCAACCAAACATACAAATTTCTACCATATTTTTCGTCACAAAAGACAAAAAAAAAAAAGAAAAAAACACTCAAAGTTTTAACCTAACAAATTCTCATTTTCAAATCTACATTATTTTTCCCACTTCAATTATCAAAATCCGTTTTATATCCATTCACATGAGTAGGAAACCTCACCCAATCTAACAATTAGAGCTGACAAAATTAGTCCGATTTGATAATAACGTCGGGCAGAAGTTCCAATTTCATAGCCCAAAAATGAACCAATATTTGCCAGCCCGATGTAATTTGATTGTAATTTCAAATATAGTTCTAAAGAGAAGAGATCTCATATTCTACTCTTATTCCATTGTACAAAATGAAAAACACGTGTACAAATTATATACGTGTCTTGCATCTAACATCCAAAATAAAATAGAAAAAGTGAAATAGATAATTTCGGACTAGCCCGACCCATTTAACATCTTTACCAACAATCCCCGCACAAAATGAACTACCAAAACCAAACCCCCTTCTAAATAGCATGAACAATATATACACTCCTTCAATATTCTCTCCACGAAACTTCCTGGAAGTTCACTAATGGCTTCCCACACTCTCCCTCCATTTAACTCTCCCTTCTTCCTCCCTCTTTCCTCCCTTCAAACCCCAATCTTCTCTCTCATTTCCCATCTCCTCTCCTTTTTTCCACCATGAAACTCGCCAAATTCATCCCCAAAAACCTCTTCAAGCCCAAAAAATCCCGATCCGTTTCCGGATCTGAAACCGATCAGCCATCGCCATCGTTCAGCTCGCAAACGACGTCGTCGTCTTCGGGTGAGATCTCCAAAAATCCCAACGGATCTTCCACGCCAACCACCGTGCTCCTCCCCTCCTCATCATCCGCCGACGAATGGTCCGAGATCTCCGCTGACGTGTACTTCGAGCTGAAACAGGCGTTCGAGATGATCGATCGAGACGGCGATGGGAAGATAATGAAGGAGGAGCTGGAGACGCTGCTGTGCCGGCTCGGCGCAGATCCGCCCAGCGAGGAGGAGCTGAAACTGATGTTGAGCGAGGTGGATAGGGATGGGGACGGATGTATTACTTTGGAGGAGTTTTATGCGATCGGCTCGGCTTTCGCGCCGCCGGCTTGCGACGGTGAGCTGAGGGACGCGTTTGGCTTCTTTGATTCGGATCGCGATGGGAGGATTACGGCGGAGGAGCTGTTTAGCGTTTTCAAAACGATTGGGGACGCGGGGTGCACGTTAGAGGACTGCCGGCGCATGATAAGTGAGGTGGATAGAAACGGAGACGGGTTCGTGTGCTTCGAGGACTTCAGTCTAATGATGGAGCAGCAGCAAAGATGATACTCTAATTTTTTTTTTCGTGTTCTAAAAAAAAAGTACAAAGAAAAAGAAATGAAACCATATAATTATCATTTGCTGTTCTTATATTTTTCCTTTTTTTATTTATTTTTTTGGTTTCATTTTTAACTGGTTTAAAATGGATGATGCCCTACAACTACAAGAAATGATAATTGATCCAAATTTCAAAACTGATGTTAGGTTGCATTTAGATAAGATGAGTTTGGATTGGAGGGGATGATTTATGGAAAATATTTCAAATAACTTATATATAAGGTATGAATTTGATATATATGAATCAGAATTAGCTCAAAATAAGAATTTAGGGATTTGTAAATCATTGTATCACGAGATTACTCAAACAAACTTAATGAATTTATTCTTAGATAAATTTAAATTCTTTAGCTTCAAATCACATCAAACGCAACATAAGAAAGTTTATTGGTCTACGGTAATTACAAAAACACTCTTGAGGTTGGGCTAATTATAAAAAAAAATCCGAGATGTTTCAAAAATACAAAAAGTCCCTTCAATTTTGATTATGTTTTAAATTTAAAGGGATAATTATAATATTTTTATAAATATCAGATAATTTTGAATTTTTTTTGCTTATAAAAGAGAAAATATAAAACAAATCAAACTTCAAGAAATTTTTTGCAATTTTCAAAACATATTAATTTTTTTGTAATTAAACCGAACCTCGAGTCAGGTCTACCAATATATGTTTGTTTGTGAGTTTCTCTCAATATATAAAAAAAATTAAATTACAACACATTTTTTCTACTTTCTAAACTATATTTATATTTAAGTATTTTTGATAAATTTTATCAACTGTAATTATTGCACTATCATTCATCGTTTAGATACCATTCTGAAAAAAATCTATACAATTCAAATACATTAGAAAAATATATATGGTATCAAGTATCAACTATAATCATCATACTTTTATTTTGCCTCACTTTTCCCTCCAAAATACAATTTACAAAAACAAATAATGTAAATAGTTACTTCCTTAGGGTTTATAATTGAAAAAACAATAATCCAATCATCGTGTCCGACAAATTTAATATACCAGTCCAGTCACAAAACGTTTTCATTATTTTAATATCCAATTAACATATATTCCTCTAATGTAGGAGTAATTAATGAGTAAAATTACAAAGAATGTTATTCCATAAATGTTTAAAAATAATGCTGTTCTAAACCAAAGCCAGGATAAACTAAATAAAATATTTTCTTTTTTTAAACTTTTGACCCCAGAAGATTCCTTTTTTCCAAGAGATGCACCAAGAAGCACGTTCCTTCTTTAAAATATATTTACTGCAAACCAATCAATATTTGCCATTTTTGTTCATGAATTAATACTTTATAAGTTGATTCCGCCAAATTGTTTATGTTGATTTACAGGGTGTTTGCGTAGTTTTATTTCAATTTTTTTTATGTAAGTACTTATATCTTTTTTTTTTAAATGCTTCTTACAAAATGTTGGTCATATTTAATGTATAAGTTTTTACTTTGAATAAAAAACATAAACTTATAAGATGTTAATGATGCCGATTTTATAATTTACATAATCAGACCAAATGAGTTGAATTTTTAAATTATAAAATATGTCGGGATCTCTATTTCTATTCTAAAGCTTCCTAAATTGTCATATTGGAGTTTGTAAATTGTTATTTTAAAATTTTAAAGAACTTATAAACCCAACAAAACACTGATGTATAGATTTCAAATTTGTGCATGACTAGTCTAAATGCAAATAATTTTGTTCTCTTCAACTCTCGCCGGTTAAACTCACATGTCATTGCAAGTTAAACAGTTAAAACCAATTATGTAGTCTCAACTTCTACTGTTATACGCGCTCAACTTGAACATTTAAGAATCGACCACCACATGGGTATTCTTGTCTTCTAGAATGATTCTCCAGAGTTTCTCTATAATAAATCCTAACCTTGTACCGCTGTACATACTCAACATGAACATTTAAGAATCGACCACCACATGAATATTATATTTTGTAGGATGATTCTCCATAATAAATCTTACCTTCCAGAATCTCACGAGGTTTCATACATTTTGTAAATTCTTGGGTGAATTACATTAATGCCTCATGAGATTAGGTATAGCTTATAAAAAATATCCTTTATTAGTTGGGAAATTACACTAAACTCCTTGAGGTCAAAGAAAGTTCTACAAATACCCCTTATAACTTTATCTTAGACTTGGAATATATGGCTGTTCTACCTTATCAAAAGAAAAAATGCAAATATTTTCGGTAGAGAAATATTTTTATCTCACCAATTGCAAATTTTTTGCTATTTTTTAATGAAATACTTTGTTAATAAATTTTGTACAAGAGTAATAATTATAATAACACCAACAATAACATGGGTCTAACATCCTTACCGAAAAGGAAAGAAAATAAAAAACATTGGTCTAACATGTAATTTTTCAAAAAGGATGCCCTGTTCCTGCAATAAACCTTAATTAAATTACACGTTTGGTCGGTTTTTGGTGGGGAGTTAAAAAAATATGATAAAAAAATGAAATGGCGGTTTGGCGTAGAGTGAGGAGGCTGAACTGTAGGGGAATAATAAACATGTACACCATTACTAACAAATCTTTGTTTGGACTTCAAATTTGACATTTGGCACCTCATTTTTTTTTAAAATATAAAATACTGACAATAAATTTATGTTTGACCCAAGCTCCTCTTTAAAGGATTGAGGTTTTATGTTCTATTTTCCTATTCCACTCCTGCACTCCATATTTCATTGCATCGGATGAATGTCATGTGTACAAGATGATGTCATAATTGTACACGTGCATGTTGGAATTTGGTTCTTGATAAATTGGGTGTTGACCCGATTTTGACCAAATAATTAAATGGTTTCCATTAGTGAAAAATGGAATTAAATTATTTATAAAAATTCTACTAAGAGAGTAGATGAGAATAGCATTTGGAATTTCTCAAAATCGATTCCGGGTGAATGAGAAATTAATGCTAGAAGTTAGCCACTTAATACAAATAAATGGTATGGAAAATAGAAAATGTGGGGAAAGAGAAATGCTCCATCCCACATAGGAAAAATGAGGCAAAGTTGCACACTTAATATATCCCAAGTTGGACATATGGGTTTGGGCCAGGGGGCACCCAAGTTTTTAAAGGGGGATGACCTACATGCTTGTGGGTTTGGTTCAAAGCACGCGCGCCGCTGCGGCTCGACCCGGCCCGGGTCGAGGGCCGTGGGCCTGGGCTTGGGCTTCAAGGCCCTTATTCTTTTTGGACCAAAAACCTTTAAAATTAAATATTTAATTAATTTTCGTAATTAATTAAATGAGTTCAACAGGAAAGTTTCACCCAGACGGCAGCGCACACGGCCCGTGCTCCGGGTCGTGCGCTCCTGAACAGGCACGACTGTTCAGTGAAAATGTGTCTTTTCGAGCCTATAGACGCGATTTTCAGTACGGGCACTTGCTTGCCTATATTATTAACGTCTCTACTGATGAAACAACACACGAAAAACTCAGGATAATAACCTGTCATTTGCATCATACGAGCATATTGACATCCTACCTTCAAAAGCTTGAAAGTCAAGAACAACTTGATGTTCGTTGTTGTTCCGGTTTTGCTGTGTTGCTAACCGGGACTGTTAAAAGTCATTATATCTTAGAGGCGAGCGCCGAAACCGTAAGCACTGGGTATACGGGGCGTTTTCGTCTTGCGGAGACGATTCTAAATCAGGCCTCGACTAATCCTAAACACTCTATCCCAACCATTTTTCTTCAAACAGAAACCTTCTTCCAGATATATTCTAACCAACAGTGCATTTACCCAATTTATAAAGGATGGACCCTATCCTGAGGGCCCTCACTGCCCTTGCACTAGAGCTTCGTGGAGGATGTGAAGCGCGTGATGTGCCTCAACAAGTCAGGGTCTTGAGCTGCCATAAACTGAGTCACCACACAAGAAATTCTCCTCCACCCTGTTACCAAGGAGATTCAAACCTCCACGTTGTGGGTGTCAGCAAACTGACAATACGTCACTTAAGTCCTTTACCAGTTGAGCTATGCCCTCGGAGCGCATTCACCCAATGTAATGAAATAGAGAGTGGAATAAAAAGTGGACAATTCCACTCAACATGGCATCCAAATTATTTTATTTTTGGAGAATTTATTGTATATTTTATGATATTTTTATTGGAAAAGAATATTTTTGAAAAAGTTAATAGTATTATTTTAAAATATATATAATTATGAATATCTTTTAATTATAAATAGGACCTAACAGGACATATCCATCAGATTTTGAAAAGTTTGGGGGGTTAAAAGCACCCACATCCCCCACAAGGAGCCGCTCCCAATCTCCAATTCTATACAACTTAGACCATCTTGAGCAGTTTGCACCATTTTAATGCATAATCAGATAATTTGTACTATTTTGGTGCAAAATATGAATAACATCTCCAGCAATTTCCAAATTTCGTACTAAAAAGTAATATTCCATAATATTTCATTTTAGTGCATATTTTCATACATTAAAATCATTAATTCAAAGCAAAAAATAAAATAAAACTAGCGCAACTACAATATTACGCTATTTTGGCGCAAAACTGTTCACATCTTCAAAATAGTGCATCCTTTGGTGCAGGAACAAATTTAATTTTGCTTTAAATTAAAGATATAACACTTCTCTTGAAGATGCTATATACTATAATTTATTATTTTTTATAAATAATGAAATTACCTTTATTATAATTAATTCTTTTTTCCCATTATAATCGGCGCATCCGCACTAAAGGTTGCTTTTTGCACAATTTCTAAAATATAAGGAGACATTTTAGTATTTTAGAAGGACTTTTGCCCATTTCTAAAAGTCATGCTTGGTACAAAGGAGATTTATCCTTTCTTGCACCGATTATTCCAAAGCTTGCCGTCTATGGTGGGATGGTGGTATTTCTTTGTTTTTCTTTTTATATTTTTCCGCTAAAGTTCCTTCGCATGCTTTGATTTTAAGAATATATTAGGTCTTCTCCATTATTTAATTATTATATATTAGTCTCGTTATTCGTAGTTCATAAACAAATTTATTACGCCACAGGCATAGCTCAACTGATAATTAAGGACCTGAGTGTCGTGTTGTTTGCTTGTTGGCACTCACAACGTGGAGGTTCGAATTCCTCCGATAACAGGGTGGAGGAGAATTTCTTGTGTGGTGATTCAGTCTATGGCAGTTCAGAACCCTAACTTGTTGAGACACATCTCGCAATTCACCTCCTCTACAAAAGCTCTAGGGCAATGCCAGTGGAGCTTTCAGGGATGAGGTTCATCATTTTTCATAAACAAATTTATTACATATATGAAATGTTGCTTTTACAAATTGATGAGGGCTCAAATAGCCCGATCTCATTGACCAAATTGAGTGGATGTGATGAGGTCAAGGTAATATTTTATGAAGAAAATCGCGGAGTTTTCAAGAGATTGTAGAGGTCCGCAAGCCGAATTTGTCCTTTATGCCGGTGTGGAGGTATGAGCCCTAATATGAGAGTGCTATGAGTTCAAGAAACAGTTGATGGATAATATATACATTGAGTTCGGAGGCGATTCAACTCCAAAGTTGCTACCTACCTCTTGGTATCTTCTCTTAACAAGACCAAACTCTTATAAACGGAACAAGATTATGTTATGGGAATTGTAATAGAATCTGAATTTTATGGAAATCCTAATTATAACATATCTATAAATACCGTCTTTCAGATATATTCTAACCAGGGGCGTACCCTCCTTGTTATATGGGGGGGCTAAGCCCCCCCAAATTTTTTAAATTTTTTTATGCATAATTTATTTTAAAATATTAATTTTTAGTACAAAATAATTATTTTTTATTGATTTAGCCTTCCCAACATTACTTAGCCCCCCAAAATTACACGTGTAGCTCCGCCCCTGATTCTAACCCTAATGACTCTTTTTATTGATCAATATTATTTATTATACTTTTCTCCTTTGAGTAGCTTCTGATTTAGCGCTAGAAAGGGTACGTCGGAGCAATCCTCTCAACCCCTTTGTGTTGCAAGTCCACGATGGAGCTTGGGAGGACGTATTTGGGTGTCGGAGTGAATTTGGGGTTGAACCACAAATGGTTGGATTAATCTGCAAAATTTGGGCTCAATTTTTTTTTTTTTTAAAATAGTTGATATTAAATCCAACATTAAAAAGCGATGACAAAGAAAAGGGGACAGTGCTGATATGATTCCACGTTATGGAGTTGTTGCATTATGACAATGATATTACGTGTCCTAATGATCTTCAAGATTAGTAGATATTTATGGTAAGTAAGAATGATAACGTACAGCATAGGTTTTAGATTCATTTTGTTTTTGAGATTTTTCAAATCATAATGAATCTTGATTTTTAATTTTAAAGCTACTCCTTGAATCTATTCTCTTCATAGCTCAACGCTCATTACAACAATAACAAACTAAGCCTTAATCCCACTACGTGGGGTCGGCTATACGTATCATATCGCGCCATCGTTTACGATCATAAGCCATATTTTCGTTTATTTCTAGGTATAACATGTCATGTTTAATAGCTTCTTTCCAAATTTTTTTAGGCCTACCTCTTCCTCTTTTGATTTGTGTGAGTGATTCTCTACCTTCTAAACGTCGCACAGGTGCATCTAAAGGTCTCCTACAAACATGTCCAAACCATCTTAATCGTATTTCTCTAATTTTCTCGTCTATTGGTGCTACTCCCACTTTGTTTCTAATGTGTTCATTTCTTATTCTATCTAATCTAGTGTGTCCGCGTCCTCCTGGTCTTAGGAGCTTTGTTCTCTCTGCGAGTTTTGTTCCCTCTGCTAGGGTTTCTTCCCATCTCCTTAGCCGCCCTCCACACTGCCACTCTAGACCTCCACACCATCGTCGCCCGATTTCCTCCCACCTCGGCCCACTAATCTCATCGCCACCCACCTCTTGCCCCTTACCCCACCCTCTTGGGTTGTCATTAACCCATCCCCAGTATCGACGTGCTTTCCTATAATTTTTGTCTCCGACATTCAGATCCAGTTCATTCCTTTTAGCCTCTCACATCCATCCACCTGTCTCCCCCATCCCCCACCTCATCTTCTAACACGTTACCCCCTTCCCGCGTGCGTATCCCCCCCCCCATACCCATCCTCCTCGCTTTGGCGCCCACCACTACCGCACGCACCGCACCCCCGGTTCATCGATCGTAACTTTTCGACTTTTGGTCAAACGAGGCCTGATCCCAGTTTTGCTTTTCTGTGATGTGCAGGTTTTAACTCGTTCAGCCCGACTGAGAGTGCAGACGCCCGTGGAGCTGGAAAGATGACGGAGCGAACGGAGAAAGAATCCCTGGTACTTGATTTAGATGTGGAACCGGACCTGATAGCCTCTAACAAACAAACGGAAGGTTTCTGCTTGGCCGGTACTTTGTGTACCAAAAAATCATTCAATTCCTTTTATCTACTGGAGGTGATGAAAAAATCGTGGAAACCTCGCAAGGGATTCATGGCGAGAGAATGGGGCAAAAATCTTTTCCTCTTCCGATTCGATGACCCTAAAGAAAGAGCGTGGGTAACAACAAACCAACCGTGGCACTTCGAAGGATCGCTTTTTGCTATGAAAGAAATCACAGGCACGGAGCAGCCATCCACCATTTCTATCACGGAAACCCCGTTCTGGACCCGCATTTATGACTTACCTGTCAAATGCATGAACGAAAGGGCGCTGGCAATCATGGCTAAACAGATAGGCGCATTTGTGGCGTGGGACTCCAACGGAGATAACATGTTCGGTAAATCAGCGAGAATTAAAGTGGCTATCGATATCTCGAAACCATTGCCCCGAGGCCTCACAATCCGTATACAAGGTGAAGAAAAGTGGATACCAGTCAAATATGAATCACTCCCGATTTACTGCTATTGTTGCGGTTTGATAGGCCACCATTTCAGAGGATGCGAAGAATACGACCACAACAACGCCCCCGACTCTTCCGACACCAAATACGGAGCCTGGCTCAAAGCCTCCCCATATAAACGCCCTCGCACAACACCCGAATCCCCATCCAAACCCAAACCTAATCCCAACGTAGCCAAAAAAATCCCATTCCTACCCGAACCACACCAAAATACCAACACCATCCGACTCAATGAAACCGACCCACACTCACAAACCAACCCGCCCCCAGTTATACCAGCTATACCAGCACACAATCCGAATCAGTACCCCATCCCAACACCGCGACCGTCAAACCATAGCATCACAGACCTTACCATTGCCGCAACCTTCAACTCTCTATTCCTAGCCCCATCTCACAATAAACCCACAACTGACTCACGCCATGCAAACACACCATTCCCTCATTATAACTCACACCTCATAAATCCCATCACCCCCACCATCATCTATCACAATACCCCAATCCAAAGTTCACGTGAGAATCTTTATCATCCTAGCCAACAACCAAATGTAACCCCCACTCTTCAACACATTAATAACCTACTCCCTTCCCCACCTTGACTCGCCACCACCCCAAGTTCTAGCAGGACAGTAAATATCATTCCCAATATAACCACACACCAAGGCACTTGGACTCGAAACAAAAATCGCCCAAAACCAACCCCATCCCCGACCACCATTACAACTCAAAAAAAAACCCCACCACCTCTCTAACCCTACCATGTCCGAAGAAACCCTCATCCTCAAAAAACCTAAACAAACAAACCGCGTCACGGAGTCTATGAACATGCCCGAAGAATCTCTACCAGCGGCGGAGACTGCCCAAGAGCAGTCCCGCCGAGCACAATGAGTTGCTTCAGTTGGAACTGTCGAGGGCTTGGGAACCTCGGCGATGCAGTGCTTACACGATATATCAGACAAAAAGCTCCCACGATTGTTTTCTTAATGGAAACAAAATTGGTTACAACAGAAATGAAAAAAATCTTTGATAAATTCGGATATGATAGTCACTTTACAGTTGATTGCGATACCACAAATGGCGGCAGAAGGGGAGGATTATGCTTAATGTGGAAAGAGTGCCTTCAGGTTAATATTCAAAATCATTCGCTTCACCATATCGATGCCATGATTAATTCCCCGAACTCTAACATGCAATGGCGATTCAGCGGCGTATATGGGTGGCCAGAAGATCACCAAAAAGATAATACTTGGCAACTTCTGAGATCAATATGTGCGAACAGTGAAACCCCATGGCTTTGTTGTGGAGATTTCAATGAGATATTGTGGCACAAGGAAAAAACGGGAGGGCGCACTAAAGAAGACAGCAAAATACAAGCTTTTCGAGATGCTATAGCTGACTGTAACTTGGATGATTTGGGATATGATGGCTTTAGTTTCACGTGGACAAACGGTCAAGGTGCCCCGATAACATTCAAGAACGACTAGACGGATATCTAGCCAATATCCAATGGATTAGTCATTTTCCTAGGTATCGAGTGGAACACCTCGCTCGCATTGCATCGGATCACTGCCCTATTTTACTTAGCTGGAAATTTTCCAAAAGACCGAGGAGAAGAAAACGGAAACGCTTGTTTCGACTTGAAAAAAATGTGGCTACAAGACGAGTCTTGCAAGCCATTCTTACTTAATGCATGGACGAACCAGCCCCCCACGAACTCACCTGTTCAAGTTCGTGAAAAAATTGCACAGCTAGGCCAATCATTACTTAGTTGGGAATCAGCCCACTTTGGCTCCATCAACAAACAATTGAATGAGGAAAGGAAAAAACTCGAAAAAATCCAAGCCCTCCCGCCCACTACTGTCAACATAACTGGAGCTAAGGATTTGGAGAAAAAAATTACAACACTCATGCAAAGAGAAGAGACTATGTGGTTCCAAAGATCCCGGGTAAACTGGCTACGCGACGGCGACAAAAACACGACATTCTTCCACAGGGTTGCTAACGGTCGAAATCGTAGGAACTCGATTGATCGTATTCAAGACTCAACTGGTCAGTGGTTGGAAGATCAGGATGGAATTGCAAATGTATTCAGACAATATTATGCTCATCTTTTCAGCTCCACGTCCGAACTGCATTATCATGAGGTGCTAGACGTTGTTAACTCCAGAATCCCGGATGAAGTCAAAACTGAAATCGGTGCCCCCTTTACCGAAGCAGAAATAGTTGCAGCACTATCCCAAATGCACCCGTCAAAAGCTCCCGGACCTGATGGTATGCCTGCTATGTTTTTTCAGATTTTTTGGAATACTATTAAGTCTGATATTATTGCTACCATCTTGAATATCCTTAATAATGGTGCTGACCCATCTCCCATTAATCATACCCACATCACCCTCATCCCCAAGATTAAAAACCCAGTCTCCCCGAGCGAGTTTAGGCCTATTAGTCTTTGTAATGTGATTTTCAAGATTATAACCAAAGTCATTGCTAATAGAATTAAACACTCGCTTCAGCATATAATTCACCCGAGTCAGTCAGCTTTCGTCCCTGGTCGCTTCATCACCGATAACGCACTAGTAGCTTTCGAAATTTTTCACGCTATGAAACATAACAAAGCTACTCGTAGGGGTTCCTTTGCGCTTAAACTTGATATGAGTAAGGCTTATGATAGGGTCGAGTGGGATTTTTTACAGCAGATTATGCTTAAATTCGGAATCCCTAACCACATTGTTTCTCTCATTATGCGTTGTGTATCTACTGTCTCATATTCTGTACTCACTAACGGCATCCCAGGAGATACATTTACCCCTACAAGGGGGCTTCGTCAAGGCGACCCCCTCTCCCCATATCTGTTTTTGTTTTGTGCAGAGGCTTTCTCAGCTCTTATCAATAGTTCGGAATTGATAGGGAACATTCATGGTATTAAAGTGTGCCGCAGAGCCCCACCGGTCTCCCACTTGTTTTTTGCAGACGATAGCATAATTTTCGGACGAGCCAATAGCCACGAGATTCAGGAGATCAAAAGGATTATTTCAGCCTATGGAATCGCATCGGGACAATGTGTTAACCTCGACAAATCCGAAATATCCTTTAGCGGTGGAATATCTAATGAAACTGCTGAATCCCTTGCGACAGAACTTGGGGTCCGACTTGTTGCCAAGCACCACATCTATTTGGGATTACCGGCAAGTGTTGGTAGATCTAAAAAAGCTATCTTCCAATCTCTTATTGACCGCATTTATAAAAAATTAAAAAGCTGGAAATCCTCTACGCTCTCAGTGGCCGGGAAACAAACCCTGATAAAAAACGTGGCGCAAGCAATACCTACGTATTTAATGAGCTGTTTTCAAATCCCGGTGGATACGTGTCATCAGATGGATAAAATTCTTGCTAATTTCTGGTGGGGTCAAAAGGGTGAAGAAAGGAAAATCCATTGGCTCTCTTGGCGCTTATTGTGTAAACCCAAGGAAAATGGTGGACTTGGTTTTCGAGACTTCTCGGCTTTCAACAAAGCCATGTTGGCTAAACAAGGATGGAAACTTATTCAAGAGGACGGATCACTCCTAGCTCGTATCCTAAAAGCCAGATACTACCCTAATGACGATTTCTTAACCGCCTCAATAGGTCACAACCCCAGTTTCACCTGGCGTAGTATTGTTGCGGGAAGAGAAATTCTTCAAAAGGGTATTAGATGGCTTGTAGGAAATGGTTCGCATATACAGGTGTGGAAAGACCCTTGGATCCCGACATCTCGGAATTTTCGGATCAATACCAATCACAGTGGCCATGGATATGATGAGGGTCGGGGACCTTTTCCGAGAGGACCAACTAGGGTGGGATCGAGTTGGTTTCAAACATCTTTAATCAAGATGAGGCTAAAGACATTCTTGGCATCCCAATCCATAACACCACGAGCGAAGACAGAATATCTTTGGCATCATACCACCTTTGGTCAATACGGTGTTAAATCGGGATACAAACTTGCTTTGTAAATGCGGAAGCAGAACATGCGACAACACCCATCACCCTCGAAGACCACACGACGTTATGGAAATGGCTTTGGAAGTTAAATATTCCCCCTAAAGTGCACATTTTTATTTGGAAGGTTATCCATGGAACATTCCGGTGCAAGCGGCTCAGATCGGAGGAAAGTGTACGGATCCCATGTGTAAACGATGTGGCGACGCCATCGAAACCGTTGAGCACGCTTTACGTGATCGCCCATGGTCTTCTTCGGGCGCGCGTATCTCGTTAAGATTGCCACCGTCATTATCTTTGTCAACGGCTTCCACGGCCGATATGGTCGCGGCGATCTCAAGGGTTAACGATAGTGACGCTCAATGCTTGTTCGCGATGTCTCTATGGGTCATATGGTATGCACGCAACTTATTGGTTTTCAAGAAAAGATGTTATCTCATCAAGATTGCTTGAATTTAGCTACGAAATGCCTATCACGAGTACAAGCTGACTCAAAAACATCCCACTCTCCTTAATCCAGGTGGTGTGAGTCCCTCATGGCAAACGCCCCAGGAAGGTATGCGATAAAGATTAACACGGATGCATCGATTATCAAAATGGTTGGCGGGCCTGGGAGCGATCTTACGCGACCATAATGGTAACGTCATTCACACGATAGCTAAGAAGATCACACATGAATTCTCGATTGAAATCGCGAAGCAATGGCGTCTTGGAAGGACTAACGACCGCTAAAAATCTCAGCTCACCTCCGTCTTGATTGAGTCGGTTTGCATGCACATGGTTCAAGCATTTCAGGAAGGAAACAAACCTCACATACCTTGGTAGTGTTATTGAAGACATCCGTCAGTTATCCAGAGACTTCCTTCCTTTTCCTTGCGCTACATCATCCCGAACCGCCAACCGGGTGGCGCATTATCTAGCAAAATTTGCATTTACAAATTCATGTCGTGGTTTTTATTGTGGAACTATCCCAGATGAACTTATGTATCTTGTGCCTGAGGAGGATTTACCTCCTTAGTTTTTCTACTTCTATGAATGAAGTTTTCCTCAAAAAAAAAAAAAATCTAGTGTGTCCGCACATCCATCTTAGCATTCTCATCTCTGCTACCCTCATTTTTTGTTCGTGTTCATATTTAGTCGCCCAACATTCTGCTCCATAAAGCATTGCGGGTCTTATGTCCGTTTTATAAAATTTTTCTTTCAATTTTAATGGTATTTTACGGTCACAAAGGATAGAAGATGCACTCCTCCATTTATTCCAACCCGCCTGGATCCTATGTGTGACATCTTTATTGATTTCTCCGTTCTCTTCAATTATAGATCCTAAGTATTTAAAACTCTTTGTTATACTCACTTCATGTCCATCAATTTTAACCTTCGTCTCATTGTTCTTATTGTTTTTACTAAAGTGACATTCCATATATTCAGTTTTAGCCCTACTTATAGTAAAATCTTTTGATTCTATTTTAATATATTATTGTCATCAACAGAAAGAAAATACATAGAAAAATAAATAACTCATTCAAAAATCATGGAAGCATCCATTTCGACCCAAGAAAACCTGTTAATATTTTTTTTTTTTGTAGAGTACGAATACCTGAAGAGTTGAGACTAGTGAGAATTGATCTTAGTTCAATGACTTGAGTTACAATGTTTAACTAACTGAGCTACATTCAATCCCCAAAACCTGTTACTACTTAATAGAGGGGTATAAACTAATGGGATAGTCTTCCATAATTACTTATATTTTCGTAAAAAAAACTAGGTTAGAAAACCTAAATGTAATCTCAAACTTTTTGTTAAATCCAAATATTATCAGGCCTAATCTTCTTCCCATGCCACAATTTAATGAACCCAAGCCCAAGTTCGTTTGGGATTTAGGAAATGTCAACAAAAAACTGTTCAAATTCTATATTATATAGCCCACAAAGTTTAACTTATGTGAATTCGGGCTCAACCTAAATAGAAATCAAATTAATTATTATAATTATCCTATCTAATTAGATTTTCGTTGTTACTAGAAATCACTTGGTAGCCCAATTGCAAAGGATTTGTATAATTCAGATATATGTTTAGGTTCAATTCCCACCCAGCGTCCTCCCATCCCAGGATTTGTCAGTAGGGGTGGAAATAGGCCTTTCACAAAGCCTATTTAAATAGTTGAGCTAGTCCTAAGTCTTTAAAAAAGCCTTTTAAGCTCAACAGGTCGGCCTATTTAAGGCCTACATATAATATATATGTAATATTATATATAGTACATATATAATATATAGAAATAAATAGTATTATATAGGATACATGTATGTATTATATTTTATATACATATTGAAGATATAAATTATATAAAAATATTACATATATCATATATATAAATATAATATTAGAACACTAATGAGACACTTATTTTGTATTTGGATTTGTTATTGTTATGGATTTATTGAATATTGTATTATCATATTTATATTCTTTGGAGATGTAGGTAATGGATTCTATCGTCATGTGCCTTTTGTTTTCATTATGAATTTTGTATTGACTATAGTGAGATAGTCGTCTGTTTTTTGTAGTTTACAAATTTATCTATTTTTAAATTGACTTTGATAGCCTTAAACAAATTTTAAATAGGCCTAGGCTTGACCCTTTTACTTAAAAAGGCCATGCCATGCCTATGAAAAAAGCCTATTACAGATAATAGGTCATGCTTGGGCCTAAACTCAACAAAGCAGGCCCATGCCTTCCAACTCAAAGTCCGGCTTGGCTTGGCCCATTTTCCACCCCTATTTGTAGGTATCAATAAAGATAAGAATTAGTGGAGTTTGGTAGGGATTTGGGAAAAGAAACTTTTCTTTAATATAAATAAATACATAATTTATATTATATAAAGGGATATTGGGTTTGATATGGGTAGAATGTGTCCAGACCCGCCTCTATACTCTAACTAAAAAATCATCATACCTACATACTCATTTATTTAATTGGGTCAAAAAATAACTTCTATACCCTCCTCCGTTCGAGTCGGGTATCAGATTCTCTATCGGGTTTGGAGGACCAGTGCGGTTGACGCCACATTGAATTTCAGAGTTACCTATTAAATTTGGGTTGAACTGCACTTGAAGTTGGAGTAGGCCAACTGAACTATATAAATTATTAAAACCAAAACCCGATAATACTTAATAGAGGGGGTAAACTAATGAGAGAATATTCAATAATTACATATTATTTTCGTATAAAAACTAGGTTAGAAAACCTAAATGTAATCTCAAGTTTTTGTTAAATCCAAATATTATCAGGCCCAATCTTCTTCCCATTCCACAATTGAATGAGCCCAAGCCCAAATTCGTTTGGGATTTCGGAAGCGTCAACAAAAAACAGTTCAAGATTCTCTGTTATATAGCCCACAAAGTTTTAACTTATGTGAATCTGGGCTCAGCCTAAACAGAAATTAAAGTAGCTATTATAATTATCCTATCTAATTAGATTTTCGTTGTTTCTAGTAATTGTATAATTTAAATATATGCATGGGTTTGATTCCCATCTACCGCCTCTCTCTTGGGATTTGTAATTGTTTTGAGGAGTTTCTTTTTCCCCCCTCATACAATAGTTTTTTTATAAGAACAACTAAAGAATGGGACTACAACAACAATCATAACTAATTGACTATGAGTCGACTTGACTAACTAGGAATTAAGCGAGGAATTGTTAAGACCAATTCAAATCCAGATCACGATCCGAAACTAAACCACTCCCATGCTAGAAGACTTCAACACTACTCAAAGGAAACTACAAAACACGGAACACTCGGGCACGAACAACCATCATGCAAGATATACATAACTGATACGCCTAGCGATTTCACCCTTCAACCAAAAAAAGGAAACACAAAAAACAGAAAAAAATAATAAAACGAAACAAGAACCTAGAATTCTAAGTTGTTTTAGTTTATATTTTGTATTGTTTCGGAATAATTTGTAGAGTTGACAATTTACCGAATGAACACCTATTTGTACACTCAAATTTTCACTAGAATTCTAAGTTTTTTTTTGAAAAAAATTATATAGGATTGAATATTTTATATATTGGTTTTACGGTTTATGAAACAATATTAAGGATTTAATTTCAGGGTTTTTTTTCGAAGATTAATTTAGATTTATTATTTATTCTTTTATTTTCTGGCTTACTTTAGTTTTACAGAAATATTGTTCAGTGCTTTTATTTCCATCCCAAAAACTTGTTCAGACATTAAATCAAACAGTTGCAAGACGCAAACCCCATCCCTCAAATGCTCTTAACCCTCCTCAGAAATCCCAAATCCGCCACCTTCGCCGCCGTGAATTCACCTCTCTCCGTCAAGTTCTCACTCCTCTTCTCCACCCTTCGCCACCCATTTCCAGAAACCCAACCTCTTGAAAAATCAGCCCTCCAATCCCTAATACTTTCCCACTATCACCATGGCAAGTTCCACAGCCTCCTCCAAAACGTCGTCGCTTCACCCTCCCTCCTCCTCACCGCCTGCCTCAACCTCCGAAAACATGGCCCCGACTCAACGCCGCCGCCGCTCACTCTCGACTCGGTCTCGGCTCACTTCTTCTCCGTTCAAGAACTCTCATTTCAGCTCTCAAAGAACTGTTTGGACGTCGAATCATGCTGCATTCCGATTTTTCCAGAAGCCAACAAAGGTACGCCCCTTGTTCTACCCAATCTGAAGCTTAAGGTGGTACTTGAAGCTATTAGGATTGTACTTGAAGTCATTTATGATGATAGGTTTGCTACATTTTCTTATGGTGGCCGCGCAAACATGGGCCGCCACACCGCAATTCGGTATTTGAAAAGCTCTGTGGAGAATCCCAGTTGGTGGTTTAGTGTTAAATTTGATAAGGCATTGTTTGGGTCTAGGCATGTTGAAAAGCTGTGCTTGATGCTTGGAGAGAAAATTGAAGATAATGCACTGCTTGATTTGATAAGAAGGTTGTTTGAGTGTAAGGTAGTTACAATTGATTTGAATGGGGTTTGTTTGGGTAGAGGGCTACCTCAAGAATGTGCTCTGAGTTCGATTTTGATTAATGTGTACTTCAACGTGTTCGATAAAGAACTTCAAGAATTACGGCTAAAAACGAATAAAGAAAATCCGAAGTTCAAGGAAAACGAGCTTGTTGAAGGGCTATCGGATTCGGGTTCTGTTTTTATAAGCCCTTGAAGATTTATGCGGTCCGGTATTTAGATGAGATATTAGTTATCACATCAGGAACGAAGATGTTGACGATGGATTTGAAGAATAGGGTTGTAAAGTTTCTTGTAGAAAATTTGGACTTGAAGGTGGATAAACTGAAAACAGTTATTCATAGTGCAGTTTCCGAGAAGATTGAGTTTATCGGGATGGAGCTTCAGGCCGTTGCACCTTCAATTCTACGACCACCAAAGACAGAAAAGGCAATTAGGGCGTGGAAAAAGTATCTTAGGCAGAAAGAAGCGAGACTTTTAGAGTTGAAAAACGCAAAAGAAAGAAATAGGAAGAAATTAGGAATGAAGTTATTGAATCATGTGCATAAGAAGTTGAAACAGAGCAATGGGTTCAAATTTGATTTCCGAATCGAGAATGAAGTGAGACAAGTTTTTAGCACTTGGGCTGATGAAGTGGTTCGTGAGTTTTTAATATCTGTGGATGAAAGATGGGAATGGCATCGGAAGCTGACAACTGGCGATTTTCTTTCTTTGGCGAGGATTAGGGATAAGTTGCCACACGATCTTGTTAATGCATACGACAACTTTCAAAATCAAGTTGGCAAGTATTTGAAGCCCGTGAAAGCTAAGAAGCAATTGGAGGAAGAAGTGAGAAGAAGAGAAGAGGAGGAGGAAGAAAAATACGCGCAAAGAACCGTCGAGGATTTAACAAGACGGTGCATCAAAGTGGATGCGCCGTTAGAACTTATACGAAAGGCCATCAAAACGGTCGGATTTACCAATCAAATGGGCCGTCCGAGGCCCATCAGTTTACTCATGGTTCTTGAAGATGCCGACATTATCAAATGGTATGCTGGGGTGGGGAGAAGATGGCTCGATTTCTATTGCTGCTGTCACAACTTCCGGAAGGTTAAAATAATCGTGAGTTATCATCTTAGATTCTCTTGTATCTTAACTTTAGCAGAAAAACACGAAGCCACGAAACGTGAAACTATTAGGCATTTCACTAAGGATTTAAAAGTTATTTGTGGTGTTAATGGAGATGAAAAAGTCCATTTTCCTTCGGAAAGAGAGATTAAGATGATGGGAGATAAAATTCTTTCTGATCCAACGGCTGTCGATGGTTCTTTGACTTTGGCTTTGATCAGATTGGCCTCAGACGAACCTTGTCACCGTTGTATTTCTCATTTTTGCGACAGAACGGATACGGTTGTCTACAGGATTCATTTACTGCAGAAGTATCTCAATGTGAACCCGTTAGATGAGAATAATTGGGTTCCTCAAATGGGTGCAATTCATGATAGTCTACACAGAAAATGTGCCCCTTTGTGTTCAGAGCATATAAGTGAATTGTACATGGGAAGATTGACACTGCAAGATATTGATTGTACTGCTTTTGTGGATGTTGATTGATAGACTTGTGGTGGTGTTTAGCAAATTTTGTTTTTTTGGTTACACAGCAGATTAATGGTTAGTTGTGTTTCTCAGTGTGTGTGTGTATTTCTTGGATTAATGGTTAGATAATTCTGTCAATGATTCAAATAGTGGGAAATCTTGCTAATTTTGCGTTTTGAGTGTATAAAATTGTGAACCAACACTTGTTGATTTCAAAAGTTAGAATCTTTGTTGAGAAATGTGTACCAGAAACTGGGTTTGTAGGATATTAGCATGTTGACACTAAATGCTATTCAAGAAAATATGAGTAGTTTTTTATTGGTAAAGATTATGTCAGCAAGTGCTATGTAGCATAAGGGCATATTCAATGGAAAAACTCCTCAGGACGTTTTTTCTACGGTTTTTTTGAGAGTGTCATGTCACCTGACACATCAAAAGTAAAAAACTAACATTTTACAAAGTTTTTTTCACAATGGTTAATCCTATTCCACAACTTTTAATGGGTCCCACCATCCAATTCACATATTATTTATTTTTATTTCACTTCATTTATCATCTTATATAAATATATATATTTGTGATAGTTATTTTAATTAATATGTTTAATGTAAATATTCAAAAATAATAATTTCAATTAATAATTTTTTTTAAAGCAAAATAACACCCGGGGTGGGGGATTGAGGCGTGATCCCCTACCTGTAGATCAAATAATCAAAGTATCATATAATGTCATGTCCCGTCATGGGGGGAGAAAATCAAAAAACAAGAAACCTATCACTACGACATCTATACAGACTATCTTAATGAGATATCTAAAAAATACAAGGAGAACTAATGTGCAATCAAAATCTAAAGCTCGGATATCCGACTTGTCCATCCGAATGAGCGCTAGAAGGTGGTGAGAAGTCGTGCCCTCATAAACAATATGATCCAGGATGACTGACTCCCAACTCACATTTTAGATGATCTTGGTCGATTCCCTCTCTGTGTATGTGGGAAATCAAACACCGAAGGTCCTCAAAGATGTTCGAATGCGAATCGGTGTATCTTGAACTGCCAAGAGCGAGGCAACTGACGGATGTGATCGTGGTGACCACCGCGCTGCGCCCAAATCGATCCAAATCGCAATGAAAATCGTCGGGCATGCTAGTTCCATCTCGATCTAGTAGCTCGGCATGAAAGCTAGACACCGCCTGGAATGAACTATGAAACGCTAATACGAGTCCGCCCCGAATGATCTCGTATCAATCCCCGCCACCGGCCTATTAATGTGCCTCGATCGAACGAACCATCCGTGTTCAGCTTGATCGGAGGAGACCGAGGTGCTCGCCAAATCACCATCCTCGGCCTGCGTGGAACCTGTGGCGGATCACTCCCCTGCAAAAAACTTACTGTAGGAAAGCATCCAGACCAATCCGAGGGGCTCAAACGCCGACCTGAAACAAGAATCCAGAGATACCGCTCCACCTGCCAAATAATGTTAGATGCCGAGAAAGAAAGGTGTCAATGCTTGACACTATTCATTTCCGTCCAGACAAACCATAAAATCAAGCAAGGAACCAGGAAACTCAAGTGCCTCGTGTGTGATGTGGTGTGCGATTCCTCCAAAAAGTGAGGAACAATATCATATCGTGGTGTGTGGAAGTGTAGTGTCAAACCAAGGAATACAGTGATTCCACACGGACTGAACAATATCATTCATCAAAAAGAGGTGAGAGATAGATTCAACCTGAGGAGAAGAATGTGTATTATGCAAGCAACAACAACAACGTGAAGTAAAAGAAGTGCCACGTGCTTGAAGCTTGATATCCACATGGAGACGATTAAGAAGAAATGCAAATAACCTTTTTTCCATCTTCATTTCATAAATATCTAATTAATATTTATTCTCGATATAATAATTTGAAAATAACATTATTGAAAGTTCATAAATTTAAAAAGATGGGTTACAAAATTAACATTGAATAATAAAAAAAACATTATTGAAAGTTCATAAATTCATCAACGGCTACTTAATATATTTTTTTAATTAACACTGAATAATAGAAAAAATCAATTTAATATTCCACTATCTCACATGACAAGATTGGCCCACATATTTTTACTTTTTGGAGCCTATCAATCGGTTCTTTACTACAATCCGAATCATCCTCACAAACTCCAAATTTTCTTCCACAATGGTGGAGTTTTTTCATGATATGGTTTTTCCCCAAAAACCCATCCAAAAACCTGGCCATTGTAGTTGCTCTAAGAAAAGTTAAATTTGAACTTGTTCCAGCTTGGTAAATGATGGAACTGCATTGATGCCAATTGTTAATTTTGTGGTTTCATTGTTTCAAGCTTGATTACTTAGGGAGTGTTTGCTTGTGAAATTTTTTTCACCTCTTCCACTTTTTGGACAAAAATTTGCATGAATATGTGATTGCTTGTGAAAATTTTCAAAAAATATATTATTCACTTCTCTCAATTTTCAAATAATCAATCACATCCATTTATAATTTAAATAAAAAAATATCACTTCAACTATCATTATTATATAATCATATCACAAATATACTATTCACTATCTCTTATTTTTCAAATTACCAATTACATCTAATCACTATTATACTAAAAAAACTATCACATCAACTATCACCATCACATTTTCATCTCATATTCAATCACACTCTCAAAATCTATTCTTTTTTTTTTAAAAAATAATTTCTTCACACTATTCTCTTTAAAAATAAAAAAGAGCGGAACAAAAGGTCAAGCAATCACTCCCTTAACCCCCCTTTTTTTCTGGTGTTCAAAAATTAATAGTACTTGCTATGCCGCGCCAAACCCAATGTGACTCGAGACCCACTCGGAACGGGGCGGATTCATTACGGGTGCTCTAAGTTTGAACCCGCCATCATTGCCATCTTTAATCTTATTATCTAACCTAACTGCTTATAATTTAGGGATAATTAAAAAAACACCCTGAGGTTTGGGCTAATTCAAAAAAACCCAAAATTGTTTCAAATTACAAAAAAAAATAAGTTTAATTATGCCTTAAATTCATGGGGTAATTTGTAATATTTTATAAATAACATGGGGGTTTCTTGAAATAGTTTTTGCCCATGAAAGGAAAAATGTAACACGGAATCAAACCTTAAGATTTTTTTTTTAATTTTCAAAAATCTCCGGATTTTTCTGTAATTAGCCCAAACCTCAGGGAGGTTTTTGTAATTATCCGTATAATTTATTTTAGAATCTGATCGGGTCTCACCACCTAATTCTCACATCATTAATCACGCCATTGCCACTTAACTGCAGATTAAAAATAGAAAAAAAAAAAAAAAGGAAAAAAGATTGGGGTTTAGTCTGTCAGACAGCTGCTTGGCCATCCGGGCTAGCCGAGACCAGCCAAGAACGATCCTCTACTGATCCAATGGGCCCAGAGACCCGAGCCATGGGTCTGTTAATCACGCTCTGGCCAAGCAGCCATGGTTCATCCACCAGACTTGGTTTCCTGTCTCCTTAGAACTCAAGGATACAGAGGTACAAGCCTATAGAACAGATCCTGTTCAAGTAAGGTCCTGCACTGTAATCACAGGGCAACGGTTTAAGTACTGGCTATTTCTTTCGTAAACTAACGATGTGGGATATATATATAGCTTACGATAATAAGTTTGCATTTATGAGGGTGCGGACCCGGGACCACTGTGTGAATTTTTGGTATCTGTATGAATTTGTTTCTTTTTTTCTTTTTTTTTGGCAAAAGGACTTTGTGACAATTGGATGGTTTTCTAATTTATTTATGTATTTCTTTTCTTGTTCGTAACATTTTTAATCAAATATACAGAATGTTAACAAATGTGTGACTTTAAATTATGTAAATTTAAAAGTAAGGGGGTTTTGAGCTCGAGTTATGTGTAATATTTAAGAATTTCGGACAATTAAGTATCAGAATATAATTAAAGAAAATAATTAAACACCTGTGCCATTAGATTAGTCAAATAATATGTCGAAATGAATATTTTTACTCTCAGAAATATTAGTAAATTACTGCTAAATCTCCAAGCATCAATTAATTGGGTAACAAGATTTTATTTTTTTGAGATAGTGAAATTTCAAAGTGTAATTTTATTTTACCACAAGCTTGTAGGTAGCTTTAGTGGTATCACTCACCTTTTGTAAGAGTATTGATCGGGGTTCGACCCATTATCTTTCATTTTTTTTTTTATAATTTATCCGTTTCTCTCCAACCAGTACTCCCACTTATTAAAAAAAATATATGTAATTTCATTTTTCTTTTTTCCTCCCTTTAAAAAAGTGTAATTTTCCAAGGTAATTGACACAAGCTAGTATTATTATTTTTGAGTAAGGTATTATTATTTTTTGTTTCAGATAGAAAAAAATGGGTTACACCCAAAAAAAGAAATAAATATTCCTCAATTTTAGAAAAATGTAAAATCTTGATTAAGACAAAAGGAAAAAAACAATTAAATGAAAAAGGAAAAAAAGAAAAAAAAAAGGAAAATAGAAAGAAAAAAAAGAAGCTTTGATTATGGAGTTCCGATCTGGTTTTTCTCACCGACGTTAACATCAACAGTTTTTCAAGATCTCTCTCTCTCTCTCTCTCTCTCTCTCACACACACACACACACACACACACTCAGTTCACCCACTGTGTGAGAGATCTGTCGTCTGCCTCTCTGCAACAATGTACACGCATTGATACACAAACACACACACACATATATTGAGGTAGAAGAATGGTGGGATTTATGAATACGACAGCGTTCGAATGGAAGGTGGGTCAGGTTATAATAGCAACCCTTTTAGTGATGATAGCTTCTTTCTACACAGGCACTCTCTTTCCCAACAATTCTTCTTCTTTTCTCTACGCACAACTCCAACAGCAATATGTACAACAAAAACAAGCCCCCCTTGTCAATGTTTCAGCATCAGCTTCTGGTTAGTTGTGTATTTCTTGGATTTAGTTCTGTAAATGATTCAAATAGTGGGAAATCTTGTTGATTTTGCGTTTTCAGTGTATAAAATTGTGAACCCAACACTTGTTGATTTCAAAAGTTGGAATCTTTGTTGAGAAATTTGTACCAGAAAATGGTATTGAAGGGTTCAAGATTAAGTTATCTATCTAATGCAGAAAAGTAGTAATATACTTGAAAATCTTGTTAATTTTGCAATTTAGATTCCAAAGTTCGAATCTTTTTCCTGAGAAATCTTCCCCTGAAAATGGGTTTCTAGGATGTTAGCTGCTTAAGACAAAAGAGTGTGTGTGTGTGTTTTTTAACCTTCTAAGCTTAAGGGAGTGTTTGCAACACTAAAAATAAGTGTTTTTCAGTTTTAAAAAAACATTTTTAGTGTTTGCACATACCAATTTCTTTTTCTCATTGTGCTTCATTTAATCAGAATCTAAAAGCAGGGAGATGTGTGCTTCTGCCTCTGCTTCTGCTTCTAGTTTGAATTTTACAAATAAATAAGTACTTTTACTACTTTTCCACCAAACACTCTCAACTTCTCATTCTCAACTTTTATTCTATTTTCAAACACTACCAACTTCTGATTCTCAACTACTTCTGCTTCTGCTACAATAAATCACTTCTTCTAAAAGCTGAAGTTTTTGCAAACACTCCCTAAAACTAAATGAGTAGTTTTTAATTGGTAAATGATGGAACTGCATTGATTCCAATTGTTTAATTTGTGGTTTCATTGTTTCAAGCTTGATTACTTAATCCTCTTTTTTATGGTGTTCCAAAATTAAGTAATTTTTGATTAAAAGCAGGCTAACTTATGTTGTTGTTGCAAAGCTTGATGGTTCAGATGCACGGGTTTCTTACTAAAGCCGCAATCTTTATGCTTGCAGGTGTATTTAGAAATAAAGTTAGTCTTACTTATCGGACAGTACCACTTAGGATCCCCGAAACAGGGATGTATATATGCCCGTTGACGTATAATGAACATATTCCATGCCACGACATTTCTTACATCAAAGAGTTACTACCGAAATTAGATCTTTCTAGAAAAGAGGAGCTGGAGAGGCATTGTCCCCCTGTCAATAGACGCTTGTTTTGTTTGGTCCCACCACCAACTGATTATAAGATACTGATAAGATGGCCTACGAGTAGGGATTATGTTTGGCGAAGCAATGTGAATCATACACATCTTGCTGAGGTTAAAGGAGGGCAGAATTGGGTGCACGAGAAGGGTAAGCTGTGGTGGTTTCCTGGCGGTGGTACTCATTTCAAGCACGGAGCTTCGGAGTACATTCAGAGGTATTCTGATTTTTAAGTTCTGATTCTTTTTGGAACCTTAGATGTTTATTACAATTTATGTAAGGTGACACGAATTCTGTTGCAGAAAATATAAGTAATAGGGATAATTACAAAAACCACCCTGAGGTTTGGACTAGTTACAAAAAAAACCCGCAAGTTTGCTTCTGTTTTAAATTTAAGGGGGCAATTGTAATATTTGTGTAAGTATCAAGGGGGTTTTTTGAAATATTTTTTGTTTCTGAAGGGGGGGAAATGTAAAACAGAGTAACCACAAGGTTTTTTTTTGTAATTTTCAAAAATCTCTGTTTTTTTTTTGTAATTAGCCTGAACCGCAGGGAGTTTTTTGTAATTATCCCTAAGTAATATACCAATATACCTCGTGAATTTTTAGGCCATGGGGATAACTAATTATCATTATCAATATAGTATGTCATCTATCAGTTCCTTTTTGTTGAAGCCTCCAAAAAACTTAACTATATCAATGAATTGGATAACGTAACTTGTTTTTTGGGAAATCAGAATGGGTTTCAGTAATCATGAAACTTCTCAAATATTGCAACTGAATCAAACCAGGGATCTTGTTCGTACTGGATTCGGGCACTTAACTTTGTATCTTGAGTTTGAATGTGTTGAGTACCTTTATGTAACTTGGGCTGTTTATGAACTTCTTTAGAATTATATTCTATGGGCTGCAGAAAACAGGAATTTACTTGTAAATAGTAATGGGAACCCCGAATACAAGTCAGCTTAAAAAATTGTTTATTACAATGCAATAATATTTCTTAATTTTTTAGGACATAATAAAGTTGTATGAAATATTCGATCAAATATATAGGTTCTATCAATGTTACTCGTTTAAAGTATTTACAAAGATATTGGTGGGATTATAATGGGAAAGGTACTTGTGTCGGTGATGGTCTTGCAACTATGGTGTTGAGGAAGAAAATAGAAGTCTGACTTTTGAAAAGAGACATTCATGAAGAGCGGTATTGTGAAATTGATGAGGAAACACTAAGTTATCATCATCAACTGCACGTTATCCCACTATGTGGGGTCGGTGGTGTGAAGTTTATAGTGTCAATTAATTGTCTAAAATTAGTTAACACTACAAATTCACACAAAAGCAAAGTGACAAAGTTTTATGCCGGATGCCCTTCCTGACGCAACCTTCATACGAAGGAGAAATGAGATGAAATTCCAAAACCATCATCATCATAGGTTTTTCCACTTGCACGGAAAATACGATGAGACGGCGATGAGGAAACACTAAGTTAGTTTAGGAATCTCTTATTTCTTAAATTTATTCTCACAACCCCTACACCTTGCAAAATATGACCATCGTAACTGACGTTGAGTCTAATTCCACAGGTTAGGAAATATGACAACTAATGAGACCGGTGACCTCCATTCTGCTGGGGTATTTCAAGTTCTAGATGTTGGTTGTGGAGTAGCTAGCTTCTCGGCCTATCTTCTTCCCTTAAATATCCAAACTATGTCCTTTGCTCCCAAAGACGGCCATGAAAATCAAATTCAATTTGCTTTAGAAAGAGGAATTGGTGCCATGATCTCTGCCTTATCCACAAAACAGCTACCGTATCCCAGCAACTCTTTTGAGATGGTGCATTGTTCAAGATGCCGTGTCGATTGGCATAAAAACGGTTAGCTCTTCTGTAATTAATACCATAAAATTGCACTCTAGTTTTTAAATAAGATACCATCTTGAACATTTTCTTTTTATCTATATCGGTACATTTATTTGTAAGTTTTTTTCCAAAATGTGTTAAACCTATAAGGAAACAGCTTAACTTTTCATTAATGGTTTCAGCTTTGGTTGTTTTTGATTATGAAACTAATAGTTATAAGCCTAACCTGAAAAAAATATTTCTTTGTGTTCGCATTATGTCATAGTTAATTTAACATCTTGCATAAGGAGAAGGGTTAATTCGATTGAGGTTCAGTCTAATTACAAAAAAGCCCAGCTATCTTTGAAATTACAAATACCCTATTGACCCTTGTTTCTATTTTACAATTGCACCCTGAAGACAGGGGTTTCTGTTAACCAAATACAAATCTGAAGGGGGTGTTTGTAATATCTTAAGGGGGCATTTGTAATTTTGAAATATAACAAGAGTTTTTTGTAATTAGGCTAAACCTCAGGGGTAATTTTGTAATTTACCCTAAGAAATATGCTCCAATCATATTTACAAGTAGACTAGTTTGCTCATCCTTTATGTTTTCAATACAGATGGCATTCTAATAAAAGAAGCGGATCGCATATTGCGATCAAACGGATATTTTGTCTACTCAGCTCCCCCTGCTTACAGAAAAGACAAAGATTTTCCATTGATTTGGGATAAGTTGATGAATCTGACTTCTGCAATGTGCTGGAAACTTATTGCTCGACAAGTGCAGACGGCAATCTGGATTAAGCCTGATAATAACTCGTGCCTCCAGCAAAATGCACAGCAGAAGCTTATCAGTGTATGTGATCCCTCAGACTACGCTAAACCATCATTTCAAACACCACTGAGGAATTGTATTGCAGAACACGTATCCAAGAAACTCCCTCCGAAGCCACAGCGTCTCTCGGAGTACTCGGGGACTCTCAATAAGCTAGGTAGCTTATTTAAGTTCAAATTTTTTTAAGGTTATATGTGTATTTAAACCAAAAATTATTTAGCTCTGTGTTTTTTAATCTATCATGTGGCTAATGCTCTAAGTGAAATATCTATTTGTTTCTTTTTGTTATAAATATACTTTTGAATGTTTTTTGAATATAATACCACAAATTGATAGGCATTTATGATATAGACTGTAAGATCATGAGAATGTTTGCAGACACTTTTGCTTTTAGAGGAAGTGATTTATTGCAGCAGAAACGATAAGTAATTGAATTTGGTAGTGTTTGCAAATAGAAGCTGAAAGTTGATTATATAATAAGAGAGAATGTTTAGTGGATAAGCCGTAAAAGTGCTTTATATGTGTGTAGAAGTCAAACCAGATGCAAAATTAGAAATCTAAAGCACCTCTATCCATTGCTTTTAGATTTTATTAAATGAAGCAAAATCAGAAGCAAAAGTTGGTATTTGCAAACACTTAAAAGTTATTTTTTAAAAGTGATTTTTTCCTTAATTTTTGTGCAGGTATCAGTCGAGAAAAGTTTTTATTAGATACAATCTACTGGCAAGATCAAGTCCGTCACTACTGGAGATTGATGGGCGTTGAAGAGAAAGAAATACGAAATGTCATGGATATGAATGCTTTTCTTGGTGGATTTTCAGTTGCTTTGAGCACTTGGCCTGTATGGGTCATGAATGTAGTTCCTGTAAACACGAAAAATACGTTATCTGCCGTTTATGACAGGGGGTTGATAGGTGTTTTTCATGACTGGTAAGCTGTTAATCCCTTAAATTGTTGTAAAAAATTATAAATTAATAACTTTCTATTAGTTTATCAATTTTTATAGGGACAATTACAAAAACTCCCCTTATGTTTACCAAAATATTATAGTTGCCTCCTTAAATTTAATACAAAATCAAAGCTCAAGGTGTTTTTTTTTTTTTTTTTTGTAATTTTTAGAAAACCTCTTGTTTTTTTTGTAATTAGCCCAAACCTTAGGGGGCTTTTTGTAATTATCCCATTTTGATAATCTAAATTTGAGTTAAGGGACTAAGTTAATAATTTTGATGAATTAATAAGATAATAACTTTTTTGAAAAATCCTTATTTAACCCTGTAGTCTCATTCATGCTATAAATTAATAATTTGCTTATATTATAAAATACATAAATGTAACAATTCCCTGCTTATGCCTATCAAGGAACATGATACCAGATTTGCATTGGTAAATGCAGGTGTGAACCATTCTCGACATATCCACGCACATACGATCTTTTGCATGCCAACCGTCTTTTCTCTAACTACAAAAATCGTGAAGAAGGTTGTTTATACGAGGATATCTTGCTGGAGATGGACCGTATGTTGCGACCCCAGGTGAATATCCCTGAGAACTCCTACGTTTATGATTTTCTCATTGGTAAATCGTTTATAAAAAAAGATCTTATAAACTCCCAAAATAAGATGTTCAGAGCTTATAAGTTGTTTTTAAAAAAGTTGGGATCCCAACTTTTTTTTACAAAATAAGATTTTATTTTGACAACCTCCTTAATTTCGACTATTTTAAATTTTAATTATAAAACTGGCATTACTAAATTCTTATAAGCTCTATCATCGTATTCTATCCAAACACTTCGTTACTTTTGGTTTACGATTAATTTCCAACTGATGATGATATTATTGTCATGTTACTTTCCAAACGGAGTATAATCTTTTTACGTTCGTGTACAGGGGTATATTATTATAAGAGGTGAAGATGATACTGTAATTTCAAGGATCATAGATGTTGCTCCAAAGTTTCTTTGGGATACTCGGTTACATTTTCTTGAAGATGATCAGAAAAGAATGGAACCTGTCTTATTTTGCAGAAAGAAATTCTGGGCTATCCTCTAAGTGACCAGAAATATATATATTTACCTCTGCTTATGCTGGTCTTTTTATTTGCTCGTTTCATACCGTGAAGATGGAATCTTTTTTTCGTCTATTTTCCATCTGCACACCGATCGGACTTTGGAAAAAGTAATTCAAAAATGTGAGTACTTCTAACTTGTTTCGTTGCTAATATGTCATGAATTTGTATATTTTTAGGTGCAAATTTCTTTATAGTCCTCTTCGTACAAATATGTTTGCTCGTTCGTCGATAGCGGAAAATGTATATTTTCATTTTTTTGTAACAATTTTTTTGCAACAATGGAACTGGAGTGTGATTTTTGTGTCCTTTTTTGTTATGCATATTTCTGGGTTCGGATTTTCTATTCCACTTCATATTTCATAACTCAGATGAATGACACATGTAAATAGTTATCAAAGGTTCGCCTGAGGCGCCAAGCGCTGGCTATGGCCCCTCTGAAGCCGAAAGGCGGGCGTTGTTCGTGAGATGCACAAAAGGCGCGCTTGGGATACATTTGCCTATCGTTTTATTTTTTGAACACCTTTCGAAAGTTGTTACCATTTTTTTGAGACTTCTTTAAATTGCAACTTAATTCAATTTAGGATTTTAAAGCCAAGTTAGATTTAAAAAAAAAAAGGTGAAAGATTAGGGAAGAAAACTTCACATCTCCAGCGAACAGCCACTGTTTGGACTTCACCACTGTCTCCAAAGACCAGCCACAACTGCCGGAAGTTCGTGCAGGTTTATTTGTTTTAATTCTTCTAATTCTATGGCATTATTGATATGGGTGGCGCAATTCTTTTTTTTTTTTGTCGAACGATAGTATTTCATTATAACAACTCAAAAATTAAAATTACAACTACAATCGTAGCTAACGGGCTAAGAACCGACATGACTAACTAAAAGCCAAACAGGGAATTGGTAAGACCAATTCAGATTCAAAACATGGACTTAAAAAACTACCCACCTCAAACTAAACCACTCAACGCTGGGAGACTTTAGCACTCCTTAATGGAGACTGTAACACACTAAAAAAATTTAAACCGGGTACGAGCAACCACTACATACTGCAGAACAGAAAAAACTGATCAGCCTACGAGTTTCGCAAATCAGCCGGGAAAAGAAAATACAAACAAAATAAGAAAACAACAACTATAGCTAAAAAACGAGAGAAAAATACAAAAAATTGCCTCTCCCTTACCCAACTCTACTCCTGCGGCCCATCATCTACTCAACTCCGAGACACCTCCGTGGAGCTCCGACCCGCTTTCACCCTGGAACGAAAATATCGGTCACCTCCGAATATCATAAGGAACCTCTATCGTCGTCGCCTCTAATGTAAAGCATGGAGGGGGGAGGGGAAGGAGAGAAGGGGAGGGGGAGGGATGAGGGTGGCGACTGTGGTTGGGGAGGGAGGGGAAGAGGATATTAGGTTTTTTTTTTTTTTTGAGAAACAAAGGAAATTTATATAAATCAAACAGTCGAAGACATATGTCTTACATCAGTTGAGATTAGGCTTTCAGCCTGATGGGGAACCTCCTCAATCCAAATATGTTCTACATCAGTATTGGGTTCAAAAATGAGCTAAAAAATCTGCTACTTTGTTTGCTTGTCTCGGAATGTGGCTGAAGGATGAACAACCGATCCAGCGAGCCATCTCAAGGATATCTTCAATAATTAATTCACCATAGACTTCAGGTGTACTTTTACCGTTAAGACTATCGATCAATAATTTGCTGTCACATTCAACTTGTAGGTTGGTGAAGCCACGTTCAATCGTAGTTTTTAAGGCAAAACAGAGAGCTAATGCTTCCACTATCGTACTTGTCCTGATAAATGGAATTCTTTTTGTTCCAGCAACCAATACTTCTCCGTTCACGTCACGCACCACAAAACCCAATCCAGCAGTGCCATTTTTATATATGGCAGCATCAGAGTTGAGTTTAATGATTCCTGGCAAAGGAGCAGTCCAATTGGTGGTCTGTACTCTACTTTGCTCACCTGTAGTTTTATGCACCTCTTCATTTGTTAAAGCTAACTGCATTTGGGCTGCTTTAGATATAATAGATGATACCTTGAATGGCTTATTCTCAAAGTAGGCTTTGTTCCTTGCTCTCCAAATCTCCCATGCAATCACATATAGGAGCTCAATATACTTTGATGGGTATTTATCCATGGTGCTCCAAAGAAAATTTTTGAAAGTGTAGAATTCGTATCTCTTGATGTCAAGGCGAAGGGGACTAAGGTACCAAACTGGGGTTGTAACTCGACACTCAAGGAATAAATGTGAAAGTGATTATTCCTTATCCCCACATAGACTGCAAAAAGGGTCGATGTGGCAACCTCGAATATGCATGTTACACCTCGTTGGTAAAGAATCATGGCGGGCTCGCCAAAGAAAATGCCTAACCCTTGGTAGAACATTAATTCGCCAAAGTTGTTTCCATACGGAGTCAATACAACTTGTAGAAGGTCTTGACACATTAATCATTAAAAACTTAGAAACCGCAAGATGATAAGCGGATTTGACAGAGAATTTACCTGATTTTGTTAATCGCCATATCCTCTTGTCGGGTGGGAGCCTTAAGCTTATTGGCATTGTCAAAACTCGCTGGGCATCTGCTTCATTAAAGATTTCTTTGACTAGTTCGCGTTTCCACTGTTTCTGGTCTTTGTCGATCAATTCTGACACATAAGTCTCGGGTAGGATGACATCATTCACAAACTCTGGGCCTTGGTAATTCTCGACTCAAATCCAACAATCTTATTTAATTTTTGCATCTTTTCCATTTCCAATCCTCCATCCCATACCGGCTTGAATTAATTTTCGTGACTCTAATTGACTGCACCAAATGTAACTTGGTTGGTAACCCAGTCCGGCCGTATCAAGTGTGCCTCTCGGGTAATATTTGGCCTTATAAATCTGCATTACAAGAGAATTCGGCGCTGCTTGCAACCTCCAATATTGTTTAGCAATCATTGCTAATTTGAACATATTGATTTGCCTAAAGCCCAAACCTCCTCTCTCTTTAGAAGTTGTTAGTGTACCCCAGTTGTTCCAATGTATACGCCTCTCTGCAGATTGTCCCCACCAAAAACGTGTCATGGCTTTTTCAATGTCTGCACATGTTGACAAGGGGATCATGAAGCATCTCATCACATACGTTGGTATAACTTGAACAACAACCTTGAGTAGTATTTCTTTACCAGCTCGAGAAAGTGACCGCTCTTCCATCCCTTCATCTTTTTTACAACTCGATCATGCAGTCCCAAAAATTTGTTTCTTCGATTTACCAATTAAAGTTGGTAAACCCAAGTATTTGTCGTGCTTTTGGACTACACGAACACCCAGTTTCTCAATTATGGCATTTTTCAGTTCGTCGGATACATTTCTGCTGGCAGTCATTTCTGATTTATCGAGATTAATCTGTTGGCCTGATGCTTGTTCATACTGTCGAATAATAGTAGCGATTTTTCCCATTCTTCTACTGTAGCTCTGAAGAATAAGATACTATCGTCGGCGAAAAATAGGTGGAATATTGGTGGAGCGTGTCTCGCAACTTTGAAACCGTGAATGTGACCCTGGTCTTCAACTTTCCTAATAAGAGATGAAAAAGCTTCTGCACAAAGTAGAAACAGATAAGGAGAAAGAGGATCTCCTTGACGGAGTCCCCTTTGAGGGCAAAAAGCTTTAGTAGGATAACCATTAAATAAAACAGAGTAGGAAACCGTGGTTATGCATCTCATAATTATTTCAATCCATTTTTCAACAAAACCTAATTGTTCCAACATGGCTTTAAGAAATCTCCATTCGACCCTATCGTAGGCTTTACTCATATCGAATTTTAAAGCTAAGTGCCCTCTTCTCCCCGACTTCTTTTTTTTTCATAGAATGGAAAACCTCAAAGGCAACCATAGCATTATCAGTGATCATTCGTCCCGGGATAAAAGCACTTTTGGGATTGTGAAATAATATTGGGAAGAATTGATTTCAATCTATTAGCAAAGACTTTTGTGATAATGCGAAAAATAACATTGCACAAACTGATAGGACGAAAGTCTTTAGCATGTTCAGGAGATTTCATTTTTGGTATAAAAATGATGTAAGTATGGTTAAGGGGAGTGGGATCCTGACCATTGTTAAGAATATTAAGAACTGTAGAAATGACATCAAATTTTAAAATGTTCCAAAATTTCTGAAAAAATAGGGGGGCATACCATCAGGGCTGGGGCTTTTGATGGGTGCATCTGGAATAAAGCTCGAGTTACTTCATCCGCTGTGTATGGGTGTGTGAGGTGATCATTCGTTTCAGGTGTAACCCGAGGTTCCACAGATTCCAGGACTATGTGAATATCCCCAGAGGCAACTGATGTGAAAATGTCCATAAAATAATCCCTCACCAAATCTGCCATTTCGTCTTCCTTATATATCCATTGGTCATTAACACCCTTAAGCTTGTCAATAGCATTCCGTTTTTGTCGTTGAGTCACTTTCTAATGAAAAAACGAGGTATTTCGATCATCTTCTTTAAGCCACAACATTCTTGATCGTTGCATCCAGAGCATCTCCTCCAATTTATACAAATGATTTAGCTCCAACTCCACTCGTCTGTATTCTGCCACAATATGACCTGTTTGTATTTTGCATTGCAGTGATGATAGGTAAGCTTCCAAATTTTTTATCTTGCTCCTAACATGTCCGAATTCGGTTCTATCCCAATAAATAAGAGCTTCGCTGAACTTTCTTATTTTTTCAGTGAAATATAGTTCCGTGTCCCCAACCGTGTCTAATCACCTTTTCACAATTTTCATGTTGGATCCACATATTTTCAAAATGGAAGATCCATTTTCTCTTCTTAGCTAGCTGTTAGCGATCCACATTCATGTCTGTACAAAAATGTGTACAAATTGGAGTACGATCTCGTTGATAGTGATAGACCATGAAGGATGGGAATAATGACCACCACTCGTCATTTGCGAGAAAACGATCCAACCTTTCTTGAATATTTGCATCATCACTTTGACCATTTGACCATGTAAATTGACAGCCCATATAACCAAGATCATTCAGTCTACATTCTTTTAGTGTGTCGCGGAATTGCGACATAAGAGCATTGGATCGCTGATTACCGCCCATTTTCTCCGAAAGCCACATTATCTCATTGAAATCACCCATACAAAACCACGGTATTCCATTATTGGGGCAAAATGTGCGCATTAGTTGCCATGTTAACATCTTGTTCTCGGGCCAACCATATATGCCTGTGATATCCCATTCCGTAGACAAACTTGGTGTACGTACCATAATAGATAGATGGTTATTAGAGAAGGTTATGAGTGATAAGTCAATTGAATCCTTCCATAGCATACATAATCCTCCACTTCGACCATTTCCAGCTCCCATAACAATCAACTGGAAAACACCCTGAAAAATGAAGCCGACATTCATTCAATCTTATTATTTGTTCTTTTTTTTAATCTCATTTCCATCAAAAAAACAATATCAGGGCTTTCCTTTTGTAGGAACTTCTTAAGAGCTCGAACTGTCTCTTGGTTCCCAAGCCCGCGACAGTTCCAGCTAAAGGTTATCATGGTGATCGACAGAGCTGGGATCCAGTCTCCGCCGTTGGTTCCGAATCTGTTGGATCGATTTTCATATCTACGAGTCTTGCCCTTTTGTGAAATTACTGCCATCAATCTCATTTTCCACATCACTTCGTTTCTTTCTCAACACTGTTGATGGTTTCACACAACTCTCATTATTGGTAGACATGCCTTTTTTGTGGATGATTGTAATTGTACGGGTTTTTTTGGTTTGCATTTGGATGAGAGGGGGTGTTCTGGTTTTGGTTATTAGGTGTCGGTATTTCGGGGTCTGTGGGAGAGGTTGTAGATGGGCTTTTTTCGGGGTTTGAGGAAAACAATATGGGTATAATGTCGGGGGTGGTTATCATATGGTTACTCATGGTTATGCGAGAGGTTGGGTTTTTTGTAGGTGAAGGGGTTGTTATAGTTGCTGTAAAGGGGGGAATCTGGCTTATGGGGTTAGAGGTAGGTAGTTTTGGGGGCTTGGTATGGTTTTCATTGTCCAGGTCGTTGGGTAGTTTTGAGCTTATTTTGTCAAGGGGTAATTGGGTATGGCTAGGATCAATAGGGGATTGGATGTGATTATACTCATTTCGTTCCTTTGTTTCTTTACGCACAACACCAATTTGTTTGAATATTTCCACCATTTCATTCACTCCATCATCAGTATTGTTGTCGTTGTCATTTGATTCTGCTTCATTTTTACAGTTTGCTTCATCCTGCATCCTCTTCTTATGCGCTTGGAACAGTTGATGTCTAATCCCCAGGCTCTCGTTGTCGCGTGAGACTTCAACTTTGATTTTAGCTTGTTTCATGGCGAAGCTCTCAACCAGTCACCGAATGGAAGGTTTTGCTCTTCGAGTGATAGAAATTCCTTTCGATCTTCAACAACATCGCAGTCTCGCTTAATGTGGCCGATATATCCACAAATATAACAGAAAGAGGGCAGTCTTTCATATTTGAATGGAATCCACCGTGATTTTGGTGCCTTTTTTCAGTGCTTTGGATAGATCAATTAGAATGCGCACCCTGATACTTCTACTGAAGCCTTCAAGGAGTGACTTGTCAATTTCGAGGACCTCGCCAATTTGGTTTCCGATGGATCATATTGTGTTCTCTGTTCTCGCCACCATAGGAAGATCATATATTCGCACCCAAAACGAGATATTGTTGAAGGTTACTGATGAAGGTTGAACACCTCCCTCTAGCTTTTTTAGAACAAGTAGGCTTTTCTCAAAGTGCCATGGTTCCATTGCTAACACCTTATCCATGTCTCTCCAATGGTTGAATTGGAATGAGAATAAGTTTGGTTCAATTTCTCTCGCAGTCATGCCACTGTCGGGTTTCCAGATTTTCCTCATAGCTTCTAACAACCCAAAGGCGTTGAAGGATTTTTGTGTCCAGACTTTCTCCACGAGGCAAAACGATGAGATATGATGTACACTGTCCTCAGAGATATTAATCTCGAGGGGTTCTTCTTCATCATCTCCCGTATATGGAACATGTGCATCAGTTGCCATCTGGGAAATCAATAGATCTGAAACCTGTATCACAAAGGGAAAATGAGAAATAAATTCGTACCTACACACACCATAAAACAACAAAGACGAAGAAAAACTCAAAAAAATCAAGCCAAAACAAAGAAACATAAGAAAACAGAGGCCAAATGAGAAGAAACGGAGGAAAAAGGAAGAAACGACGCTAAAGAACAAGGATGATAGGACTAGAAAACTCCAATGCTAGAGACACAAACATTCCTGATGAAGATGACTCCCCTAATGCTAGAGACAAAACCCTAATGATAGGGACATTCTCTAGAGAGAGAATTTTTTAGCAGTATTTTTGGAATTTTTTGTTTGGTTTTTTTTTTTTTTAGGTTAGAGAGAAGGGAGAAGAAAGTTAAGTTAAAGAGAGATCTCTTAAATTGATGAATACACCTACCTTCTATATACACGGATACACCTTCACTCACAACATAGTTACTAAATACAGCTGTGATTAGGGATGATAATGGGTAGGATACCCATCCATTTTAAGGCTATGCATACCTGAACCCTATAATATTTATACTACCCGTATCCGTCCCAAACCCGATTAAAAACTACATATACTACCCGTACCCATCCCAAATCTATTTCCCGATACCCGCATACTACCCGTACCCGCTTAAAACCCATTTATTTATATAAAAACTTATAATTATATGAATATTTAAATAACTATTTAAATGAACACCCTACCAAAAACTAATTATTATATAAGAAAATGCTAATGTTCCTACTATACAGAGTAGTAGGCTCCATTAAAAAATATTAAATGAGTGAATGGACTTAAGCCCAACCAAATGAGGCCTGCATATAATTAGATAAACCCTACCTCATATCCTTCTCGGTCTTTATCATTTTGGCGGCACAGAGCTAGAGCTGCAATGGGCTAGACCGGGCCACCCTAACCTTTCAAAAATTTTAGTCGGGTTTAGCTGCAAAAATACATGGCACAACCCAGCCCAACCCAAAAATATATTTTGTACATGAAATCATTGGGGCGGGCCAATAAGCTGGGCCAAAATAAACCCGAACTTTTTAGGGCCCAAAATATCACAGCCCAACCCAACCCAAAGTGCGGGCCGGGCTGGGAATTGCCAACTCTAGTTGATGCCTCCATTCCTTACCGTCGTTCATTATCTACAAAACAAAAGTCAAACTGTTAGTGTTCCTTTTTTATTTTTTATTGGCCACAATTTTTTATTTATTTTGATTTTATTTTTAATGTTATTTTTTTAATCTTTGTAGATGGATGGACAAGGATTTGTTGTTGTCATCGACTATCGATACTCTACTGAGGATGGTAAAAGCACCTTAAATACTACTAATATGACCATGAGGACCGCAATTTTCGTAGAGCATATTCCTGATTCTGCAAATCCTGAAGAATACGGGTTTGCCCTTTCTATTTGTCACAAAACTTACCTAAACTATCTATTAGTTGACTATCTATTAGTTGACCATGATAATAAGAGAGTGGTATACCAACAATACGATCACAAATTCGAAGAATATGTTAGCCAATATTTTAGCAGTGCAAACGTTAAACCTTTGATGACGTATTTGATTCCTCATGGTGAAATTGATTATGAAAGATACCCTAGAGAACAACTCAGTCCCGAGCATTTAGGCGACCTATCTCATTACATCTATATTCCAGATTTTTATAAGAAGGTTATACGTATTCGTAGTTTACATACACTCAAAAAGTAAGTCTTTCATTAATTTGATAACGAAGAATTTAGTGATATCAGATGACACAATTATACTATTCGGGGTTCGTTTTAAGGATGGCGACTTAGATTCAACGAGGCATGATTTTCTGTTGGTCCATCATTTGAATACAAATAAATAGTTTAACAATCAACCACACGCCTATCCTGCTAATCTCCATAACCTGCTAAGGAAATTATTTTGCGACACGAGTTACTGTTACTTCGCTTTCCTTTGATTTTATCGCATTTTCTAATCTCATTTAGAATATTTCTTTTCAACAATTTTAATATGGTGGGGCTGTTAGAGAATCACTTGGCGATTCTCTCGTCGTTTGAAAGATTGATACTTTTTAAAAATTTATGGGGCAATAGTCTTATTATGATATTTGGGCGTTGTGTCGCAGAATGACTATAAGGTATAAAAACTGGGGCCGGTGGATCAGACCTTCTACGCTACATTTATGAGGCTAGAGACTATTTATATGATAGTAGTAATTCGACTGAAGTAAACATGAACTCAATTAGGTTTATTCGCGATGCGGCGAACCATTTAGACACGAACTTGGATAAATTATGACTTCAAACTCTTTTGAGTCCCACTATACTTTTATTTATGGTTTTCTACCGTATAATTGATTTTTTTGTGTAACTTAATTATGTCTTCGGCGATTTAGAGTTTTAACTACTTATCATGCATGTAATGGAGATGACACTGATGCACATCCAAGATATACTCGCTAAATTTTTAATGTTATGAGACTTTGTTTAGGTATATGGGTCTCTTCTCCATTTATAGTCTTTTATTATAATATATTTCAAGCTGAGTACTGATATTGTTATTAGGTTAATCCAAATGCTAACTTCATGTGATTGGACAACATTTACAAAGTTAGCATTTTGTCGTGGACTTGTTCCCTTAACAACAATCGTACGACCTTAACTTTTAATCGCCCCTTGCGATTAGCTATGTCAGCCTCACTCTCAAAAGTGCTTGTGTGTGAAGAAGTGTAGATGATGGCTAAGTAAAAGAGCACACGAGAAAGCTTGGAAGAGAACACTTGTATTACTCACTCAAGTTTGCATAGAAGATGCTTGATTATTTACAAATGAGTCCCTACACCTATTTATACTACCTCACATCCTTAATGGACGGTGATGATTCATTTAATCCAACGATTGAGAGAAGTTCTCTAGAACTCTTCACATAATTACTACATATTCTACAAGTATTCTATAATTATCTACTCTAGCCAACAATATTCTACATAGTTCTATACTACTCTATAATATTCTAGACTATTGTAGAATGTTTTACGTTATTCTACCATATTCTAGACTCTTCTATATTATTGTAAACTCTTCTAGAATACTCCATACTCTTCTATAATGTTCTATACTATTGTAGATCATGCTAGGTGATTCTAGACAATAGATCACACGATGGTGAGCCTCTTTTGGCGCGACAGGATGGCGAAAAATGGGTCGTAAAGGCCAATCGTTACAATTTGGATTAACTTAATAACAATATCAGTAATCAGCTTGAAATATATAATAATAGAAGACTATAAATGAAGAAGAGACCCATATACCTAAAAACACAATCTCCTAACATTGAAAATTTAACGAGTATATCTTGGATATGCATCAATGACATCTCCATCACATACATGATAAGCATAGTTGTCAAAGGGGCGCCTGAGGCGCAAGATGCATAAGGCGTAGAGGCCAGTGCCTGATAGCCTCTCAGGCGAGGCAATTTAACAAGGCGAGCGCCCAGGCTCAAAAGCGCAGAGGCGCGCCCCACCTACTCAGGCGCGCCTTATTCAAATGTAGGGTTTATTTAGAATGCCTTGCTTAATGTTGGGCCTAAATTGGGTTTTTTAAATTATGTTTTTAAATTGGCTTTGTATTTGTTAGGTTTTCCTAGGATTTCTTAAGTTATGCCTAATTAAAAATAAGCTCAGCTCCTCAAGTGAGTAAAAAAAGATCAAATATTAGAAGAAAAAAAGGTTTTGTATTTTTTTGCGCCTCACTTCAAAAAGGCGCAAGCCTTATTTTGGGCCTTGCACCTCAGGCTCCCGGAGTCCTTGCGCCTTTGTGCACCTTGAGCCTTTGACAACTATATCATTAGTTCAAGCGCTAAATCGCTGAACACATAATTAAGCTGCACAAAAAAATCAATTATACGGTAGAAAACCATAACTAAAAGTATCCCACTCAAAGGAGTTTGAAGTCATATCATATCCAAGTTCGTGTCTTAATGGTTCTCCACAAATAAACCTGATTATGTTCATGTTTACTTGTTAATTACCACCGCCATCTAAATAGTCTCCACCTCATAAACGTCGCAAGATCGGCATAGAAGGCCCGATCCACGCCCAAATTTTTATACCCTCGTAGTCATCCCGCAATGTAGAATGCCCAAATATCATAATAAGACCGCTTTCCCCATAAATTTTTAAAAAGTATCAATCTTTCAAAGCGACGAGAGAATCGCCAAGTGATTCTCTAACAACCCCTCCATATTAATATCCATATTAATACTATATTAACACCTATTTGAAAAGAAATATTCTATATGAGATTAGCAAAGGCAATAAAATCAAAGGAAAGTGAAGTAAGAGTACCTCGTGTTCACGAAATAATTTCCTCAGCAGGTTATGGAGATTAGCAGGACATGCGTGCGGTTGATTGTTAAACAGTTCATTTGTAATCAAATGATGGACCAATAGGAAATCATGCCTTGTTGAATCTAAGTTGGCATCCTTAAATCGAACTCCAAATAGTTTAATTGTGCCATCTAATATCACTAAATTCGTCGTCGTTAAATTAATCAAAGACTTACTTTTTGAGTGTATGTAAACTACGAATTGGATAATAGTACGTATAACCTTCCTATAAAAATCTGGAATATAGACGTAATGAAATACGTCGTCTAAATGCTCGGGACAAAGGTGTTCTCTAGGGTATCTTTCATAATTGATTTCACCATGAGAAATCGAATACGTCATCAAAGGTTTAACGTTTGCATTGCTAACATATTCTTCGAATTTGTGATCATATTGTTGGTATACGCTCTCCTATTATCATGGTTAGTTAATAGACAATTTAGGTAAGTTTTGTGACAAAAAAAAAGGGCAAACCCGTATTCTTCAGGATTTGCAGAATCGTGAATACGCTCTATAAAAATCACGGTCCTCGTGGTCATATTAGTAGTATTTAAGGTGCCTTTACCATTCTTAGTAGAGTATCGATAGTCGACGACAACAACAAATCCTTGTCCATCCATCTATAAAGATTAAAAGAATAACATTAAAAACAAAATCAAAATAAAATAAAAAAAGTGGCCAGTAAAAAAAGAACACTAACAACTCGACTTTTGTTTTGTAGATAATGAACGGCGGTAAGGGATAGAGGCGCCGACCGACACCGAAGAAGACTAGAAGGATATGCAGGTAGGGTTTATCTAATTATATACAGATCTCATTTGGTTGGGCTTAAGCCCGCTCACTCATTTAATATCTTTTAATGGAGCCCTCTGCTATACATGAACATTTACATGTTATCCACTTAAACAATAAGAATTATTCAATCGTATTTCAAGTTATTTTCACTACCACTATTTCAAGCTTATAAAAAAACGCTAACAAGGATTTTTGAAGAGTACTCCACTGTTCTTACAATACCAACTTAGAAGAGCACCACACTTTTCTCACCTTTATGAAGAACACCAAACTCTTCAACATCTATTAATCAACCAAATGTATTTTTACCACAAGTAATTCAAAAATGTGATTACTTCTAAGTTGTTTCGTAGCTAATATGTCATGAATTTTTATGTTTTTAGGTGCAGATTTCTTTATAATAATCTTAGTACAAATTTGTTTGCTCGTTCGTTGATAGCGAAAGATGTATATTTTCATTTTTTTTGGTAACAATGGAACTGGATTGTGATTTTTGTGCCCTTTTTTTGTTATGCATACAAAAGGCTCCTCGGGATACATTGGCTTTATCTTTTTATCAGAAGTTGTTACCCTCTTTTTTATACTTCTTTAAGTTGCACCGTATTTCAATTAAGGATCTTAAAACCAACTTAGATAAACAAAAGTAAAAATGAAAGATTATGGCAGAAAACATCACACCTCCATAGACTCCAGAGAGCCCGGGATGAGATTTCTTGTTCCACTTTCCCTATTCCATTTCATATTCCATACATTGAATGAATAACACGTGTACAATTATAGCATCATCTTGTACATGTATCATAGGTAATGAAATATGAGTGGAATATGGGAAGTGGAATAGGTAATCTCAATCTCCAGAGCCCAGCCACTGCCGATGGAGCTTCGTCCCGGTACTTATTAATTTTTTTTTTCTTTTCACTTGTTGAACTTTTTAGTATAAAACTAGGGTTTCTTTGTTTTAAATTTTTCTATTCTATAGCATTATTGATACTGATTACTCATTTTAGTATTCTATAGTATTTAACTAGGGTTTTTAGTATGACTTATAGGTTTTTAGTATTTTCTCAAATTTTATTTTATTTTATTTATTGCGCCTTGTGTTTGAACGGGTCGCTCCCCTGCGCCTTAGGCTCCAAAAGCTCTTGTGTCTTGGTGCGCTTGAGCCTTTAATTAATAACTATGTGCGTATATATATTCAAACAATCACAACAATGTTTGTCTTTAAAATATATGTCCAAATGGAATAGAAAGCAGAATAGAATTAAAAAGTGAAACATGAAAGGCAAAATTGTTTTTTTGGTCCGTTAAGTTGGCTCGATTTCGCTTTTGGTCTTTTAATTTTTATGGGTTGCGTTTGGCAAACACTAACTTTTCTAAATCTGCATATTTAGTCCAATTTCAAAATTTTGGGGATATCTTAACCCTGAAATGCTGAGTTTGGCCATTTTTCCTTGAAATGACTATTTTGCCCCTTTTTGGAAAGTTAAAATTAAAGAAAAAATAGAAAAATAATAATAAATTAAATAAAAATAATTAAATAAAAAAACTTAAATTAAATTAAATAAAATGGTCGAACATATATTTTTATATTTTTCAACATTAAATAAAAATTAAATAAAAATAGAAAATAAAAATAATAGAATTTTTTTTCATTTTTTGTCTTTTTGTTTTCTATTTTTATAATTTTTATTTATAGTAGAAAATTGTAAATAGATATTTTTTCCAGTTTTATTGTTTTTATTTTTTCTTTAATTTTAATTTACGGTGAAAATTGTAAGTCTATGTTTTTTCTTTTTGTTTTTATATTTTTCTTTAATTTTAATTCATGGTTGAAAATTACATATATATATGTTTTTTTGGTTTTCTATTTTTTTTACATATATTTGAAAATTCTAAATACATATTTTTTCTGTTCGTTTTTCATTTTATTTTTTATAATTTTATTTACTGTTGAAAATTATAAATATATGTTCATATTATTTTCTTTAAATTAAATTAGAAAATAATTTCGAACATATATTTTATATTTTTCAACTTTAAATAAAAATTAAGGAAAACTAGAAAAACAAAAGATTACATTATTTTCATTTTATTTTGGTTTTTCTATTTCTTCTATTTCTATTATTTAAATTTACAGTTGAAAATAATAGATATATATATTTTTTTTCTATTTTTTTTAATTTTTATATATAGTTGAAAACTGTAAATACATGTTTTTCTATTTTGGTTTCATTTTTTTTAATTTTTTTTATAATTAAAAATTATATATGTTCCAATTATTTTATTTAAATAAGATTAAAAAAAAAGTCCAATATATATTTTATATTTGTCAACTTTATATAAAATTAAAAATATATGTTCACATTTTTTTCTTTAATTTAATTTAATCTTATATTTATTTTTATTATTTAATTTTATTGAGATATTACACAAGTCATGTGATATGCATATAACCAAGGTTTCCATCCAAAAAAGAGGGCAAAATAGTCATTTCATGAAAAAATGACCCAACTTAGCATTTTAGGGATAAGATATCCCGAATTTTTGAAATCGGACTAAATGTGCAGGTTTAGAAAAGTTAATGTTTGCCAAACGCAACCCATAAAAATTAAAGGACTAAAAGCGAAATCGAGCCAACTTAACTGACCAAAAAAGCAATTTTGCCAAACATGAAACATGGTCTCGATAATTCCAGTGTCAATCTCATAGTCGCGCGACCTTACATCTTGAAAATCAAACCGTTGCAGAGCATTACGCTTTCATGGCGGCGTTTTTTTCACAGATTATTTCAATCAATTACTTTGGCCCTTTCTTCGCTCACTTAATTTCACTTTCAAAAGTGTTGGAGACTTTGGGAGCGTTTGCGAAAATGCATGCATTTGGAAGAAGTGATTTAAGTGATGAAAAAGTTGATAATCAAAACTGGTAATGTTTGCAAATAGAAGCTGGAAGTTGATTAAGCCAAGTGTTTGATGAATATGTCGTAAATGCAGTTCATATTTCAAAATAAAACTAGAAGTAGAATCAGAAATATACGACATTATTACCAATGTTTTTATATTTTTATTGAATTATATGGATCATAAATATAAGTCGCGCAACATTGGAAACACTGATTTTTTCTTATAGCTGACAATCACTTAAAATAAACACATGTAGGGCTAAAAAACGAACTAAACTACTTTAGACTTGGTTCGAGATTAATCATTAAAAGCTCAATTGAGCTCGGTTCGTTTACGTATGAACCAAACTTGAACATATTTTTTTCCTGCTTGATAAGATGTAAAGATCGGCTTGAACTCGACTAGATTAGTAAGAAAAGTAAACTATATGTAACAATATCAAGTTACTCGAACTCGATTCTTGTTCGAGTAGACCAAAGCTCGTTCAAGCTCGATTCGATTAACAATCAAACCAAACTCAAACAAAATTTTGGAAGCTCGATTAAAATTCAAACAAACTTAAACAATGCTATATTTGGCTCAACTCGACTTGTTTACATCCACATTTTCATGTCCCCACACAAACACAAAAGCAAAAAACGTAGAATTATCATGATTTTATGAATTATGATGCCAATGCTTTTCTAGTGTACACGTCTCGGAAAAACTGGACTTACTTTTTTCAAAAGGAATAAATACGACCAGATTACAATGGATAATAAATATCTTTCTTTGGTCCAATAGTCAGAGTAACAGGCTGTCAGGCTTCAAGATGTTTGGTAAAAACAAGAATGAATTATCATGCCCGATCGATTAACAGTTTATTTATATTTGTTGTTATATATTTAATTATTTTATACTTAGAATTCTACTAATGAAATAACTTAATGTTGTTTTTATTGAATATATTACAAAAATAAACATTACAACTAATATCATTATTAAGAGAACACCATTAGCTAGTAGCTCAAGTGGTATCGTTGATCCTTTATAAGGGTTTTAACCGAGGTTGGAACACATGTTCAATTTCTTTGAAATTTATCTCATCCCGTCCAACCACCACTCCCAACTTATTTAAAAATTCATTAGTAAGAGAACTTTTTTTTAATAAGTTGGGAGTACTGGTTGGAGTTTTGAAGGAAGAAGATAAATTTCAAAAAAACTGAAAAATATCGGGTTCGAATCTCGGTCAATACCCTCTATAAGAATAAGTGATAACACTTGAGCTACAGTCATTATTAAGATAACTATGCTTTAGCAGATTGATGAATATGAAACATCAAAAAATTGATTAATTTGTGGGCACAGATTTACCTAAAACTCACTAAACGCCCACAAGAAAAGACCTAATATGTGGACATGACAAACAACTCATAAAATATTTCAAATCCATAGGGCCCATGAGACCATTCCATTCAGATAGTATAACTGTAAAGAAGTCAGCTTTTAGTCAGCAAAACAGGGAAAGAAAGATTGATGAATGAGAAGAAAAGATGGGCAAAAGAATAAGACAAGAACTCTAACAGATGGAGTGATTTGATATCATCAGCATAAGTGTTTTTCTTTCTTTATTTTTTCTCTCTCTTTCTCAAAGTTCAAATGAAAAAAAAGGGCTATATATATAAGAATTTAGACAATGAAAGCATGAATGAGAGAATATTGCTAACATTTTGAGATTTTTATTTCACTTTCATGTTGTATGGTATGTGAGATATCAATAAGGGTCATCTTGTCCCGCCCTACCCTGACCTAAAAAGTCCTGAAATCATAAGTGCTTGAAAAATTTAGGTCAAGCTTTAGCTCTACATGGCTAGAGTCAATATTATTAAACCCGAATCAGACATCGAACTGAACTAATTATTGGGTTACTGGGCCACTGATCCGATCGGTTGAACCGTTCTTAAAAAGCCGGTTGACCTGCACACATGCACACACACATATATATTCACATGTGGAAAATAAATACATTAAAGTACAAAAGTAATAAAATTAACAAACGCAAATTTACAAAGCAATAAAAATAACAAACCGCAATTTACAGAGTTCATTCACAAACTCATAAATCGGAGAATAAAACTAACAAGAGACGGTGATAATTTGAAATTAAGCAAAAATGAAAACAAGTTTTAGAAAAATATAAGAGATATACAAATGATATTTCTATATAAAAAAATACAAGAAAGATCATACATACATAGTTAATTCTAGGGAAAAACAGTTTGCCCCCTGAACTATACCACTTTTTACATTTTGCCCTATGAACTTCAAAAGTGACACTTTCATCACTTGAACTTTAAAATTTTCTGCACTCTGCCGAAAGGTCCGAAAAAGGGCCCGAAAATTTCAAAAATACCACTATGGATACCATTGTTTTGCAGTTTACCCTCTGAACTTTAAAGTTGTTGCACTTTACCTCCTATTTATCAAAATCATTACATCTTTTACATTTACTCCAACTGGGTTTTGCAATCCATAAAATTGGTATCAGAGCCTAGGTTTATTAAGAACTTTAAGTTATATTTATTACATTTATGTAATTAATAATTGGTGAAGAGAATTTCTCCAAGAAAATGGATTTGGACAATTGTCCAAGATGTCTACCTTACAGGACATACATATCACCAAAATTTCACGATATATGCACAAGAACACAAGGACAAGATACCATATTGGAACAATCAATATGTTGAAAAAGAACTTTCACGAGTCGATAGAGAAACCTTGAGACACTGTGAAAGACAAGTAGCATATTATCTGAGTTCCCTTATGGTAAATCAGATATTATATGTAGATCTGATGAACCGTCATGGTGCGGTTTCACGGTTTTTTAATATTATATGTAGATCTGATGAAATTGCATCCTACAATGCGAAAAATTGTGACATTGCTAATGAGGCACAATCTCTTGGAGATCCTATTAGTAATGAAATGTTGGTAAGTAAGGTAATGAGGTCTCTTCCTGAGAGATTTAATGTTAAGATTTATACTATCGAAGAAACCAAAAATACTGATACTCTTAGACTTGATGAACTCATTGGCATTTTACAAACTTTTGAGTTAAATTTGGCTCAACAAAAAAAACATCAAGTTAAAGATAAAGGCAAAAGTATTGCTTTTACATCTGAGACTGATGTTGGTGTTTGTGATAACGAGAATGAATCTGATTTTACAATAGAAAATCTTATTAAAGATTTGCATAATGTTGATTTAAATGAAGATTCAATTGCATTATTAACTAGAAGGTTTAATAATTTTCTCAGAAAAACTAACAGGAAAAATGATTCCACACCTTCTAGTAACAACAGAGATTTCAAGTCTAAGAGACAGTTTCCTGAAAATTCTTCAAAATTTCCTAAAAAAATTGAATCAAATCAAGAAAACAATACTTTCAAACCCAAAAATCTTGATTCGATTCAATGTCGTGCTTGCAAAGGATTTGGGCATTATGCAAATCAATGTGCAAACACTTTTAGGGAAAGAGATATGAATCTGACTGTATCTCTTAGTGATGAAGAATCTGAAGAGATAAAATTGGAAGAAGATGATGGTTGCAAAGGTCTTATGACCATTTTGGAGAAAGATCAGGTAATTTCTGAGGGATTGAAAAATGATGCTGCAAGTGTTACATCATTCGGACATCACGAATCGTACACAATGTTGAGTGAGTCTGTGTATGATTTTGTTGATCATTTCAGAACTGCTCTTTGTTTGTCACCTGGAAAACTTGAGGATTTGTGTCAGGATGATTTAAAACTCAGGTTTGATGATGTTTTGAAAAAAAATGACATTTTGAGAGAGTCTGTGACTAGACTAGAAGTTATGTTATCCGTAAAAGACAAGAACTTGAAATGATTAAAATCGAACTCATTGGTCTCAAAAGGACTATGAGTAATTTCGACTCAAGTTCTGCTGTTATTGATAACATATTTCTGAAGGCTAGATTTGATAAATCTGGATTAGGTTTTTCTAAACCTATCAAAACAGACTCTTGTCAAAAATCAAAACTTTCTTTGAAACAAGGTGGCATTAGCAAGAATAATAATTCTTTTCTCAAAAGCAACTTTAAGAAGTCTGAAAGTGTTTTGAAAAGAAAGTTTGTCTGTCATTATTGTTCTAAACCTGGGCACATCAAACCGTTTTGTTTTAAGCTAAATCTCAGGTAAAATGATGTCAGAAATGATGCCTGACACCGCTGAAAACACTTTCAAAACTGCAGAGAATTCTTCTGATTTTAATGATAATGTGGTTTACTCTGATGATCAGTCATGTCTTGTTGTATATACTTCACTTAGATCTAATGTTGAAGGAACATGGTATTTTGATAGTGGTTGCTCACGACATATGACTGGTACTCGTGATTATTTGACTGATTATGAATCAATAGTGAATGGTGGTAAAGTCCAATTTGGTGGTGGTGTAAAAGGTCAAATTGTAGGAAAAGGAACTCTTCATGTAAAGGGACTTCCTTGTTTGAAAAATGTGTTGCATATGAAAGGGCTTTTTGCAAACTTGATAAGCATTAGTCAATTATGTGATGATAATTTGCATGTGAAATTTGATAGAGATTCATGTTTTGTTTTTAATGGTAACAATGTTTGTGTAATGACTGGTACAAGATCTGTGGATAATTGTTACATGGTGGAACTGAATCAAATTTGTAATCATGCTGAGACTGATGAGTGTTTGTTGTGGCACCAAAAACTTGGGCATGTAAACTTTAGAAACATGTTTAAGTTGATAAATTTGGAAGCTGCGAGAGGTATTCCTAGACTTCAAGTAAAAGGTAAAGTAACACAAGTTTGTGGACCATGTCAAAAAGGTAAACAAACAAGAGTTTCACATCATGTGTTACAACATTTTAGTACTTCTCGTTGTTTTAAATTGCTTCACATGGATTTAATGGGACCCGTAGAAGTGGATAGTTTGGGAGGAAATAAATATTCCTTTGTTTGTGTAGATGATCTGTCAAGATATTCTTGGGTCGAATTTTTAAAAGATAAGTCTGAAACATTTGAAGTGTTTAAAAAGTTGTATTTGAAAATTTGCAACATGCATGGTTCTAACATTGCACGGATTAGATCTGATCATGGGAGAGAATTTAAAAATTCTTCTTTTTCTAATTTCTGCAATGAAAAGGGCATTTTTCATGAGTTTTCAGCTCCCATTACTCCTCAACAGAATGGGATTGCTGAAAGGAAAAACAGAACCTTATAGGAAATGACAAGAGTGATGATGTTTTCTAAAAACATTTCAAAAATATTTTGGGCAGAGGCTTTGAATACAACTTGTCATATTTCAAACCGTGTTTACTTGAGACCGGGTACCACTATGACAAGTTATGAGATTTTGAAAGGAAAAAAGCCCAATCTCAAGTACTTTCACGTGTTTGGCCGTGTGTGTTACATTTTAAATGATCGAGAATATCTTGGCAAATTTGACTCAAAAAGTGATAAAGGAATGTTTTTTGGATATTCCAAGAATAGTCCTGTGTATAGAGTTTATAATCTTAGGACCAGGACTATTCAAGAGTCTGTGAATATGGTATTTGATGATCATACAGGTTTTGAAAACAAGGATGAAGAAGAGGATATAGCTCATGTGCAGGAAGTGGCACAAGGACAGACAACTGATACTGATGCTGTACAAAATGATGCCAGAAATGATGCATCATCTTCAGCATCATCAACCCAGACTGCAGAGGGAACTCAAGTTGGGATCGAGTCAAACTCAGAAGGTGATGATAATCTTGATTTCTGTCAGAGGAATCCATCCAGAAAAATTCAGAAAAATCATCCAGTGACTCAGATAATTGGAGAGGTGACAGATCAGGTCAGAACCAGAGGTAAAGAAAAAGTGAATTATAGAGAAATGGTGAGATCTTCCTATCTATCATCTCTGTGTCTGATGGTTAATTCTACATGCTTTGTATCCATGATTGAACCTAAAAATGTGTTTGAAGCTTTAAAAGATGAATTTTGGATTGAAGCCATGCATGAAGAATTAAACCAATTTGTTCGTAATGATGTTTGGGATCTTGTTCCCAAGCCTGATAATGTTAACATCATCGGTACTAAATGGATTTTTAAGAATAAGAGTGATGAGAATGGTAATATTATCAGGAATAAAGCAAGATTGGTTGCTCAGGGATATACTCAGGTTGAGGGTATAGACTATGATGAAACATTTGCTCCAGTTGCCAGACTTGAATCAATCAGACTTCTGATATGTGTTTCTTGCTTTCTGAATTTTAAACCTTTTCAAATGGACATTAAAAGTGCCTTTTTGAATGGATTTCTTAATAAAGAAGTTTTTGTTGAAGAGCCAAAAGGCTTTCAAGATCCTCATAAACCAAACCATGTTTTTAAACTTAAGAAAGCTTTGTATGGTTTGAAACAAGCTCCAAGAGCTTGGTACGAAAGGCTTGCTGAGTTTCTTGTACATGTTGGTTTTCAAAGAGGAAGTGTTGACAAAACACTGTTTATTAAAAATGAAAAACAACACTTGGTCATGCTCAAATGTATGTTGATGACATAGTCTTTGGTTCAACAAGTGATTTTTTAAAAGATGAGTTTGTCAAGTCTATGTCATCTACCTTTGAAATGAGCCTCGTTGGTGAACTAATTTTTTTTCTTAGTTTACAAATTAAACAGATGCCTGATGGTATTTTTGTTTCTTAGTGCAAATATGCAAAAAACTTGGTGAAAAAATTCAGTTTAGAAAGCAGCAAACATATGAAAACTCCTATGAGTTCAAGTATGAAATTATCGAGGGACAATGATGGCATCATTGTTGACCCCACTTTATACAGGAGTATGATTGGAAGTCTTTTATATCTTATAGATAGTCGTCCAGACTTGATGTTTAGTGTGTGTGTGTGTGTGTGTGCTCGATACCAAGCGGAGCCTAAGATTACTCACCTTAATGCTGTAAAGAGGATTATTAAATATGTGAGTGGTATAGTTGATTTAGGTATCTGGTATACTAAGGACACTAACATGAACTTGGTAGGGTATAGCGATTCTGACTGGGCTGGGGATCTGGATGATAGGAAAAGTACCTCTGGAGGTTGTTTTTATCTTGGCAATAATCTTGTTTTGTGGTTCAGTAGGAAGCAAAACTGTGTGTCATTATCTACAGCTGAATCCGAATATGTTGCTGCTGGTGCATGTTGTTCTCAATTGATGTGGATGAAACAAATGCTGAATGATTATGGTTTTAATAGTCAGATTTTAACCATGTACTATGACAATCTGAGTGCAATCGATTTTTCTAAAAATCCTATTCAACACTCACGAACAAAGCACATTGACATCCGATATCATTTTATAAGAGATTTGGTTGAGAAAAGATTGGTCTGTATCAAACATATTGCCACTGAACATCAGCTAGCTGATATTTTTACCAAATCCTTGGATTTTGAGAGGTTTTCTTGCCTAAGGAAATTTCTTGGTTTATGTGTTCTTTAATGTTTGATGCTTCATGTGTTGCATCACTGTGTAACACATCTTGTATGTATATATTTTTTTTCTTTCTTTTAGTTTGTAGCTTGTATTCTTGAGATTTTCTGTTCTGATCTATCATTACTTCTAATTTCTGTGCAGCTCTTATTCTAAAACAAGTTAGCAAACATAATTTTTTTTAATCTTGCTTTTTGGGCATTGTTGTACATTTTGGCTCATAGATCTTGATACTCTAGTGAGCTATATTCCTATGACTTTCATAAGTCTTTATGTACTATTGTTATGCCTTTGATCTTGTTAAGCAAGAAAAGAAAAAAATTTGTGTCTAACATGAAAAATTGTTTTTGCGGCTACAGAATGATCTTGTAAATGATGGCATCATTTTACATATCATCTCATGATACTGATGTTTTTTTTTTCTTTTCTATTTATATGTATATATATTTTTCGTTTTTTTTGTTTTGTTTTATTTAAAAAAAAATATTTTACACTAACTGATGTTGTGGTGGTTTGAGCAGTTTTAACCTTTCTTTTCTCATCATGTTTCTGAGATAGTTTTTTTTTAAAAAAACTGCTGGGTTAGTGGGCTTAGTGAGTTATTCAACTGCACTTAGTGGGACTTTATATGGTTATTTCATAAATCACTTTAAATACCATATGTTCAAGTGTCTGTTTGTTCCACTGTTCAGTATTTTTATTTCGGTTTCCATATATTTTATCTCGCTTATAATTATGGAAGACGAACACATTCTTCAACTTCTCACTAAATTAAAAGAGGGTGCACCCGTAATGATGTCTAATCCATCTAACCTCATTTCTCGTAATCCTCTATCTACTCAAAACCCTTCTCCTCAAAATCTTTCGACTCCAATCTCGGTGTTTCTAATCCTCTTATGGGCCGAGTATGATCCTCGGATATTAGATCGGAGTGGGCACAAGCAACCAAAAAGGGATCATCGTCCGGCACAGTGTAGAAAGAGAAGAAGTTGCAAAGACCTCAAATTGATCCACCAATGGCGACTCCACCTTCACCAATCTTTGAACAAGAAGAAAATTTAGGAGCAATTGTACCCATATCTCAAGCACCTCAACCTCTAGGGTTTGAAATCCCGGAGAAGCGGACATAATCCCGTCGATGTGGAAAACCCTCCAAACATGCAAGATTTCGAGAAGTTTTGGGCCATTAATTCCTCCTCCGACTCGATATTCACGAAGAAGAAAGGGTTTGACACCCATACTTGCAGGTGATGCATGACCGAGGAATAAATCAAAAGGTTCAAGCTCTACTAGGGGTTCTAGTGAAAAAGTTGAAGTTTCCGTTGAAACTCACGCAGATACTACAATACCCATGGATTTTCAAGCACAGACTCCAGAGCAAGAGGTTCAGAAGTCACCACCAAAGGACACAAATGATGGGAATGATGATGCCAACATTGTGGCATCATCTGAAAGTCGACCTTCGTAAACAGGGTTCCTTCTTCAAAGAAATGTCGAGCAAAATGATGCACCCATCATGGCATCATCTCGAGATTCTGGTCAATCCTCGACATTCCTCCTTCTAGTCCCGCTCCATCACCCTAACACAAATTCCATTGGAACCAGTTGTGGAAGAAGATACGGAGACTGATGAAGAAACTTTGCGAGTTTGGGCAGAACGTAGAACCAAGTCTCGATTGGAGAATCCTAAAGAAACATTGGATGTACCGTATTCAACTCCTTCCTCTCCAGTCGACTCTGAAATGGCCGTATAATTTGCTGAAGCTAGGGCTCATCCCACAGACTCAGGTATTGATCCCTCAAAGTCTTATTCTAGGGATTTTATTTCTGTGGATGCTTCAAAGAATTGGAAGTCCTATCTTAAGCAGAGGGTTTTTCAAGATAAACAAATTCATATGCAAAAATTTGAATCAAATAATATGATTGGCTATCTGAAAGAGAGACAACTCTTTGGTTCTGTTACATATGCTAGACCGTATGTTGAAAGAGTTGTTAAGGAATCTTATTGCAATCTTTTATTGGATTCTTTTAACCCAAATTCTGCTAAGTTTGGAGAGGTGTTTTTAAGGAAAAAGGTCTACCATTTTACTCCACAAATTGTGAACGAATTTTTGGGAACTGAAGATGCTGTAGAAGATGGACAGGAGATTACCGATAGTATGGTCATACAGGAATTAACTGCAAATCATAAAACTGAGTGGCCAAAACCCGGAAAAAAGCTCTATTCAGCCCATATATCCTCCAAGTATGCAATACTGCACAAGATAGCCATTGCAAATTGGTTGCCAACAACCAATAATGATGCAGTTACAAAAGAACATGCATATCTCTTGTACAGGATTGGGATGAAACAGAAAATAAATTTTGGGTCCCGCATTTGTAAAATCATCTCTTCATATGCTGAGAGGGTTTTGGAGATTGGTCTTCCCTTTCCATCTCTTATCTATTCTATTTTGGAAACTCAAGGTTTTGCCAAGAAAGAGACGGAAAAATTGATTCATATCAAATCTCTCATCCGAATCAAACCCCCTCTACTCAAAGGTGAGAGGAAAGTGGATTTGCCTCTGAGGACTGAAGGGGATGTTACAGAAACCAGTTCCCCTTCTCCAGTTTCTGATCCAATAATGGCCTATTTGATCAAGCAAGAGAAGCATGCTACTTCTCAAATTGAGTATTCGATTCATCGAGAGGGATGAAATAAAAAGAAGTTCGATTTCAGGACAAAAAGGGGGAGTAGGTGGTTCAAAAAAATACGATGGGTCGATGGGTCAATGAAGAAGATGGTGGTAATGATCTTTGAAAATGTTGGTAACATCTAAGCATCATTTGTCTGGGTACTTGTTGTTTTTGATGTTTTTGATTGATACTATTTCTTCAGTTAGTATGGTTTTTCTTTTGTTGTTTCTGATGATAGTTAAAGGTGTTTAGGAATTATGTCTATAGTATGTTTCTGATTAGGTTGTTTGCTGTGGGTTGTAAATATGCCTTGTTAATATATTAGTTTTTCTTCTTACTTTGACTGTGTGTTTAGCATGCATCTTGGATTCAGGGGGAGTTTATCTCTGTTGTTGATTTGTCTCTTGAATTCAGGGGGAGAATATTAATTGTTTCTTTTTAAAGGTTTTGTCCAGAAATCTGTAAGAAAGGGGGAGATTGTTAATGTTTGAATTTTCTCAAACATTATTTTTTTCTTCTTTCGAAATTTTCTTCCAGATTTCAGTTGCCTTTTGACAGTTAATATTTCAGTTTTTCCAGGTAGTTAAGTTAGAAGTTTATATTCAGTTTTTTAAACTTTACTAACTCCTTGGAAGTTTAGTGTAGTGAGTGGTTTTTTCCTTAAAACTTGCAGGAAGTTTTTCTCCTACTTTCTTGCAGGAAGTTATTCAAGAAGACATCTATTTAAGGATCAGAAACTAGCAAATTTCGTGTACAAATTTTAGGAGAATTGAGAGTTCACCGTCCATCATTTTCATATCAGAAAATCTGCAGAAGCTCAGTGATACCAGGAATGTTGGCAACATTGGTGGCATCATTTTTAGAACTCGAGTTTTGAGTGTTTATGTGAGATAGATTCAGTGTATATTGAGAGTTTGGAGTGCACTAAATAGATTCTCACATTTTGTAAAGGAGCGTTGTTACTTTCTGAGACACAAGGGGAGTTGTTCTTCTAGTTTCCTTATTTACTTTTTAATTTTGTAAGTTGTAAACAACATTACCTTTTGTATAATTTTTGTTCTAATGAACACAATACAAGTATTTTATACTTGTACAAAATTTTCAATCTCTTGTTGTTTATATCTCATTCTGTCATTATTTCATAATTTGTGAAATGTGTTTTAGTTAAAAGTCTTTCATTGTGTTTTGCAAAGTGTTGGCATCACTTTGGTTGCACATCGCATTTTTAGAAGAATTCGACCCTTCAATTCTTTCAACATAATTACCCTTACTACCCATTGTATAGACGGGCCGATTTTGGTGGTCGGTTTGTCTTCAAAAACCACAAATTGCACCGCCTTAGCGGTGCAGTTTTTCATTAAGATTTTTAATCGCAGCTTTTAGGATAAATCGATTTTAACGGTGCGCTTGATCACCCCTAGTCCTAATGGAACACCAGAATCGGAACAAGATACTTCCGAATACATCTAAGTTCTCAAAAGATCTTAGAGAAGTCCAGAAGACGGTGCAGAGTTATGGCAACTGCCATAATCATCTACCAACACAAGTTCATCAGATCCAAAATCGTATAGAGACGATGGTAAAATATCAGAAGGAAACTCTTGAAATCCTTCATGATATCCAGAAAAGAGTCAAGAATCTGGAAAACAAACCAAGTTCATCCAGAGGCTTTTGCTTCAACATGTGTTCATAATATTCTATTAATTTATCCCTTTTGAGAATTATCTTATACTCCTGGAGTAGGAAACGAACCAAAGCTGTGCTGAGCAGTTGCTGAAGGAGTGATTGGTATGTGTTTTGTGATAAGTGTCATTTTGTGCATATTTTGTGTTATTAATTCAATAGTTTCGAATTGTTTTGTTAGAAAAATCAAAGTTTCTCAAGTATTTCTGTAGCATTTTATCGCGGGATGTGTTTAACATTATAGATGGAGCAACTTGGAGCAATTTGAAGCCAACATCAAGTGTAAAAAGGCAAGAAAATCACTCAACATAACTTGGGGGTGTCAAGTAACATGGCCATGCTCAAAAAGAAGGAAATAAATTGAAGAAAGAGTCCAAAACGGCCTAACCGTGTCACTGAACACGGCTATGTTGAAGGGAATCAAAAGAAGAGAAAACTCGCACAAAACAGAGTCTGACACGGCCATGCCGTGTCACACAACACGACCGTGTCATACAACACGGCCTGGCCGTGTCGTACAACACGACCGTGTCCGGTCATTTCCTAAACTCCAGAGCAAAGACGGCTGGCCATGCTCGCCTAAAACGGCCGTGCCGGATGGGTACTTTCGACACCTTTCTATGCGGAATTTAGGGAAAACTCATCAACCAAGCCCTTTTGACCACTTTTGTACACTTTTAACACCCTATTTTGCCGAAACATGTCTCCATGTTCCCTCCATTATCACTTGAATACAAGAATTCACCAACCAACAATGAAAGTGGGGGCTAATTGTTTAACAAAAGATAGTACTATCAATGTATTATTGTACAAAAATGTTGCCTATAAAAGCCAAGGGTTGAAGTTGGGAGAGGCATTCATTAGATACTCAGGAAATATTACTTGTATTCATTTCATTAAGTAGAATTGGGATCAAGGGGTCTTGCAGGAAAAAGCTTGGGGCAATATTGGAGAAGAAGGCTTGGAGCAACATCATTAATCAAGGAAGAAGTCCATTGAGGTTTTGAGAAAGATAAGTACACCATGTCTACAATACTTAAATCTTCTTGTGTAATTTACTCTTTTGTCAAAATCATGAGTAGCTAAAATCTTAGTGTTTGAGTGTAATGAACTCTAGAATGGATTTGTGATTGAGGTTTGTATGTTTTTAATAAAATTCTCATGTCTTGTGTGATTCACTTATTTCATGCTTATCTCATTCGAGTTAATATTTCCGGTATATTAATTTGATATCTTTCCTTCATCGGGTAATCGAAAGATTTATGGTGAAAAAGAAATTGTATAAGTGAAAAGAGTTGCATGCAATCCTAGATATAGACGACATAAATCTTTCCGGATTAGGTCAAACCTAATATGGGAATTCATAAATCGTTATAATGCAATCTTGGGGGTTTTAACTAGAAAGAGATTTCAGTTAATCAACTTGAGATTAGGAGTTTTTCGCCTTGAGAAAGGGATTAACTTAAATCGGGAATTTCTACGGTCCACATAACATGAGATTTTATTAAAAGAAGTTGGTTTTTGCTTAAGGGCTTATGGTTGAATTTTTATCTTGTTGAATCACAAAAACATTCTAGAGGGATTTACAGTCAAACATATTTCTATCTCTTGATTTCTCATTCTACAATCTACTTTTATTTGATTTATTGTAAGTTGCGATTATTTTAAATTCTCTATTTTTCATTTTCCATTTTAACAAACAAAACTCTGAAAATTGTTAGATTAGATAACAAAAAGACGGTAATTATTAGTACTTGCAATCCTTGTGGGAATGACACTCGGTACTCAATAATCTATACTACAAAACGATAGGTGCACTTGCCTACGGTTTTAAAGATAACTTTTGATCCATCAAGTTTTTGGCGCCGTTGCCGGGGATTGTAATATTAAGAACACCTTATTTTTGTTAATTTAATCATTTTTTTTATTTCATCATTTGTCTTTCTAGGTATCTATCTTTGTAAGTCTTGGATTATACTTATCCTCCTTATTTACCGCAGTGTATGCCTACTCGTCGCCGAATTTGGAAGCGTGAGACCGCTGGTAGCAACACAGAGGAAATTATTAGTACAGACCACGAGGAGGATACTAACGAAAGCAAGGATCCCGATATGGCTGATGAACAACAAAGAACCATGTACGACTACACCAAGCCATCTATGGACGGTACATCGTCTAGTATCGTAAGGCCCGCTGTTGTAGCCAATAATTTCGAAATCAAACCGAATGTCATTCAAATGGTGCAACAATTTGTTCAATTTGACGTCCTACCGGACGAAGATCTAAATAATCATATCGCGAATTTCCTCAAAATTTGCAATACTTTCAAAATAAATGGAGTCTCCGACGATGCCATCCGTTTACGCTTGTTCCCATTTACTCTTCGGGGACGGGCTAAACAATGGCTAAACACTTTACCGAAGGGAACAATCACAACATGGAGCATTATGGCAGAAAAATTCCTTCTAAAGTATTTTCCACCTTCTAAAATCGCACGATTGAGGAATGAGATCTCTTCATTCACTCAAGAGGACGATGAGACCTTGTACGACACTTGGGAGAGATTCAAAGAATTGCTGCGAAAATGCCCACATCATGGTCTCCCCATTTGGATGCAAGTTCAAACATTTTGCAATGGGTTGCTCTCATCGACAAAGGAGATGATTGATGCGGCGGGGGACATTGAACAATAAAACACCGGCCGCCAAGATCTCATAGAAGGAATGGCCATGAATGGCTATCAATGGCAATCCGCACGAGGAAAACCAACAGGGCGGTGGGGAGTATACAATGCGGACGCGGTGGTTACACTAGCCGACAGTCGAAGCTCGACTCGGAAAATTGACGGGTTGGCGGCTCCAAAACCACCACCACAACAAGCCTGCCCTCATGCGAAACGTGTGGAGGATCGCACAACCACCAAGATTGCCCTCATGCGATACCACCGCATGAACAAGTGGATTATCTAGGTAATCAATCTCGACCCTTTCAAAATAATCCTTTCAGTAACACCTATAATCCAGGTTGGCGTCAGCACCCGAACTTTAGTTGGGGCAATCAAGGCCAACAGAAGCCTAATCCGAACGCGCTCCCCAATTCGTCTGCACCTCCCGGTTTCCAGCCACGAAAACCAAGTTTAGAGGACTTATTGTCTAAATTCGTCCAAACTACGGAAACCCGTTTCACGGCTACCGAAACATCCTTAAGGAACCAAGAAGCATCCATTCGCAACTTGGAAAATCAAATTGGCCAAATTGCCAAAATGGTCTCTGAAAGGCCGCAAGGGAGCTTACCTAGCAATACCGAACCGAATCCAAGAGAATGTAAACGCAATCACTCTAAGGAGTGGAACAAAGCTAGATGATGTACGGATGTGGGGAGGACGAGCCAACCCCATACAATGAAAGATGAACAGTACTCAAGGAAACGAAGAAAATGGTACGAGAATTCCAACCACCTATCCCAGTATCAAGCCGATTGCGTAAAAGACAAACATGACGACCAATTCGGTAAGTTTTGGATTTGTTTAAACAATTACACATCAATATTCCTTTTGTTGAAGCCCTTTCACATATGCCAAAATATGCCAAGTTCCTAAAAGATCTCCTTTCAAATAAGAAAAAGCTTGAAGAAATATCCATGGTGCAATTAAAAGGAATGCTCGGCAATTTTACAAAACAAGTTACCTCATAAAATCAAAGACCCGGGAGTTTCACTATTCCTTGTCATGTCGGTAATTTGATCGCTGATCGGCATTGGCCGATCTAGGGCTAGCATTAATTTGATGCCTTATGATTTATTCAAGCAAATGGGTCTAGGGGAGCCAAAACCAACTAGGATGAGCTTGCAATTAGCTGACATGTCCATTAAATATCATAGAGGCATTGTTGAAGATGTTTTGGTCAAAGTCGATAAGTTTATATTCCCTGTCGATTTTGTAATTCTTGATATGCATACAGATGTCGAAGTCCCCTTGATCCTAGGGCGTCCATTTTTAGCTACTTCTAAGGCAATCATTGACGTGCATGATGGAAAACTAATTTTACGAGTCGAAGATGAACAAGTCATTTTTAAAATCGCTACATCAATGAAAAATACGATAGATAAAGATGACTCTTATTTTGCTATTGATCTTATCGATATGGAGATAACAAATTCCTTACCAAGCATGATTTCTAACGAATTCTTGGAGACTTGTATTGTTCAAAGTGCAGGTATAGCGGAGGAAAATCCATTCCTTAGGGAATCCGTACTCGCGTTGGAGGAAAATGCACCAACAGAACGACAGAAAGAGTTCGAAAAAATTGAAAATTCTCAGGTGGGGCATAACAAACCATCCATTGAGGATCTACCACTGTTGGAGCTGAAAGAGCTACCCGAACACTTGGAGTATGCATTTCTGGCCGATAATTCCAAACTTCCCGTAATTATTTCCTCCAATTTATCCTCACATCAAAAAGATAGATTGTTGGAAATATTACGGGAACACAAAAAGTCCATCGCTTGGAAAATCTCCGACATTCGAGGGATCAATCCTTCCTTTTGCACTCATAAGATTCTGATGGAGGAAAATTTCAAGCCGGTTGTTCTACCTCAGCGTCGCTTAAATCCAAACATGAAAGAGGTAGTTAAGGCAGAGGTAATCAAACTACTAGATGTTGGGCTCATCTATCCAATCTCTGACAGTAATTGGGTAAGTCCAGTTCAAGTGGTCCTAAAGAAAGGTGGGATGACGGTGGTACCAAATGAAAGGAATGAACTTATTCCGATGCGAACGGTAACAGGTTGGTGGGTTTGCATCAATTACCGACGGCTTAATGATGCTACTCGCAAGGACCATTTTCCCTTACCTTTTATTGATCAAATGCTTAAACGTTTATCTGGTCACCTCTATTATTGCTTCTTTGATGGCATGTCAGGTTATTTTCAGATTCGATAAAGACTTAGGAGGACCAAGAGAAAACCACTTTCACTTGTCCCTTCGGTACTTTCGCCTATCGACGCATGCCCTTTGGGTTGTGCAACGCACCGGCGACTTTTCAACGTTGTATGCTTGCCATCTTCGACGAGCTTGTAGAAGAAATCATGGAAGTCTTCATGGATGACTTCTCGGTTTTTGGGGATTCCTTTGATCTTTGTCTTGCAAATCTTAAAAAAGTCCTTGTTCGTTGCGAAAAGACTAACCTGGTACTTAACTGGGAAAAATGCCACTTCATGGTACAAGAAGGAATTGTTTTGGGGCATAAAATTTCTTGCAGGGGAATTGAAGTTGACAAGGCGAAGGTTGAGACAATTTCCAAATTGCCTCCACCCACCACGGTGAAGGCAATCCGAAGCTTTTTGGGGCACGCCGGGTTCTATAGGCGATTCATCAAAGATTTTTCAAAAATTGCCCGGCCACTCACTCGACTCTTGGAGAAGGATGCGGTTTTTGATATCAATGATGAATGCCTTCAAGCATTCAATACTTTGAAAGAAAAACTCACTACCTCTTCCATCATGGTAGCTCCGCAGTTGGTCTCAACCATTCGAACTCATGTGTGATGCCGGTGATTATGCGGTAGGTGCGGTGCTTGGGCAACGAAAAGATAAACATTTCGCCAATTTACTATGCAAGTAAGATCAATCCGCTCAATCCAAATATACAACTACCGAAAAGGAACTACTTGCAGTGGTTTTCGCTTTGACAAATTTCGCTCATACTTGATTCTATCCAAAGTCATTGTCTATACGGATCACTCGCTTTACGCTATTTGCTCGACAAAAATGACGCAAAACCACGACTAATTCGATGGGTTCTCTTACTCCAAGAATTCGATGTGGAGATGAAAGATAAACGGGTGCGAAAATCTTGCCGCCGACCACCTATCTCGGCTTGAGCACTCCTAAGACCGATGAGCAACACAATGGACATATCAACGATTCTTTCCGGATGAGCAACTCTTTGCCCTTAACTCAATTTCAATTGATATTCCTTGGTTTGCGATTTTGCTAATTATCTTGCATGAAAAGTTCTCCCAAAAGGGATGACCCATCAACAAAAGAAGAAATTCTTTTCGGACCTCAAGTATTATATTTGGAAAGATCCCCACCTCTTCCGAGTTTGTGCGGATCAAATCATACGAAGGTTTGTTGCACTTCCTGAAACAATCTCCATTTTGAATCATTGTCACAAAGGACCCACTGGTGGACATTATCAAGCAAATACTACGCACGCAAGGTCCTTGAGTCGGGTTTTCATTGGCCTACACTTTTCAAAGACGCAAAACGGTATGTTGAAACTTGTGATAGTTGTCAACGAACAGGGAATATTTCTCGAAAAAATGAAATGCCCCAAAACGGTATACTTGTTTATGAAATTTTTGATGTTTGGGGTATTGATTTTATGGGACCTTTTCCTGCGTCGTTTGGTAACAAATATATTTTGGTAGCCGTTGACTACGTGTCTAAGTGGGTAGAGGCTCAAGCTTTGCCTAAAAATGATGCTTGAGTGGTGGTGCATTTTCTCAAAAACTTTTTACCCGGTTTGGTACACCACGAGCCATCATTAGTGATAGAGGCACTCACTTTTGTAATAATCAATTTGACAAAGTTTTAAAGCGTTATGGTGTCACACACCGAGTCGCCACCGCCTATCATCCCCAAACTAGTGGTCAAGTCGAAGTGTCCAACCGCGAATTAAAACGAATTTTGGAAAAAACGGTTGGGCACTCTCGCAAGGATTGGTCCCTCAAACTCGATGATGCCCTTTGGGCTTATAGAACGGCTTTCAAAACGCCAATAGGGACTACTCCATACCGACTCGTCTATGGTAAGGCATGTCATTTGCGGTTGAGCTTGAACATAAAGCCTTTTGGGCTATTAAAATGCTTAATTATGATTTGTCAAGTGCGGGAAATAACCGTTTATTGCAGATTAACGAACTCGAAGAATGGCGAAATTCGCATACGAGAATCGAAAATTTACAAAGAACAAACGAAATAATGGCATGACAAGCACATTAAGCACACGCGGAATTCCAACCGGTGATCAAGTATTACTATTCAATTCCCGACTTCGCCTATTCCGGGTAAGTTAAAATCCAGGTGGTCCGCCCATTTCACATTACTCAAGTGTTTCCTTACGGGACTATCGAAATTACGCACAAGGAAATGGGCACTTTTAAGGTAAACGGACACCGTCCAAGCTTTATTTTGGGGGCACCATCGATGATAATTATAGAGATTCCCTCAAGCTTGAGGATCCCCAAATACATCACACAATTATAGGTGAAAACCCAAGCTATACGACACTAAAGAAGCGCTACCCTGCAGGAGGCAACCCGATGATTTTGTGTCAATTTGTTTCCAATTTTTACTTAGGATTCATTTTTTTCTTTACTCGGGATGATATAAAAAATAAAAAAAAAATATTCAGCCCGGAACACGGCCTGGCCGTGTCTCCCGACATGGCCGTGTCAAAATTCCCCAATTTTCCCTTTTATATATATAAAAAAAAATTGAAAATTGGCCCGAACACGGCCGGGCCGTGTTGCCCGAAACGCCCGTGTTCGGGCCCAAAAAAATATTTCAGCAAATAGCCCGGAACACGGCCAGGCCGTGTCGCCCGACACGGCCGTGTCCGGGCTGTAAAAAACAGGTGGGGGGGTCGATTTGGGTCATTTTTTTCGATTTTTTCATTCCAAAACCCTAAAAAACCCCTTTTCTTCACCAAAATTTCCCCCAAATTCACCTCACTCTTACCTTTAAACTTAAATTCTTCCACAAAAACACCATCTTGTCTTCATTACAAACACTTCTACCGATTGATTTTTCAAAAAAATTGGGTATTTTGTGAGTTTTTGACATCTATCTTGTGGGTCTCCAATAAAAGGTATGGGTTTTATTTTCTTTGTGTGTTTAATTTCATCTTCCTCTTTTTAATTTTGTTCTTTTAATTTTTTTTTTATTTTTTCTTGTATTAGTGTAATTTTTTTTATTGGAGATTATTTGCAATTTTTAGGGATGTTTATGTTTAAGTGTTGGAAGCATGAATTATTGTGATGATACTTTGGACTACATGATTTTTTCTTGATAAAATCATATGAATTCACTTGTTGGCATCCTCTTGTTCAAAATTGATGACATAGGAATATTATGAATTATTAGAGGAATTGTTGTTGTTATACAATAAGTCTTATTGCCATGTTGGTTTATTGGTGTTTGCTTGATAAAATCACATAATGATCATGAATTGACGACATACCTTAGTGTGGTTTTGCTTGCCATCATGATAATTGCCATTGAGCCATGGAGGTTTTTTTTGTTGTTGCATTTGAACTGTACTATCCGAGTTTCGTAGACATATTTGTGGTACCGTTTCTTTGTTGTGGCTATTATTGGTTATACTTTGTTGTTATCGAAGTTTCTTTTTCAGGACTACCATGTCAAAACGTAGCTGAGCTACCACTCCTTCCGGGTCTAGGGGACCCGCTGGCTCCCGTCGCCCCTCCCGGGCTAACCCACCAAGAAATCGCCACGGCATTCTATTCCGGGATGACGAACAGGAAGCCCGGTATCAACAACTGTTGGGTAAACCTTTGCACAACACCCGATACCCGGACACAATAACTTTGGAGACATTAGGGCTACGAGAAGATATTGATTGGATGTTCGAACAAGTTGGGTGGGGACGATTCATGGGCATTAAATCACCTACTTACGAGCGCATAACTCTTGAATTTCTGAGTTCTTTCAACTCCGAGATTCTTCAGGGTCCTCATGCCGCAGAAGGTCTCATCTCATTTCGACTTTTCGATCAAGAGTACACATTGACCCTCGCCGACTTTAATCAAATTTACGGTCTTCCGGTCGGTGGTGCACGTCGCGTACTTGGGGAATTTCGAGCACATTTTTTCTGGAATCAAATCACTCACGGAGGTGAGTATACCGCCTCCAATGCTAAAGCATCTCATATGATAAACCCTGTTTTCCGTTACGTCCATCGAGTCATGGCCAATACATTGTTTGGGCGGGGGAGAGCGGCGACAATATACGGAAGGATGAACTTTTTTCTTTGGGGTATGATACACTGCAGTACACATATCGACACCTAGGGGCTACCTCGCACGACACTTTCACAAGGTCGGAAAAGGAGATTGTAGTAAAATTCTTGTTGGAGGCCTCATCACTCCAATTGCTATCCACTTTGAGCATGATTTGACGGGCTTACAACAGGCAAAGGGGAGCTCGCGTATTGATCTTGAGGTATGTACAACCATTAATTTAATTGAAAAAATTAATGATCAATACTGCTTGTGTTTCCGACATACGGCCTATCGCCTACCGCTCCCCGATCCGGCCCGGACCACTGTACGTGATCCCGATAACTGGCAGATGGTTTTCCCACCTGGAGCGGGAGATTTTCTACCCCTACCCCCTGGTGCAGATCATGCTCCTACTTCCCCATCCCCTCCACGGAGTTCACCACCCCGTGCTTCTTCATCACGGGCACCACCACCGCATCATGAACAAATTGATCTTCAAGCTATTCTACAGGAACAACAACACCAAAGGGGAATGCTATCCTATCAACAAACGATGCTTGAACGCCAGCAGAATATGCTCGACCGCCAACAACAAATGATGGAGCAGCAATTTGGCGTCATTCGGGATATTCGAGAGGAGCAACAACAACAAAATGCCCTTTTCTCTCAACTCCAACAATGGCACCTATCTCAAGGGCACTTCCCTCCACCGTCATAAGGTCGTATTTTTCTTGGTTTTAGTTCTCGTTTCTTTTGCTCCATTTTGTATCCCATCCCTTCTTCACATTGGGGACAATATGACCCTTGAAGTTGGGGGTGGTGAGATTTGTAGAACGCTTGGACTTGAACTATTTTCTTTAGCTTTGCGTATTTTAGCTATCTTTGTGGATATTTCGTTTTCTTTTTACGCACCTTATCAATTCCTTGCAAACAAACTTGAGGTAATTTTTTTTACAATTAGATAAGTTGGTTGTGGATTGGTTATGACCATTTTTATCCCGAAAAAGTCATCTTTTTGAAAACTCAAATTGCCAAAATGTTTTTAAATTGTGTGACTCTAGTAAAAGGATGAATTTGGCCAAAAGAGTTTAATGTCATGAAATTAGTTTGGACTATTGCTTAAATTTAGATACTTTGTGTCATGATCACTAGAGAAACCATAATTCGGGTTTAAAAAAAACGAATATCAAAAATCAAAAAAAAAAATTATGTGCTAATATTGTTATAAAAAAAAGGGACAAATCGAGGTTATATTCCTCTGTTTGTTGTTGCTTAGTAACTAGGAGCATTCATGAGCCCCATGTTTGTCTCTTACGTAAAAACAAATGATGACACAAATATGAATATGGGACACCACCCTAGGAGTTTTTGAAAAGACATTCAAAATTTAAACCTAGTGGAAGTTTACCTCAAAAATGTCCTAATTTTATAATTATATTTGTTAAAAAAAAAATGACCCGAGTTTTGGACATCTCCTTTTATCATTACATTTTTGTATTTGATCTAAGCATATGAACGACAATTTTTTTTGTGATATGACAACTGTGATGTTTTGAACGATTCCAATTATTGAAGTCACTCTCTTTTTAACAAATTGGTTGATTTGAAAAACGGATGGATTGGCTTAATTGGGAAGGAAAAGGTTAGCAGTTCACTTCAATCATGTCGAAATTGTGAAAATAGATGACTCTTTTTGTTTTCAACCCATCTCTTTGTTTTAAAAATTGCTTGAGGACAAGCAAAATTTCCAAGTTGGAGGCGGTTTGATAAGTGTCATTTTGTGCATATTTTGTGCTATTAATTCAATAGTTTTGAATTGTTTTGTTAGAAAATCATAGTTTCTCAAGTATTTCTGTAGCATTTTATCGCGGGATGTGTTTAACATTATAGGTGGAGCAACTTGGAGCAATTTGAAGCCAACATCAAGTGTAAAAAGGCAAGAAAATCACTCAACATAACTTGGGGGTGTCAAGTAACATGGCCATGCTCAAAAAGAAGGAAATAAATTGAAGAAAAATTGGAAAAAGGGTCCAAAACGGCCTAACCGTGTCACCGAACACGGCCATGTTGAAGGGAATCAAAAGAGGAGAAAACTCGTACAAAACAGAGTCTGACACGGCCATGCCGTGTCACACAACACGGCCGTGTCTGGTCATTTCCTAAACTCCCAGAGCAGCACGGCCTGGCCGTGCTGCCCAAAACGGTCGTGTCAAGGGTACTTTCAGACACCTTTCTATGCGGAATTTAGGGAAAACTCACCAACTAAGCCTTTTTGACCACTTTTGTACACTTTTAACACCCTATTTTGCTGAAACATGTCTCCATGTTCCCTCCATCATCACTTGAATACAAGAATTCACCAACCAACAATGAAAATGTGGGCTAATTGTTTAACAAAAGATAGTACTATCAATGTATTATTGTACAAAAATGTTGCCTATAAAAGCCAAGGGTTGAAGTTGGGAGAGGTATTCATTAGATACTCAGGAAATATTCATTGTATTCATTTCATTAAGTAGAATTGGGATCAAGGGGTCTTGGAGGAAAAATCTTGGGGCAATATTGGAGAAGAAGGCTTGGAGCAACATCATCAATCAAGGAAGAAGTCCATTGAGGTTTTGAGAAAGATAAGTACACCATGTCTACAATACTTAAATCTTCTTGTGTAATTTACTCTTTTGTCAAAATCATGAGTAGCTAAAATCTTAGTGTTTGAGTGTAATGAACTCTAGAATGGATTTGTGATTGAGGTTTGTATGTTTTTAATAAAATTCTCATGTCTTGTGTGATTCACTTATTTCATGCTTATCTCATTCGAGTTAATATTTCCGGTATATTAATTTGATATCTTTTCTTCATCGGGTAATCGAAAGATTTATGGTGAAAAAGAAATTGTATAAGTGAAAAGAGTTGCATGCAATCCTAGATATAGGACGACATAAATCTTCTGGATTAGGGTCAAACCTAATATGGGAATTCATAAATCGTTATAATGCAATCTTGGGGGTTTTAACTAGAAAGAGATTTCAGTTAATCAACTTGAGATTAGGAGTTTTTCGCCTTGAGAAAGGGATTAACTTAAATCGGGAATTTCTACGGTCCACATAATATGAGATTTTATTAAAAGAAGTTGGTTTTTGCTTAAGGGCTTATGGTTGAATTTTTATCTTGTTGAATCACAAAAACATTCTAGAGGGATTTACATTCAAACATATTTCTATCTCTTGATTTCTCATTCTACAATCTACTTTTATTTGATTTATTGTAAGTTGCGATTATTTTAAATTCTCTATTTTTCATTTTCCATTTTAACAAACAAACTCTGAAAATTGTTAGATTAGATAACAAAAAGACGGTAATTATTAGTACTTGCAATCCTCGTGGGAATGACACTCGGTACTCAATAATCTATACTACAAAATGATAGGTGCACTTGCCTACGGTTTTAAAGGTAGCTTTTGAGCCATCAAGTTTTTGGCGCCGTTGCCGGGGATTGTAATATTAAAAACACCTTATTTTTGTTAATTTAATCATTTTTTTTATTTCATCATTTGTCTTTCTAGGTATCTATCTTTGTAAGTCTTGGATTATACTTATCCTCCTTATTTACCGCAAAGTGCATGCCTACTCGTCGCCGAATTTGGAAGCGCGAGACCGCCTGCAGCAGCAACACGGAGGAAAGTATTAGTACGGACCACGAGGAGGATACTAATGAAAGCAAGGATCCCAATATGGCCGATGAACAACAAAGAACCATGTATTACCACGCCAAGCCATCTATGGACGGTACATCGTCTAGTATCGTAAGGCTGGCTGTTACAGCCAATAATTTCGAAATCAAACCGAATGTCATTCAAATGGTGCAACAACCCAAGACTCAGACTCGAGCCCCGACATGACACACGGGCTGGTCGTGCGTGATGCGCACGACCCCTGCGTCCTTCAGTAAAAGCTAAGTTCCTGCGGCACGTAGCACGGGCTGGGCGTGCGCTAGGTGTACGGCCCGTGCGCCTGTACGGGAAAATAGAGTTTGATAAATTTTGAACTAGGTTTCGACCCGAACGAAGTACAAATATAGACGAGGCGACCACAAACGAGGATACGCCGACTTTTGCCCTAGAACACAGAGAAAAGAGCAATTTTCCACCAGAGAATTAAAGAGATCGATCAAGGAAACAACAACACGCTTGAGGATTGAAGATAGATCGAGAGATCATCGACGTCCCCGAGTCTTCGCATTCCATAGTATCTTTATTTTCAATTAGTTAGACTTGAACATGAATCATTTGTCTATGAATTATTTGTTTTCTATGTCTAGCTAAACATCTTGTGATTCCCGGGTTTGGGAGTAGGTTAATGGATACTTTTAATTGATGATTAATTGCAATTAAAGTTATTATTTTCCAACCCTATTCGAGTACTTTGTTTTAATTCTTGTTTTATCAAAAGTCCTTTGGTTTAACTTGTTTGATGTATTGATTCATAATTCGAACAGATGAGTTTCAATACTAGATCTGTGAGTACTCGACATGATTGCAAGATTGAGAAGTATGTGAATATTTGTGAGGATATTTAATCTTTTGTGCTTTTGAGAGTTGGATATTTCATGTTGAGTAGAAATGTTAGCATAGATATTCCAATCAACGCTTTTTACATGCATCTCGAGAGAGGGGTAAATTACTTATGTGATTGTTCTATAGGGAAGAATACGTATAACTTTGGTTTGATTAATCTGATAATAAAAGGGGATATTAACTGAAATCATAACCCAGGAATCCATTCATCTTCTTGATCTTTCAATCAATCTTTACTTTGTCTTTTTATGTTAAATTCTTATCTTAGTTTTACAAAACCAAATCACTAAATTCCGATTGTCTGGATAAAAATAAGGCTATTCTAATCCCACTACTTAGTATATTAATTTATTAGTCCCTGTGGATTCGACCTTGCTAACCCTATTCTATAAACTGCACCGTACACTTGCGGTGAAGCTAAAAATAAGGCGAACAAGGAGTCGAATAACTTGTATATCATCTTCCCTGTTGGTTGAAGTTGAACAGTGCAAACTATTTGTCAAACGGTCTAGGGGCATTAATCTTCCGAGTGGTGGTGTTGCGAGCCATCTCACCCGGTGTTGATTCGGTCAAAGAAATGTATGAATTTTAGGGGATATTTTAATATTACGGAAGCATGTTGGGCCTGATATGGTCGTAATGGACTATATCCAATTTTAAATCTAAAAATCCAGTTTGATTCTAATGACCTGATAAATTCAGGAACAAATTGTTTTGGAGTTAGATTAATATTTATAAATTATGTGATAATTTTATAAATTTTGGGGGTTAAATGCAACAACTTGGAGCTTAAATGAGTATCTAAAACTATTAAAATGAATTGATAAAACTATAGGGGCAAAAATATCCATATATGGTAAAGTGTAAAATTCGCATAGTACAGAGGGCAAAGTGTAATCTTTGAATGTTGGTCGAACTCGCTTGCTGTAACGAAAAATAGTTTGGTAGGCAAAGTGTAAAATTGACCATAGTTCGGCGGGTTAAATGTTTTTATCCCTTAATTCTATTACTTACTGGGATTGGTAAAAAAATGCTTGATACAAGATGAAGAAAGGTACAAGCAAAAAAGAAAAACTGGAACTCGATTAAGTACATGAAACTTGAAACTTGAAAGGACAAGTCTTTTTTCTTTTGACGACCCAGAGTATCTCCACACCAGCTGGGGGCACAAATCTTACATTTCTTTCAGATTATATGGGACATCCGTCTTTTCCAGGGATGATCCTAATCTCTAGTGGAGGAGGGGTAAACTCCAATCCCCCACTAAGCGATAGTCAAAAAAATTAACAATGAAAAAAAGTGAAAAAGTTAAAAGGAAAAATAAAACCGTGAAAAAGGACGGAAATTGGATTTTGTTACCATTTTTTCAGGCTCCTAGATTACTTAACTTTTTTGTTTAGTCTTATTTTCCTTTAAAAATTCTCAATAAGAAAAAAAAAACAAGTAACCAATGTCAAACTTTAGTACTGTTTTCCGGTTTTAGAGTGAGTTTTCCCAGTTGAGAATGGGTTGCTTGTTGCCCGGGCTAAATGCCTAAATTAATAACCGGACCGGTCAACTGGACCGGTCAACTGACCGGTTTCCGGTTAAATCGGCCAGGACGATCTGTCCGATCCGACTTTAAAAATATTGGCTAGGATCGGGCCAATGGCCCTATAACTATAGTTATTTCAATGGGAGAAAATAATATAGTTATTTCAATTATTTTTCGTTAAACGATTATCCATACATTAGAAATATATTTCAATTCTCTAATTGATTATTAATTTATTGTGTAAGCATTATAATTTTATACAAACCGTAAATTTGTATTTAAGATGACTAAAGATAAATAAAATCAAAGATCGGATTTTGTTTAGAGCAGATCAAAGATTAAATTTAATAACTTGCTAAGATTAAATGGTAATATATAAACGAGATCAAAGATTGGATTTGATATTATTATAGAAAAAAGCCGTAAGGACCGGTCCTAGGACCAGTCTAAAAAACTCTCATGTTATAAGAGCCTAAAAAATATAAGTCCGACATTAAATTTTTTAGGGTCGAGTTAGGATCGGCCCTCAGAACATGCAATTTTCTTATTGATATATATCTCTAATTTTATGTACTTGAATTTGTGTTCAAATAGATATCAAATGTATAGATGTTTTGTCAAATATATGTTTACCATGAATGCCATGCTTAATAAACCAATGTAATGATATTTGTAGAAAAATATTATGTTGACCTGGGTCAATAGGTTGGATTGGGGGCCGGTCGTGTATGTGGGTTGACCCCATCCACTAAATACTCAGTATTGGAAAATCAATTATCCGGATATAACTGTACATAAATTAACTCTAACAAGTATTTTTATTTGTTTGATAGACAAATTTCTTATGGGTGATTATATTGGAATAATCACCAGATATAATTTAAACTTAGCTCTATTATCAAGTAACACAAATATCAATACAATTTGTAAAACTTGATATAAAAACAACTCAAATAAATTCTAACAATAACGTATTAATTGCATAATAACTCCATATATATGTAATGCGTAGTAATAAACAACAAGAAATACAACACAAATAGGGGTGACCAGGATTAGGAATCGCTGGTCGGTTGGATTGGTTTGGAACCAGTTGTTCTCTTGGTTTTGATTCCGATTTTAATCGGAACCGTTTGTTTATCTTTAATTTTTTATTTTTAAAATAATTTATCAATTTCGATTACAAAACAAGGGAAAAAAAAAGAAAAAGACTTGGGCTTAGTACTCAATTAATTAAGTATTTTTTTAAGGGAAAATTGTTTTTTTAGTCCGGTAACTTGGACCATATAGAGATTTAGTCCGCTATTTAGTCTTTGTTGGATCTTAGACCACTAAATTTTAAAATTTGGACATTGAGTCCGATTTTTGCCGGAGATTTCCAATTTTGCCGTGAGTTCTTGACATGGCACTCCGTCGTTGGCGTGTCAATGAGAATTGGGGATAATTGGATTTTGGCGGGAAAATTGACCACAAATTGCCATGTTGGAAAATAATAAAAAAAACATTAATTAAAACATTAAAATAATTTGGAAGATCAACACTTAGCACTTCCAAATTATTTTAATGTTTTAATTAATGTTTTTATTATTTTCCAACATGGCAATTTGTGGTCAATTTTCCCGCCAAAATCCAATTATCCCCAATTTCATTGACACGCGTCGGACGAAGAGTGCCATGTCAAGCAACTCACGCTGTTAGTCCAAGTGGCTACAATAATCTAGGGGGTGAATAGATTATGCCGATTTTTTGCAAATCACCCTCTATTTCAAAAACAACGAGTAAATAACAAGAATGTAAATGCGGAAAATAAACAACACTCGTTGATTTAAAGAGGTTCAACCCACCTAGGGCCTAATCCTCTACCACCCCAAAGATATCTAGGGATGGATTTCAAAAAAAAAAAAGATTTTATTAATTTACCAAAAATTAATACAACACTGAGGATTACCACAACCCTCTTTCACCACCTTGAGGATTACCACAATTCTCTTATAACACCTGAGGATTACCACAACCTCTTACGACACCTTTGAAGATTACCACAACCTTCAAACACCTATCACCTAGATCACCCAAGTGTATTCTTACCACAAGAATACTCACAAGGATGTCTTGTGTTGAATGATGACCAAAATCAAGATTACAACTCAATAAAGATTGATACAATATGAGTACAAGTGTAATCAAGAATTTAAAGCCTAGACCTCAAATAATTGCAAGTGTAAGTGCTTAGGCAAATACAACAAGATATAGAAGTATTTGCTTTGTATGCTCTTTTTGCTTGTAATAAGTGTTGTGTCTTGTTGCTTGAATGAAGCCTCTATTTATAGAAGAGGACTTGGCTTTCATTTCCGGACATTGGCTCTCCTCGGGGAGTGATTTCTTTGCAAAAGAAACCATTTAAAATGATCAATATATATTTGTTAGAAATCAATCCCACAAAATAGGGAAAAGTATCAGCATGAAAAACGGATAGTTTTTGATAAACAAGGTTCGGCGGTCGCAGAGATAAGATTGAAATTGAATTTCGCGAATTTTTACACGGGGGACCGGTCGAAGAAGTGCGGCCGTCGCTTAGTCGCGGACAGGTTGCCCTTGAAGATTTTTTAAAGCAGAAGTCTCGGGAACAAAAATCCCACTCCCAGTGCTGGTCGCCCGGCCGACCGCACCGACGCCACCACTGGTCGGCCGGTATCGCCCTATTTTTCTTACGCCCCATTTTCCGTTTCTCACTCAACTCAGTGCGGGTTGCTTCTATAGGCGACCGGTCGAAAGCTGAAACAAATGTGTTGTCCAATGTTTTATTGAAAATAAACTTCAAGAAATACTCCGAAAAATAGTAAAAACATTTTAAGTTGATAAGTATTTAGACAACATTTAGGGACATAGTTTTGGTTTAAAACTTATTTGAACAAAATCGAACATAATCATCAAAATCATGATAAAAACATTTATCTAACAAACTCACCCTTTTTGATGATTACAAACCAAAACAATTTTCTTGAGGACGATTTGAAAACCAAAAAAAAATTCGGTTTTACGAGTAAACTATCCGTTAGAAGTATTTCATACAAAGCTCCCCCTATTTATGAGCATATCAACAAACGATTATTATAAGTAAGAAGCACAAGCTATAACAAGCTTATATAGAATGCATCATGAGCTAAGAAGCTCACCCTGTCACAATACTAATAATCTTTTGCAATTGAGTCCATAATCCAATCCATGGACTAGGTATTCTTGGCTTTTAGAAAGCCATCGCTTATAGCTTTTATTGCGAGCTTTTAATAGCTTCTTTTGGCTAACAAGTCAATGTCCTTTTTCTCCCCCTTTGGAATCATCAAAAAGAGTGATAGGAAGATAAAAACATCATACAATCATATCAAAGTGCGCAAAAGAGACGGTTTATCAACCATTGAGCAATATGTGCTAAAAATCCAAGGAAAATGGGAGAAATGTAACATGAAGAGTCCATACGCTCGTTTTGTTTGCCAAAACATGATCTCAATAATAATAGAAGACTTATGAAAGCAAGAGAATCATGTAGAAGTTGAAATTATCATTGCGACATTTTATCGAACACTTTGTGTGCGTGAAAAATAAAAGAGGTTGTATATAACCTTTGTAAATGGTTCAAGCCAAAAATTTTCAACAACAATTCAAGTCAATCATCATACATAACAACATAACAACCAAGCTCATCATGATCATACGAAAATTACATCAAAAAATTTCAAGTAACTTGAAAACTCAAGGGTTCAACCCAATTGAGCAAAAGAAGAGAAATTCTTACCATTTGATCGGAAAGAATGAGCCATAATGATGATGATCATGCTACATAATGTCCATGTTGTGTAAAATATGCATGAAAACTATTTTTGAATGAGATTAGAGTGAATTTGGCAAAGGGGACGAAAAATGGCCAAAAAAATGTTAAAATGTAGAATCTTTCAAGACATTAACGTTTAAAAGCCAAAATATAGCTTAGGCGACGGTCAAGGTTGAGGGCGACCGGTTGCCCTCAACTCCTTCACTCATTGTCTTTCTTGTCGGTTTTTCCAAAATTCGAATTTTCAACCAAAAATCCGATTTTTCGCCCCTAAGTTTTAAAAACGTGCACAATGCAAACGTAGGCTTCATTCAATATGCATTATGCCTAACCGAGCTCGTATTGATGAAAAAGTCTCGGAAGATAGCGGTTTTGTAACAATGTCCGCTAATTGATCTTGAGATGGTACAAAGGATATCTCAATTTTACGTTTTGAAACACAATCCCTTAGAAAATGATGTCGAATCTCAATATGTTTGGTACGGTTATGATGAACCGGGTTTTGAGCAATATTTATAGCGGATATATTATCACAAAAGATAGGTACATTTTCAAAAGAGCATTTGTAATCCGCTAAGGTTTGTTTCATCCAAAGAAGTTGAGTACAACAAAATGCGGCGGAAATATATTCGGCCGGGCCGTTGAAAGAGAAAACACGTTTTGCTTCTTTGAAAACCAAGAAACTAGGCAATCGCTAAAAATTGACATGATCCTAAGAATACTTTTCCGATCATCAATATTTCCGCATAGTCCGAATCACTATAACCTTTAAGAGAAAAAATTTCATTCTTTGGATAAAATAAACCATATTGAGTGGTGCCTTTCAAATATCGAAAAATCCTTTTAACGGCACTCATGTGAGATTCTTTGGGATTGCTTTGAAAACGAGCACATAGGCATACGACATGAAGAATGTCCGGTCTACTAGCGGTTAAATAAAGTAAACTACCAATCATACCTCGATACTTTGATTCATCCACGGACTTGCCTTTCTCATCTTTGTCAATTTTGACATTTGTTGCCATAGGAGTAGAGACGGTTCTTCCTTCTTCAATGCCGAACTTTTTCAAAAGTTCTTTTGTGTACTTTGATTGCGAGATATAAATACCTTCTTGACATTGCTTAATTTGAAGTCCAAGAAAGAAATTAAGCTCCCCCATCATACTCATTTCGAATTCTCCTTGCATTAACTTAGAAAATTTCTTGCACAAAGAATCATTAGTAGCACCAAAGATAATATCATCAACATATATTTACACAAGTAAACAATCTTGTCCTTTTTCAAAAACAAATAGAGTTGTATCAACTTTACCTCTTATAAAACCATTTTGTAAAAGAAAAGAGCTAAGTCTATCATACCATGCACGGGGTGCTTGTTTTAAACCATACAAGGCCTTTTTAAGTTTATAAACATCATTAGGCCTAGAAAAATTTTCAAACCCCGGAGGTTGTTTTACATAGACTTCTTCTTGAATAATACCATTTAAGAAGGCGGATTTAACATCCATTTGGTAAAGTTTGAAATTTTTAAAACAAGAATAGGCAAGTAAAATACGAATAGCTTCTAAACGTGCTACGGGTGCAAAAGTTTCATCATAGTCAATACCTTCTTCTTGACAATACCCTTGAGCTACTAACCTTGCCTTATTTCGAACAATGTTGCCTTGATCATCAAGTTTGTTCCGGAATACCCATTTTGTGCCAATAATGGTTTGAGAAGGAGGACAATGTACCAATTCCCATACATCATTTCTTTCAAATTGATTCAACTCCTCTTGCATCTCTAGAAACCAATCCTCATCCTCAATAGCTTCTTGAGCATTTTTAGGCTCTTTTTGAGAAATAAGAGCTTTCTCGGCAAATTTTCTCCGAGTCATCACTTTGTCAAGGGGATCACCAATAATAAGATTTTTTGGGTGATCTCCCTTAAATTTCAATGCAACGGGAAGATCTGAGATATCACCTCTATCTTCTTGAGGACCATTTGAAGTGGACGGTTGATCATTTGATGTAGACGGTTGATCATCAATTTGAACAATTTGTTCAATAATATCCTCCTCATCACTTTCATCATTAGGAATTCTTTCAACTCCCGAAGCTTCATTGAATTTAACATGGATGGATTCTTCAACAACTCCACTAGTCTTATTGTAAACCCGATATGCTTTGTTTTTTGTTGAATATCCCATAAATATCCCTTCATCGGCCTTAGGATCAAGTTTGTTCAATTGATCCTTGGTATTCAAAATAAAGCATTTACAACCAAATATCTTGAAATAACTAATATTTGGAGTTCTACCTTTCCAAAGCTCATATGGAGTTTTATTCATTTTAGGACGAATATAAACTCGATTAATGACATAGCAAGCGGTACTTACGCTTCGCCCAAAAATACTTTGGAAGTGAAAATTCATTGAGCATGGACCGACTCATTTCTTGTAATGTCCGATTTTTCCGTTCGGCTACTCCATTTTGTTGAGGTGTCCTTGGAGCCGAGAAATTATGAGCATATCCTTTGGTTTCACAAAATACTCTAAATTCACCGTCAAATTCTCCACCTCGATCACTTGAATAGACTTGATAGTATCTTCTTTTCATTTCATTCGCAATAAGTCTACACAACTTAACAAACTCATTAACGGCATCGCTTTTATTGGTAAGAAAAAGAGCCCAAGTATATCTCGAAAAATCATCGATCAGTAATAAAAGTGTAATGTTTTCCACTTAGACTAGCCGTACTAATGTCCCCGTACAAATCAAGGTGAAGCATTTGTAGAGGTTTGGTTGTGGAAATTTCATTTTTGGGCTTAAAACTACTCTTAACTAATTTGTTCTTTTTGACAAGTGTCACATAAGCCAAGATTTTCAAAATTCAATTTGGGTAGTCCTTTCACATGTTGGTTTTTGTAAATATTTTTCAAATTCTTGTATCCAACATGTCCAAGTCGCCTATGCCATAAACTAGTTAAATCAATATTGGCGACTAAACAAGAAACATTTTGACTAACCAAATCACTTGTACAAATTTTGTAAAGATTGCCTTTTCTATTTGCTTCACAAATAATTTCACCATTTTTAAGTATAAGGCATTTTTCTTTATTAAAGGAAACATCATATTTTGAATCACAAAGTTGGCTAACACTTATCAAATTAAACTTAAGCCCTTCAACTAATAGAACATTACTAAGAGAGAAAGAAGAGTTACCAATTTCTCCATTTCCAAGAATTTTTCCTTTGCCATTGCCGAACATGACCATACCCTCTTCTTGGAGTTTGATGTTGGTAAAAAGTTCTCTCCTCCCGGTCATATGGCGTGAACTTCCGCTGTCCACGAGCCATTTTGAATCTTCCATTGTGGTTATAGCCCCTATTACCTACAAAAGAATTTCTTTTAGGTACCCTATAATTTTGGGGTCCATGGGGGTTAGTCTTGAGACCTTTGGGTCTCCAAACATGTCTTGAGCTATTTCTCAATTTGCAATTATTAGCATAATGTCCAACTTTGCCACAATAAAAACAAGTAGAAGTATTATAATTATTAGCACGTACAAAAGTCGGACCTTGGTTATTTTTAAAAACACTTTGAAATGGCTTATAACCAAGTCCCGATTTGGAATGCTCACCTCTTTGTGCATCTAAAATTTTTGTGACTTTATCCGTACTTATGTTGAAACGATGCACATCATTTTTCAAACATTCAATTTCTTTTGTGAGCAATTCCTTTTCGGTTTCAAGAGAATGAATTCTAGTAAGAGTAAGAGCATGAGCTTTGTCTAGAGATTCATAAGAGGTAAATAATTTTTCTTTTTCAACCATAATCTCCTTATGCTCATTTTTCAAATTTTTGTATTTAACGATTAAATTTTGAAACTCAATTTGCAATTCATCAAAATCACATTGCAAGTCATCAATTATGGAGGAAGTAGAGGAATTTGAGTGTACCTCATTGTTTTCATTGTCTATAGCCATGAGACCGTGTTCGGTTTCTCCTTCCTCATTGGTTGTTTCGAGTAGTTCATCTCATGTTTTGACTTCCGCATTTAGAGCCTTCTTTTTTGTGAAAGGCTTACTTTTCTTTTGCTCCTCTTCGCCGAGCTTGCGAATCGTCGGCAATGAAGTGCCCGGGTTTTCCGCATTTAAAGCAAGCATTATCTCTTGGTTTTCTTGCTTTATTTTTATTCACAAATTTTGCAAATTTTCGAACAAGTGCGGCCGTCTCCTCCTCATCATCATCATTATCATAGTATGCATTATTAGAAGAAGAAACAAGACCTTTAGGAATAATTTGCATACCCGATTGATTTGTGGATGGTTTGGAATTTTTCCTCTCCTTGAGATAGACTTCATAGATGAATAGATTTCCAATAAGCTCATCAAACTTGAGTGTCTCAAGATTTTGTGCCTCCGTGATTGCCGTTACTTTTTCGGACCATGAGCCGGGAAGTGCATTTAATACCTTGGTCACCTTGTCTTCTTTGGAGATGACTTTGCCGAGGGCCACAAGAGGATTAACAATATCAAGCCTTTCCACCATTTTGGAGATCTTTCGCCATCATACATGTTAAAGTTTTCAAGTCTTTAACAAGTATGGTCTTTCTTGCTTGCTTGACTTTCTTAGTCCCTTCATAGATTGTCTCCAATTTTTCCCAAACCTCATGTGCCGACCTTATGCCTCTTATGCGATTGTACTCGGTGGCGGTAAGAGAACAATGCAAAATATTTAAGGCCTTACCGTTTAGAGAGAAAGCCTTTTTGTCGTTTTCATCAAACTCCTTGAAAGGTTTAGGAGCCAAGGTGCCATCCTCCGATTTCTTTGTTGGTTGATCAACTCCTTCAATGACCACATTCCAAATGTCGAACCCGCACCCTTGTAGGAAACACTCCATACGGTTTTTCCAAAATGCGTAGTTGTTGGCGTCGAATAGTGGTGAGATGAGCATCATTTGTAGCCATGGATCTTTCCTCTTTACTCGGAACGAGCTAGCCAAAGAGTTTGGCTCTGATACCACTTGTTAGTCCAAGTGGCTACAATAATCTAGAGGGGGGTGAATAGATTATGCCGATTTTTTGCAAATCACCCTCTATTTCAAAACAACGAGTAAATAACAAGAATGTAAATGCGGAAAATAAACAACACTCGTTGATTTAAAGAGGTTCAACCCACCTAGGGCCTAATCCTCTACCACCCCAGTATCTCCGGGATGGATTTCAAAAAAGAAAAAAAGATTTTATTAATTTACCAAAAATTAATACAACACCTTGAGGATTACCACAACCCTCTTTCACCACCTTGAGGATTACCACAATCCTCTTATAACACCTTGAGGATTACCACAACTAGGGGTGGAAATAGGCCAGGCCGGGCCAGGCTTTGCGTCGGACGGCCTAGGCCTGGTTCACATTTTTTCGGCCTAAGCCTGGCCTATTAAATATAATAGGCTTTTTTTTCAGTCCAAGCCTGGCCTATTTAAAAGCCTAGGCCCGGCCTGAGCCTATTAAAAGTCTGTTAAAAGCCTACTAACCATATTTTTTATTTTAAAAATATATTTTATCTATTATAATAATTAAATAGTTATATAAAAAGAATAATATTAGTAAACTATATAAAATATATTATATTTTTATACTTATAGGCCATAAATAGGCCGGCCTATTAGGCTTGAAAGGCTATTTTAAAAGCCTAGGCCCGGCCTATTTACATAAATAGGCTTACAAGAAGGCCTTGGCCTGGCCTATTTATGAAATAGGCCAGGCTAGGCCGGGCCCAAAGTAGGCCAGGCCGTAGGCCCCTGTCGGGTAGCCTGGCCTATTTCCACCCCTAACCACAACCCTCTTACGACACCTTTGAAGATTACCACAACCTTCCAACATCTATCACCTAGATCACTCAAGTGTATTCTTACCACAAGAATACTCACAAGGATGTCTTGTGTTGAATGATGACCAAAATTAAGATTACAACTCAATAAAGATTGATACAATATGAGTACAAGTGTAATCAAGAATTTAAAGCCTAGACCTCAAATAATTGCAAGTGTAAGTGCTTAGGCTAATACAACAAGATATAGAAGTGTTTGCTTTGTATGCTCTTTTTGCTTGTATAAGTGTTGTGTCTTGTTGCTTGAAAAAGCCTCTATTTATAGAAGAGGACTTGGCTTTCATTTCCGGACATTGGCTCCTCATTGGGGAGTGATTTTCGCAAAAGAAACCATTTAAAATGATCAATATAGTAGAAATCAATCCCACAAAATAGGGAAAAGTCATTCAAAACGCAATGAGATAGTTTCTTTGATAAACAAGGAGTTCGACCGGTCGGTGCTACAGAGATAAGATTGAAATTGAATTCTGCGAATTTTTACACAGGGGGCCGGTCGAAGGGGGTGCGACTGGCCGCCTTAGTCATGGACCGGTGCCTCTTGAAGATTTTAAAGCAGAGAAGTCGGAACAAAAATCCAACTCAGTGCAATAAGTAAGCCCGCCGGTCGGCCGATCGGCCGACCGCACCGGATGCCCTCCCTGGTCGGCCGGCCGCTCCGCCTGTTTTCTTACGCCCCATTTTTGTTTCTCACCAACTCAGTGCGGGTTGCCCTATAGGGCGGACGGTCGAGTCTGAAACAAATGTGTTGTCCAATGTTTTATTGAAAATAAACTTCAAGAAATACTCCGAAAAATAGTAAAAACATTTTAAGTTGATCGGAAGTATTTAGACAACATTTAGGGACATAGTTTTGGTTTAAAAACTTATTTGAACAAAATCGAACATAATCATCAAAATCATGATAAAAATATTTATCTAACAACGGCGAAATTGGAAATCTCCGGCAAAAATCGGACTCAATGTATGAAATTTTAAAATTTAGTGGTCTAAGATCAAACAGTGACTAAATAGCGGACTAAATCTCTATATGGTCCAAGTTACTGGACTAAAAAAATAATTTTCCCTTTTTTTAATATTAATATTGTATTTAATTTTAATATTAATATTAAATTGTCTATATATAGATTTAAAATATAGAGGAATTATTCAAAGTTCACGTAATCACTTGCAACATTTGGTTTAAAGCGTGTCTCTTGTTGTAACGAATATAAAACATCATAATAAATATTTAACATTTTCACAAGCATATTTTTATTAAAAAAAATTTGTTGGTTTCAACCTCGGTTCCACTGACGGTTCTAGCCTAAAGAAGCGGTCGAATCGTCGCGTCGTTCCACGAGTTTTTAGACCAAGGAACCGAAATCGAAACTAGCCTACACTGTTCCAGTTCCCATTAATCATTGACCATTCAATGGTTTTCGAAACTGTTTACCATGGTTTCAATTTCGGTTTAAAACCCAATTTTAGTTCCATTTGGCCATCCTAAACACAAATGAAAAAAATCTAAAAGATGATGATTTTAGTGTGCAGAATATATAGTGTCAGCAGATTGGCCATAAACAACACGTGAGAATCAGTGCCTACTGCCAACCAATTGTATCATTTTACAGAAACATGAACTCCAACTTAAATTCTTAGTATTGCCAAAATGTCATGTAATAATGGGAACTGGTAATATATCATGGTTTTTTGTGAAACGTGTCGAGTTGATCCTAGGGCTGAGGTGTGGGGGACCCTTTTTTTTCACTTACGTGATCGTACGGCTGATAGGCGTTTGCAGCCTGTAGATTTTTTTTTTTCAGACTGACGTGGAGAGGTCAAAGATCATGAGTCATCATCAAAACCCTAGATGGAGTTGTCCCATCGGATTATATCAGATGTGTGGGCATGTGGCAACAAGTTATCTACTTATCTGTCAGCTTATATGAACCCCCACTTCTCTTTCTTTTTTTGGGGGGGAGATAACTCGAGTAATCGAGTCGTGTTCGTGTTTCTGTCAATAAATTTAAATTGGGTTCATTATGTTATATTATTGTGTCGTGTTAGAGATTGTCACCACAAACAATTTTATATTGAAATTGATCATATATATAGTTCAAAATGATCAGGATCCAAGCTGTTACTTTGGATGACCAATATAGTTCTTTAGGATGATGGATGAAAAATGAGTCAACTACTTTATGTTCGACTCGAGATCGATATATCATTAAAAGTTTAAATAAGCTCGGTTCGGTTTAATATTTAATTGAGTTCGATTCGTTAACGTAACGAATCAAGTTTGAACACATCTTTTTATTCGACAAAATTTAAAACTCGGCTAGAGCTCAATCCGATTAGTAAAAAAATAATAAAATATATATATGTAAAATTATCAAACTACTTGAGCTCTATTCGTGCTCGGCTTGACTAGAAATTGTTCAAACTCGATCCGATTAATAATAAGACCAAACTCAAAACAATTTTTGAGACTTAATGAAGCAAATTTAAACAAACTTGAATAATAATATATTTAATTCTACTCGACTCATTTATTTAGGATGGACACATATTTCATGCAAAATTTAGTTAATTAGTCTATACTTCTCTTTTCTTCATATTTTTTTTTGGGGGAAGACTAATGTCAATCTTGAGGAAGCATGATACCAAAGCACTTCAATCAGTCATCTTAATTTCTTGATTGGCTGTTAAGCATAACGTTTTTTTTTTCCCCACTTTTTACAGCTGAGAACCTGAAAGTGGAGACAAAATCTAACAGAATATATATTGCATCTAAAAGGGGATAAAGTAGGGTTTTCAATGTTTGCTGCTTTTAGCAAAGATATGATTAATTAAATTCCGTTCTTGAAAAGATTTATATGCATTTTTGGGTAATCCTTATAAAGCTGTACAGTTTTTCAGTCTTTGCATGGGGGCCCTTATTATGATGTGAGGCGCTTTGTTTTATTTTGTTATTTTTATGCATAAAAGGGTACATTAATTCTCGTGAGTGATGTCAATTTGGGTTGAGTCAGGATTCGTAAGTTTGCAGGTCAGAATAAGTCAACCCAGGGTCCCAGATCTGACCATTTAATTATTCGTGTCAGAATCTTGAATCCATATCCGACCTGTTTATTTCACAAGTAACCCAGACCCGACCTATTTATTTCACAGGTAACCCGGACCCGACTTGTTTAATTCGTTTAATAAAATTATTTTTTTTACATTTAATAGTTCAGCTGAATAAATTTAAATTTTTTAAAATCAACCACAATGACACTTTATTCAGCCAATAAAAAATATCACAATTCATAAAATATAAAAACAGAGTCGTCGGATTTTTGGCCTTTTTCTGTAGCAAAAATATTTTTTAGTCATGTTTCTCAAAAGCATATTTTAAGCCATTTTTGAGTTTAATGTCCGCTCTACCTTTTTTTAATTTTGGGGACCGGTACATAACTCGATACTGAGTTACATGACTCGGTACCAAGTTACATGATTCGATACCTAATTATGTAACATGATACCGAGACACATAAATCGGTACCATGTTATGTAACTCGGTACCGAGTTATGTACCACATCAATTTTTCAAAAAATGGACAAGTACCTCATCAGAGAATACATGAATGACATAATCGTCAGTTTTTAGTCAAAATGGCTAAAAAACATGTTTTTGAAAACACATGGCTATTTTTCATTTTCATAAAACAGAAATGGCCAATTGGCCTATTACCACTAAAAAAAATATAATTGCATAAATAACATAACATATTAATCATATTTTGAGGAAAATATACAAAAAACATGCAAAATAATAACAACACACATAATTAAGAGCTTTTAACATTTAAGTTTTAAAGACATGTCTTGTTTTTTTAATTTTTCTTACAATTAATTATTTACTTAGTTTTCTTTTAAATTCAACTTTTCAGATTCGATAAGAGTTCCAACAAATTTCGATAGTAACATATATAGTAACGATTCGATTTGCTTAGATCCCTATATATAAAGAAATAATGTGTGTGTGAGAGAGAGAATACCCACTATGATAGATTGGCATTAGAATAAGGGAGTGTTTGGAAAACCTTCTGCTTCTAAAAGAAGTGATTTGTTGTAGTAGCGTGCGTGATGATGAGCTTCACATGATTACTCACTTCTAGTGATGAAATTCTATATAAGATAGCTAAACTTGCTCATGTTTCCAATATGAGATGAAACTCTTCACATTCACATAATTTCATATTTCCATATTGTTCGAGATTTTCTTACCGCAAGCTTACGATGTCAAGTTTTAGTATAGATTGAAAAGTAGGATTATCGTCTCCACATGGATTGATATAAAATTTTAAACTAAGTACTATAATTATAATAGCTTAACTCTATCTAGATAATCGAATAAAGATGGCTTTGATTAAACTAAAAATAAACTAAAATTAAACTATCAAGTTCGTTCAAACAATTTATCAAACATTTAATGGATATGAATTCTAGAGGGTTGATTCACCTAGTTTTCCTCTATGTTATCAATCTAATTTATTAATCACACGTTATTAATCTATAAGACCAATATTCCTACCGTTTATCACTTCCTCTCTCTCGAGGGTTGATTCTAGGTTTCAATCCTGGTTAAAATATATCTATAAAAATCATAAATTAAACCCTAATACTAAACCCTGCTGGTGCTGAAAATTCTCGTGTTGAAAGTTATGGCCGAAATACTAAACACTGCCGGTGCTGAAAATTCCTGACGCATTTGAACGTTCTTGAAGTCAATCCCCCTGTCGTTTGATCGTTCATGCTTATTCTGATACACGACTCATTACTATGACTCCAGATTCAATATAATTGGCCCTCAACATGACACTACAACATAAATGACATTAGGTAACACTCAAAAAATATTACCTAATGGCCATAAAATGTTACTATAGACAATAGGTAGCACTTTTATGGCGTTGCACTTGCCCGTGCTACCTATAGTCTAAGATATCACTTTTATTAGCTTTTAGTAACACTTTTTCTAAGTGTTACATTAAGTTTTCTATTGATAACACTTTCAAGCAATATTTCTAAAGTGTTACATATGAATCTTATGTAACATTTTTTTGTAACACTTTTTATATTTGTAACACTTTTAAAAAAATAATTCTAAAGTGTTACATATGAATCTTATGTAACACTTTTTTTTGTAGCACTTCGTAGAAATACTATTTTTTGTCACCAAATAGATTCAAACACACGACCTGCTATGTATGGAAGTGGCAATTTGCCAAAGCTAAGTTGATTCTTATTAAAAATTTTGCTTTGTTTTATATACACACACACATACATATATATATATATAATATTTTATATAATAAAGATTATATTTTATAATATATGTATTAAATTATATTATACACTGTATATATCAAATTTTATATTGTATAGTATATAGTTTGAAAATCATATTATATTATATATTAAAGGACACAATAAATTAAAAATATCAAAAATATATAAAATAAAATTATCGACTGATAAATATTAAATCAGTAAAAATAAAAAATATATAAAAATATAAAATTAATTTACCGACAAATAAAAAAATTCTAACAGTAAAAAAATTATACAATAAAGAAAATTACGAAAAATTAATTTACTGACGAAAAAAATTCCTAAGTAATTACCGACAACATCAATTTTCATTGGTAATTTTTTTAAAAAAAATAAAAAAAATAAAAAATAAAAATTAACGATGAAATTAGTCTCCGATTGTAAAAATTAAAAAAAAATAAATTATAATAATAATATATAAATATGTGCATTTTCCGTCGGTATTAAGACGGAATTAATAATTGCCTTCGTAAAAAATAAAAACATAAAAGGAAAACTAAAATACTTTGTAAAAAGAAAACAAAATTTCAGTTAAAAAAACAGAGTGCGTGATGTCTACAATTTTTAGGTTTGGTGACATCAATTAATTAAATAAATCTTTGACATGATTTAATGATAGTTATATAATTTTGTGCTACTAAAATATAACTTAAAAAGTGTTACAATCAATAAAATATAGTGTTGCCAAGAGTGCTTCTTAAATAAAGTGATACCTATTTGCGTTACAAAAGAAATAACAAAACAAAGTGATATACTTAAAAAGTGTTACTTATATAAAAATATTACATATAAGCGTTACATATTGATAAAAGTGTTACTTATTTGCGTTACAAAAGAAATAACAAAAAAAAGTGATATACTTAAAAAGTGTTACTTATATAAAAGTGTTACATATAAATGTTACATATTGATAAAGTGCTACAAAAGTGTTACATAAATATTGTAATGTAAAAAGTGTTGCAAACATGTGTTACATATGTAACTTATGTAAAAAGTGCTACAAATTTGTGTTACCTAATGTCATTTATGTTGTAGTGTGACTCGAAACAATGGAAATAAACAATTAACATATAAAATATAACAAAAATGACTCAAAGTACTTAAAAACAACACAAAACTCTAGTTTAGGAAGCCCAAGTCAATGGTATAAAACCAACTTAACACATATAAAATATATTTAAATGACTCACTTTAATGCATTGATTTATCACTCATCCGAAATTAGTTTTCAGAAATTCAAAATATCAAACTCATCTACCTGCGGTGTAGATTACATTCATCTCATTTATTTTCTATAAAAAATGAATAAATCCACCGAAATAATTGGTCAAAATTGAGTCAAAACTCACTTTATATACCAATTTCAACAAAATATACAAAATGAAAAACTTTTTTCCTACAAAAGATGGCTTCTTTGCAAGCCAAGGAACAATTTTTTTAGTTAATTTTTTCTCTTAAACTGAAATGTCCTTATTTTAATTTTATGTGCACAACACATGGCTATTTTTTTATAATTTTCTAATGAAAATTATATTATTTGGTATATCCACATTTTAAACAACAGAAAACAAATCGACCAGCATACACAATAAAAAAATATATTTTCAAATATATATATATATATTGCCAACTTTTGTCATATTATTGGGCATCTTCGGTAATTAGATGACATGTTGGTAGAAAAGACATTTCATTATATTTGGGGATCCAATGGGAATGAGTCAGGAATGCAATAATTGTTATCAAAGACCAATGTTTTGGTCAAAAATCCCATTTTTGTTGTCAGCTTTTGGGACACATCATTTCAACAAGTCAAAAACTGCTAGACCTTTCATTTCTATCTAAGGATGAACCCATCTCTAAAGGCTCTCATTGTCCCGTCTTGAGAGCTTCGTAAAAGAGGTGAATTGAGGGATACAACGAGTTAGGGTCTTGAGCTGTTTTAGATTGAGTCACCACACAAGAAATATTCCCCCACTCTGTTATTAGAGGGATTCGAACCTCTACACCGCGGGTACCAGTGAAACAAAACATCACATCAAAAAAGTCTTTTACCAATTGAGCTAGGCTCTTGGGGCTTCTATTTCTATCTAAATAAATGGTTAAGAGATGACAATTGAGGGAGTCATGGTTTGTTTTTTTCTCTCTAAATATCTTTTTCTCTTAGAAAGTAGTGACAAAATTTTATTTTAAAAATAGAAGAATGTATTTTATTTGAAAGTGTAATTGAATGTTAGTATATAAATTCATAAATTTTTTTTGAACGAATATGATATTTAATTAAACTTTAAACCAATTCAGCAATAATAATCTAATAAATTCATAAATCATCTAAAATATAACACTTTAATAGATATTGCATTGATTCATATAATATCTAATTATCAATTGGAATTTTTTATTTTCAGACCCTAAAGTTTTGTTTCTTTTTTTATTAAAAAAATTATATGTATTCAGTTTCATTTACATTGAACTATGGAGTCGTCGATGGCACTACTTAGTGGCCGGAGTCATTTTGTTTGGGTTTCAAGAAAAAAAGATTACATCTAGGCATCGCCTAGACCGTATAACCCATCTAGGCGCCGTCTAATCTTAGCACCGCCTAAACTGGCCGATTAGCAGGAAGTTCGGGCGGCTGGTGTACGTTTAGTGCCTAGGCCCAGCCTAGGCAGCCACCTAGGAGGATTTTTAGAACACTAGTTAAATGTGTGTGTATAAATATATTCTCAATAAATTGGAAAATATTAAAATATAATTTGCTTTCTTTTATTTTCCAAAGATAATACTGATTAATTCCTTAATATTTTCTCCAGGTGACTCAAAAGCATGACTAATAAAGTAAGAAAATTCATGAGTGGCTGTTATAGCACTGAGCTGGATTTTAAAGACAGTAATTAAATGAAGAGGACATTGTATTGTACCTTAGAACCCCACTAGGAGATAGTGCCACTATTTTTGGATCGTTTTGATCAATTAGGATCTTGACGGGCCCAAGCTAGGGTTGAGATATTCTTCTTTAACTTGATATCAACTCTTCATTAGTTTTGCACCAATTTTCTATCGTTTTTCATTTTTTGTTTCAAATACAATAAATGAATGTTATATATGTAGAAGACAATGTCATTTTTAATCTACACGTGTCATTTATCTGAAATACAATATATAACACTATAGCCAGGGCCGTACCAAGCAATTTTTGGCCTGAGGCAAATTTTGAAATTGGCCCCCTTTTTTAACAAATTTAAAGACAATATAAATTGGGCCTCTAACTTTTTTTTTGGGCCTGAGTCCTTTGACTCATTGGCCTCAAAGAAGGCACGGCCCTGACTATGGCGAATAAGAGAGTCGAATTGTTTTTATATTAGGAACTACCGGATAATTACAAAAACTACCTGCGAAGTTTGAGCTGATAACAAAAAAAAATCTAGAGGTTTTGAAAAATTACAAAAATCTCCTTGAGCTTTGATTATGTTTACATTTTACCTACTGCATAAGCAAAAATATTTATGTTGGGGACATTTGACTTTTCTCCAATTTGTTATTTTTTGTTATTTTGCGGATTTATTTAATTAATTACCAATATTATTAATTGTTATTGGGTCACAAATATGATTATCCCGCCCACGCAGCCCAACACAACCCACATTATCACATTAAGCCCGTGTGGCCCATCTACTTAGGTATAAAAGATACATCCTTGTTCATTTGTAAGTATTCTCAATTTTACGTACGCTCTCTAAATTCTCTGTCTTTTGTTCTGGAATATTTCGCATATACATGCTGACTTTAGCGTCAGATGAGTCCCCTTGAGACAACCCATAGCTCGTCTAACGTTTGTTAGTGTTGAAGACAAGTTCTCATCCAAAGATCTTACTAGCTTCTGAGAGGAAGTTGGACCAACTAATCAAATATCTTGACGTATAGTAATTTGTACTTTTGAACGGAATCATTTTATCGTCGTCTGTGGGAAATTGTCAAGATACAAGGAAGCACACAAAAACATGTTTTTGCAGAGCGTGTTTTTCAACAAAAACAAAAACAAAATTGCATCAACTCATTCCCATAGGAAAACACTGTTAGATAAATGTTTTTATCATGGTTTTAATGATATTGTTCGATTTTGTTCAAATGAGTTTTTAAACCAAAACAATGTCCCTAAATGTTGTCTAAATACTTCCGACCGTCTTAAAATGTTTTTACTATTTTTCGGAGTATTTTTTGGAGTTTATTTTCGATAAAAAATTGGACAACACATTTGTTTGAGCTCGACCAGGTCACCCCATAGGCAACCCGCATTACCGAGTTGAGTTTTGAAACAGAAAATGGGACGCAAGAAAAATGGGGAGGGTGGCCGAGGTCGACCGGTGGTCGACCGTCAGAATCAAGCGGCTACGATAATCTAGAGGGGGGGTGAATAGATTATCTCCATCTTTTCAATTTCGCCCTCTTTTTCCAACCGAATGCTCAAAGATAATAACAAATGTGCGGAATGTAAACAACACACGCCGATTTAAAGAGGTTCAACCCACCAGGGCCTAATCCTCTACCACCCCAAAGTATATCAGGGATGGATGTCGAAAAGAGAAAAAAGATTTTATTAATAATTACCAAAATTATTACAACAAAATCTTACACCAACACCTTGAAGAGCACCACACTCTTCTTCTTCAACACCACCTTTGAGATTACCACAATCTCACTTGAAGATTACCACAATCTCCAAGCGGCACCTTGTGAAGATTACCACAATCTTCACCCTTGAAGAGCACCACACTCTTCAACACCTCAACAAAGAAGATTACCACAATCTTCTTACACCTATCACCTAGATCACCCAAGTGTGTTCTTACCACAAGAACACTCACAAGGATATCTTGTGTTTGAATGGCGACCACAAATTCAAGATTACAACTCGATAATTGATAATACAATAGAGTGCAAGTGTAATCAAGAATAAGCCTAGACCTCAAGAATGTGAAAGTGAATAGCTAGGCAAATTACAACAAGAAATAAGACAATGTAAGAACAAATGTATTCTTGAGTGTATCTTGTTGTGTTGTAGTTTTCTCTCTTATTGTTGTGCTTCAAAACTTCCTCTATTTATAGGAGATGATTGATACTTGATAGCTTCTCTTGGAATCGATTTCATTCAAAAAAATTGCAATTAAAATCAAGATTATAGTGTTAGAAATCAATCCCACAATTTAGGGAAAAGTTGTCTGCTTTTGACAACTGACGGTTAGAATTTTTCTTTGTCAAACTTACTTAAGGCGACCGGTTATACGAAATAGAGTTTGAAACATATAGCACCAAATTAACACGGGCGGCCGGTCGAAGTGCACCTCGACCGGTCGAGCCTATGTGCAACCAGTTTGCCTTTGAACAATTTTGAGAGTTCTCAAGTTTTCATTTCCACGAAACTTGTTCCCTGTGCACGGTCGCTCGGCCGGTCGACCAGGTCGACCTCCTCGATGACAAGTTGTCCGATTTTTATCAAAACTAAACCTCAAGAAATACTCAAAAAATTCGTAAAAACATTTTAAACCGATTGGGAGTATTTAGGACAACATTAGAAATATAGTTTTGAAGAAATAAAACATTTACACAAAAAGTGTTGTCAGATATAAATTCCAATAAATACTCCAAAAAATAGTAGAAACATTTTAGATCAATTGGGAGTATTAGGACAACATAGTTTCAATGTAAAAAACTTATTGTCTTAAAAACATTAAATGTGTTGTCCAATTTTTTATCGAAAATAAACTTGATGAAATACTCAGAAAAATATTAAAACCCTTTTAAAACATTTAGGAGTATTTGGACAACCTTAAAAACATTGTTTTGGTGTAAAATCAAAATCATCAAAATCATGATAAAACCATTTATCAAACAATCTCCCCTTTTTGATGATTACAAACCAAAACAATTTTAACGAGGTCGATTTTGAAAACAAAATAATTTTCTAGGTTAAAGAGAACTATCCGTTGTAGAAAAGCGACAACATTCCATGCAATAAAAACACAAGGATGGGAGTAGAGATATTCAAACACATATAGAAAATGCTCCCCTATCAACATGCACAACAAGAGTTATAAAAAGCAACTAAATCAAAAGCTAAAAGCTTAGCTTTTCAATATTGAGCTTAAGTATCAAAACTTAAAAGCTCCCACAAAGAGACATCGTTAGAAACATATATAGGTCCATACTACAACTAATGGACTAAGAAACATATACAACCACAATATACCAAGAGTGGACAAAATATGATCCACAACATATGACTTTCAATAGCCACAACATGACCTTCAATAACCGCAACTTATAGCTTCTTTTCGTTAAGCTTTTCTTAGCTTCTTTGAGCTAAAGAGATTATAACCTATTTCTCCCCCTTTGTAATCATCAAAAAGAATGTTAGCAAGATAAATACATCATATATTCATATCAAAGTGCGCAACTAAACCGATGTATCGAGCTATTTGAACATTGAAGCTTATAGACCAAATAGGAGGAAAAAGTCGAATCATACGACTTGTAGAGGTTTATGAAAACTTATTTGATAAGCAAAACATGATCTCCATAAATATATAAGCCTTTTGAAAACGAGAGAATCATGTAGGTGATGAATTTTTCATTGAAACGTTTTATCGAACACTTGGCGGGCGTAAAAAATTGAAAGAGATATATATAGTCCTTGTAAATGAAATCAAGCCAAGTTTTCATCACCAAATGCAATATAACATATATCATTCATCAACAATCAATAAGCTCATCACAAATATATATGAATTGCATCAAGAAAATACATATGAGCCACAAACTCGAGGATTCAACCCAATTGAGCTAACGATAGTGAAATTCTTACAATTCAATTGGTAAAGTCGAGCAATGATGATGATAACCGAGCTAGATAATCCCCAAAATATAAAATGTATGCAATAAAACAAATTTTGAGTGAAATTTGTGTGCAATTCGCGAAGGGGACGAAAAATGGACAAAATAAGCAAAATGGCGAAATGCGGAAAAGAACTATTTTTAGCCAAAAAATCATCGAGCGACGGTCCAGGGCATGGGGCGATGTCGACGGCTTGGCGACGGTCGGCCTTACCCGGTCGGCCAGTGGTTTTTTTCATTTTGAAAATCCAGAAATTTGATCCAAAAATCCGATTTTTCGCCTCGTTTTAAAACGTGCAAAATGCAAACGTAGACCTCATTCAATATACATTATGTCATAATCAAGCTCGAAATGAGGTAAAATACTCGGCGGTTAACGATCAAAAAGTCCGCGAGTTATCCTTGAGACGGAATTAAACACATCTCAAGTTTTTGTTAAAAATCACAATCCCTTAAAAATATATCGAATCTCAATATGTTTAGTTCGATTATGACGAACAAATTTTGAATACGAATAACCGTATAATAGATGCGAACTTGTTATTCGAAAAAAATAAGAACGTTTTAAAGCTTTGGATACAACAAGTCATAAGAAGAAGTGCTTTTCAAATATTTGAAAATTTCTTTTAATGGCACTTTAATGAGATTCGTTGGGATAATTTTTGAAGTCGAGCATATAGACATAAGGTATATGGAATGTCGATTCTATAGGAATAATACAAGAAGACATACTCGAATTTGTTTGTCAACCGACATGCCTTTCTCAACCTTTGTCAATCTCTTCATTGATAGCCATAGAGGTTGGAATGATTCTTCCTTCTTCAATGCCTAACTCCTTCAAGAGTTCTTTTGAAATGTAACCATCTACTTGGCATTGAATGATTTGAAGTCCAAGCAAGAAATCATGCTCATTTCAAGTACACTTGCATCAACTTAGAAAACCATATCTTGCACAAATATTCATTAGTAGCACCAAAAATATTCTCATAAATATGCACAAGTTTAAACAATATTGCCCTTTTCACAAACAAAGAGAGTAGTATCAACTTTACCTTTTGTAGAATCATTTAGCAAAAATAGCTAAGTCTATCATACCATACACGGGGTACTTGTTTTAAACCATACAAGGCCTTAAAAACAATCATTTGGCCTAGAAAAATTTTAAACCCCGGAGGTTGTTTTACATAGACTTCTTCTTGAATAAAACCATTTAGAAATTTGGATTTAACATCCATTTGGTAAAGCTTGAAATTTTCTTAAAACAAGAATGGGCAAGTAAAATGCAAATAGCTACAAAATGTCTTTAGTGAGTGCAAATGTTACATCAAAATCGATTACCTTCTTCTTGAAAATACCTTCGAGCTACTAACCTCGCCTTAGTTCGACCAATGTTGCCTTGGTCATCGAGTTTGTTCGGAATACCCTTTTTATCTTCTTCATCACTATCATCATAGGGCATCCAATTGATCTAAGGTGTTCATAATAGAACATTTACATCCAAATATTTGGAGTACTTCATTTCTCATCTACACAACTTAACAAACTCATTAACGGCATCGCTTATACAAGAAAAAATAGCCCAAGTGTAAAAACATGCTTCAATCATCAATCACAAAATTTATTGCAAAAGAGCATAGTAGAAATAGACATATATATATATATATATATATATATATATATATATAGATCATGAAGCAAGAAACACATACTATGCATTTAGAATATCATCAAGAGTCTAATAAATCATGCAAGTTCAAATAAGCTTAAGAAAGCTACAAAAGGTCTCTTTTGAAATTTGAGAATCCGATAGCATATAATTGAGACCTCATTTAAAAGAAGTATTTGAACAAAAGTTGACAAAGCAAATATGTGCAATCAAATATCGAATAATGCCTTTCAAAAAATCTAAAAAATCCTCTTAATGACATTTGTATGAAATACTATGAAAAACAAGCACATAGGCACATGGCAATACATATATCGAGTCTATAAGAGTAAGAATAACACAAGTAAACATACCTCGAATTTATGCCTTTTCTTGACAAATAATGACGAAAATGGCCATTTGTGAAAATATGTAAATCCTACACAATTCTTAAAACAAATCTAGCACAAATCATAATGATAAAAGTGTAGGCTAAGAGATATCACAAGTAAGCTCATGCCATAAAAATCCATAAGAGATGATAATACACTTTAGTCTACAAAAATGCACAAGAGTTTTAAAAACATCATATAAGGTCTTCCTTTTTAAAAACAAATAAGTTTTGAAGACCTTAATTTAAAATACATGAAAACTCATTTTGCAAGTAGGACACAAATAAAAACATGCATAATAGACAAATAAAATGCATATTTAATTAGGGAGATACGGTTTACCAATTATGCCGTTTCCATGGGTTTTTCCATTGTTGATGATATTTTCCCTTTTGAAAATCTTCATGTTGATAGTAATCTCTCCAATTACTCCATCTCCAAAATTTTTGTCCTTCCATTGTTGATGGTCTCTTCTTCTTTGAAAATCATCTTGTCTTTGCCATTTCCAAGGATTGTGTTTTCCCATTTTTGATTATATCCTCTTCTTGAAATTTGCTTTGTCGAACATAGTTTCTCCTTCTTTGATCACATGAAACGGTCATTTGATGTCTTCTTGGCGGTATAAATTTTCTTGATCATTATTTCACGGTACCTAATATGACATTGTTTTGTGGTACCCTTATGTGTTTGGGTCCTTTGGGATTAGTCTTGAGACTTTTAGGTCTCCAACAATAATTGGAGCTATTTCTAGCCCGACAAGTATTTACCGTATGACCCTTTTTACCGCAATAAAAACATGTAATAATTCTAGGAGCATAATGACCAACGTGCTTAGAGACTTGATTCTTTTTCATGTGATTGACACCCTTAGGCTTATGATCAAGTTCTAGTTTCAATTATCACAACAATCAACAATATTGGTCATCTTATCGGTACTCAAGTTGGATTTAGATAAATCATTTTTCAAGCAATTTATATCCTCAACAAGAGTACTATTTTCTTTCTCAAGGTTTCTAACCTTGTCAAGAGTGGTGGTGTGAGCACATGATAGTGATTCATAGGAAGTAAATAAACTATCCTTATCATTCTTTAAAACAATGAATTCCTTTTTCAAATTTTTGTATTTAACAAGTAAGTTTTGGAATTCATCTTGTAGCTCATCATAATCATTTTGCAAGTCACTATATTCATTTTGCAATTCATTGTCATAAGAAGTAGAGGGTTTAGAACTTACCTCGTTTTCTTCTTGATGCCCATGAGGCATTGTTCAACTTGTTCATCATGGGAGGTTGTAGAAGGCTTATCCCATGTTGTTGAATTTGATGTTGTATCCATTTGTGAAGTAGATGTTTTTGAGTTGCTCCTTTCATTTGCATATACTTCATAGATGGCTTCTAATTTTTGCCATACTTCATGTGCCGATCGAATACCTACAACATGATCAAATTCCAAAGTGGTAAGTGAACAATGTAAAATATTAAGAGCTTTACCATTTGAGGAGATGATTTTCTTCTCTTCATCATTGAGCTTTTGAAGCCTTTTGAGGTGTGTGGTGTATTTTTTCATCGGAATGGATTCTCCATTAATGACGGTGTTCCAAATGTCGAACCCGCAACCTTGTAAGTAGCATTCCATTCTTTCTTTCCAAAATATAAAATTTTTGGAATCAAACCGAGGTGGCTTGGTGGTGGAGGTGCGGAAAGATGAGCTTCGTTCAGAGCCGACGATCGTTTCTCTTCACTCGCGATGTGAAACGAGCTTGCCAAAGAGTTTGGCTCGATACCACTTGTAAGTCCAGCGGCTACGATAATCTAGAGGGGGTGAATAGATTATCTCCATCTTTTCAATTTCGCCCTCTTTTTCCAACCGAATGCTCAAAGATAATAACAAATGTGCGGAATGTAAACAACACACGTCGATTTAAAGAGGTTCAACCCACCAGGGCCTAATCTCTACCACCCGTATATCCAGGGATGGATTTGAAAAGAGAAAAAAGATTTTATTAATAATTACCAAAATTATTACAACAAAATCTTACACCAACACCTTGAAGAGCACCACACTCTTCTTCAACACCACCTTTGAGATTACCACAATCTCACTTCAAGATTACCACAATCTCCAAGCGGCACCTTGTGAAGATTACCACAATCTTCACCCTTGAAGAGCACCACACTCTTCAACACCTCAACAAGAAGATTACCACAATCTTCTTACACCTATCACCTAGATCACCCAAGTGTGTTCTTACCACAAGAACACTCACAAGGATATCTTGTGTTTGAATGACGACCACAAATTCAAGATTACAACTCGATAATTGATAATACAATAGAGTGCAAGTGTAATCAAGAATAGCCTAGACCTCAAGAATGTGAAAGTGAATAGCTAGGCAAATTACAACAAGAAATAAGACAATGTAAGAACAAATGTATTCTTGAGTGTATCTTGTTGTGTTGTAGTTTTCTCTCTTATTGTTGTGCTTCAAAACTTCCTCTATTTATAGGAGATGATTGATACTTGATAGGCTCCTCTTGGAATCTGATTTCATTCAAAAAAATTGCAATTAAAATCAAGATTATAGCTGTTAGAAATCAATCCCACAATTTAGGGAAAAGTTGTCTGCTGCACAACGGTTAGAATTTTTGTCATCAAACTTAAGCGACCAGGTCATCACGAAATAGAGTTTGAAACATATAGACCAAATTAACACAGGCGACCGGTCGAAGTGCACCTCGACCGTGTCGAGCCTATGTGCAACCGGTTTATTTGAACAATTTTGAGAGTTCTCAAGTTTGCATTTCCACGAAACTTGTTCCCTGCACTTGGGTCGCTCGCCGGTCGACCGGTCGACCTCCTCAATGACAAGTTGTCCGATTTTTATCAAAACTAAACCTCAAGAAATACTCCAAAAAATTCGTAAAAACATTTTAAACCGATTGGGAGTATTTAGGACAACATTAGAAATATAGTTTTGAAGAAATAAAACATTTACACAAAAGTGTTGTCCGATATAAATTCAATAAATACTCCAAAAAATAGTAGAAACATTTTAGATCAATTGGGAGTATTAGGACAACATAGTTTCAATGTAAAAACTTATTGTCTTAAAAACATTAAATGTGTTGTCCAATTTTTTATCGAAAATAAACTTGATGAAATACTAGAAAAATATTAAAACCTTTTAAAACATTTAGGAGTATTTGGACAACCTTTAAAAACATTGTTTTGGTGTAAAATCAAAATCATCAAAATCATGATAAAACCATTTATCAAACAGGACCCTCGGGCGGCGTGTACTGGAGCAGCGACTCTTTTGGTTGATCTTACTCGTTTCGTATTTCTTTCAACCTCAATAGGTCATTGTTAAGGAGACCGGTCGCACCCGCTCCGATCGGTCCCCCTGTATAAAATTCGCTGAAATTCAATTTCAATCTTATCTCTCTGCGACCGGTCGCACTTCTTGTTTACCAAAGAAACTATCATTTGCATTTTTGAATGACTTTTCCCTATTTTGTGGGATTGATTTCTAATGACTCTATTGATGATTTTAAATGGTTTCTTTTGCAGCAAATCACTCCCCAATGAGGAGCCTATGTCTGGAAATGAAAGCCAAGTCCTCTCCTATAAATAGAGGCTTCATTCAAGAAACAAGATACAATACTCTACACAAGCAAAGAGCAATCAAGCAATAAACACTTTCATATATCTTGTTGTATTAGCCTTAGCACTTTCACTTGCACAAATTTGAGGTCTAGGCTTTCAATTCTTGATTACACTTATACTCATATTGTATCAATCATTATTGAGTTGTAATCTTGATTTTGGTCATCATTCAACACAAGACATCCTTGTGAGTATTCTTGTGGTAAGAATACACTTGGGTGATCTAGGTGATAGGTGTTTGAAGGTTGTGGTAATCTTCAAAGGTGTTGTAAGAGGATTGTGGTAATCCTCAAGGTGGTGTAAGAGGGTTGTGGTAATCCTCAAGGTGTTGTATTAATTTTTGGTAAATTAATAAAATCTTTTTTTTTTTTGAAATCCATCCCGGATATACTGGGGTGGTAGTAGATTAGGCCCTAAGTGGTGAAAACATCTCCAAGATGGTGGAAAGGCTTGATAATATTGTCAATCCTCTTGTGGCCCTCGGTAAAGTCATCTCCGAAGAAGACAAGGTGACTAAGGTATTGAATGCTCTTCCTCATGGTCCGAAAAAGTAGCCACGGAGGCACAAAACCTTGAGACACTCAAGTTTGACGAGTTTATTGGAAACCTCCCATCTATGAAGTCTATCTCAAGGAGAGGAAAAATTCCAAACCATCCATAAATCAATCGGGTATGCAAATTATTCCTAAAGATCTTGCTTCTTCTTCTAATAATGCATAATATGATAATGATGATGATGATGAGGAGACGACCGCACTTGTTCGAAAATTTGCAAAATTTGTGAATAAAAATAAAGCAAGAAAATCAAGAGATAATGCTTGCTTTAAATGCGGAAAACCCGGGCACTTCATTGCCGATTGCCCAAAGCTCTGTGAAGAGGAGCAAAAGAAAAGGAAGCCTTTTTCGAAAAAGAAAGCTCTAAATGCGGAGGTCAAAACGTGGGATGAACTACTCGAAACAACCGATGAGGAAGGAGAAACCGAACACGGTCTCATGGCCATAGACGATGAATACAATGAGGTACACTCTAATTCTTCTACTTCCTCCATAGTTGATGACTTGCAATGTGATTTTGATGAATTGCAAATTGAGTTTCAAAATTTAATTGTTAAATACAAAAATTTGAAAAAGGAGCATAAGGAGCTTAAGGTTGAAAAAGAAAAAATATTTACTTATGAATCTCTAGACAAAGTTCATGCTCTTACTCTTTACTAGAGTTCACTCTCTTGAAACCGAAAAGGAATCGCTCACAAAAGATATTGAATGTTTGAAAAATGATGTGCATCGTTTCAACATAAGCACGGATAAAGTCACAAAAATTTTAGATGCACAAAGAGGTGAGCATTCCAAATTGGGACTTGGTTATAAGCCGTTTCAAAGTGTTTTTAAGAAAAATAACCAAGGTCCGAGCTTTTGTACGTGCTAATAGTTATAATACTCCTACTTGTTTTTATTGTGGCAAAGTTGGACATTATGCTAATAATTGCAAATTGAGAAATAGCTCAGACGTGTTTGGAGACCCAAAGGTCTCAAGACTAACCCCATGGACCCCAAAATTATAGGGTACCTAAAATAAATTCTTTTGTAGGCAATAGGGGCTATAACAACAATGGAAGATTCAAAATGGCTCGTGGACGGCGGATGTTCACGCCATATGACCGGGAGGAAAGAAATTTTTACCAACATCAAGCTCAAGAAGAGGGTATGGTCATGTTCGGCAATGGGAAAGGAAGAATTCTTGGAAATGGAGAAATTGGTAACTCTTCTTTCTCTCTTAGTAATGTTCTTTTAGTAGAAGGGCTTAAGTTTAATTTGATAAGTGTTAGCCAACTTTGTGATTCAAATTATAATGTTTCCTTCAATAAAGAAAAATGCCTTATACTTAAAAATAGTGAAACAAATAGAAAAGACAATCTTTACAAAATTTGTACAAGTGATTTGGTTAGTCAAAATGTTTCTTGTTTAGTCGCCAATAATGATTTAACTAGTTTATGGCATAGGCGACTTGGACATGTTGGATACAAGAATTTGAAAAATATTTACAAAAACCAACATGTGAAAGAACTACCCAAATTGAATTTTGAAAATCTTGGCTTATGTGACACTTGTCAAAAGAACAAATTAGTTAAAAGTAGTTTTAAGCCCAAAAATGAAATTTCCACAACCAAACCCCTACAATTGCTTGACTTGATTTGTATGGGGATATTGGTCTGACAAGTCTAAGTGGAAAATATTACACTTTCGTTATGTCGATGATTTTTCTAGATATACTTGGGCTCTTTTTCTTACCAATAAAAGCGATGCCGTTAATGAGTTTGTTAAGTTGTGTAAACTCATTGAAAATGAAAAGGAAGACACTATTAAGTCTATACGGCGGTCGAGGTGGAGAATTTGATGGTGAATTTAGAGTCTTTTGTGAAACCAAAGGATATGCTCATAATTTTTCGGCTCAAGGACACCTCAACAAAATGGAGTAGGTGAAAGGAAAAATCGAACACTACAAGAGATGAGTCGGTCCATGCCAATGAATTTTCACTTCCAAAATATTTTGGGCGAAGCGAAAATACTGCTTGCTATGTCATTAACCGAGTTTATATTCGTCCTAAAATGAATAAAACTCCATATGAGCTTTGGAAAGGTAGAACTCCAAATATTAGTTATTTCAAGATATTTGGTTGTAAATGCTTTATTTTGAATACCAAGGATCAATTGGACAAACTTGATCCTAAGGCCGATGAAGGGATATTTATGGGATATTCAACAAAAAGCAAAGCATATCGGGTTTACAATAAGACTAGTGGAGTTGTTGAAGAATCCATCCATGTCAAATTTAATGAAGCTTGGGTGTTGAAAGAATACCTAATGATGAAAGTGATGAAGAGGATATTATTGAACAAATTGTTCAAGTTGATGATCAACCGTCTACATCAAATGATCAACCGTCCACTTCAAATGGTCCTCAAGAAGATAGAGGTGATACCTCGGATCTTCCCAGTTGCATTTAAATTTAAGGAGATCACCCAAAAGATCTTATTATTGGTGATCCCCTCGACAAAGTGATGACCGGAGAAAATTTCTTGAGAAAGCTCTTATTTCTCAAAAAGAGCCTAAGAATGCTAAGGAGGCCATTGAAGATAAGGATTGGTTCTTAAAGATGCAAGAGGAGTTAAATCAATTTAAAAGAAATTATGTATGGGAATTAGTACCTTGTCCTCCATCTCAATCTATTATTGGTACAAAATGGGTATTCAGGAACAAACTTGATGATCAAGGCAACATTGTTCGAAATAAGGCAAGGTTAGTAGCTCAAGGGTATTGTCAAGAAGAAGGTATTGACTATGATGAAACTTTTGCACCCGTAGCACGTTTAGAAGCTATTCGTATTTTACTTGCCTATTCTTGTTTTAAAATTTTCAAACTTTACTAAATGAATGTTAAATCCGCTTTCTTAAATGGTATTATTCAAGAAGAAGTCTATGTAAAACAACCTCCGGGGTTTGAAAATTTTTCTAGGCCTAATGGTGTTTATAAACTTAAAAAGGTCTTGTATGGTTTAAAGCAAGCACCCCATGCATGGTACGATAGACTTAGCTCTTTTCTTTTGCAAAATGGCTTTATAAGGGGTAAAGTTGATACAATTCTCTTTGTTTTTGAAAAAGGGCAAGATTGCTTACTTGTGCAAATTTATGTTGATGATATTATCTTTGGTGCTACTAATGATTCTTTGTGCAAGAAATTCTCAAAATTGATGCAAGGAGAATTTGAAATGAGTATGATGTGGGAGTTCAACTTCTTTCTTGGACTCCAAATTAAGCAATGTCAAGAAGGTATTTACATTTCGCAATCAAAGTATACAAAAGAACTTTTGAAAAAGTTCGGCATTGAAGAAGGAAGAACCGTATCTACTCCCATGGCAACAAATGTCAAAATTGACAAAGATGAAAAAGACAAGTCCGTGGATGAATCAAAGTATCGAGGTATGATTGGTAGTTTACTTTATTTAACCGCTAGTAGACCAGACATTCTTCATGCCGTATGCTTATGTGCTCGTTTTCAAAGCAATCCCAAAGAATCTCATATGAGTGCCGTTAAAAGGATTTTTCGATATTTGAAAGGCACTATTCAATATGGTTTATTTTATCCAAAGAATGAAAATTTTCTCTTAAAGGTTATAGTGATTCGGATTATGCGGGAAATATTGATGATCGGAAAAGTACTTAGGATCATGTCAATATTTAGGCGATTGCCTAGTTTCTTGGTTTTCAAAGAAGCAAAGCGTGTTTCTCTTTCAACGGCTGGCGAATATATTTCCCGCCTTTTGTTGTACACAACTTCTTTGGATGAAACAAACCTTAGCGGATTACAAATGCTCTTTTGAAAACGTACCTATCTTTTGTGATAATATATCCGCTATAAATATTGCTCAAAACCCGTTTCATCATAACCGTACTAAACATATTGAGATTCAACATCATTTTCTAAGGGATTGTGTTTCAAAACGAAAAATTGAGATATCTTTTGTACCATTTCAAGATCAATTAGCGGACATTTTTATAAAACCGCTATCTTCCGAGACTTTTGCGTCCATACGAGCTCGGTTAGGCATAATGCATATTGAATGAGGCTTACGTTTGCATTTTGCATGTTTTTAAAACTTAGGGGCGAAAAATCGGATATTTGGTTGAAAATTCGGATTTTATTAAAAATGACAAAATAGTAGGCTAAACAGGTTGAGGGCAACCGGGTCGCCTCAACGTCGACCGATGCCGCCCTCAACCACGACCGGTCGCCCTAAGCCTAAGTTTGGATTAAAACCGTTTGTCTTCAAAGATTCTTCATTTTAACTTATTTTGGCCATTTTTCGTCCCCTTTGCCAAATTCACACAAATTTCACTCAAAATTTATTTTCATACATTCAATTCACAACTTGGACCTTATATAGCATGATTATCATCATCATGGCTCATCTTTTCCGATCAAATGGTAAGAATTTTTCTTCCTTTGCTCAATTGGGTTGAACCCTTGAGTTTATGACCTTATTGTATATTTCTTGATATTTTTTGCATATGATCTTGATGAGGTTATTTATTATGTTGTATTGTATGATGTTTGATGTGAATTGGTGATGAAATTTTTTGGCTTGAATCATTTACAAGGGCTATATACAACCTCTTTTAATTTTCACGCCCACAAAGTGTTCGATAAAATATCGCAATGAAAATTTCAACTTATACATGATTCTCTTGCTTCCAAAAGTCTTCAATACTTATTGAGATCATGTTTTGACAAATAAAATGAGCGTATGAACTCTTCATGACACGTTTGTCCCATTTTCCTTGGATTTTTAAGCCTAAATTGCTCAACGGTTGATAAACCGTCTCTTTGCGCACTTTGATATAATTGTATGATGTTTTTATCATCCTAACATTCCTTTTGATGATTCCAAAGGGGGAGAAACAGGAAATTGGCTCTTTAGCCAAAAGAAGCTAATAAAAGCTCGCAATAAAAGCTATAAGCTATGGCTTCCTAAAGCCGAGAATACCAGTCCATGGCTTGTATTATGGACTCAATTGCAAAAGATTATAAGTATTGTGACAGGGGGGAGCTTAACGCTTTATGATGTTTATAGGCATCTTATATAAGATTGTTATAGCTTGTCTTTAGCTTATGAAATATCTCTTGTTGATATGCTCATAAATAGGGGAGCTTTGTATGAAATGTTTTCAACGGATAGTTCACTCATAAAACCGGAAAATTTATTTGTTTTCAAAATCGTCCTCGAGTAAATTGTTTTGGTTTGTAATCATCAAAAAGGGGAGTTTGTTAGATAAATGTTTTTATCATGGTTTTGATGATTTTGTTCGATTTTGTTCAAATGAGTTTTTAAACCAAAACAATGTCCCTAAATGTTGTCTAAATACTTCCGACCGTCTTAAAATGTTTTTACTATTTTTGGAGTATTTTTGGAGTTTATTTTCGATAAAAAATTGGACAACACATTTGTTTCAGAGCTCGAAGGTCGCCTATAGGGCAACCCATACCCGAGTTGAGTTTTGAAAGCAGAAAATGAGACGTAAGAAAAATGGGGAGAGCGTCGGTCGACCAGGTGGTCGGCGGTGAGGCGGTCGACCCAGGCGGCGGTACACTGGAAACGACTCTTTTGGTTGATCTTCTGTTTCGTATTTCTTTCAACCTCAATAGGTCATTGTTAAGGCGGCCGCGACCGGTCGCACCCTCCGCCAGGTCCCCCTGTGTAAAATTATTTGAAATTCAATTTCAATCTTATCTTTCTTTGTGACCGGTCGCACCCACTTTGTTTATCAACAAACTATCCGTTGCATTTTAGACAGTTTTTCCCTATTTTGTGGGATTGATTTCTAACAGCTCTATTGCTGATTTTAAATGGTTTCTTTTGCAGCAAATCACTCCCCAATGAGAAACCTATGTTTGGAAATGAAAGCCAAGTCGTCTCCTATAAATAGAGGCTTCGTTCAAGCAACAAGATACAACACTCTACACAAGCAAAGAGCAATCAAGCAAACACTTTCATATATCTTGTTGTATTAGCCTTAGCACTTTCACTTGCACAAATTTGAGGTCTAGACTTTCAATTCTTGATTACACTTGTACTCATATTGTATCAATCATTATTGAGTTGTAATCTTGATTTTGGTCATCATTCAACACAAGACATCCTTGTGAGTATTCTTGTGGTAAGAATACACTTTGGTGATCTAGGTGATAGGTGTTTGAAGGTTGTGGTAATCATCAAAGATGTTGTAAGAGGATTGTGGTAATCCTCAAGGTGGTGTAAGAGGGTTGTGGTAATCCTCAAGGTGTTGTATTAATTTTTGGTAAATTAATAAAATCTTTTTTCTTTTTGAAATCCATTAGGATATCTTGGGGTGGTAGTAGATTAGGCCCTGGGTGGGTTGAACTAATATAAATCGACGTGTGCTATTTACATTCCGCACCTTTGTTATTATCTTTGAGCATTCGGTTCGAAAAAGAGGGCAAAATCTGAAAAACTGGGATAATCTATCCACCCCCCTCTAGATTATCGTAGTCACTTGTACTAACAAAAACACCTACCAATCTGTTTTTGTGTCCAGAAAAAAACGGATGAAATTAAATTGCCTTTATGAAGAAAAAAAATTTAAAGGATAGAAAACTGCTTAATTTACATGGATTGTTTTTTATGACGGTTAAGGTTCATGTCATTTTATTCCTTGTCCAATATTCATCATACGTATCAATGAGCTAGGTTGCACTTTCAACTGTGTTGTTTTTTGGTAATAAAAAATTGATATACGAAGGCCACAATACAAAGATGGCAAAAAGACAGGCAAGAAGTGTTTGGGTGAGGGAAAAATGAATGAAGTGATGTTTGAAAAGACGAGTCAAATGTCAAATCGATGGACTTTAAATCATAAGACTGTTAGTCATGTGTTGTCTTGTCCATCAAATGGTGATGATGTCTTTTCTTTTTCCTTTTCATGTTGGGGGGTGGGGTGGGGTGGTGGTAAAGTTGGTTGGGTTGGAGAGAACAAAATTTAGGGTTTATTGCAAAATTAATCCCGTAATTATAGGGCTAGTAATTTTGGTTCTATAAATATTTTATGTAACAATTTTGATTCCGTAAGATTTTATTTCTGTGCAATTTTGTTTTCACAAGTTCTAATTTGTGAGATTTAATTTGTTCGTTTAAGTTCTGATTTGTGCAATTTAATTTGGTTCTAACTAGATGTTTCAATATTTCATTTATTCTCACAATCTTTATCCTTTAACCAAGTAAAAATAACAATAGGGTAGGGTGAGATGGATACATGAAGACCCAGACCCTGCCCCGTCCAGGGGGGAGTTAAACTCGGGTAGATTATAGTTTTATTAAATAATTTTCTCGTGTAGAATATAATTTTATTAATTATAATCTTTTATATTGTATTTTGTATTACTAATAATAAGTGTTTGTATCTTATATTTTCTATAACTAATGCATACTATTATTAAAAAAATATAATTATTCATGTATACAATTTATGTATAATATTAAGTACATAAAAACTACATTATATGTAGAACATATATTAACTATACAAAAAAATTAAAATTATCGATAGGGGGAGTACCCGCGGACCGGCCGATTCGTGGGTCACGGGCGCGGCGGTCCAAGGCGGGTCGTGAATATGGCGGGTCAAATGCATCCCCAAAACAAAAGTACTCAAAATTAGAGCTAGTAATGGGTCGGGGGCCAGGACATGCGTCCCAAGTCCATCGATCTTTTGAAGAAATTGGGGGGGTGTTTGTACCAACACGATTTGGTCATCACGAAAATATTTGGTGACCAGGATTCGTATGTGCATTTTGTACACAAAATCTTTGTCAAATTTGGACCAATAGGCCCAAAATTTTTCAAGCCTCGAAAATCATGGCTCAGTCTAGCTCAAACATTGGGTTGGGGCATTTTTGCCACAAAATACCTATATATGACCTTCAAAAGTTTTATTTATACTAAAATGACAAAATCCTTAATGAGTATATATGACAAAATCCTTAATTTATATAAAGAACATTTTGTGTAGTATAATCTTTTGCCTTAATTTCTTTTGTTTTTAATCCATGAGAAATGAATTATGAAGCACGAATGACTTGTATATAACTACATAAAAACCTTTTTTTTTTTTTTCAATTTTGTCATGTGTGACACTATTATATCCAAGGCCATAATAATCCTTTATACAGATCACAGGACTTTTATTTATATTTTCAGAAATCTGATGATAGCACTATTACAATTTTATGTGTAGGGGCATTAAGTGGAATTTACTCCAGTTATAAAGAGAATTAACTGTGTATTATATTAAATGGACAAGAGATCTTTATAATAGTTTTACTGTTTTACTGTTCCCCCCGGCCCCTAAGTGAAATAATTTAAACCTATAAGGCCATTTTTTTTTTCTTATGCCTTGTGGTAGACCAGTAATTAATCCTACGACAGTGAGCATGGTGAAAATGTAAATGACACACTCCAACCATTTACTCTGCCAAAATATTACTTTGCATGTAACCCCATTTATTATTATTACATGTCCCAAACCAACTAATATAAGTAGATGACAGTTAAACTTAAAGATGGAATTTTGAATTATTATTATAGTATACCTCTTAACCAGGGTGGGCACGTTTTTCCGGTTCGATTCCAAAACCAACGGTTCGGTTCCTCATTTTGGAGGAACCGGAGCAAAACCGTTGCTTCACAGTTCCGATTTGGAATTTGGTTCCAAAACCGCCGGTCCTTGAAAATCGTGTACACTTCCCTCCAAATACACACACCTATGTATAAAATCGTATACCCGTATCGTGCCCATATCGTGCCAAACGCATGTACATATACATATACATATCGTGCCCAAAATCGTGTCATATCATGCATATCGCGCATATCGTGCCAACCTATATCGTGACATATCATGCATATCGTGCCAACCTATATCGTGCCCAAAATCGTGCCATATGATGTATATCGCGCATATCGTGCTATATCGTGCCCATATAAAAAACACGATAATTTATTTAAAAAACAAAAAAAAAGAATCGAAGTTATTTTAAAATCAAAAAATTACATAAAACCAAAAAAAAAATCGAAGTTATTTTAAAATAAGAAATTTACAAAAAATTAAATATGAATATTAAAAAAAACTACACTTTTTTTAAACATTTGCCATTATATAAAATATGGAAATTTGTTTAAAAATCTCAAAACTTGTTTAAAATATAAAAATGGATTAAAAAATGAAATTGTTGAAGGCTTTCGAAATTTTTTACCATAAAGTGATCAGATTTTTTATAAAATCCAAAAAGGGAGTAGAGAAAAAAAAAAGGAAATAGGACCCCATCTACTTTTGTATTTAAAGTATAAGTGTATGGTGGTAAAGAACCACAAAAATGGGTAAAAAACTTAGTTTTTTATCTCACATGTTAGAAAAGACTTTGTCCTATCTCAAGTGGTATTTCCCACCATTTGCTCAATTTGTTTTGAAACTTACAATAGTTTGTCAAAAAGCCCATGAAGAATTGTACCTATACTTGCTAAATTTGTATTAGGCTTGTAGCGAATTATTGTGTCATGTCACAAATTGACGCACAGCTAATTGCAAAGCCAAGAGAACAAAAAATAGAGAACTCGAAAATATGCAAGCGATTCCTTACCTAATAAAATGATGAAAATGTACTTATAAGCTTCTAAGAGAGGATTTCATCTGGTGCAACACGTGCATGAACATACAACCTATTTAGGCCCTATTTAGGTCCATAACTTTGGGCTAAATAGGTGGTTAATTATCTTTAATGGATTTTGTTCAGCCTCTCATAATTTTATCATATAGCATTACACGTGGTAAAATCAATCCCGGTCCAAGGCGGTCCGGCCAGCCCGAGGTTTGGGTCGGAAATTGATTGTAATTTTAGGCTCAAAAAAGTCAGGTCTATTTGGCCTGACCTGAAATTTTGGAAAAGCCCGATGGACTCGGACCGGGTTGGCCCGACCAGGCTCATTGCCAGCGCCTCTAATAGCATCACTACTCATATTCGTTTCTTGATTAAAAAAAAAAAAAACGAATCTAAAAAGTATTCCATTATTGTCTGTCAAAAACTTAATATGAAATCTTTTATTTCCGCTTTAATTCACTTCTTTGGACAATAACTACTGCTAAAACTGGGAGAATACAAATATATGTCCAGAAGACACAGCTTTTAACAATTGGAATATAACGACGTTCTAGTGCTGCTTAAATATGGTTGTTGTAATTAACATGTTTTTTCAATTTCTGGTATGAATTAAATGAAAAGCAAACATTATAAATAGATATTATATGAGACACTGACATATCTTAAAAATGTGTAAATTTATTATATAATTCATGTTTGAGGGATAAAAAAAAATCAAGACAATTCTTTTACGAGCCCATTCATGTTAACTAGTTAACTCGTGGAAAAAGGAAATTGCGAAGCCAATTTAACTACCTAAATTAATCATAATAATGAAAGAAATAATTAAGTTGTTTTATTTTAGGATATACATGAATTCCAACACTATAACAATACATTTATGACTCTTAAATCTTAATAGAACTCTTACATCAAATTAAAAGTATTTAATATTCCTACTATATACAAAATACAAATCAATAAATTAAACTAATAAAATCCATATATAAACATGTACTTCCATATAAAATTTATATGATTTATAATAAATTATATATTATATTGTAATCTATTATTGATTATTTATCACATATAATTTTTATTTTTAAGATATATATACACACAATGACAATTAATTACATATCATGTATTGTAGTTAGGTCCCATCAAAATGGACCAACCACAAAATTATTGATCCCATCAATATTTTCATCTCAATATTTCATAAATATCCTTATTACAACATCATGTACTACTGTAAGTTTAATTTATTTCTTAAATTTAATCAGTCATCAAAGTGTGTTATCGGGCGAGCAAACCCTGGTTCGGATCTCATCTCCTCCTTTCCTATTTCATCTTTCCACACAAAAAATAAAAATATAAAAAATATAAAAATAAAGATTAGCCATTTATATTACCCTCTCTCTCTCCCTCTCTCAAGAAATAGCCATAGTATGCCCCCGGGTATAGTTCAACTGGTGCAAATGACATGGTTAACTTAATGTGATGTCCGCTTCGCTGGCGCCCGAAACGTGAAGGCTCGCGCGAATTCGCCTCGTAACAGGTTGGAGGGGAATTTCTTGTGTAGGGGACTAGGGCTGAAAAATGAACCAAGCTACTCGATACTCGATTCGAGATCGATAGAATAAAAGCTCGTTTAAACTTTGTTCGTTAACACACCGAACCAATCTTGGATACATTTTTCCGTTTGATAAGATATAAAACTCGACACGAGCTCGACTCAATTAGTAAAAAAAGAATAAATATTTGTTAAAATATCAAGTTACTCGAGCTAGCTCAAGTCGTGTTCGGCATGAATAAAGCTCGTTCAAGTTCGATTTAATTGATAATCAAACAAACCCAAACACAATTTTTGAAGGTCGATTAAAATTCAAACAAGCTTGAACAATACTATGTTCGGCTCGACTTGACTCGTTTTCACCCCTCGTACTGACTCAGTCTAAAGCAACTCAAGACCCTTGGCTTGTTGGCACATATCCAATTCACCTCCTCTCCACGAAACTCTAGAGACTGGGCAGTAGGGTTCGTCCATCCTTTTTTAAGAAAAATTGCCAAAGTGTATTTTCATCATCATCATAAGGAGTTGAAGAAGAGATCATCAAGAATCATTAAAAGGAATCAACCAATCTCTATTTACTCTCTCTTCTTCTTCTTTTCCACCACATAAAAAAAAAAACTCAAAAACAAAATCTCTCTTATTTCTACATATCTATCTACAGCAACACACAGTATTCTCTCTTCAATCACTGTGAAAAAAACAAAAAAAAAATCATGAACTCTAATGAAGACTCCTTAAGATCTCTCTCTCTTGACTATCTCAATCTCCTAATCAACGGTCAGGCCTTCAGCGACGTAACCTTCAGCGTAGAGGGCCGTTTAGTCCACGCCCACAAATGCATCCTAGCGGCCCGAAGCCCGTTCTTCCGTAAATCCTTCTTCGGGCCGGCCGACACGCAATTGGGCCAGCCGAGAGGGCCCATCATGATGACACAGGTGGTGCCGGTGAATACCGTGGGATATGAGGTTTTCTTGTTGGTGCTTCAGTACTTGTACAGTGGGCAGGTCTCGGTTGTACCTCAGTTGAAAATTGAGCCACGGCTTGATTGTGGGGAGAGAGGATGCTATCATGCGCATTGTTCCTCCGCCGTTGATCTTGCGCTTGGGACTCTCACGGCCGCTAGATCTTTTGGCGTCGAACAACTTGCTTTGCTCACTCAGGTTTTTTTTTTTTCTATGTTTTCGTCAGATTGAGATTTCATGTTTCACTTTCGTTGTTCTGCTTTTATTTCTTCTATCAGGTTAAATGAATGACACTTTTACAAAATGATATAACAATTGTATAGTGTCATTCATCTGGTATATAAAATAAATAGTATAATAGAGAAAGTGGAATATGAGATCTGATCCCGTTTTCATCATATATGTCTTCATTTGTTTTCCCACTTTTTGTTAATTTTCTATGCCCTCTCTGATTTTCTTTTTTTATATAAATTGTGGGTTTTTGTTTAAAAAGATTTAAAATGCACTGATTTTGGTTTTGGAACTTGGATCAAAATTTTCAGGTGAAAAATTAAAATACTCGCTATTGTTTTTTTTTTAATCTAGTATTTTCTTCTTATTGTGATTAGATTTCTGATGTTTTCAAACCTTTTTGTATATGATTTAACATTAGTTTGATTCTTGCATATTTTTCAGCAACTTATATGTACAATTGTCTTCTTTTTCATCTATATCTTTTTTTATTTTTTATTTTATATGTCAATCTTGACAAGTTTTCATCTTGATTTCATGTAACTTTATTATTGTTCTTTTTGAATTGGGATTTCACATATCTTTTTGATCTCCATACTGAAAACTTTCTACATTTGGTTTAATTTCCTGATTTCAAGTCTTGTCTTTCATGTACAGTGACCTCATCACATCCTTCCCAAACCCCAACTTAATTTCCTCATTTGTTTATCAAAGGATAAAATATCGATCTAAGCATTAATGCACAAGCTAGGGCAACCACATTAGTGTCTAGCTACCTAATTACAATTCTGATTTCCTATTCTATATCGTATAATTTCATCTGGTGTTTTGTGTATAACAATAGCATCATATAATAATGGCTCTTATCATTCAACAGATGTATTTGAAACAACAGACGAAATACAGTATATATATATAGAATGAAAGAAGCCAAATTTGTCCAAGTCTGGATCATCTAGATCTATAAAAGTGATGTTTCATCTCGTGCTTTTCATCTCGTGTTATAAGTATCTGAAATACGTGACAATTGTCAATTAATAACGTTATCAATAAACTTGGCATGCATGAATGATATTTGGAACACGAAATAATACAAAGTTTGGAGTAGAAAACCATATGCCCATTTGACCCAATTATATGAGTGTTTGTGATCACTAAAAAAATGTTTCTTTGTTGTTTGGTTTGGAAAAAAATTATTTCGTGTTTGTAAATGGCAATTTGTGCTTCTGCTTTTGTTTCATTTAATTAGAATCCAAAGACAAGAGATATGTGTATTGGATTTCTGATTCTAATTTTGGTTTAACTTTTACAAATAAATAAATACTTTTATAATTTATTAGCCAAACACTCTCAAATTCTAATTCCCAACTACTTTTATTTATGCTCCAATAATCAAATCTTCTTAAAACAATTTTTTTTGCAAATACTCCGCGTATCAAAAATTAATATTTATGTCCTAGAAACATGACTATGCTTGTAATAACAACTTTCTAACCAATGTATGTCCATTTAATTTACAGAAACAATTGGCAAGCATGGTAGAGAAGGCCTCAATCGACAATGTGATCAAAGTCCTAATAGCTTCAAGAAACCAAGAACTACACCAACTATGGACTACATGTTCTCATATAGTAGCAAAATCAAACCTCCCACCACAAATCCTAGCCAAACACCTCCCCATCGACGTCGTCGCCAAAATCGAAGATTTCCGCCTCAAATCCTCCCTCATCCGCCGCCACCACCACCACCCGGAGGACCAAAAACTCCGGCGAATGAGGCGGGCCCTCGACTCCTCCGACGTCGAACTCGTCAGACTCATGGTCATGGGAGAAAACCTAAATCTCGACGAATCATTAGCGTTACACTACGCGGTAGAGAACTGCAGCCGCGAAGTAGTTAAAGCTCTGCTCGAGCTTGACTCAGCCGACGTTAATTGCCCGGCTGGGCCGTTTGGCAAAACCCCACTTCACATCGCGGCCGAGATGGTGTCGCCGGAGATGGTCGCGGTGTTGTTGGACCACCACGCCGACCCGAACCGCCGGACGGCTGATGGGATCACGCCGTTGGATGTTCTTCGAACCCTAACGACGAATTTTTTGTTTAGAGGAGCCGTTCCCGGGTTGGCGGCTCATGTTGAGCCGAATAAGCTACGGCTTTGTCTTGAGCTGGTGCAATCAGCCGCCATGGTTATTTCGAGGGAGGATGGGAATGGGGGCGAGCCATCGTCCGCCACCGCCGGAATTTATCCTCCGATGAGCGATAGTAGCGCCAACGCGAGCGAGCATGGCTAATAGTAGGCAAAGAGGGGAAATGAATCATCATGGAAATTCAATATACCATCTTCACTCATATGATCAGTACTAATATACATATATATGAAAAGAAACAGAAAAGAAATAAGATTATAAATTTGTCTTTGTTACGTAGAGCTGTCAAAATGAATCGGCCCGACCGGCCAGGTAAAAATGCTGGGACGGGCTACATTTTAGAGACTCGAAATGAGCCGTGTTCGGACGAAACACCGGGCTAGCTCGATCTGTCTGACTTTTTATGTGTAATTTTATGGGTTGGGTGGAGCTGAACTCCAAAAATAAGGGCGCCCGGTCACTTTTTTGCCCAGCCCATTTGGCAGCTCTAATGTTACGTGGGATCATTGATTTTTTAAAGGGTTTCAAATACATGCAGATCATAATTTAGTTATTAATTTTTGATATATTGGTTTGTTTAGGCTTTCAAGGTTTCTTGTTTATTTCAACTGGTCTTTTATTTCATTTTCTATTTTTGATATTTTAATATTGTTCTATATAAATGCAATGTGTACAATTACGACATCATCTTGTAGACATGTTATCCATATGGTCTGATTGGAATAATATAGGAAATAAAACAGAAGTTCTTGTGTTATTTCACAGTTATTGTTGTAAATACTCTTCTGTACTGTTGCCTCCAATTGATTCTTCCATATCAAGTTAAACCATTTACCTTTTATTGGGACAAGATTAAGATTTCTTATTCCATATTTTTATTCCACTTCCTATTTGCTAATTCTGATGTTTGGTTGTGAAGGGAAACACTGGCACTCAAATTAGGATAAGGGTAGGGCCGGTCCTGATTTTTCAGGGGCCCATGACAGTAAGAAAAAAAGGGGCCCTATAAAAGAAATACAAAAAAATAAATAATAATTCAAGCTCCAACGATGGACTTCTTTTTCATCATCCAGAATATTCAACAAAACATATACGAAAAAGTATCAAATAGTCATTTAAAAAACTAGGGGTATGTATGGAATTGTTTCCAAAGGCAATTTTCCAATTTCGAACTATTCCAGAAACTAAATTTATGTTTGTTGAAGAAATTCTCAATAGAAATAAAGTCATTTCCAGTTTTCATTTTTTATGGAAAGATTCTTTTGAAAATACAATCAAATAAGTTTTCACCACAATTACGCAAATCTATGTCAAAATACACTACAATCACGCAAATCGATGTCAAAAATACACTACAATCACGCAAATCTATGTCAAAAACAATATAACCAAACATATTTTCATTTCTAAACAGAAATTCAGACAACACACTAAACATATTCTCAATTCACACACGAAAACCAATAAAGTTTGAAAATTCATTTTCCAACACTAGAAACTAGAAATTGGACTTGGAAACACATCCATACATCCCCTAGATTTTCTAACATTCTAAGAAGCAAAACTCATCAATAAAGTCATCAAAATTAAAATTTTCTAACACCTTATTTTCAAATTTTCAATACACAAATTTGCCAACTCATCTCATTTAATCTTTCTTGAGACATGGTTGAAAAGCAAGTTTGATTTTATAATTTTAGTTTGAAAAACTTATCTTTGTTGATTGATTTTCTTAGTACAATTTGAAAGCAAAAGACTTTTGGTATTTTTTAATTTTTGCATTTGATAATTTTTAATTTTTTTGGACACTTATAATTATATTTAATAAAACATGCATACCTATATAAAAAGCTCATTTAAAATTGGGGCCCCTCAAAATCGGGGGCCTAGGCGATCGCCCTCGGTGACTATTCTCAGGGCCGCCCTGGATAAGGGCACATGAATATGTCTAGATATATTTATCTCGCTGTGCTATTGTATCGTGCAAATCTGTATGCATCTGTTTCATTTTCGATGACCATTGATTGTGTTCTATACATTTTTAACTAAGTATTTATGTTAATAGGAGGGAAAAAGAAATGAGGTAAATTTGTTATTGGATAATTATTGTTCTTAGAATGTTCTATATCTATATATCTCATATCTGTCCTAGTGATTATGCTATATCAGAAGATGAAATTAATCATTTTAATTAAGTACTAATTTATGCTGAGTTTGTTACAGCTGAAAAAAAGCCCAACAGAAAGCATGTTCTCTTCTCCCATGAGTGGAGTTAATATGAGCATGAGGATCAGCTGAAAGATTTCAAAACAAATTAAAGTCCATCACACAAAATTGGAGTAATATAAAAATAGAGATAATTATAAAAACTATCCGAGGTTTATGTTAATTACAAAAAAAACCAGAGATAGTTTGAAAATTACAGAAAGTCCTTGAGGTTTGGGGGTAATTGCAATATTTTTACAGAGTGTTTGAAATGTTTTGCTTATACAGAATCAAACGTTTCTTGTAATTTTACAAAACCTGTGGGGCTTTTTTTTTGTAATTAACCCAAACCTCAACGGCAGTTTTTGTAATTATCCCTATTAAAATATGCAAAAATAAACAAACTGCAGAATTGGAAATGCATGGTAGAACTAACTACTTGTGATCAAGATGCGTAAATCGCTAGGCGCTAGTCGGGGCGCGGTTGGGCGCCTAGAAACACCAAGTTTTTTTTTTTTTTTTTTCTTTTTTTGTATTTTGGCGATTTTTGCCGATTTTCTGGCCGCCTAGGTCAATTTTTGCCCGGACCGATTATTTTTGCGATTTTGGAAAAATCGGATCGCCTAGGCGCCTAGGCCGCCCTAGGCGATTTTACAACACTGCCTGTGATATTGATCCTGCAATTCCAACAATTATCATCAGATCAGCAAATTGATCTTTGTTAAAGTGAAATTGAACCTTCAAGTAGTACTGCACAGTGGTTGTAACAAAACATCAGGTTATCACAAAGCCCTTCTGGCTTCTGACATATTTATTACCTCTCTAAGAACCAAGATTCATCATATATTAATTCTTTTAATAATTCTAACAATTGTTTAACATTTTAAACCCTAAAAAATGTTGGAATTTGAAATGACTTTACTTGTTGATTGTATTGAAAATATAATACATTAGTATTTAGCATTGGGAAACTGTATTTTTTTTCAAATTGTTACTTTCTTATAGTTAAACATGTCCAATAAATAAATACAATTCATATTCACAAAATTTATTATCAACAAAATTTATTGTCCTTAAACAGGGTTTTAATATAAAAATTTAGTTTTATATTATTTAACTATATGATTTATAATCAAATTAATTAAATTTCTATTTTTAATTATTTATTGAAATTCCGAAAATTTTGCAATCATTAAAAATCATTTTTGTACAAATACAATTTGTTTTTCGCCCCTCCGAAAAATACCAAATATGAGAACTTGAATAAAACATAATAAGTAGAAAATCCAAATAGTACAATACAAATCTCCATAACTAAATTTAAACAAAGAAATTGAAAATTAACTTAATAACATGAATAAATAAAATACATGGTAAAATCAGCAAAAATAAAAATATCTCCAAAAATAAATCTAATAAAAACAATAATATTGTCAAAATTGGTACTTATTTATAGTTTTTTTTTTAGAGTTGATGATGTGTTGTATTTCATTTTTATATTAATGTCAGTTTGACCCCTATACGAAATTTTTGGTTTCTTTACTGAATAACATATATATTTACTATGTAGGATGTATTTGCTTTCATTATTTCCATAGTGTGAAGCACTTGGTTACTTTTCGGAATTTATAAAAATAATAACATTTCCCTTGTATATGGAGCATTGGTTCTAACTTGTTTCAGCAATTGGATTTGCCTAATTTAATTATAAACTTGGGTTGGACAAAAGTGATCCATTTGCTTTTTTTTTTTTTTTCAAAAACAAAAAAGTGATCCATTTAATAATTTTCGGCAAAATATTGATTGCTGTTTTAAGTCAATTTGTTATTGATTATAATCTTGATGTGGAGAAAACGATTTTAAATTAATGTAGACATTAAATTAAAATTCTGATTTTTGACAGCACATTCATTAGGTCTGAAGAGCTCTCCTAGTTAGAGATGTTAAAAGGATTGCGACCCGTTGACCCGGACCATTTAAGGGCCTAATTATTTTGACCCGTTTAAATTTGAGTCTTTTCTGGCCGGGACCATTTAGCCCAAGGCCCATTAGACTATCCCGTAGGTTAATCGAGCTAGTCCGCCAATTGTATTTTTTTTTAAATAGTACTTTAATATTATATATCTATTTTATTACATATCACCTATTACTAAATATATTTTTTTCAAATTCAGACATCCTCATCTTTAGATTTAAATATACAATTTTGAAAATTATGACTTATAGTCAGATGAGTAATTTAAAAAAAATATTATTTTTTCCCATTTTATATGGGTATATAATGTTATTTTTTATTATTATAGTTTTATTTTTAGAATTTAGATCATGAAATATTCAAAATTTATAATTTTGTTAACACAATGTAATTATAAACTATGCATGATTTTTTTTATGATAAATAATTCAACTTAATATATTAAACTTAAATGTTATATATGTTCTAGTTTAAATTTGTAGAATTAAATATATAATTTTTAATTTTTTGATTCTGATCGATAGTGCCCGTTTATTTCGAGTTAGAAGTTAGAGTTAGGTTCCAATATCACAACCCATTTAATAATACCATTTAATTAGAAGACCATTAAAACTGCCCCGAAACTGCTAAGGCTAGCCCGTTTAATATATGTACTCCTAGACCACACTACTACACAAGAATAACATGTAGCAAGCTGTGTTGGGCCATTAACATTAATTTGAATAAATGGTCTGAACAATCACCTTAAAGCCCAGACTCCAAATTCAAAATTTTGGCCCATACCACATATAGAAAGGCCGAAAAAGAAAAAGGGAAATCCACAAATCGCAACGGTCGAATTTCTGCTATCAGAGAGATGGGGAAAAGGAAGGGGCGAAAAGAGACCCAACAAACCCTAAATTTAGCAGACGAAAGTGTAGAAAATCCTGAAGAAAGTGGAGAAAAAAGGGCGGGATTCTTTGCGTGCTATCTGCTGACGTCGATTTGTCCCAGATTCAAAGGCCACACTTATATCGGGTATGATTCGATTCTGAGTAATTTCAATTCTTGATCACATAAGATTGGTATATAAATTTAGGTTTTTCCTTACAGATATACTGTAAATCCACGGCGAAGAATAAGGCAGCACAACGGCGAAATCGGGAGCGGCGCATGGCGGACGAAGAGGAAGCGGCCCTGGGAAATGGTGTTGTGCATCTATGGCTTTCCGACTAATATTGCCGCTCTTCAGGTTTGCTTTTCTTCTTCTTTTTTAAAGAAAAAAAAAAGGAAGAAAAATAAAATTTTTTTATTCTTTTTTTTCTCTCTTTTTAATACTCATTTCAGCTGCCAAATCGTATTTTAAGTATATATGTTTATATCTTCCAATTATTAGCTTAAGTTAAATATATATATGTTCACATCGTTAGCTTAATATTGCAACATATATTGATATAACAGATTCACATAACACAGCCAAACACTCAAAAGATGTATGCATTAAAAAGATATTCTGGAAAACCAGCTCTATGATCCACCCCCCCCCCCCCCCAATACTAGTGATGGGAGGATGAGGAAAGCTTTGCTAAATAAATTTTGTTTTAAAAACCAGAAACATTTCGACATTTGTACTTAATTTTCCTAGATCATAGGGAATTTGCCTCTATATTGTGGATTTTGCAAGGGACTTGTATGTTTTAATTTGTCGTATCTAGCATTTATTAATCTTGAATTCATGGTTCTCTCTAGTGATATTAAAAACTTGGGAGTCTACTATCTACTTCTGGAAGATGTAATCTTCACATGTTTACAAGTCTTGTATGTGCGTGCAAGCATATGCCAGACTGCCGACCAATTAAGGTGGTCAATTTGGCAACGTAACTTTCTGTTTCTCTGCATAAAGTATTCGGATAAACAAGTAAATAAATATTGATGAAATTTTGTTGGTTCCAGTTCGAGTGGGCGTGGCAACACCCTGTAGAATCTCTTGCAGTAAGGGCTGCGGCTTCAAGTTTCAAATCCGTATCTGGACTTGCCAACAAGATTAAATTGGCATATACAATGCTCACTCTTCCTGCCTGGCAGAGGTGTGCAATTTTTTCAAATGATTCTATATGAGATTTTGGTTGCTTATACTCACAACATTTTTCTCTGGTTTGTATCTATCTTGTCAGTTTGAACCTAACAGTGAATCTGTTTTCAACGAAATACCAAAAGTATACATCTGGTTTTGCGGCATTGCCTGAGCAGATGCGGACCCGAGTCTGTTCCATGGATGAATTGCCCTGTTACAATGTGAATTCAGGTGTAAACGATGAATGGGATGATAATGAATACGAAGGCAGTTTCCAGGAATCAACAGAAGAAGAATCAACAGAGGCAGAAAGGACATTTAACGATTGTCCAGGCTATGATGGTAGTTCTGAAGAAAATGTTGTTGTTCCCCAGCAAATCAATCATATAGATGATGATGCTGTTGTTGAACCGAGTGGATTTGTAGCAAACACTCGGGTAGGATGGCCTAGGAAATTGCCTCGAATTAGTAAAACAGATTTGGGGCCGTCATACTTTATGATTAACGACTCCCCTGTTAGAACATCATTTTCATTTGCTAGTAGCTCCTATGTTATTGAAGAAGTGCAAAGTCCCAGGTTGGTCGAGTTAAATGCAGAGCCTTTTAAGAAACAATTGACAACTGCCTTGGTTGCAAACAAAGATAATCGGTTGATCAAGAGTCGTGATATTATTAGTCATGAAGTTGAGATCATTGATGTTTTTACACCATCGCCTTGCCATCCGGTTAATTCGGGTAGCAAGAAGAGAAGGCGGAGTCGGGGTCCTGAGATAATTGACTTGACCAACTCTCCCTTGTTTGTATAATGAGTGCTATATCTTTAGGTCATGAGCCTGGTGAGTTCACCATTTCCCTTTCTTTCACATGTAAACCAAGAATAATGAAGAGATCATGTGAGCTCTGTAATTTCCTCTTATATTTTTCTTCTATCATATAATCTTGGGATAATTACAAAAACACCCCTGAGGTTCGGGTTAATTACAAAACAACCCAGAGATTTTTGGAAATTATAAAGGAGCCCTTTAGGGTTGATGTGTCTTATATTTTCCCACTTCATATGCAAAAAAGCTTTTCTAAAGCTCCCCTTACGTTTATTCAAAATATACAGTTACCTCAAGCCTCAAATTTAAGATACAATTAGACTTCAAGTTTTTTTTTTTTTGTAATTTTCAGAAATCTCTCTTTTCCTTTTTTGTAATTAGCTCAAACATAGGGCCTTTTTGTAATTATCCCCGTAATCTATTATGTCCCAAGGTGTTTCTTCTACTATATAATGATTATTTGTGCTTTTTGGAATGGTATGTGTGCAAAATGAATATTTTCACTCCTAATATGTGGGGGAAACTGTTTAAGGTAAAAATCAAATGAAATTGATAAAATAAGCTAAAATTGGGCGTGTTTGTGTATTCACTTGTTGGCACACTTGGTGATTGCGCTTGGAAATTCTACTCAATGGGAGGTGCAATCACCAATTGCGCTAGCCGGATTTTTTTTAATATGCTGGCGCAATTCATAATTGAGCCAACCGAATTTTTTTTTCCTGATAACTTTTTGTATTTTGTGAATTTCAGATACTAACTACCTTAATTTATTTTGGTGTTTTAATTGTTTTTATAACTAACTAATTAATAGATAAATTAATCCTAATATTTAACCATTAATATATATTACAAAATTTAAAATGTCTTAACAAAATATTACTAATACATAATTCGACTAATCCTATCCCTATTTCTATGTCCATCCGTGCCGCATCCCGGAGGATGTCTCTCACGCATGCTCCTCCTCAGACTGTATTCTACATAATCAATATCCTACTGGTCGGATGTACACGAGTTCGAATTCATGTCTTGTAATTTCCCTGAAAATCCACTGGGAAATGGAGGTGATTGCTGAAACTTTGGACGCGCATATCCAGATGAATTTGTCATACCCACATCTGTGTTGAGCAATGATGTAAATGATGCGAACTGGGTGTGATGAAGTCATCATAATCCACAGGTTGTGGCATATAGGGTGTCTGATGTGTCGAATTGGAGGGACATATCATATATGTATGAGGGCCACAAATATGGGAGGTGCCTCTGACGCAGTAGTGGTCGTGCGTGTGTTATGTGCCCAATCATGCTCCTTTATCTGTCTGTGGAAACAAATCTGGTGGATAGGAGATATCGCATGCTAGTCATCTCCTCTATAAAGTCACGCCGAAGGTGATCGACTGACTATGGGTCATAAGCGCTGACATCCCGAATACTAATCCACAGTCGATCAAGTACTCTGGCAACATACAAATATCACTAATATATACATAATGATATATTTTAAATATGCATAATAGTAAATTTAAAGGTAAATTACCATGGCATCCTAATTAGTGTTGTTGTTTGATAAACGACAGCGGTTTCCTAGAACTATGGTTTTGAGGATAATTTCCTAGTATGACTTTTGTTGGATTGGGTTAACTATAACTAAATGAAAAGTAGTAAAAGAATTAAGGAGACAAAGAAGAGCCAGTTGTTTTTATAAAGTATTACATTGAAAAATAGGAGTTGAAATATGTTATTCTAGCTGCGAATGGTTGTTTGAGAATATGATGTCATTTTGAGAATTTTCTGATTTATATAGGCTTTACTGGATTTTCTGATCTACAGTCACCTCAGACTAAACAATGACCCTGGATGGAAAAATGTCAAGGTATTGTTTTTTTCCTTATAAAGGTGATACTGAAATTGTGCCAAAAAAGCCTTTATTTTGATCATAGCACTTCACGTAGCATGACCTGAACAAATAGGAACATTTCTTCTTAATTTAAGTTTGAATTGAACCCAACAAAAGCAATGAATTGTTATGTTTGTCTCTGTTAGTGACATGAAGTGTCCTGCACTTTTGGGATTTTGTTGAGTAATATTGATAGTTGTTTTACTGATTGTGTGATGACACATTCAGGATCTGGACAAGATCCGATTTGAAAATTTTCGTTCTTTGTCTGCTTTTATGTTTCTAATATAGTAGGTAAGACTATATATCATTTTTCTTTAACCAGAGTTTACTCTTGCTGTACAGGTCTCCGTATTCATGGACTAACCCATGCTGCTTTTGGATATCATAAAGTTACTTGAGGAAAATCATAGGCTTAATAATCGAGTACAGGACCTAAAGGGTATAATTATTGTTTCTTATCCTTGTTGTAATGATAGGAGCTGGAATGACAAGAACAATATTGATCATCTGGATTTTGTTGCCTTTAGTTGAATGTATGTAGTCTTTCTGTTGGTTGATAGAATTGGATTAGGAATTTGTAGTTGCTTTATCGAAAGGAAACTTCTCTACAAGTACTTTTTGTTGGATTATGGATCTTCGTGACTTTAGTATTAATGCATTTTTTGTTGATTGGTGGAACTGGATTTCATTTAATTGGTAGTGAATTTACGATGGTTGCTGGAATTGGATTTCATTATGAATTGCTTATTGATATTGATTTTTTGCAGCTTTAATTTGTATTATATTTAGAGCTTACAAATTTTATTTCATACAAAAGACACCGGTTTTGAGCCGGTGTCTTTAAATAAAAAGACACCGGTTTAAAACCGGTGTGTATTCCTTTAAAGATAGTGGTTCTAAACCGGTGTAAAAAACATAAACTTTTAACATCAGGGTCTAAGAAAGCGGATATTTTATATCTAAGACACAGGTTTTAAACCGGTGTCTTTAAAAAAAACAACACCGGTTCTCAACAGCTGCCAAAAAGTTCAGACTTTTAATGCCAGTGACTCTAACACCAGTGGTTTACTCATCATTTTTGTAGTAGTGTCTGATACACTAAATTGGGGTGGGTCAAAAAAACCAAAAGAAAAACCATATAAATATTAACTATTTTTTTCTTAAATATTACATAGGAAAAAATAAATTAAAAGGGGGCCAGGGCCCAAATTGATCCCCTTGCCTCCGCCAATAGTGAGGCGGGTCTCGAATTTAGCTAAACTCGCTTTGTTGTCATCCCTAAACCTCCCACATATATAGTTACTCTTATCTATCAGACTATCACTTCAATAATCAATCATGCATGGTTCCTTGTACAAGAGAGGGACACAAAATACAGTCAAACCATCTTATATTAATTAAAGGCCAAAAATGTCATTATATATGCTTACATTTTTCAGCTAAAAAGATAACAAAGAAATGTAGAGTAATGGACAAAGAAAGAGAAGATTAGGTCTTATAGATTTTGACCTGTGTTCTTTTCAAAGATTTAAATTTCTAATTCCTCTTTTTATCTTATTTTGAATTTCACTCTTTAATTGATTACATGGTTTATGAAATAAATAAATGTTCATAGTTGATTATGTGAACGCAATTTATATCTTTAATACGTTATATATATAATGCATCCATATATAAAATGCAAGTTGAATAACATGAAATTCAAAACTATATATTAGAGATCTATTGTGGTATAGAGCTAGCTAGGGTTACCCTAATTAGAGTAAGCTAGCTTATAATTTGATCTAATGTAAATATAGCGATTTGTTTTTGAATTTTATTACCACTTTTAATTATAAAATTATATATAATAGTAAACTATTCTAACAAGGGTGGCGCTATTTGTCCCCCAAGATTTGATTAATACACTTCACTCCCAATATTTACAAAAATGTCATAAGTTAAAAAGACTATGATACCTTTAATAAAATAAAACAGTGTAAATACACCCCTTTAAACGCTGGAAACAGATTTTTTTCCCAAAAAAAACTGTTTCTCTTTTTTTCCAAAAAAACCTGATTTTTTCCAGCTTTTTTTTTTTCGAAAAAAAAACTGATTTTTCCCAGCTTTTTTTCCCCCAAAAAAACTGTTTTTTTCCCAAAAAATGCTGGAAACAGCTTTTTTTCTCCAAAACAAGTTGTTTCTCTTTTTTCCCCAAAAAAACTGATTTTTTTCAGCTTTTTTTTCCCGAGAAAAAACTGTTTTTTTTCCAAAAAAACGCTGGAAACAGCTTTTTTTTTTCTTTTTTTTCCCAAAAAAGCTGATTTTTTTCCAGCTTTTTTTCCGAGAAAAATATATATTTTTCAAAAAATGCTAGAAACAGTAATCTGTTTTTTTTTCCAAAAACGCTGGAAACAACTTTTTTTTCCCAAAAAAAACTGTTTCTCTTTTTTCCCCAAAAAAACTGATTTTTTAAGTTAGGGCATTTTAGTTTGGAGGGTAAAATTGGAAATATAAGTATGGTGTATTTAGTAATTAAATGGGTTTGTAAAATAAAGATGGAGTGTATGTAGAAATATGATGTATTAATTAAATATCGCGAATAATAGCGGACACCTTCTAACAATCCTAATGATTTGTTATTCTGAAAATTATGAAGGCTGTAAACTATAAAAGAAGAGAAGGCAACAACCTGAACTCGTTTCTGGCCCATAACATTACATAGCTGATTCAACTTGTTGAGTGGGCCAAGTCCACTATGTTAATGGGCCAATTAATTATCAGTTACAGTGGGACACTGAATAACGTAATGTTCAACGGGCGATTGGATCTGGGTACGGTATATTCCGGAATATAACGATTTTTGGGCAAAAGCCCATAATTAAAGAGATATCGAGTTGGGAGGGATAAGGTGATTGGGTTTCGGCCAAATATTGTTGGGAGTTGTAAGGAAAACGGACAAGCCACTGATCATACGTTTCTTGTTTTGGGTTAACAGACTAACTGATTAACTATTTATATTAAAAACAACTTTATTTTAAAATGAGATATCCAACAATTTATATTGAAAAATGAAATGTCAGTTTTGTTGAAGTTATAACATGATTTTGTGAAGAATTTTCAAAGAACAATAACCTAGATGTTAAGTTGTTGGTTTGAGTGATTGATGTGTGAATTAAATGGCTTAATGATGAAAATGGAAATCTTTACTTTAAATCCTAGAAAATTTTGATATAAAAACGGGAGATTAGGGATCACAACCACATAATTTATAGGTCAGAAGAAAATGAGCTTATTTATAGGTCATTACGTACATAAATAAAATTTAAAAGTTTAATTACTTTTTTTTTTAAAAAAAAGGGTCCTGTCGTTTTAGGGACTCAGACCCGAGTCTCTGTACTGAAGATTAATACTCGTGGCCACTAGACTAATCCTAATGGTTAAAGTTTAATTACTTGTGATGCATGTGCTTTTTGTTTCTGTATCTTCTCTTTTTATTTAAAAAATAACTATATTCACTCAAATTATTTGGATTTTTCAAATTTATAAATTGTCTACTAGTTAAGTTCGATTTACACACACACGTTATACAGTCACATATATATTATTAAATATAATTATTAATCATTATCCACAGTGACACTACTAATCTCATCCAATATCTTCATCTCTAAGTAATTGTTCAAAGAATAAATAATTAAATCCAGTACTTCTATTTCTTTTCAAAACGTTAGGGAATATATTCTCTGGGCTTAAGCTTTTTTCTCTTTCATGTGAATTCATACAATAATCAAGAAAAATACATCTAAACGTAGGAATGTAAACGAATCAAGTATAGTTGAACATAATATTATTCAAGTTTATTTGAATTTTTATCAAGTTTAAAAATTTGTTTTTGAATTTATTTGATTATTAATCAAATCTAGCTTGAACGAGTTTTAGTCGAGTCGAACACGAATTGCGCTCGAGTAGTTTGATATTTTTACACATATTAATTTTTTAATTAATCAAGTCGAGTTCGGGCCCAACTTTATAATTTATAAAAAAGAAAAATTATGTAGTTCATTCATATATGGATGCACAACCTCTCTTATGGGGGCACGTTCCCCCATAATATTTTTATTTCTATTTTTTATTGTTTATTTATAAAAGCTATTAATTATGTTAAAAAAAAATTAAAGTGTGCTTCGATTAACTTTTTTAAGTGGTTCATAATTGTACCTATTTTATTTTTGATGTAGTTTATAGTTGTAGTTGTTTTGTGAGGATACTCTTGTGAGACGATCACACCATACAACATAGACAAAAAAATAATATTTTTTCAATATAAAAAAATAATACTTTTAGTGGAAAAACTAAACATTGTCTGAACTCTAAACAACTAAAAGAGTATGTAGTGTACAATGTATTATTTTTTACCCTAAAAGTATCACATTTTACATATAAAAATTCTACATTTTTTCGATCGCATGATGTAACCATCTTACAAAAGTTTTTGTCTTGTTTTGTGTCGTGCTTTAAAAATATTATGGATCCCTCTATGTTCATTATGTTAACAAATTAAGCTCAAACGAGTATTAATGATCAATCTCGAGTCAAATATCGACAAATTTGACTAAATTTTAAACCATATCTAAACTTTAAGTAATTATTCTAGAGAGTTCCCTTTTTGCCTTCCATTAATCTCCCATATTCAACCAAAAGAATCCAACAACTGAAAAGCAGTGAATAAAGCTTGACAACCTCTTTTACATGATCCATTCACTTTAAATATACCTTTCACTTTGCCTTTCTCTTTCTTACCATCCAAAATAATAATAATAATAATAAATAAATAAATAAATCAATCAAGAATGTAATTAATAAGATAAAGAATGTACTATACAAGATCTAGACTAATCGAGTTGGCAAACTTTATTACGTAATCGGGTCATTAACCACTAATGGAACCAATGAAGAAGCCCCACAGATAAATTAATTTATCTAAAAAGAATTGTATAAAAACAAACATTAAATGAAAATAATTAAATTAAACAAAATCATGAACTACTTGACCTATTTCATCCTATATCTTGATAAAGTTTATTCTTCAAGACTTATCTAAGAAACTGCCACTGGTGTTTACAAATAGAGGGCCTCAAAGTGCATAAAAGCATCACACAAATTGGCAACATAAAATTTATTTCCCTCATAGCTTGAGAACTCAACCTTAACCTCTTCTTGAAATATGCAAAACCAAGCCAACCAACCTCCTCCAGGTCTCTTTCTCTCTCTCTCATAAAATACTCTAATTATCTTTCAATATTACAAATACTCGTAAGGTGTCACAAATAAGCTGATTGCAGAAATTGTTATGCGCTAGGGGCAACGGAGCCTATGGTGCCTAAAAAACAACTATTTTTTTTCTAAATTTTTGGCCGACCTTATGGCCACCTAGTCCGCTAGGTGGCGCCTAGGTCTGATTTTTGGCTGCCTAGTTGGGCCGATACAATTTTTTCATCATTTTGAGCAAAATCTTCTCGGCCTAGACAGGAGCCATATTCGATGGCGTGATATGATTCATATAGGCGACCCCACATAGTGGGATTAAGGCTTAGTTTTTTTTTTTTTGAGGAAAATCTTCTCGGCCTAGATGGGAGACTAGGCCGATTTTTACAACACTGGTTACAAATACCACCTTGACAAATATCACTTAAGGTGTTACAAACAATCCCTTGACGTTTGTAATTATCTAACAAATACGCCCTATTGAGGGTGCTATTTGTGAAAAGGAAACAAATGTCAAGGGGAGTATTTATAATCTTGAAAGACAACTGAGTTTTTTGTAATTAAGCAGTTTTTGTAATTACCCCAAATAGTATACTAATATTCTTGTGAAGTAAAATTACCTGTGTGAAAATTGTGCAGGTTATCCAACTGAAAATCCTCCAAATGGAAAAAAGAAAATGAAGTGCTTGCCAAGAACAAAGGCAAAAGGAGAAAGGGGCTTCCTTGAGGGATGGTAAGGGTTTTTTTTAAGTCATATGTTCATATCAATATATATTAAGTAACCTTGAAAAAGTTCATAGCACAACCATTACATAATGAACTCAACTTTTATGAAAAGCCAATTTATCTTTTCTTTTCTTTTTTTTTCCCCTTTTATTGGACTCCTATTGATTACAGATTTCTTTGTTTTTTGCAGCCTCTTTGCATTATGTTGCTGCTGGCTTTGTGAAGTATGCTTTGATTAAAACATCAAGATTAAGCAACACATACATGATATCTTTTGGTGTAGTAATATTCACTTTGTCATAGTTTGTTGTTGGCTTTGACATGTAATACTTTTGATTGTACTATTTGGTTTGGTGGTTTTGCCTTGAGGGCTATGTAATCAAACTGTGACTGCCTATATGTGCCAATTTTCATAGTGCTATTTGAATTACAATCTCATTTCAAAACTGAATTTTACTCACTGTGTTTATTGTTTTCATTTACAATTGGGATAATTACAGAAAGTACCCTTGAGGTTTGACATAATTACAAAAAAAATCCAGCTAACTTCAAAATTACAAAAAGCACCCTGAGGTTTGATTCAGTGTTAAAATTGAGAGGCTAACTGTAATAGTTTTATAAATGAGAGGGGTATTTTGAAATATGTTTTGCTTATGAAGGGGTAAATGTTAGACACGATAAAACTTCAGGGGTACTTTTTGTAATTTTGAAAGTTAATTGGTTGTCTTTGAAATTAAGTCAAACGTCAAGGGTACTTTTGTAATTAACCCTTTACAGTTCATATATAGGCAGCATCACTGTATCATGCACAAAAACCTAGACTTAATGACAATTATGTAATTTAAAACCAATTTTCTTGGATTTAACCTAGCCAAGATAATATATTGCCACTAATCATGCCCATATACATCTCTTTCCAGATTCAAACTTAAGACCTGTTTGTTTGGCTTCTCTGTTACAGAAAATGAGTTCCAAAATGATACTCTTAAAAACATAATGAATAACAGATTTTGGGTGCATTTTTCTCAAAATATCCCCTATCATGGCTGACTTATGCACACCAGAGATTCAGTAACCTAATAACAAACACACTATGTCAATGGAAAAACAAGATTTCATCTTAAATGCCCATATACATCGAAGGTCGCCACAAATGTCAAAAGATAGATTATTCAGCACTCAACCCCAACCGATATCATCACACCACGTAAAAATAGTTGGGGCATGATACAAGAGATAATCCATGCCCACATAGCATTACATTGCAATACAATATACATTTTTTACCCGTAGCTTATGTGCGTGGATCGTTTTATGTGGCACATAACCAATATATCTTATACAATGAACAACCACCGCATTAAGACCTGCATTCTCTTGATGTCCACCCCGTTTCGTACCTCCCAAATGAATAGGCTGTTGATGGAACCTCCATCAAATGCAAAGGATCGGGTTCAATGCCATAATCTGTCAGCGGCCTGTGCTCTAGGATATCGTCATGCTGTTGAACAAATTCAGGAATCTCAATCTCTCCCTTCTTTATATCTTGCCAGAGATATTGAAGGCGGCTTACGTACTTGATTTTCCAGTATAAACTATAATTGTCACAGAAAAGCAGTGAGCATAAAACAGTCACCAAACCATATCAAACTTGTAATTTAAATATTCAACAGACTGGCCAAGAAAATGAGGGAGGGAACTCAAGGTTGTACAACAACATAGAAAATAGAACAATTCTATGTAGGAGAATTAAGATAATGTAAGGTAGCAGCAATACTTATGAGAGCATAATTTTGATCCAAAATATGAACAATTTTAGCATCATGTCGTTCTCAAGAATACCAGCTTTAACTGATTTAATGCTATAAACCATTTTGAACATACATGGAGTCTTACAAATAGTTTGTTCTAGAATCCCTTCAGAAGCCACTAAAGGAGAACATTCTCTGCTATCATCTCTTTTCATTTCAGGCACATCATATTTCTTCGGACTTGCTTATAAATGAAATCAGAGAAGTTTGTGTCTAAGAATGCATCCCGGAGTCCCGTGTTTGGGAAGAGTAGGCAAAAGACTTGTATTGGAAATCATAGCTAACTTAAAAGTTCTGCAAGAAAGCAACTAAGCTATGCTCTTCAAAAGAAGGTCCTAAAAGAAGAAATGTCAAATAATGCATGCTGACAGTCATAAAGTGATGGCCTTCAGATCACGTTATTCCACAGTTTACACAGATCATATGATAATTCTTGTGGGAAACTTAAAAATAAATAAATAAACTCACCCTCCACTTAAGAGGAATCTCCCAAGAGTGGCAAAGACAAGCCTCGACCGAGTCCTGGATGAATGAAATACACAACCTGAAGCCTGTCTTTGTAGTCACTAGGTAGTTCTTCATATATCCATCTAAGGATTGTCAGGCCAGGCGAGTTGTCTTCCTTCTGCACAGTACTATGCATGTATACGATACAGAATGGCCCTTCTGGCATTTCCGTCAAAATCTTATGGAAGACATACTTTTTCAGCCTATCTCCAGTGATTACAGGAGCTGGATTTTATAATTAAGGATCATAAGCAAGGATAGAAACTTAGCATAGAAAAAAAAGAATGTAAAAGGTGTTAAAGACAAAGTCACTCAACAAAGACAATGTAACATTATAAAAACAATTACATTCAATCCCAGATAAGAGACCAGAGTCTCTTCTATGAACTACTAAATCAATCTTCAAGTAAAAACAACAATGAACCTTTTTATACAAAATCCTTTAGGCTCTCCCACATATAAGGTTAAATGTATTACCTACACTCTGAGAAGCCCTTTAAACACCAAAATTTAGAGAAAAACAAACAAGAGATCTAACCCAAATTAAATGCATAAAAGATGAGAATGAAAACATTTTAGTGAAAGACGAGGACATAAAAGATCGATGGAGGAGGTATTTCAATAATCTTTTTAATGAACCGAAGAGGAATGAAGTCACATTAGGGAACTAGGCCAATCAATGAATAGAAACCGTACCTTTTATCGTAGAATTCAACTTCATGAAACAGAAAAAGCACTAAACAAAATGAAAAGCGCAAAGCAAATTGGCCTAGATGATATACCAATTGAAGCGTAGAAATGTTTAGGTGGAGTTGGAATATCATGGCTTACTAAATTATTTAATGTTATTCTAAAAACTAAGAAAATGCCTGATAAATGGAGAAAAAGTATATTGATACCTATATATAAAAACAAAGGGGATATACAAAATTGTGCAAATTACAGGGGAATTAAATTAATAAGTCATACAATGAAACTATGGGAAAGAATTATAGAAACAAGAATAAGAAATGAAACTAGTATATTAGATAATCAATTTGGCTTCATGCCAGGAAGATCCACAATTGAAGCTATACTCCCCTTTATTTTAGTAGGCGCCAGTCTTCTTCATCTGGCCGCATTCATCCAGAAAAAAGACAGAAAAAGAGGTTTCGAGCTCTATATTCCGCTTCTTCTTGTGAATCATAGGAAAATACCAAACAACGAGAATCAGTTTTGGAGTTTTCGCCCCAACCTAGGTTAGGGGGGTCACAGTGGCTTCGGTCAGCGTGAGAGTTGAAGACTAAGGCGCGGTTCACTGTTAACCTCTACCTGCACGAACCGTCCATCCTCTTTCTCCTTCCTCTCACTAAGTTCCCATGCAATAGTCAGGAATTCTTGACGGATACACTTAATTAGCCGATTATGTGAACAATATAATGAGAGAAAACAAGATTTACATATGGTTTTATTGATCTTGAAAAGGCCTACAATAGAGTCAACCGTGATATAATGTGGCGCGTATTGGAAAAAAGAGGAATAAAAATAGCCTACATAGATGTCATAAAAGATATGTATGATGGTATAACAACATGTATCAGGACACCAACAGGAATATCTAGTGAATTCCCAAACACTATAGGTTTGCATCAGAGATCTGCTCTAAGCCCGTACCTTTTTATCCTAATAATTGATGAAATCACTAAACACTTACAAAAATCCATCCCTGAATGTATGTTATTTGCGGACGATATAGTTTTAATTGATGAAACAAGGGAAGGAGTAAATGCAAAATTGGAAGTTTGAGAGAAGCACTAGAATCAAAAGGTTTTACTATAAGTAGGGCTAAAACAGAATACATAGAATGCCACTTTAGTAAAAACACCAGGAACAATGAGACGAAGGTTAAAATTGATGGACATGAAGTGAGTATAACAAAGAGTTTTAAATACTTAGGATCTATAATTGAAGAGAACGGAGAAATCAATAAAGATGTCACACATAGGATCCAGGCTTGGAATAAATGGAGGAGTGCATCTTCTATCCTTTGTGACCGTAAAATACCATTAAAATTGAAAGGAAAATTTTATAAAACGGCCATAAGGCCCGCAATGCTTTATGGAGCAGAATGTTGGGCGACTAAATATGAACACGAACAAAAAATGAGGGTAGCAGAGATGAGAATGCTAAGATGGATGTGCGGACACACTAAATTAGATAGAATAAGAAATGAACACATTAGAAACAAAGTGGGAGTAGCACCAATAGACCAAAAAATTAGAGAAACACGATTAAGATGGTTTGGACATGTTTATAGGAGACCTTTAGATACACCTGTGCGACGTTTAGAAGGTAGAGAATTACTCACACAAATCAAAAGAAAAAGAGGTAGGCCTAAAAAGACTTGGAAAGAAGCTATTAAACATGACATGTTATACCTAGAAATAAATGAAAATATGGGTTATGACCGTAAACGATGGCGCGATATGATCCGTATAGCCGACCCCACGTAGTGGGATTAAGGCTTAGTTTGTTGTTGTTGTTATCTATTTGTACACCGCTCCTCTTTTTGCATAAAACAGAGCTGAAATTTAAACTCTGACCTGGACTACTGCAATATTTAGGAATACAGTAATGTACCCTGCCCAGTGTAAAAAAACACTCTGACTTCTATTATACCCTAATCAAGTCCATCCCTATTCTTCAGAAAGATATTCATTCAAATCATAGTAAGCCAAGGAAAATTCCAAATTCCCTCTCCAGCAATATTTTTTTAACTAATTCAACCAAATCCCCCATAATATGTATTAAAAAAGCTGTAAATTCCCATTTAATATAAACTGTATATCCTTCTACAACGAAATCAATGAAACAGTTATAACAGTGAGATTACCGGGGAAATACTTCCCAACGATGCGGAAGATACGGTTGCCGGACTTATCGGAACCACGTTCGAGGCGGAAGAATTGTAGGGCGTCAAGGTCGGAGAAATCTAGGGTTTGATCGTCGGCGGAGGGGAGATAGGAAGGGCAATCATGCCAATTCTCATCTTCCGGCGGCGGGTGGGATAGAAAGGGTCGGGCGTCGATGCCCAGATCCGACGCCAAAACCACCACTGAGAAATCTTCCGATGATGAACTCCCCATCGGAGAGGGGCGGATAGTTCGGTTTTAAGTGGTTGGAGACTCTGGAGACCTAGTTAGTTAAATTATGTAGGATAAAATATAAATTATTAATAGGGTGGCGTATTTACACCCCAAATCCTCTAAATACACCTTATTTTCTTAATACATCCCTACCACCTTTTTAAAAATGGATAATTTCACTTTTCATACCCAAAGTTCACTGACATTCCGATTTTGGTACCTATTGTTTCTACTTAATCAATATTGATACCCAAAGTTGGCGATGTTAATCAAAATCCATACAAAATGTTAAATGATCGTCCAAAACAAACGGATTACCCACTGTAGCAGGTAAAAAAGTGTAGAAAACCTTTGGGTACCTGTCACTGTTCATGAAACCCAAATTATCCCCCAAATTTGAAACCCTTAATTTTCAAAATTAATTACAAAGTTCATCAAATTTCTTCCAGATTTTTACTTCAATTGAGTCACATATCCCCATACAACATCAATTTAGTGTCTGAGTTTAATTTTTTAGAACCCTAATTTTGCGAAAATCGCAAGTTGGAGGAACGGACTTCTGGAAAATTTGAGCATCCCCGATGGCCAGACGAAGTAAGGATGATTCAAAGCCCAATTATGGTATGTCATTCGAAAATTCGTTCTTTTTTGTTTTTGTTTCTGTTTTGTAATGTGTGAGGCAAAAATGTGATTTTTTTTTGTTTTTCTTTTATTGTAGATCATGTAAATGATGTCACTCTATTTACTTTAAAAAATAATCATGCTGGTGTACTGAAATATGAACCTGTTAAACATTATATGGGAGGTTCAGTTGATTATTTTGATAGGGTTGATGGGAAATGTTTGGGATGATTCAGTTGAAAGACTTTATTGAACAATTAGGTTATAATAGTGAAAAAGTTAAGGTGTAGTATCAATTTGGGCATAGTTTACATATGGGCAGTAAGGTTATTGACTGTGACAGAGATGCATATGGGATAGTTAATTCCATAGGGCATGACAAGAGAGAGGTAGAAATGTTCTTAGAACATTTAGATTCCACTGTTAACACAGGGTTCTTTTATTCAAATCTGCAAACTGATGATGACTTGATGCTTGATTTCTCATTTCTTGACAATGAGCAAGAACAGAATCCAAGTGTCAATAATGATGACTCTTCTAATTGCTCAGATTTTGATGATTTTAATAATTCTTATGAGATGGAGGAGGTGATAGGTTATTTGATGAATATGTTGATCCTAGTGCTGAGTTTGATTGTATTGGCAAAGGGAAATCATTTCAAAATGTATATGTAAGTGATGATGTTCTTGCTAGTATGGAGGAGGATGGTGAAGAAGATCCTCAAGATAGTGATGATTTTGATAGTGTGTTAGGCTCTAATGAGGAAATTGGGATGAAATATCCAAAGCATAACCCCAAAACTGATAAGAATCCTGATTTAAAATTGGGTATGGTTTTCAGTTCAAAGGCAGAAGCTAAGGATGTAATTCAAACCTTTTGTGTGAGAATGGGGATGGGGATTAGTTTTGATAGGAATGACAAAAGAAGGTTGAGAGCAGTCTGTAGAAAAGAGGTTTGTGAGTGGTATGCATATGCTGCCTCAATGCAAAATGATCACTCATGGCAATTAAAAGGGTATAACCTAAAGCACTCTAAGTGTTCTTGGAACTATAACAACCCTAGCATCAAGTCTGGTTGGATTGGGAAGACTTTCATGAAAAAAATCAAAGATAATCCTAAATTCGGAACCAATGAATTAAGAATGAGATATGCAGTAAGGCCAATGTTTCCAAGAAACAAGCCTATAGAGCCAAACTGAAAGCAAAACAGCTTATTGAGGGGTCTGTGACTGATCAATTTAGCAAAATAAGGGATTATTGTCTAGAGTTGTTAAGAAGCAATCCAGGTTCAATTGTGGTGTTGAAGTTGTCTGACTGTGATGTTGAGTCTGAGCAACCTAGGTTTTTGAGGTTGTATATATGCTTTGATGCTTGTAAGAAAGATTTTAAATTTTGTAGAAAAGTGATAAGAGTGGATGGGTGTTTTCTGAAGGGGACTCAAGGTGGCCAATTGTTGACAGAAGTTGGGGTTGATCCCAATAACCAAATGTTTCCAATAGCTTATGCAATAGTTGAGAATGAAAATAAAGATTCATGGCTCTGGTTCTTGTCATTGCTAGAAAATGATTTAGGCTTTGAAAATCAGTGGGAATGGAATTTTATGAGTGACAAGCAAAATGGTCTTATACCTGCATTTGAGCAATTATTCCCTGAAGCTAAGAATATGTTTGTGTTAGACATTTACACAACAACCTCAAAAGGTATGGATTTTCAGGACAATCAATAAAGAATGCTCTATGGGCAATAGCTAGGGCAACAAGAGTTGAAGAATTTAAGGTAAAAATGCAAGCTTTGAAAGATTTAGATGAGGAAGCATATAAGTGGCTAGTGGGAAAACCCCCAAATTAGTGGTCGAGGTCTCATTTTAGTAATCATACAAAATGTGATATCCTTCTTAATAACATGTGTGAGAGTTTTAATGCTCTGATTCTCCCTGCAAGAGACAAACCAGTGATTACTATGCTTGAGACCATAAGATGCATAATGATGACTAGGATGCAAGTGAGTAGGGATAAGGCTAAGAAGTGGGACTGTTTGATATATCCTAGGATACAAAAATCTTAGCTAGAAACCTTAAAGAAGCTGCTGAGTGTATCCCATCCAAAAGTGATGATTGCCATTGCCAAATTAATGGACCATTTGATCAGTACACTGTTGATGTTTCTATGCAAAGTTGCAGTTGCAGAAGATGGGACTTGATAGGCATTCCTTGTAGACATGCATGTTCAGCCATTTGGTGTAGGAATGAGGAACCTGAGGCTTATGTTAGTGTTATAACCTTAACACATATCAGAGGGTTTATGAGCATGCAATATTGGGTGTAAATGGCTCTCAGTTATGGCCTAAGTGTGACTTACCAGCCCCATTGCCTCCAATTTATGAAAATAAGCCTGGTAAACCCAAAAAATTAAGGAGAAGACAACCTGATGAGCCACCTGCATCTTCTAGCAATACATCCAAATTAAAGAGATGTCAAAAATCTCTTAAGTGTGGCAAATGTGGAGCTATTGGATGTAATTCTAGGACTTGCAGGAAAAATAATTCTTCTGCATCTGTTGCAAAATCTGCTCCAAACCATGTGAATCATATGCATGAAACACCTGTGACTGGTTCACAACCTGTTTTTTTTCTACCACAGCAGAAAGCAGACAACCCTCCACAACAAAGCAGTCAGGATGCTCCAAATTGCCTGTAAGAATTGCTTTGTTATCTTGTTTAAAATCTAAGTTTGTAATTTGAGTTTTTAATGTAAGTTTTCACAATATATGTTAAGAGAAAGAGAGGCTCAACCACTATGGGAGTTCAACTGAGGGTCACAAACAGAGTCAAATCTTTTAATGTAAGTAGTGTCATGTTTTTCTGATTAATTGCACTCATGATTTTTATGAACTAATGGTCTTTTGCTATTTTTGGAATAGGTAAGCCAATCATCAAGAGTTGCAAATCCTATTATTGTGAGGGGAGGAGTTAACTACATAACCATTCCAAACCTGAGAGGATTTGTTGGGAGTTCAGCTGCAAGGACTTCATCAAGTGGCAAAACAATTGGCAAAAAGACAGAGAAAGCCAAATGAGTGGATTTATGTCTGTGTTGTGTTCTGTTCTATTTCTACCAAATGACTGTATTTGTATTTCTGAACTTGGAGTTATTTGTATTTGAGATGATTTGTATTAATGTTGGATTTGTGAAAACTGTAAAAGCAATTCTGAACTTCTTGTGATTTGTATTAATGTTGGATTGTATTTGTAAACTTGGATATGGTTGTAATCCTAATTTATAGTGATTTCTGTGTTGCTTTCTAATATAAGTTTTGTCAATTGGATATGGTTAGTCATTACATTTGGTTAACGATTGTCAGTTGAGCATATATCATAACAGGGATATAATTCACTTCATTCATTCAAGTCTAAAAGGTCTTGAACCATTTACAACAATAATACATCAATCAAACACAACATAAATACAAGTCCAAAAGCAAATACATTCAACACACATCTATATTTCCTATTCTTCTTCTTCAGTTCATTAACTTCATTCATCAACTCATTCACTTCTTGCTTCATAATTTCAAGTCTGCTACTTGCCATCACCAAATCAGCTTCCAATTTACCCTTTTTGATCTGCATTTGAGTCATTTCATCCTCTCGTTTATTTAATTCAGCCAACAATCTAGGGATAACTTGCTTGGCCCTTGAGCATACTTCATCATCCAACCATTCGAAAAATCCATAATTTTCACCTTCTGTAAAAAAAAAATAATCACAAAATTCACTGGTTCATTAATACATATATCCAAATCAATCAAAAAATTTACCTCATAATTTGGACATGCCCAAAATCTTCGACCCGAGTTATTTTTGGTCCAAGAAGTCTTCAACACTACCTTACTTGCACAATGGCAGTAAACGTCTTCCATCCGGGCTACATTTTTTCTTGAATTCCAACTATTTGATGAGCTTGAGCTAGATTTCTTCATTTTGCCGGGTTTGGAGCTGAAATTTTAGGGCTAAAAGCAACATTCATAAGGCCAAATGAAAAATGAGGGATTTTAACTTAATTCAACACTTTCTTACCTTCTACAGTGGGTAATCCCTGTGATTTGGACGGCCATGTAACGTTTTGTATGGATTTTGATTAACGTTGCCAATTTTGGATATCAATATTGATTAAGTAGAAACAATGGGTACCAAAATCAAAATGTCAGTAAACTTTGGGTATAAAAAGTGAAATTATCCCTTTTAAAAAATAACCTAATTACTTAATACACCCCCAACATTTCCCAATTTACCCTTTCCTAATTAAATCTTATTTCTTTGCACCAAACACAAAATTAAGAACTTTAAAGAGTCAGTTGAATTGGGGAAATCCTCCACTTTCACAAAGCAATTTTACTTTTCGTCTTCATTATAATTACCATCTTCGCATTTGCAGCAAAAACATACCTACAATTTTCTTCCCCATAGACTGATAGACACACAAGCTGGAACAATGTGGAACAAGAAAGTAAAAAAAAAAAAGAAGGAAAAAACTGAAAGATATTAAAGTAGAAACATATTCAAGTACAAGTACATAACCTAGCGATAAATGGTGGAATTCTTCCTTCAAACATGGCATAATTGTGCAATCATTTTAAATGAGATGACACGATGAGGACCACCAATCAATGAGAATGGTTGTTGCTTGAAGATGAACCAGATGAATGCGCGTTGTTGAGGAAGAAGAGTTATAATATTTAAAATTGGAGTGTATTTAGAGATTTGGAGGGTGTATTTAGAAATTACAATTTCTTTAATGTGGCAAGGGTTTTATAGTCTTTTAAATTCATGATATTTATGTAATTATAGAGAGAGAGTGTATTTAGAGGATTTCAGGGGTGTGAATAGCGTCATTACGTTAAAATATACATTGAAAAAGATTGGTAAAAAATAAGGAAATTTATTAATATGCAAAGACATATGAATATAAAATAACTATTCGTAAGTAAATACCATTAAATTGTGTTTATACTTAGATTAACTAATTCATAATACAAATTAATGATAATAATAATTAGTCAATTGTATTTATGCTAATATATAGATTATACAAAAAATAATATATAGTATTTTTATTAACATAAATTACAAATAATTGAAACGATCGGGGACATCCGATAAAATTGGAACGATACATGAAAGATTACAGATAAAGGATGACATGGATAAAGCAAGAAATTGTCCAAATTCATTTTTTGTAAGGATCGGGGGCTATCCTTACCCGTGGACTATTCTTGATTTTCATTAGTGTCGCACTCGGTTTAGGGTTTTTAGGTATAAGATAAACATACTGATATGAGAACATGTGTGAGTATGAATATATCGTGTATATATGCATTTGATGTCGCAGATTTTTATGCCAAAATAATTGTTTTACACTCAACACTTTGAATCACAATGATTTTTTTTTTTATCTATTTTCAATGTATAATATATGAAATTAATTCTTTCTCTAAGGTCTACAATTTGACACTATATTACATATAAAGAAAGTACAGATTCGAAAGGTTAGATGAGACCATATTTATCAAGGAACAAGTTAAGGGTATTTTGTTCCTCACACTGTTTTTTGGGGTAAAAAATGTTTATTATCCCATCTTATAAGGAAAAGCAAGATTTTTTTTGCTATCCAAAATTAGATGAAGACATTTTCCCTAACTATAATACTTGTACTAAATGTTGTATTTCAAAAGGGAAAATGAGAATTTTAGTCCTGTAACTTATTATGTTAAGGCATTTAGTCCTCTAACTTGTCAAGTTTTGATTTTAGTCCGATAACTTTATTTTTTTAGAGAATTGGTCCGATTTTGCTGGATATTTTAATTGCCGCCTGAATTGAAATTACTGACAAAACAATAAACTTTTGGGGATTTCTCACTTTTGACCATATTTTTTCCACTTGGCTGATTTTGACCTTTAACAAAAAATACAAAAAGAACCAAAAATACACGTCTGAATTGGAGGGAAGAAACCTATCATTTCCCTCCATCTTCATTTAGTCTCCTGAAGTGGAGCCCAAAAAAGTCGTAATCTCAAAATCTCTACGATATAATTCAGAGAAAAATTCTGAAGAGCAAGAAAATCTTTTGGTCTCATAATGAAGGTTCAACTACCAGAAAACTTTAGTGATCCCCCACTTCAATACGGTATGTGTGCAAGTTTGAAAAATATATTTTTCCATTTGTATTAAGGTAGTGTGAGCATTATTTATATTTTCAATGGTGGTCTGAATATTTTTATCGGTAACTATTTTTAATGTATATAGTATTTTGATATGGAACAAGATTACTAGCTAGTGAATACTTATTTTTAGTTTAATTGCAGGCCTCAATCAGTGTTCTAAAAATCCCCCTAGGCGGCCACCAGGCGCCCGGATTTTTGCATAGGCGGCGAGCCTAGGCGGTCCGGATCCTAGACGGGCTAGGCGCCCTATATTTTTTTTTCTGAAATCCTAACAAAATGACTCCGACTAGTAAAAGTAGCACCGACGACTCCAAAATTCAGTTTAAGTGAAATTGAAGATATATAATTTTTCTTAATAAAAAATGAAACAAAATTTTAGGGTCTGTAAATCTTTCCATTGATAATTTGATATTATATAAATCAATGCCATATTTGTTAATGTATTGTATTTTAGATGATTTATAATTTTATTAGATTATTGGTGTTGAATTACTTTAAAGTTTAAATATCAGATCTGTTCAAAAATAATTTAAATATCATTTATAGACTTTACAATTATGTATTATGTGAATTATTCATAAAATTGTATATATATTTAAGGCTCCGCCTAGTCCCCGCCTAGACCCCTGTCCGCCGCCCGACTAGCGCCTAGCGCTTTTTAGAACACTAGCCTCAATAGTAAATTGGATGGTAGTGCGTTTGAGTGGTTTAATGACAAGCAACCTATGCACTGGAGTAGATCACACTTTAATGATTTCTCTAAGTGTGACATGTTGTTAAACAATGGTTGTGAAAGCTTCAATTCTAATATTTTGGAAGTAAGGGATAAACCAATTGTTTCAATGTGTGAATGGATGATAGACTATTTGATGCAAAGAATGCAAAAAAATAGTCGGGCAAAAAAATGGAAGTTAGACCTTTGTCCTAAAATAGCAAAAATGATTTGGATTAATATATGAAAAAGTTACCACTGTGGGAGACCAACAAGTGCCTCCCAAATTACAGGTTTTGTTTTATTTGATGTTTTAAAATTTGATATACTTCAATTAGTAGTTGAGTATAATATGCACTGTCTTTTTTAAAATATGTTGCAAGGTGAGAAGAATGGTTCAACCCAATTCATTGTTGCAAAAGGAAAATATAGAGTCAAAAAGGCTACATGAACTAGTTGGAATATATTTTGTTTTATTGTTAGGTGGCAACTGCTTTTTGGACACTTTAAGATTTGTTGCAATGGTTGGTTGTTTTTTTTTTTTGGATAATCCAGATATTCAGGTTTTTCTTACACCGACTAATTCTGCAAACTTTAGTGTCGGAGGTCCCTCGACCCGTGAGGATGTAAATCGGGGCCCTTGCGCGGCAAGGTTTCTAAGGGAGAGAGCCAACAAGATTCACCAAATTGGTTGTTTATTTTCATGTCACACTTGAGTGATTTGGTGCAGTAGTTCGATTAGTTTAGTTTTTATAATTTATTAATTTAGTTTATATTTTTATTTGTATTGCATTTGTTAAATGTTGTTAAGAAAAAAAGAAAAAGAAAAGCACATTACATTAAACTGAAGCACTAAATGGGGTCAAACATGTTACACATATTCAACTGAAGCACTAAGTGGTTCTTTTTGTATTTTTTAAGGTCAAAAACAGCTAATTGGAAAAAAATGGTCAAAAGTGAGAAATCCCCAAAAGTGTATTGTCTAGTCAGTAATTTCAATTTCAGATGTCAATTAAAATATCCAGCAAAATCGGACCAAATCTCTGAAAAAAAGTAAAGTTATAGGACTAAAATCAAAACTTGACAAACCTAAAAAAAATCAAAACTTGACAAATTAGAGGACTAAATGTCTGAACATGACAAGTTACAGGACTAAAATTCTCATTCTCCCTATTTCAAAAGCATGAAGTATTTAATGGCTCTTCAAATTATATATACACAAAAATATTTTTAAATTATTTGTACATGTGGGTATAACACGAGTTTTTATAACATCAGTTGAATATTTCAAAGTACTGATTTTAGGTCCTAAAGGCAATGACCATAATTTGATAATCAATATGTAGTGATAACAATAACAACTTGAAATAGTTGCGGGGGATTTAACAATAGTGAGAAAACAAACGACCAATATTATGCTACAAAAATGCGTCTTTTACTGAAATCAGAAATATATAAGTCTCAACTTTGTGACTCATAAATCCTATTTAACTAGTAAATGAGATGGGATATTTAGGCTGTTTATTAGCATGAAATAATCCCCAATGCTTCTCAAGTTCAGGGCTTTTTTGGTTCTCATCAATCAAATCAAATATATAAGTCTCAATAGCTTTTCCAGGCTTTCTTGGTGTCCCTTTTCCAACACTCTTAACCAAATTAGAATTATAAATCCTTGCATTCTCAACACTCGTCGCCGTCCCACCGGCCGACGGCCATCCAGTTTCCGACACAACAATTTCCAAATTTGCCCCTCCGGCCTTCTCCAATGCCGCATAAGTTGCATCCACCATAGCATCAAACAAATTATCGTAATCATACCCCCCGTCTCTCACAACAACCGAACGAGACCTAAAAAGCGCGTAATCCAAACGAATATCGTTCGTGTTACTAATATACGTTAAATATGGATACACATTGACAAGAAAAGGGCTTTGAGTTTCCACTAGGAACTTAACTATAGGGTCGATAAACGACGATCGGATTTCGGACTTAAATACCCCTGCCGACGGAGGGTAAGATTGTCCAAGAACCCCTAGGCTTAAAACAGTTGAAACCTTAATTTTTGTCCTAAGCCCTGTTTCTAAAACTGCATTGTAAATGTTTTGCATGGCAGGGGCAACACTTGGTGCAATATTTGCAGTTTTATTGTCTAATGGGCTGATTTCATTTCCAACTGAAATGTATCTAAAATTTACATTTTTGTACTTTAGGATATTGTTTTGGACCCATGATTTTGCAAGAAGGGCATTTTGGGCAATTCCTGGTATGTCCTGATTTGCAACACCTACTATGATTGAAATATTGTTAATGTTGCCTTGAAGGGCTGTAAGAATTGATGGGTTTGGATTGTAGAGACGAATTTGTCTAATGTTGTTTTTGTTGCAAAGGGCAAATACTTCTGTTGGTGGTGGTAAATTATTACCAAGTGTGCCATAACAAGCTCCTATTTGGGCATCTGCAAATTAGATTGAGTGAAAAAGATTAATCAAAAGATTAACACCATTTTGCAATCAAGGATCAGATCCGTTTTTGGACATGTCAATGTTTTTAGATGGAGAAAGATGTACAAAATTTAATTTGAACAAAATTAGGGGAACAAATTTCGTGTTCCACTTTTTTTTGTTTCATTCTATGTTCTATTACATTGGGTGGTCGACATGTATTAGCGGATAAATATGTGTTGTTGTTTTTTTAGATTTATATATACATGTCCATCATCCTTGGAGTGGAACAAAAAATGGAATATGGAGTGGAACATAAAATCTGATTCGCAAAATTAAGGGTTGTGTTTGGGTTTCGTGTTGTGTTGAGACATAAAATTCATATTATTCATGTCAGATTTCTCAATATTTACCTGATTCGTTCAGTTATTCATGTCAGATTTCTCAACTCTAATCCAACCTATTTATTATTCGTGTTCTTGGAGTCGACCCAAATGGCATGTGAATTTTAAAATTTTGAATAACTCATCTATTTATATATTGATTATTATATAGGTTGTACGAGTTAATTTTAATCCGAAAATTATATTTACATACATTTGATAATTTTTCAAAATTCAATTGTTATACTGACAACATATTCAGTCAACCAAAAATGTTCTAAAAACAACATAATAACAGCACAATCAGGGGAAGCCTCAACCAGATTATGACCCTAACCCGTCAAGCCTCAACCTTGACCCACTTATACATATTAGCCTATAGTGTTTTCGTGTTGTGTCCGAAATTACCACTCCTATCAAAATGCACTCTCTTTCAACAAACAAGAATAATAATTTAAAGGTGAAACAGAAAGGGACCTGTTGTATGTAAGCAAATCACAAGTATTATTACAGTTATCAGCATTCTGATAATTGGTCCAGGGCATTGGTGCTTGAAATATGAATTTGCCATTGTAATAATTTTAACAGAGGAAGAAGAAAATGAAACAATCTTGTATACTCATTCTCAAGCAACTGTCTACCTCTTTTTATATTCAGCAAATTGGATAACCTCATTTCAAAACAAAATACAAAAATGTTTATTTTCATTTGCCATATCTTAGATGCTGGTAACCGCACACATCTATACATTCTAAATAAATTTTTGGGATTTATTGTCACTTTTTTTTAGCTACAAATCAATTTGCTATCGATTTTATACAGATAAATGTTTAATGACTTTTGATACGAGTCCAGTCGAGCTAAACATAGTATTGTTCGAGCTTGTTTGAATTTTAATCGAGCTTCAAAAATTGAGTTAGAGTTTGGTTTGATTATTAATCGAATTGAGCTCGAACGAGCTTTAGTCGTACCAAACACGAATCGAGCTTGAGTAGCTTGATATTTTTACACATATTTTATTATTTTTCTACTAATCGAGTCGAGCTCGAGCTAATCTTTACATCATATCGAATGGAAAAATATGTTCAAATTTGGTTTGTTATGTTAACGAACTGAGCCAAACGAGCTTTTAACGATCGATTTTGGATCGAGTATCAAGTAACTTGGTTCGTTTTTTAGTTATATCCTTTGATGACGATGGTAGACAATAAAAAGCTTTGAGTGATTTGACACATTCGGAAACACAGTTTAATTATTAAATGTTTCATGTTCATTCAACTATCTGGTGCAGATTTTAACAATACGATTGAAAATAGAGTGGTTTTTGGCCAATATGATTGTAGTAAACACGTTTTAATGTTAATTCATTTGGGATAAATGATATATTGATATCTAATATAGCGCTTGTTGTTTTTGATTTTTAATTAAACGGATTCCATCATAATCTAAACAGAAAATTCTTTCACGCATGGCTGAAAAACAAACAAAACTACTCGAAATGGATTGTTAAAAAGTTCGATTCATTAACATAATGAAACAAGCTTGAACACATTCTTTCGTTCGATAAGATATAAAGTTTGACTTGAACTCGATTCGATTAGTTAAAATATGGGGGTTTGTACAAGTTTGGCCTAGTCAAATAGAAGATATTCAAAAATGGCCTTACTTATTCCAAAAGTTCAATAATGGCCTTCTTCTATGTTAAATGTCCAAATTACCCTTTCAGCACTTTAATATACCAACAACCCTCCAATTGCAAAGATCTAAATTTTTATTTCTTCCACAAATTTGTGTATATCAACCGAATTTTTGGGGGTTTGTAGTTCAACGAACCGAAAATCTGTACATCTCCTCCTTTCCAATCTTCGACATTGCAAGCGAAATCAACATTCAGGTTTGAATTTAGTTCCTCTGACCTTATGGCATTGTTTTATTCAATTTATCTGTCATTTCGTTCATTTTCTCGAGTAGATGAAGTCGATTAATCGAATGCTGTGTATTTGCAGAATCGGGTCGGTTAATCGACCCCAATGATTATCTTGCCACCTATTGTCAGACAACGAGGTGGGCGTCGTAGAACAGTACGAATACCGTCAACAGGAGAGTTCCGCTCAACAAAAATGCAGGAGGTGCCAACAATTGGGGCACAACCGATCAATTGTCGTGATCAAAGACCGATGAGCGATAGACAATCACATATTTAGTGATTGTTGTATTTAAATCTCCGATTTCGTAATTGTTGTATTCATGAATTTGGACAAACCTCTCTGTATTGTCAAAATAACCAAAAAAAAATGTTAAGTAATCGTTCTTCATCAACATGGTCATTCTTTAACCGACTACATGGTCAATCAGGGTCGGTCAGTCGGTAACGAGCGACCTCCAACCGACCATGGGGTCGGTCAGTCGGGTGAATGACCTATGACCGACCACGGGTCGGTCGGTCGAGGCTGACGACCTATGACCGACCACGGGGTCGGTCAAATTGGTAACGACCTATGACCGACCAACCGACTTGTGACCGATGGAGACCGTTATAATATCATGACGTCAAACAATGCGAGTCTCGAACTCGGTGTTTAAAAAAGCCCGACAAACTCCTATACTTGCATTGTTTGATAGTATTGGAAAAAAGTTCGATCTTGGTTCTATGAGAGGCGTGAGGTCGCACGAAGTTATACTGGGCAATCTAACCCCGCAATGGAAGAAAAATTACGCAAGTCTCATGAAAAAGCCAAGAAGTTCACGGTTGAACCAATTGATCAAAGTTTATATGTGGTGAGGAGTGGGGCCACAAATTTCACTTTGTTAACTTTTTTGAGAACACTTGCACTTGCGAAAGTTTCAATTGGACCACCTACCCCTGTGAGCATGCGATAGCGGCCAAGAAGAGAGGTTTTTCAATATACCCCATGTGCTCACCGTACTATTCCGTTGACTATTGGAGGAAAGCATATACGGAGACTATCTTCCCGTGCCTAACGAAAATGAATGGGAGATTCGATAACATTAAGGAAATGATTGTCTTGCCACCTATTGTCGGATAACGAGGTGGGCGTCGAGAACAAAGACGAATACCGTCAACAGGAGAGTTCCGCTCAAGACAAAAATGCAAAGAGGTGCCAACAATTGGGACACAACCGATGAATTGTCGTTATCAAAGACCGATGAGCGATAGACAATCACATATTTAGTGATTGTTGTATTTAAATCTCCGATTTCGTAATTGTTGTATTCATGAATTTGGACAAACCTCTCTGTTATTGTCAAAATAACCAAAAAAAATGTTAAGTAATCGTTCTTCGTCAACATGGTCATTCTTTAACCGACTACATGGTCAATCAGGGTCGGTCAGTCGGGTGAACGACCGCAATGCAGATTCATCGGTCGGTCGGTCAGCTAAGCGATCTATGACCGACCACGGGGTCGATCATGGTCGGGTTGCACGACTTGTGACCGATCATATAGCATATAGTACTAAATTATATAAGATTTTATAACATATGATACTATGATACAGTGCAACGTGATTTATAGTCCCGTGATTATTGTAATCCCGATCAACACTAAATTATATGAGAGATTTTATAACATATGATGATACTATGTAGCATATAGTATGATATATTTTACAATTGACTGAAAAAATCGGCAACATATTGATAACATATGATAAAGTGTAACATACTGATGCAATATGATTTGATCCGTGATTATTGTAATCCTGATCAAGACTAAATTATGTAAGAGATTTTATAACATATGATGATACTATGTAGCATATAGTATGATATATTTTACAATTGACGGCGAAACAATCGACAACATATTGATAACATATGATAAAGTGTAACATACAGTGCAACGTGATTTATAGTCCCGTGATTATTGTAATCCCGATCAACACTAAATTATATGAGAGATTTTATAACATATTATACTTATATAGTATATTTTACAAGTTTAATTAAACCCTAAACCCTAAACCCTATACAAACACTAAAAGTAGGGTTAAATGACATCTGACCGACGACTAATCGATCGACGTTCAAGGGTCGATTAATCGACCACTAATCGACCAATCCGCTCAAAGAGTCGATTAATAAACCACCGTATCGTTCATATGGTCGTTGCAGCGACCACGTCGGCTTAATACGATTAAAAATTTATTGGCCCCACGATTAAAAAACGTTTCGAGTCATTTTTCATTTTTTACTTGAAAAAGCGAACGAAGAAAAGGCATTTAACTAACAGATCTTGAGGTAAATGTTGTTCTTTTGTTTTACATTATTATGCTTTGTTTATTTCCTTAATCAATTGTTTCATATTTTGTTCCTTAATCGATTTTAGTTTAGGTTTAGGGTTAGGGTTTTATAATATCGATTTTAGTTTAGGGTTAGGGTTTCAAATTTGGGCTGAACGACATCTGACCGACTTATGCACGGCGGGCGTTCAAGGGCCGATTAATCGAACACTGAACGACTTATGCACGACGGTCGTTCACGGGTCGATTAATCGACCACAGAACGATATAAGTAAAATGACGTTTCGTTTAAAAAGTAGTTAAAAAGATGCTTCATTTCAGTTTTTATTACTTTCTAATTAAAAAGACGTTTCGTTTCAGTTTTTATTACTTTTCGATTAAAATGACATTTCGTTTACCCCACCCCACAGTTAAAAAGTCGAAGGTTGTTTTTACTAATCCTGTCATATTCCTTGAATAGAGAGATATGCCTCGTACCAGGAATCAAATAATCCGGCAGATGCTCCAACCAATCGGTTGGACCATTGAAGAAGAGGAATGACTCTATGAATATCTTAATCGTTAATCGCTTTTATCATCGTCCATCCAATCCGAATTCAACTCGTTGTTGCGTCTTGTCGCTTTTGACCTTGGTGCACATTTCAAGAAACATTTTAGCCTCGGAAGGTTAAAAGTCGATTCAATTGTTAGAACAAAGTTCGAGTCATTTGTGCGATTCATTAAAACTCCTGGTGTGTGACGTATGATCGTGAGAACAACATAGTTTCTATTACTGGGCTTTACTGGGATCATGTTAGAGGGGTAAGAAATATTTAATTTGTTCATATTGAATTAATTAATTATACATAATAATATTTTTTTTGTATTTTTGTCATTTAGGAGACCATTGAGCAACGATTCTTTAGGACGAATGGGTTCAAATACTTCAAAATCGCCCATAACATATTCGTAGAATCAAATGCCACCCCGGTTGACTTATCCAACGAACACGGCTACCATCCTGACAATCCAGTTTACCTCGATTCTATATATGATGGTGATGTTCCACCAGGTTTCGATCCCTTACCCCGAGGTCTTTGGATGGGGTCCCTTGGTGGAGATGGGGCTGGTCCATCAAGGTTTGATGGTGGTGATGGGGCTGGTCCATTAGGGGTTGATGGTGTTGATGGGGCTGGTCCATCAGGGGTCGATGCTGACGAGGATGTTGAGCCGGGTGGTCTTCCTTAAATTTTTATGTTATGTATGGATGTTCTTGAACAATTTTAAAGTTGTGTAATTATGGTTGAATGTTTTAATTTAGGTTTTGAATGTATGGTTGAATAGTTAAGATTAGGCTTTGTGTAATTATGGTTGAACAATAGTTTAGGTTTTATGTAATTATGTATGGTTGTTGAATGTGTGATTCTTGTTTTGTTTTTGTTTTGAATGTGTGATTCGTACAATCACGGAAGGAAACATTGGTCGATTAATCGACCATATGAGCGACACATGAATCGATTAATCGACCACGGAACGACAAAGGAGTCGATTAATCGATTAATGTGTCGCTCAAATGGTCGACTAATCGACCATGGAACGACAACCGTGGTCGATTAATCGACCACTTGAACGACACATGAATCGATTAATCGACCACTGTCGACGTTTCGTGTACCCCCACAGTTCAGCTAAAAAGACGTTTCTTAATCGACCACTGTCATTTTTTATTTTTTACTTTCCGAAAAAACGAACGAAGAAGACGAACGGGACGAACTAACAATTCTTGAGGTAAATGTTGTTCTTTTGTTTTACATTATCATGCCATATTTCCATTTTCTTAATCAATTGTTTCATATTTTGTTTCATGTTGCTTTTTAGTGTAGGTTTAGGTTTAGGGTTTGAATATATATCGGTTCTTAATGTCTGTTTTGGTTGTTTTGACATATACAGAGCTTGACAAACAAATTTAGAATTCTACAGGCATTGATTTTGACATTACATATTTACAAGTAAGTAGATGCCAAATTTTATTGTTTGTTAATTAGAATGCATTCTACTTTGTATTTTTCTGTTCTTTAAGACTTCTTGTTTTGAATGCTAGTGAACTGGGAACCTGCAGAGGAAAGGTACCTATTTAAAATGCTAGATTGTTGTTGTCGCATGAGAGGAATGCCAGTGCATGATGCTGTTGAGTGGAACTCCTTCATCTGTCTAATTGCTCCACAACTTCGATTTATATTTTCGAAGGATTTTAGTGTCGTTGATGTTAAAACTCGAATTCAGTTGTTCTGGGACAGGTTTGAGAGGTTTGAAAGTTATATTGACAAAACAAAAGCTAGATTTGACAAGGAACGGAACATCGTATACGTGGATGGCAATTACTTTAATCGAATTGGAGAGGTAATTAACCAGAACATAATATGGTTAAGTTGGTTATTTTTTACACTTTGACATTCTAATTTACATGTCATTTGTACAGAAAGCATTGAAGAAAAAGAGTTTGGACGACTAGGTTTCAATATTATGACATCGCCTACAACGTCTTTCAAAACACATAACGCCGCTTTCGATTGACTTCTCGGATGTACTGGGTATCATATCAACAATCCAAAGAGTGATTGACTCGAGAAAGTTGGCGGAGGATGTTTTCAGTAGGAAGTAATTGAGTTGTTTAGTTGTTATGCATGTAATTCAGTGGTTTGTAACAATGACAACTTTTATAAATTATGTCTTCGGATTCAGTGGTTTGTTAAACAATGACAACTTTTACAAATTGTGTCTTTCAGATGGTCGATTAATCGACTCATACATTGTTACTGAATTAGTCGATTAATCGACCATTTGAACGATACGGAGGTCGATTAATCGACTCACCGTTGTTCATATAGTCGATTCATCGACCTCTGTATCATTCAGATGGTCGATTAATCGACATCTGTATCGTTCAGATGTTCGATTAATCAACTATATATGTATCGTTCAGATGGTCGATTAATCGACTTATCTGTTGTTCATATGGTCGATTAATCGATTCATCTGTATCGTTCAGATGGTCGATTAATCGACTAATTCTCAACTAATTTGACTAATCATAGCATTTACAATATACTTAAAAATTGACTAATTCTCAACTACATCACTTAAAAATATATTGATCAATACAATTACTCAACTACATCACTTAAAATCTAAAAGTATATCATTTACAAGTATTCAAAATATATTGATCAATACAATCAAGGATCATAATTAAAAGCATATATGTCAAAGAACCAACTTCTCCTCCACATAAGCATATGATGGTGTTTATGAGATTTACTTCTTAAGACTCGGAAATTCAATATATTTGATCACGAAGACTCGCAATCACCCCTATGATATGTTAAAACAACAATTAGCATTTAAGTAAAACATTAAGCTAAATAACACGAGTTAAGATTAGATGACTTACGACATGCCCCGCTTGGATGTCTTTGTCGATCTAACCACTTTGGGGGCCGTTTGTTTTAATCCCAACTTGTTGTGCAAGTAAGGGTAACATCACGGTAATAAAGGTTCAGCGCAATCGATTAAGTTGCCCCTCTGTTAGGCGCCTTGTCGGGATCATAGATATTCACCTCCGATATTTCAAATACAAGTTCGCCACAATCCAATGCTTATTATAGCAAATTGGAAAGTACAAGTGTGTACACCCATTCCTCCCAAACTTACTCCAAGTCCCATTCGTATAATTAATCAAATAATTATCGAACTTGAAGTTAGTGGGGTTACGCTTGTAATCATTGAGTGCAAATATCAATGATTAATAGACACATGTTTGTCTAGGATGGCTCGGTGTACTTGCCAAGGACACCGGATATCTTGTCTGTCTCTCTCGTAACAAGGTCATCGCCAAATCCACGTCTTTGAAAAGTGAAAAGTTGTTATAAGATTCACATAATAGTAAAGCAATATTGTACATATTAAACTGGACTTACATCATCTTCAAGCCAAGCCCCAGATGCAGTAATCAACGTAAACCATCTTTTAGCATTTTTATATGTGGCCCCATTTATGATCAATTCTTCACTGTTGGAAGAAATATGTACATATTAATTAATGAAATGAAGCAAAAACATAAAATAAACCTGGGGTCGGTCAGTGGTCGGTCAATCTACCATTAATCGACCTCTGATCGACTGATTAATCAATTAAAAGGTCGATTGATCGACCATAAATCGACTAAGCAGTCGATCAATGGTCGATTGACCGACCATCAATCGACTAAGCAGTCGATCAATGGTCGATTGACCGACCATCAATCTGTAAGTCCAAGCGGCTACGATAATCTAGAGGGGGGGTGAATAGATTATCTCCATCTTTTGGATTTCGCCCTCTTTTTATAATCGAATGCTCAAACACAATAATAAAGGTGCGGAATGTAAACAACACACGTCGATTTAAAGAGGTTCAACCCACCTAGGGCCTAATCCTCTACCACCCCAGTATATCCGGGATGGATTTCAAAAAGAAAAAGAATTTTATTAATTACCAAAATTAATACAAATTCAACTTACAACACCTTGAAGAGCACCACACTCTTCTTCAACACACCTTTGAGATTACCACAATCTCTTCTTGAAGATTACCACAATCTCCAACGGCACCTTGTGAAGATTACCACAATCTTCAACCTTGAAGAATACCAAATTCTTCAACACCTCAATAAGAAGATCACCACAATCTTCTTCACCTATCACCTAGATCATCCAAGTGTGTTCTTACCACAAGAACACTCACAAGGATATCTTGTGTTTGAATGATAACCAAAAATCAAGATTACAACTCAATAATAAATAATACAATTTGAGTGCACGGTGTAATCAAGAATAGCCTAGACCTCAAAGATGTGAAAGTGATAAGCTAGGCAAATTTACAACAAGAATAATAACAATGAAAGACCAAGTATTTGCTTGAAGTGTATCTTGTTGTGTTGGATCTCAATTGTTGTATTGGTTGCTCCAAAACTTCCTCTATTTATAGGAGATGATTGAGACTTGATAGGCTCTTCTTGGAATCTGATATCTACAAAAAAATTGCAATTAAAATCAAGATTATAGCTGTTAGAAATCAATCCCACAATTTAAGAAAATGTGTATCTTTGTCAAACGGTCATATTTTTTTTCTTTGTCAATACACAATGCGACCGCCGCATTTAAATAAGAGAAATAGGAACACTTTGAAAAATTCAACAGGCGGCCGGTCGACATAGGCCGACCGACCGGCCCCCGCCTCAACCGGTCCCCTAACATAAAAAACGAAGAGGTTTTGTTCGTTTCAAAACAAAACATGCAGTGCGTACCGGTCGACCACTGGCGATCGGGCGGCCGACCGGTCGACGCCTTGAAGCGGCGGCCGCCGACCTTTTTTTACTCCGTCTCATTTTCTGTTTCTAAAAACATCTTCAGCACGGGTTGCCCTATAGGGCGATCGGTCGACCACGAGGTAAATGTTGTCCAATTTTTGTCGAAAATAAAACTCAAGAAATACTCGAAAATTCGGTAAAAACATTTTAAACCAATCGGGAGTATTTAGACAACATTTAGAGATCTTTTTTAGGAGTAAAAACCCATTGATATAAAATCATTAAAGGTGTTGTCCATTGTTATCAAAAATAAACTTGAGGAAATACTAGGAAAATATTAAAACCATTTTAAATTATTTAGGAGTATTTGGACAACCTTTTAAAAACATTGTTTTGGTGATAAAATAAAATCATCAAAATTAAGATAAAAACATGTATCAAACAATCTCCCCCTTTTTGATGATTACAAACCAAAACAATTTTAACACAAACTAAGAGAGCAATGATTTTCCGGTAAAAACATTTGACCGTTTTGGAAGCAACCAAAATTTCCAAAAATATTAAAGCAACCAAGTAGGAGTAAATATATTCAATAATAAGCACAAGCTCCCCTATCAACAAACATATCAAGAATAATGTAAAAGCAATTTTCCATAAGCTAAAAGCTTTAGCTTTTACAATATGTTCAAGAGCTTATAAGCTCCCCCTGTCACAAAACATCATTAAACAATTATATAAGTCCATCAAGCAACAATTGGACTAAAAACAAATCACAACTTATGGCTTTTATGAGCCATAGCTTATAGCTTTTATGACAAGCTTTTATTAGCTTCTTTGAGCTAATGAGCTAATATCCTGTTTCTCCCCCTTTGGAATCATCAAAAAGAATGTTAGGATGATAAAAACATCATACAAATATATCAAAGTGTGCAAACGAGACGGTTTATCAACCATCGAGCAATATATACATAGAGTCTAAGGAAAATGGGAAAATTGTAACATAAGAGATCCATAAGCTCATTAGTTAGCTAAAAACATGATTTCAAAAAGATTTTAAGACATTTTGAAGCAAGAGAATCATGTAGAAATTGAAAGTTTCATTGCAACATTTCAACAAACACCTTGTGTGCGTGAAAAATAAAAGAGGTTGCATATAGTCCTTGTAAAGGTTTCAAGCCAAAAATTTTCATATCATCAATCAACCTCATTCCAAAGCTCAAAAATATCATATGCACCATATGCAACATTTGTACATCAAATAGTAGGCTCAACAAAAAGATTCTCAAGGGTTCAACCCAATTGAGATAATATAAGCTAAGAAGAATCAAGGCATTTACAAATGCCAAAAATTGGAGCATCCATCAAGTAATATAAGTCATGCCTTAAACAATACATGTATGATATATCAAATGTCCCAACATATCCAACTAAGCATAATGATCAAAGTATCAAAAGAAGCACTTTTACCATCAAGTACTTCATACCAATTATCAAACAATGCTTAAATTAGAGTATTTTTACCATCAAATACTCCATCAAAATCATGATCATCCACAAGTCATTATCAACTTGCAATTTTAACCCTTTTAAGAAAACAAGCAAATATCATTAGTACGAAGGAGTTTTACAAAAGTTCATAAAAATACAAAGCAACATTAATGAAAATGCTAGAAAGTAAAGGAAGGGAGAGACATCAATCTTCGTCCGAAGAGAAGCAAGTTCCGGGAATGAGATCTTTGATAAATTTCTTCAATTTGCCGATTGACTTTTTCAAGCTAGAATTTTCCTTTTTCACAACCCGAAGCTCTTTTCTAAGAGAGGCCACATCTCTAAATGTTTCTCTTTCCACTTTGGCCATTCTCTCTTTGAGATTTAGATCTTCAACATCCAACTCGTCTTCATCTCCTTCCTCATTTTCTTCCACCCTAATTTCTTGTTCATTTCCCACATTTTCTTCTTCATTTTCCTCTTCATTTCTTTGTTCGTCAAACTTACCTCTTCCAATATTTTCAACCTCATTGTCATTAAAGAAATCATCCCGAGGTTGTTGTTGATGTCGCACGCTCCCCTAGCGGCTTTGGTAGGAACCCGTGGTAAATGTCGTCGCATTCTTACCATTTGTAGAATGTTGTCATTATCAAAATCATTGTGACGAATTTCAGTATTCATTTCATTTTCCGGGTATCCCGATAAATATAGGAGACGGCAAATCAAATTACCCAAGGTATATTTTTTCTTGGTAAGTTTTCTAGATTCCAACAAGCAATACACAAAGATTGCCCCATAATTTACTCTTTCTCCTTGAACAATCTTATAGGTGAGAAAGAGTTCGAGATTACTTGGAAGTTTTACTTCCTTTCCACAAACACAATAGGAGCAAATGATAGATATAATCCGATAATTTGGCGGCATTCTTTGAGTATGTCACTTCGGGATATACTCCTAAAAAGGTTTTCACATCATCTAGTGAAACACCTAAAATGTTATCATCCCAATGAGTGCAATCCACATTGACCACTCCATCATTTGGCACGTTAAAGTGATTACAAATATTGGCCAATGTCCATGAAAAATGCCTACCATTAACAAAAGTGCGAAGTTCCAACGGATTATCTACCGTGGCATCAACAATCCACATATTTGCATAAAAAGTCTTATAAGCTCGTCATCATAATGCAAACACGGATTATCCCAAAGTGAAACCCATCCTTGAATTTCAAAATAAGCTCTAATATCCGGAAATTCATCATGAAATGCTTGAAAACGAACCATACGAGTGCATGCAATTTTCTTATCATTCAATCCAATATTCTCATAATGTTCCTCCGCAAGTTTGTTTAAAAATCGAAATCTATTAGCTCAGAGGGAGGCTCGTAGAGGAGTGATAACTTACTAGAGTCCCAATGAATGCTCGATTTTGAAACCTCGACTCTTAATTCGACAATCTCCTCTTCCGTAGTTTCGATTTTGATAGTCTCCTTGTAGAATATCATCTTGTTGGGGATTGGAAGAAGATTCTCCCCTTTGCCTCCTTCTCATCTTTTGAGGATTTCGTTCGGTAGAATTTCTTGGAGGTGCTATATATGAAAGATTCTTGTGAAAATAAGAAGATTAGCAACAAGAATCGTGAAAATGATGAAGAATTGAAGATTGTAGAAGAAAGGGATGAAAATCATTGTTATAGGGTTTGAGAAGTATATGCAAATCTTTTTTGCGAAGACAGTTGTTTATAAGTTGCAAAAATGGCCGGGCGACCGGTCGAGGTAGGGGGCGGCCGGCCGACATGCGGGCGGCCGTCGCCGCCCCGCTTTGACCGTCCCAGGTAATTTTTCCTTTTTCCCAGAGTTTTCCAAAACTCTATTCTTCACCCCAAAAGTTTTAAAACATTGCAAGAAGATAATTTTGGACTATATCCAACAAATATGGGTTTCGAGAAAACATATATACGATAAAATCGAGACTTAACAACTAGTGGATTTTTAAAGAAAATATTTGCAAAATCATTTAGGGGCACTTAAGGGGTTAAAATGAAATATCTTGAAAGATATGTGCATAAGCATAATATCGAGTTTAAAGAAAAATACGAGTAGACATACCTCGATATTTTAAGAAACTTGATGACGTAATAGCCAATGAGTATGAGATATGTATCCTACACAATTCTTAGACAAAATATGCATAGAAAATACAAGTGTAGGCAAGTAATAGGAGATATCAAAAAGAGCTTATGCTATAAGATTTCATAAGAGATAATGAGCCACAAAAGTCTAATTAAATGCTCAAAAGTTTTAGAAAATCATGCAAGGTCTTCTTTTAAAAATTTTGAAACCCACAAATATATAAAGGACCTACATTAAAAATAAATACTTGAAGACTCATTTTGCAATTAAGACACAATTTAAAAACATGCATTAAAATAAAATGCATATATGAATGGGGAGATACGGTTTACCAATTACGCCGTTTCCATGGGTTGTGTCTTTCCCATTGTTGATGACATCTTCTCATTGAGAAGTCACTTTGTTGATGATGACTTCTTTGATTACTCCATTTCCAAGGTTTGTTACCGCCCCCGTTGTTGATGATCTCTTCTTCTTTGAAAATTATCTTGATGATGTTTTTGCCATTTACAAGGACTATGTTCTTCCCAATTTTGATTATATCCTCTTCTTGGAAGTAGGCTTTGTAGAGAATAGTTTCTCCTTCTTTGATCAAATGAAACGGTCATTTGATGTCTTCTTGGCGGTATGAATTTTTTTCGATCATTATTTCGCCGGGTACCTAATATGACATTATTTTGTGGTACCCTCATGTGTTTGGGTCCTTTGGGATTAGTCTTGAGACTTTTAGGTCTCCAACAATAATTAGAGCTATTTCTAGCTCGACAAAAATTAGCCGTATGACCCTTTTTCATGTGATTGACACCCTTAGTCTTATGATCAAGTTCTAGTTTCGAACAATCAACAATCTTGGTCATTTTATCGGTACTCAAGTTGGATTTAGATAAATCATTTTTCATGCAATCAATATTCTCAACAAGAGTATTATTTTCTTTTTCAAGGTTTCTAACCTTGTCAAGTGTGGTGGTGTGAGCACATGATAGTGATTCATAGGAAGTAAGTAAACTATCCTTATCATTTTTCAAAATATTGAATTCCTTTTTTAAATTTTTGTATTTAACAAGTAAGCTTTGGAATTCATTTTGAAGTTCATCATAATCATTTTGTAAATAACTATAATCATTTTGAATGACAATATCATAGGAAGTAGAGGGTTTAAGACAAACATCATTTTCTTCTTTGATGCCCATAAAACAATATTCAACTTCTTCATAGTTGGAAGTTGTAGGAGGCTTGTTCCTTAGATTTGAGCTTGTATGACCTTGAGAAGTAGATGCTTTTTTTTGACTCCTTTCATTTGCAAATACTCCATAGACGGCTTCTAATTTTTGCCATACTTCATGTGCCGACTTTATTCCTACAATATGTTCATATTCTAAATTAGTAAATGAACAATACAAAATATTGAGAGCTTTACCGTTTAAGGAGATAATTTTCTTCTCTTCATCATTGAGCTTTTTGAAGCCTTTTGAGGTGTGTGGTGTATCTTTCATCGGAATGGATTCTCCATTAATGACGGTGTTCCAAATGTCGAACCCGCAACCTTGTAGATAGCATTCCATTCTTTCTTTCCAAAAATTAAAATTCTTGGAATCAAAAAGTGGTGGCTTGGTGGTGGAGGTGCCGGATAGATGAGCTTCGTTAGTAGCCGACGATCGTTTCTCTTCACTCGCGATGTGAAACGAGCTTGCCAAAGAGTTTGGCTCGATACCACTTGTAAGTCCAGCGCTACGATAATCTGCAGAGGGGGTGAATAGATTATCTCCATCTTTCGATTTCGCCTCTTTTTATAATCGAATGCTCAAACACAATAATAAAGGTGCGGAATGTAAACAACATACGTCGATTTAAAGAGGTTCAACCCACCTAGGGCCTAATCCTCTACCACCCCAAAGATATCCAGGGATGGATTTCAAAAAGAAAAAGAATTTTATTAATTACCAAAATTAATACAAATTCAACTTACAACACCTTGAAGAGCACCACACTCTTCTTCAACACACCTTTGAGATTACCACAATCTCTTCTTGAAGATTACCACAATCTCCAACGGCACCTTGTGAAGATTACCACAATCTTCAACCTGAAGAATACCAAATTCTTCAACACCTCAATAAGAAGATCACCACAATCTTCTTCACCTATCACCTAGATCATCCAAGTGTGTTCTTACCACAAGAACACTCACAAGGATATCTTGTGTTTGAATGATAACCAAAAATCAAGATTACAACTCAATAATGAATAATACAATTTGAGTGCAAGGTGTAATCAAGAATAGCCTAGACCTCAAAGATGTGAAAGTGATAAGCTAGGCAAATTTACAACAAGAATAATAACAATGAAAGACCAAGTATTTGCTTGAAGTGTATCTTGTTGTGTTGTATCTCAATTGTTGTATTGGTTGCTCCAAAACTTCCTCTATTTATAGGAGATGATTGATACTTGATAGGCTCTTCTTGGAATCTGATATCTACAAAAAAATTGCAATTAAAATCAAGATTATACCTGTTAGAAATCAATCCCACAATTTAAGGAAATGTGTCTGCTGTCAAACGGTCATATTTTTGTTGTCAATACACAGATGGCGGCGGTCGCACGAGTAAATAAGAGAAATAAGAACACTTTGAAAAATTCAACAGGCGACGGCCGACATAGGCTTGACCGGTCGGCCGACTGTCTCAACCGGTCCCCCTAACATAAAAAACAAAGAGGTTTTGTTCTGTTTCAAAACAAAACATGCAGTGCCTGGTCGACCCAGGCGGCCGGGCGGCCGGACGGTCGACGCCGAAGCGGCGGACCGGTCGACACTGCTGTTTTTACTTCCGTCTCATTTTCTGTTTCTAAAAACATCTTCAGTACGGGTTGCCTATAGGGCGATTGGTCGACCACGAGACAGAAATGTTGTCCAATTTTTGTCGAAAATAAAACTCAAGAAATACTCCGAAAATTCAGTAAAAACATTTTAAACCAATCGGGAGTATTTAGACAACATTTAGAGATCTTGTTTAGGAGTAAAAACCCATTGATATAAAATCATTAAAGGTGTTGTCCATTGTTATCAAAAATAAACTTGAGGAAATAATTCGGAAAATATTAAAACCATTTTAAATTATTTAGGAGTATTTGGACAACCTTTTAAAAACATTGTTTTGGTGATAAAATAAAATCATCAAAATTAAGATAAAAACATGTATCAAACACAATCGACCTATCAATTGACAGTGTTTGCAGTTAATATTACCTATCAGTTGTATTTGTGTACCATTCTTTAAATTTTTGGCCTTCAATGGATCCACCGGGAGGAAGAAATCAATTTGCATCTTGTCCAAAAAGGTTCTGGAGGTGGTTGTTTGTGGCCTCGATTCAGTTGTGAAGGGAATTCTTGTATGAATTGAAGGCACTCTTTTTCGCTTCACTCCCGTTTGTAGAACATTTTCTTTTTCTACATGTTTTGATGGCCTCTTCTTCCTTGTATATTTCACCGTTCCCCGATCATCCCCCGTGTTTGCCCGCTCCACCTCCACCACCTCAACATCGGAATGCATCTCCGCATCCACCACATCGGCAGCCTTACTCTTCTCTACCTCAACAGACAGGGTCTTCTCTGTCTGATCCTCATCCTCCTCAAAAAGACTCGACCTCGGCTGATCCTCAACAGGATCCTCAACAACACGATCATGCTCTCCTCCTCCAGCACTTGACTCTTAGTCTTCTCTGTCTCCACCACCGTCCATAATCGGGAGACAGCCCCGTCTCCATACGATGCCTCTCAGGAGTGAACCACATATAAGGCTGACTTCTTGCTTCAAGTTTTTGGTCTAATGCATAAATCTTGCAGTCCAATTCTTCGATCTTTCCACTCATAAGAGAAAAAACATCTTCGACCTTTTTGTTTAGAAAAGAAAAGGCATCATCTTGCTTTTTTGTCAGCGTGGCCACGACATCCAAAACCTGCCTCATACCGATGGAAGGGCCGGTGGAAGGTGGGGGTACTCGAGAACTGCCTCCATGCTCCGTCTCATGGACATCCCCTGGTGGCACACTTGTAGGCCCTGACTCTCTCTGTGTGCCTGTCTCTCTCTCTGTGCCTGTCTCTATCTCTATGTCTGTCTCTTCCACCATCTCCCGATCATTGTGGGCACCGTCTCCTCATCCAAAGGATAATCGAGATCCCGGGGAACACGGAAACATCACAACATATTCCTTTTCCATTTCTTCTTATGTCGGAGACAATGGAAACAAAACTTCATCCCGCCAATTCACAAACAATATCTATTACAAATAATCTCAAAATATCGATTAAAAATTATACGCAATTAAAAATAATCTCAACATTACCATAGGCTCGTCCAAGACGGCAATAATCTCCAAAAAGCCAAAAGTGGTTGTGGACCTCCACCCACACATCCTAGGAAGTCTTTGTTCGGTTCTTTCAGTTCTAAACATTCGGCATATGGCGGAAAGGTCTCAAATGCCCATACCTAACAAACAATCCAATGTTATAAATATTTATCGAAATTGAAAATATACATTGTAATCTAACGAAAATGACTTTGATAAATACCGCACGCGTGTGTAAAGCCCGGAAAGTTTGTGATGGTCAACTTTAACTTGATAATAGTTTTCGTCAAACCGTGTAGAAGATAGTCATAAGATGATCTTCCCCACGGGTATTTATTGACAAGATCCAAATTGTCAACAACTTGCAGAATCTTCATATCAATCGAAGTGGTAGGCTCCTTACACCGTAAAACACACTCATATATGAGGGCCAATCCCAATTTATATCGGTCCTCCTCATTCTTTGCATGGTGCTTAAAAGCCGCCTTCAATTGATTTGGCTTCACAACCTTTTTCCCTCCCCCAAAATACTCCGCTTAACCGCCTATTTGATGGGATGTCCTTTACAAAATCATTCTCAATTCCGGGATTTAATCTAGTGATGAGAGTGAAGTCCGAGAACCCGAATCGACATTTGCATCCCCAACACGGAACCATACCTCATCATGCACCGGTGATTTAATCCTCATAAATAATAGAGCATGAAGAAGTTTACAAGAAATGCATATTATCACGGAACTTGTATAAGTCTCCAAAGCCGAGTTCAACAACATCTCTTTGTGTGTTGCCTAACTTATCATATACTAGCCTTAGAACTTGTAAGTTACATCGGGATGTAACTCTTGAATCAAACCGATCTTCAATGGTGGTGAGATATGCCATTTTTTCTCGTATAATTGAAACGAGAAAAGACAAATTTTGGAGTGTTAAATATCGAGTTATCTTGCAAGAAATCGATTATTAGCGATTATCAAGCGATTATTTGGCTTAAAAAAGCACTTTATATAACATTTCCCATAATCGTCTAACATTCCTCCCAAAGACTCCCAACAAAATTTTGCAATGAAAAACACAACATTCCCATAACTGTCTAACATTCCAAATAACATTAACATTCAATTCAAACTAAACTCTAAACCTCATTCAGTATATAACATTCATTCAATAATTCAATACCTCAAACCATCATAACATATTTTACAATGCGATTAAAATAACTAATTCAAAAACAAAATAAAACTCTTACTTTATATACGAAGTCGCAAGAAAATATTCCCCAACGACGGCGGACGTGGCGGCTATCAACGACGACAATCAATGGTGGTCGCTTTGTGATGGTGAGGGTCGATTGAGCGATTGTCGTTTAGAGTCGATTGAGGGCTTATAAACCCTACAGAGGGGTTTTAAATTTCTAATCGACCACTTTAGTCGATTAATCGACCGCTGACCGACCATATTCGTTTAGTCTATTAATAGTCGATTAATCGACCATTGGCCGACTTAATAATTTTGAGTAGATCAATCGACACATTAATCTTTTCGGGTTAATCGACTCGGTGGGTCGATTAAAGCGACCGATTCTCGCATGGTACGCAGCTAGCGATCGATTAATCGACCCAAAATGACCGGTTAATCGACCTGCGTCTTTTATGATGGGCATTTCGGGAAGTGTACAATTTCTATCTTTTTCTATTTTTTTTAAGCAATAAATGCCGATCAAAGGCCATTCTTGATAAGTTGTTGGGTCAAAAGGCTATATTTGATATATGAGACTAAAATATGTGTAAAAACATCAAGTTACTTGAGCTCAATTTGCATTCAGTTCGACTAAAACTCATTCAAACTTGATTCAATTACTATGTTCAATTCGTTTACCCACCTATTTTGAGTATATCATTTAAATAAAACTTATTTTTTAATTTAAGAAAAGGACATTAAAAAAAAGGGATTTTTGTTTTTTTTCCCCACTTTTTTATTGCTTTTTGGAATGGGGTGAATTTAGTTTTTTTTACAATTCTTGTCAAATATATTATTATATAAATTTAGTTAATTTTTTTATTATATTGAAATTTGATTTAGTTGTTAATGAAATTAAGTTTGAATAAGCTTAATGGATAATTACAAAATCACCCCTAAGGTTCGGGCTAATTAAAAAAAATCTATTTTTTTTTTAAATTGCAAAAAACGCCTTGAGGTTTGATCCACTTTCATTTATCCCCAAAAGCAAAAACCATTTGAAGAACCCCGTAATATTTATTAAAATACTACAATTACCCTTAAATTTAACACATAATCAAGTCTGAATCGGGTTATTTATTATAGTTTTGAAATATTTTTGGGTTTTTTCGTAATTAGCCCAAACCTCAGGGGGTCTTTTGTATTTACCCCTAAGTTGAATTGAATTCAAATACAAATTCGAAACTCGCGTGTCTCGTGAGAGAGCTTAGGTGAAAGTCAAACCGCTGACCAGTTTGTTTCTTCTTGTTCTTCATCTCTCACTCTTTTCATTTCAATTCACAATATACAGAACAGAACAAAAAAAGAAAAAAATTAAATAAAAAATTCTGGAATTAGCAAAACAAAGACCATGTCGCCGGCGATTTCTCAGCTCTCATGCTTCCCTTCCATGGTTAACAACCGCTTGGTGCAGCTCCACACCAGATCCTACCCCTGCCCTACCAATTTTCGCCCCGGAAAGGTACATTCTTGCTCCTCTTTCTCCAATTTTTATTTCTCAAGAAACTGGGAATTTTGTAAATTTTGTGGGCTTAATGATTAAATAAGTCAAAATATGAGGAGGGTTTGGTGAAATTTTTATTTTAGTTTATTTCTGTAAGCTGTACTGAGAAATCAATTCTTGTTGGTTTTTTCATGGTTAGCTGAATTGCATTGGATTTAGCTCAAGATTCAATTTTGTTTGGTTTTCAATGTGGGTTTCTGAAAAAAAAAAAATTAAAGAAGTAGAAAAATGTTGGTTTATTTATTTTTTCCTTGTTGTTGGGTATTGTCTGGAGTTGAATTGTGAAGTTAAATTGTGAAGTAGAAAAATGTTGGTTTATTTATGTTGCCTAGGCCTGCAAATCTGTGCATATTTTGTTTGCTTTTAGATTACATTATGCGTCTGAATTACCTTGACCTTTTAATACACAAAGTAAGGTAAAAGAGCTCTTTATTTCTGGATACATTGATACACATGGAGATATATGAGCTTCGGTTTAATAGATTCATGGATTTAAGAATGCGTGGAATTGAGGAACATTTGCTTTTGATCAATGTCTAAAGTTTACATCACTCTTGAAATATAAGTTTGAGATTTCTAAGAGACGTCAAAATTGTTCGTCGTAGTTGAGTTGCCTAATGCCCACCAGTTGCTTTTGATCAATGTGTAAATTTAATGTCATTCTTGAAATTTAAGTTTGAGATTGCTAAGGACATTAATTGTTCGTTGTAGTTGAGTTGCTCCATCACCACCCAATCTTTTGAATCTTGTGTTCGCCAGTGATAAAGCATGTTATGCTGATAATTTGATGATGTTTCGATGGAATTGTTTCTGGAGGACTGCAGCGTAAAAGATGAAATTGTTTCTAGGGATAATTACAAAAACACCCCTGAGGTTTGGCCTAATTACAAAAAACCCAAACATGTTTCAAAATTACAAAAAAAAGGTCTTTAGGTTTGATTCTGTCTTAAATTTAAGGGGGTAACTGTAATATTTTTATAAATGTGAGGGTTTTTTTAAATGTTTCTTGCTTATGAAGAGGAAAATGTAAGACGGAATCAAACCGCAAGAAGGTTTTTGCAATTTTCAAAAACCTCTGGATTCTTTTGTAAATAGCCCGAACCTGGGGGGTGGGGGTTGTAATTGTCCTTTGTTTCTACATAAACTCTGGAATTTGGAAACCTGCATCCTTTTCTTTCCGACTTTTCCGTAATCGGAATGCCTAAGATGTATTCAACCTTCCCTTAGCTTCAAAAAGAATTTCCATTAGGTTCGCTCGCACTAGACTTCTCGTTTTCTAGGTTTCTGCTATATCTTGATCACTTGAAAATTTTGCCAACTTTCTTCAGGTGTTGAATGTGATGAACAGTGATGGACACGGCACAAATGTTTCCCACTTGGAGACTAAGCCCACCACAAGTTACACAGAAGATGCTTCAACGTCACATAATGGAAGCTCAGTAAAATCACATCCCGTCGCCGAAGGTTTTGCTGTTGGAGGAGCAACCAATGGGCATCGACAGGAACAAGTCGTCAGCCAACCAAAGAGAGCAGCAAAAATTCATGACTTTTGTCTCGGAATTCCCTTCGGTTAGTGTTTGTCGACTATAGTTTCCTTTTCCTGGCAAAAATTACTGGATTTTTTGCTGTCTTTTTATATCCCGGATCTGTTTGCATTTCTGCATGGGAATGTTCGATTATTTTTTTCTGACTTCTAGTTGGCTCACTGAGTTGATTGTTTCCCAAAGCAATTATGTTTGGAACTTATTTTTTTGATGGAGTTAAAAACATTGCCAAAAATGTTGAAATTCTTAAGTTCTCTTTTACGTCAGGTAACACAATGACTGAAATGTAACGTCCATTATTCCTAAATAAGGATTTTTTCCAAAGATAATGGTCCAAAAGATACATGGAAAGGAAGAACGACCCCCATCGACATAAAGTCCATCCAGAAAAAGGAGATATTAGAGAGAAAAAAAATGTGAAATCTTTCAATCACTTAAGTATATATTCATAAAGTGAAATTGAAGTGAGAAATATCTCAATCGTGTTTCACTTAGGGAGTGTTTACCAATGTTGTAAAATGCGTTAGGCGCTTGTCGGTGGCGCCTAGGCGGAGCCTTGGCGGGGTTAGGCGGGGCCTAATCAGAAGAAAAACGTAGGCGGACAAGAGGAGCCTAGCGTCTAGGCATGGACTAATCGGGGATTTTTACAACAGAGGTGTTTACAAACTCTAAAAAAAAGTTATTTTCAGCTTCTAGGTTGGAAAAACAGTTATCTTTTCCACATAGAAGCTGAGAATCACTTTTTTTAGAGTTTGCAAACACTCACTTAATATTACAATCGACGACATTAGATAGTTCGGCTCATATTTATTACCTAAGGGCACCGAGGAAGTTTACATCGAGGAAGTTACGGCAAATTCGTCATTGACATAATTACGCTGAATAATAGTACATTCAACAGTTACTCGGAAATATGAAACTGAATAATAAAAAAGCATTTGAAATTTCTTCCTTTCCCATGAAGGAACATATACTTGCGTTTAAATAAATGTGAAAAGTCATTACATGAAAGTTATTTCAGTATTCAAAATCATTGCAATTAAGGTCCCAAAATTTTGTTGCTCGAATTAGATTGTTTATGCCAGGTGGGCTTGTCCTCGGTTGGGGGCTTGTCAGCTTTATTTTCTCAAGAAGCGCTGTAACTTTGAGCACTGGTGTGCTCTTCGGAGGCGCTCTATTGGCCCTTAGCACTTTTAGTTTGAAGGTTTGGAGAGACGGAAAATCCAGCTTACCATTCATACTGGGTCAAGCAGGTGATTACATTCTCCTTTCTCGGAAATCCTTGCGATCTTTTCCTTCAGTATATCCCATTAAATTAGATGTTATGTTTTGTTGATTATCTCCGATGCTCGAATGTCAAACTGAAAGTCTGCATTTGTTTCACTCTACATAATAAATGCGTAAGTGTAAAAAAATATCAGGATCATATTCTCTAAACAAAATGAAAGGAGTTTTAAGACTAATCTTGTTATTTTTCCTATGTGATATCCATCTATAAAAATAAAGATATAATAATCTTTGGAGTGTTTTAAGACAATTGCTAATATATATGCCTATATCTACGCATCTAAAAATATTCATATGGTCTAAGATGGATTAAAGTGCTTTTGTCTGCCTCTTCTTATAAAATTTTTAGGGCAAAAACTTTTGTGAGACCGTATCACGGACTTTTTGTTCGTGAGATGGAGCCCTTACACCAGTTTTTAGAGTTTTTAGGTGGTCTTATATGAGACCGTCTCATGCAGTTTAAGTTATAGAGACGTATCCTATATACAAAACACAAAAAATATGGGTTTGGGTTGGAATTTTATTTACATATAATATCCGTTTCATACAAGTTTTTTTCAAATTTATATGTATATGTTTTTGTTGTCAGTCATGGAATCCGCCTTTGATAGGAAATTAAATACCTAGCAATAGTTTTTTTTATTTCTCTTTTCGGGTGTCGCAAATAGGGAGTGTTTGCAACCACTTCTGCTTTTCGAGGAAGTGATATATTGCCGCGAAAGCTATTAAAGTAGTTGAAAATCAGAAGTTGGTAGTATTTGCAAATAAAAACTGAAAATTGATTAAGTTAAAAGAGAGTGTTCGTGGATAGGTTATAAAAGTATTTTATTTGTGTGTAAAAGTCAAATCAGAAGCAGAATTAGAAATGTGAAGCACCGCTCCCCTGCTTTTAGATCTTGCTTAAATGAAGCAAAAGCTGGCATTTGCAAACACTAAAAAGTGATAAATTCCAGCTAAAAGCTGAGAATCTCAATTTTTTTTTTAGGTTTTTGCAAACACTCCCTTAGTTAATCCTCACTTTGTGATTTGCAGTACTCTCTGTTGCCCTCCTGTGGAAGAATTTTCAGGCCTATTCATTGGTAATACGTGACACGACCAAATTTTCTACTCTTTTGCTGCCTATTTTATTCCACATTTAACCGTTAAATGTTGACATCGTTGCAGACTAAAAAAATCTTCCCAACAGGCTTTAATGTTGTCATCAGGTAGACCAATATCATTTTGTTATTGGGTTAATTACCAAAAATACCATGATTGTTAGTTTAATTACAAAAAACAACAACTATCTTTCAAAATTACAAATACCCCCTTAGTATTTGTTTCTATTTTACAAACTGCACCCTCAGGGGGTATTTGTAATTTCAAAAGATAATTGGGCTTTTTCGGTAACTAGACCAAACCCCTCAAAGGTAGTTTTTGCAATTATCCCTTTTATTTTTGCACTTTCACTAAATACGTCTAAATTTGTCCGTGTCTATCTTGTAATGTTATTTCTGTTGCTATAAATGTCTTAGTGCTGCAATGTTGTGCTTCTACTCCTATGTGGTGATATCCGGAGGTAATCCTCCACCAAAGAAATTGAAGCCTTCCGTAGCCGTTGGATCTTCTTAGGCTTCCGGTTGGTGAGACGATCAGGTTTAATCGGAAAATTCTCTCTTCTGCCAATGGAGGTGAGTTTGTGATCACAAGTTTTTTCGCGTAAAATTATTTGCATCACGTACTGAGATATCGGGATAGATTATAAAAGTATAATGAGTAGTGTATCATGAGAAACCTGCCTAAATAAACGCGATTTTGCACGTTCGAGTTATCAACATGAACTTGAATTAATTGTGTTACATATTATGCTTCCATTTAATTTTCCACTGTAATTTGGAGTATAAAAGCCAAATTGATGTGCTATTGTTGAGCCATTTATTGGCAACTTTTGTCTAAATTGTCACTAACATTTACAAGCCTGTTATAAATAGAAGCTGTACATTCATCCACTTGTGATTAGATTATGAGAGTGTTTGCAAAAACTTCTTTTATTGTAGCATAAATAAAAATAGTTGAGAATCAGAAGTTGAGAGTATTTAGTGAAAAAGTTGTAAAAGTGCTTATTTGTTTGTAAAAGTCAAAACAAAATTAGAATCAGAAATCTAAAGCATCCATGCTTTTAAATTCTGATTATCGTAATTAGAAGCAAAGTTGGCATTTGCAAATATTATAAAGTGATTTTTTTTTCCCAACAAAAAGCAGAGAAACATTTTTGTTTAGTGATTGCAAACACTCCCTATAAAATGGCGGGCAAACTTACATAATGTGTCTTGGGAGCAAAAATAGATTCTCATATGGGTGGCTTTTTAATTTTATTGTAATGGAATTATAATGAATATTCAAGAAATATGCTTTTAGTGTAAAATTTGAAGCAGATGGGATTGGAATGAGTTTTAAATTTAGTGTAAAGATAATATCATTTTAACGTAAAGATTTTATTAAATTAGAATTATATGTAATTGTAATTGATATTTATCCTTTCATGCGGCCCAAAAGAATTGGGCTTGTGGGAATGGTTGTTTTAACTAAGCCCAATCACTAAATGGGCCTCATCAGTCACCATCCATCACTCCCTTCTAATCTCATCATATGTCCATCTTGCTCTATCAAATCATTAGTCTTTCCAATATGTCATTTGTGTTGCATGCCTTATTAATTGCATAGATAATTAGATGGGTGACGCTATTGGCACCCTTTTTTGATGAGTACATCCACTTTCTAAAATTTCAAAAATGCCATTAAGTTGAAAGACTATAATACCCTTACTAAAAGCCAAGTTCTAAATACACCCACAATCTCTAAAGGGTGACGCTATTGGCACCCCCTTTTTTGATGAGTACACCCACCTTCTAAGTACACCACCCCCACTTTTTCAAATATGACACAATTGATGAGTTCACCCCCCCTTTTTTTTTTCAATTTTACCCTTGGTCTTATTTTCCCCCAAAATACACCCTCGAATCTTTCACCTCCCCACTTTCTCAATCTATAACAAAACAATACACCCACCACTCCTGAAAACTGTTACATTCGACGTCAATGGCTTGTGAATTACAAACATAACGGAGAAGAAGGATGGTACTTGCCGATGATTATGATGACTTCGTGGATGGTGCACCACTATCCACAACAGGCCGAGACGCGATGGCACAGCCACCGGCACCAGCCCTAGCCCCGACACCGGTTCGCGAAGAGGATGATGAGGTAATAACTCCACTTTGCCTTAAAATAACTTGCATTTTTGTAGTTTGGGTGTGCTATTGTTATATATTTAGTTGTATGGGTATGGGTAGGAGATGGGTGTAGTTATGGCGCCATTTCGACTGTAAAGTTTGAAATGTGGAACTTTGAAGAAGACGAAATGGCACGGTCGATGAAGCCCTAGGTTGCACGATCGATTGTACGATCGTGCCACTTAGGCACAATGGTAGTTCATCGATCGTGCCACCATCGTGCCTTTGTGGCACGATGGCTTAGTTTGTGGCATGGTCGATGAAATAAGCCATCGTGCCAAGGTAGTTGTCAACATTTTTAGATTTTTCTATGTGATTTGCTGATAGTGGTTGATTGCTAATTGTGATTTTTTACTATTTTTCACAGTGGGCTTGGAAGAGGCCGAACTTTATGTCAATAAAGCTAAAGATCAATTTGTATAGCAGGTTGTCGATTCTTGACAACTTAAACATTGAGTTGCGTGATTGCGGGGATTATGTGTATGAGGAGTTTCAAAAATCCTGTTTTGGTTTTGTTTTATGGATGGACAACCGTGCGGTTAGTTGTAATGCCGCCTTTCATGCAGTTATTGCGAAGGAAGTTGTTAAGAAAGACACGAGGGACGAATTTTGGTTTCGGATTGGAAACCGTTTGATTCGGTTCTCCAAATATGAGTACTCTTTGATTACTGGGCTATCCTTTGCCCCCTCCACATTTGATCCTAACACCAATCACGTTCCGCCTCCCAATGGGTTGTGTGATAGATACTACCGTGGTGTTAAGGTGTCGATGGATGATCTACTAATGCATTTTACTGCCAATGCATTCGTGATGATCCATCTGATGAGTTGAAGGTGGCGAAGTTGTTGGTTGCATACTTTTTGCTATTCGGGTGGGATCCAATGTCCACAATCATTGAGGATTCGTGGTGGACTTTGGTTGATGACGTTGATCAGTGAGAGTCTTTCTGCTGGGGAAGTACTCGTTCCAGATTTTATGCCTTTACCTTTCATGATTACCCACCGAGCCCAAGCATAAAATGAACGAAGATTTCCCCAGAAAGACTCCCACTGATCAACGTCATCAACCAAAGTCCACCACGAATCCTCAATGACTGTGGGCCTCGGATCCCACCCAAATAGCAAAAAGTATGCAACCAACAACTTCGCCACCTTCAACTCATCAGATGGATCATCACGGAATGCACCGGCTGTAAAATGCATTAGTAGATCATCCATCGACACCTTAACACCACGGTAGTATCTATCATACAACCCATTGGGAGGCGGAACGTGCTTGGTGTTAGGATCAAATGTGGTGGGGACAAAGGATAGCCCAGTAATCAAAGCGTACTCATATTTGGAGAACCGAATCAAACGGTTTCCAATCCGAAACCAAAATTCGTCCCTCGCGTCTTTCTTAACAACCTCCTTCGCAATAACGGCATGTAGGGCGACATTACAACTAACCGCACGGTTGTCCATCCTTAAAACAAAACCAAAACAGGATTTCTAAAACTCCTCATATACATAATCCCCGCAATCACGCAACCCAATGTTTAAGCCGTCAAGAATCAACAACCTGATATACAAATTGATCTTCGCCTTTATTGACATAAAGTTTGGCCTCTTCCAAGCCCACTGTGAAAAATAGTAAAAAATCACAATTAGCAATCAACCACTATCAGCAAATCACATAGAAAAATCTAAAAAAAGTTGACAGCTACCTTGGCACGATGGCTTATTTCATCGATCGTGCCACAAATTAAGTCATCGTGCCACAAAGGCACGATGGTGGCACGATCGATGAACTACCATCGTGCCTAAGTGGTACGATCGTGCAACCTAGGGCTTCATCGACCGTGCCATTTCGTCTTCTTCAAAGTTCCACATTTCAAATTTTATAGTCGAAATGGCGCCATAACTACACCCATCTCCAATCCATACCCATACAACTAAATATATAACAATAGCACACCCAAACTACAAAAATGCAAGTTATTTTAAAGCAAAGTGGAGTTATTACCTCATCATCGTCTTCGCGAACCGGCGTCGGGGCCAGGGCCGGTGACTGTGCCGTCTCGGCCTGTTGTGGATGGTGGTGCACCATCCACGAAGTCATCATCATCATCGGCAAGTACCATTCTTCTTCTCCGGTATGTTTGTAATTCACGAGCCATTGACGTCGAATGTAACAGATTTCAAAAGTGGTGGGTGTATTGTTTTGTTTTAGATTGAGAAAGTGGGGAGGTGAAAGGTTGGAGGGTGTATTTTGGGGGAAAATAAGACCAAGGGTAAAATTGGAAAAAAACGGGGGTGAACTCATCCATTGTGTCATATTTCAAAAAGTGGGGGGTGGTGTACTTAGAAAGTGGGTGTACTCATCAAAAAAGGGGTGCCAATAGCGCCACCCTAATTAGATATGTAAGTATGGAGGACCACACATTGTCGGCGGAGAGTTCAATCATAGGAGAGACGAGTTTAAAATTCGATGTAATCGTAGGGGTGATCACGGTGTAATTATGTTGTTTTCAGTAAATTGCGAACTGAATTCCCATATGCGATTTTGGGTGATGGTGGATGGTGGCAGGCGGTTTTAGTAAGTAAAAATCAAAGGTGTGTTTTGAGCTGTGTAGGCGATGGTGGGCAGTTTGGCGATTTTGATAAACGAAAATATTACTTTATTCTTTTGGATATTAAGGAAATATTAAAAAAGAAAGTTGAAAATCGACTTTCGTTTTGAAACAAGACGAGTTTTACAAATTGAATGCATCTCTTGCATTCTCTTTTAATTCAATCACATTCAAAATTATGCATTTTAATAGTATTTTATTTTATATAAAACATAATATATTTTTGCAACATTAAAAAAAGAATTTAAAATGCATTATTTTTGGAATGCAAAGTGCAAATCAAAATAAATTTATTATTCAACGAGTTAGTTTTTAATTTATCTTTGCTTAATTATTCAACTAAATAGGGAACAAAAATATTTTATTTTATCCCTTAAATTGTATAATGGCGGTGCGGTTTTAGGTGGATTATTCTCTCATTTTCATCTTTTCTCCCACTAATCACATCAACTCCTATTTTTTTTAAAAAAATCAAATCATCAATCAAGATACACATTTTCTCACAAATTACACTATTTACTCACTCACTTGCACATTTCCAATTACCAATCGCACTATCAAAGTTCATCATTCTTCTTTAATTATTTTATTCTTACTCTCTATTAATTAGTAAATAAAATTTAAAATGAAAGAATATCGAATATTCACAACAAACAACACGTATATATCGAGAAAATTGCACCCTCAGTCCCACATGATTAGGCCTATTACACTGTTAGTCCCTACTTTGCATTTGTCATCCCACGCTTTTTAGATGTTGCACTATTAGTCCTACGATTTTAGATATATGCATAAATAGTCCATTTATAAAATTTGCCATGCAAGTCCCAAATTACCCTATTTTTCAATGTATCACATGTTGTAAAAGCTTTCTTTTTCTGACACCTGTTTTGTTCGTGGCATTGTTACACATAATTAGATCCAGTCTCTATTCAGAGGTTTTAAATGGATCATGTCGATTTTCACTATAAACTTAACAAGGACATACTTCAGAAAGGTTTTACTAACATGTATACATATTTCAATTTGCCTAAGTTTATTAACATAAATGGATATAGTCCATTACGACCATATCAGGCCCAACATGCTTCCGTAAAATTAAAATATCCCTTAAAATTCATACATTCTTTGACCGAAATAGCACTATTTGAGATGGCTTGCAACACCACCACGATCGGAAAATTATCGCCCCGGATCGTTTGACAAACAACTCCTTGTTCAACCTCACCCTCGGGAAGATGATCCGCAAGTTATCCGACTCCTTCGATCGGTCAAAGACAACCTTGGTTCGTTTCCTGCTCCAGGCGTACAAGATAATCTTTAAACAGGATAAATTAATAGAACATTATGAACACATGTTGAAGCAAAAAGCCCCTTTTTATTAAGAACTTATAGAAATATTTATTACATTAGTAATCTCCTTTTGGGAGGAGAATACTTGTTTAGCCTCTCATATATGAGGCTTGCACTCGAAAACACATAAAATTTGAAAACTAAAACACTCAAAATATTATAAATTTTTCTCTCAGACTTTATTATAAGAAAACTAAGGAAAATATTTGATGTCCCCAGATTCCTTCAAATCCTGCAATTTATAGAGGTAAGTCTGGACTTGAAACGCGGACTTCAAATCTTGTTGAAATTTATGACGTCAGTGCTTACGTCATATCCTGCATTATTGCCTCGCCAGCTGTCTTCCTTTTCTTTCCGCGTGACTCAAGCCATGTGATGGTTGTCGGAGTATCTTTTAAAAAGTTGGTCTGCGTGGTCCCCGAGGAAAACGCGTCTTGTGAGCTGGGCCCTTATCCTTTCCAGTTGTATGGTCTTGTCGGTCGGGTTTGGGTCGGAAACCTTTCCCAAACTCGGGTTCCTTCTGTTCAGGGCATGCTTGACAGATCCGGTCAATCCAACGGCCAACATGCGCCATGTTACAAAATTTTCGGTAAGTTTCTTTGCTCGCCAAAATCTTGTTTTCCCAGAGAATTCTTCTTTTGGTCTCGAAGAGTTCCTCTGCAAATCCTGTGGTTGATCCAGTCATCGAATTCAAAAGGAAATATCCATTTGTTGAATTCTGGAAAAACTTGAATGGATATTTGACTTTGTTCATTTCAGTTAGACAAACTCAAAACCCAATGCTTGTCTGGTAGAAGCTTCATCTTCAGAAAATGCTCCTACTAATACTGGTACTTTTTCCGGTGAAGCTGCTTTTATATATTTTAAAGCATTTCCATCCGGTCTTCTTAGCTTGATGAAATGAAAAGCTTCATTAAAGCCTTTCTTTGCTGGTTCGGGAGCTGCACTTAGAAAATATAGTTCTAAAAAGTCTCCTCTGGCCAAGTGTGGATTGTTGGCCCAAGTCTCGTAAACTGCTTCCCCAATCTATTTCGGTAATTTTGAAATTTTTGGGAATCCTGGTGATACAGTATAGATTGAAGATAAAGCTCCAAACATATACCATTCCTGTACTTCATTTGGATGACTTCCTGGCTTCATCCAAACCCTGGGATATTTGCCTGAGATATCAACTATAGTTTTTTCTGGGTTAATATCTCTCTTTGTAACTAGTTTCTCCCATTGTCGTTGATATACCTACATAGGAGAAATCTTAATCTCGTCGATTTGAACTTTAGATTTGCTTGTCCTCGTGGCCAAGATTCAACTCTCCTCTTTTCCCCCAGGTCTTTGGGTTGACTTGAAGACTCGGGTTGTAACAGGAGCTTCAACATTCGTTATAGTTTGTACACCTCGGGGATGCATCACCGCAACACTTGTGATTATGGTACTTGAATCCATAACCTCCAGGGTTAGAGCCCCGTTCTCTATTCGCTCCTTTTTTTGCACCGTAGGAAATGCGGCTGGAAGAGAGGCCCTTGCATCTGCTAAGAACAATTGTCCTTGAGCGAACCGGCATGCTCGTATTTGACTAGAAACGGTTTCTGGTCACCTATTGAAGTCGCCCAACAACTTCGCATTGAGACATAACGCCCCAAATCTCGTTTCTAGACTCTCCATGTTTTCCGAGATGTCTTACTCGTTTAAGGACTCACAAGAACGCGTGTCCTTCCATCTCGTGTCAAAAAATCGCAAGAATATTTTCATGAGATTTTATAATGACAATATCATAATCATAATATTGACATTGACTTGCCATCTAAGTAATCGAGCCTTTTCTCGGTTTTGATTCAATTTTATTTTTCGTAAAAGCCTTCGAGTTGAATTATCAATTTTAAAGTAAACTTTTTAGCCAAGTAAAAATATAGGCCATTTTTTTGAAAGCTTCTTCGATCGCAAAGAATTCTTTCCCGTTTATATGCCATCTGTTTGCTTCATCGGGTGTGAATAAACCGCAAAGATTCTGATATCTGACACTTCTTCGTTTGGTGTGACCTTAGTAAGAACTCGCCGCTTCACCAATTATCACGGCATCCGTGTAAAGAACGATTCATCCTCGATTTTGGAAGCTTTTTACAAACTTCTTTAAGTTGCTTGATTCTTCGATGTTCATCTTTCCATTTGAATATCGCATCTTTTTTAAGCAATGGGCTAAATACCTTCCCCGTAATATGCCGATTGTTAATGAACATCCCGACAAAATTAACAACTCCAAGAAAACTCAAGTCGTCGCTTGTCCTTTAGTGTATCTGGAAATCCCTATATCTTTTCCACGATATGACTATGTAGAATAATTCCAGATTCATCGATTTCAATTCCGAGGAATTCAATCTGTATTGTTGCGATCACCGCCTTCTTTTCCGAAAGCACTAATCCTTCCTTGTGGCAAACATCTGAAAATATTTCCAAATGTTTGAGATGCTCCTTCATGCTCTTTGATGCGATCAGAATGTCATCGATATATACAAACATGAAACTGAAATAATCCTTGAATAGATTATACATCTTCCTTTGATATATTTGGGGTGCGTTAGCCAATCCCATCGGCATCACGTTCCAAATATAATGTCCCTGTGGTGTGGAGAAAGCTGTGAACTTCTTGCTTTCTTCCTCCATCTTAATCTGGCAGAATCCAGATTTGCAATCAAACTTTGAGAATATCTTGGCACATTTGATACAGTTAACCAAATGTTCTCTGCTTGGGATATAGTATATGTCGAACTCCAAAATGTTATTAATCCCTTTGTAATTAATAACAAGTCTTGGCTTTCCTCTTTTGATTTCTCCATGATTTCTGACTAAGAATCCTGGACTGCTGTATGGAGAAACTCCTGGTGAAATCAACTTAAGGTCCAAATGTTCCTTAAGTATCTTCTGCATATCCTCACGATCCTCCTGATTCATAAGGATTGGTTTGAATCTTACGAACTCGTACTCCTTTCCTGGTTTAACTTTCAAGGAAGCTTTGAGCCGCTTCTTATCCCACCATGCCAAAGGATTTTCATTGTAATTCCTTTGGATCTTCTTCTTTATATCCTCGAGTGATATTTGTTCTTCTATTGTAACATCACTCTGCGACTTCTCCATTAGGATCATCATTAGTTCTGTAATAGCCTCTGGAGGTACTCGTTCTTCTCCTTGTATTCTGAATGAATACAAGTCATTATCCCATCGTTTTGTATCTTTTTGCTTCGAACCATATTGTCGAAAGGATAATAAGCGCATCACCAAATCTTTTTTATCCGCTATTTTTGGATTTCAAGTTTCGCTTCATCACCACGCTTTGCTGCGAAAATTAATAGGCATTTTTTCAAAATGCTTCCTCAGATCTCGGACAATAATCTTATGATCACATAATGTTGTGAAAATAAGTCTTCTTGTCTCATTCTCCTGTGTAAATCGCTTAAATGTTTGTAGGAAATTGTTTCCTAGCAAAACATCTGCTCCTGTATCATGGAAGTAGATTGGTGGCCATGGGGTACCACTCGCGCCTCCGATCATGAACTCGCTTGTTTAATTCCTCCGTTAAGAATAAAAATTCTTTTAGAGAAATCTTGTTCGCAATAGCCGGGTAAATCTTCTCCAATCTCTTTAGGAAAAACATCCGACTTTGTAGTAATTTTCCAAGACTGAATCAATATAGACAATAAATACTCGGCCAGATTCGTATATAACATTCCGATAGAAATGTATATGGAGAATGGACTAGTGGTCATCTCGATTTCGTATCTTTTATTTGCCAGCGTGAACTCCATTCCGTCTTGTAATCTTTCCCAATGTTTATGATCCTCAAGAAATTCAATTCCCAGAATTAATTGTTCTGGAATTCTTCATGTTGTCCCTGTAATTGTTAGCTCAATTTCACTTATCTTCAGGCTTCCTTGATACCTTCCAACTATTGGTTGTTGGAGATAATATAGCACATCACAAAGAAAAATATTCTCCTTTTGAGTGATGTCAAATATTACTTCAACCTCTCTCCATCCTTCTGGACATTTCAGCTCTCCTACCGTTTTGAAAACATCTGGGATGCGCTGAACTGTGCTTGGTCTCTTCTCTTCCCAACGGCTAATGCTAACCATTCCGTCCTGTTGGAAAGACATCATTCTTGGCTCAACTCTGAGACTTCGACTTTTGTTGAAGACTGGTTGATCTTGTATTTTCATATCAATCTCCTTTATAGTTGGAGACTCAATGATTTCTGGTAAAACCACCCTGGCAAAGTCCTCGAAGATTCTTGGGACTTCAATAAATTCCTTTCTCAATAATACTTCTGATTGATGTGTATTCGAGAGAGCATAGAATATCTTGTATGTGATCGAGTAGGTGCTTTCTTCTTTCATCAAGTCATCTCTTTTGAAATCTTGATGAAGGGTTAGGACTCTATTGAAATCTCGATCTCCCAAATTGTATGGAATTCTAGGATATACATTAAATGCCAATTTCCTAGCATACAAATTTCCTGTAACCGCTCCAAGGCATGAATCTTTGAGATGTGAGATTCGCTTGTCAAAGATAGCAAGATTGAGTGGTGAATCTATTCCTTGTTTGAATGTTGCCTTTATAATGACTCTTATGGCTCCGATATGAATCCATGAGAGTGTATTTGCAACTTCTTTTTTAACTCTGCTTTTGATCTCCTGTATTTCTCTAATAGGGACCAACTGCATCTCGATCAGGTTACCGGTAAATCCCATCGGAATGGCAAATTCTCGGTTGTTACCCTGTGGATAATTTGGTGTTTTCTATTACGAAAACCAATCTTATCCAAAGCCTTTTCCATCGGTCTAATGGTGAAACCATCATAAATTTGAAGCTTTGGATCTTCCTTCATAATTCTCATAAGAGTCTTATGAGAAACCATAGTGTGAGAGAGGAATCCTGACATATCCTCCCTGACGTCTGCTGAAGAATTTCTTCTTCACTCCGATTATGAACTGGAGTCACTTCCATCGTCAGAATAGATCTCTTCTTCATAAATGCTTTCATCCGGGGTATATCCTCAAATTGATACACTGTATAAGATCTTGATAATGCAATGCCTTCTTCAATTTCTCGTGTTGCTTCAATCGCCTCGACTCCTCGTTTCAGTTTCCTGGGCAATCAATTGAGATATGCCCTCTTGCTCCGCATGTCCAGCAATTATAGTCTTTGAAACTTTCATTAGCTCTGGTGTGAGCTCGTCTGAAAGTTCTTCTCCCTATGGTTCTGCTGGTACTCGCTTGATTTGAACCTGATGATGAGGCTATACTCTCTGCCAGGCCGGTCTTTGCCCCGATTTGTAACTTCGGGCTTTTTGTTTTGACCAAAACCTTCTAGGTCTCCATGAAGACATTTTGCTGCTATTTCCTCGGCGGTATGGATAGCTTCTCTCCTTCTTCTTCTTATGCCTCTGTGGTTGACCTCCCACAACTATTGAGATATCATTGTCCACGCAACATAGGGGAACCACTTTGTTAATTCCTCGTAATCTCTTATAATTCTCAGATAGAGTGCCGGTAACACCATTCAGATAACTTGGCCTTTAAGAAAGACATTCTTGTGGCCACTGTATCTAATTCTGCTCCATCCTTGTATTCCCTGATAAGTATTTCTCTCCAGGGACTCGGAATCTTTGCAAAGAATAGTTGTGAAGCTTCTTTTTCTCCAATCTTGGATTTCCACCAGTATTCGGTGAACAACTTGATATATTCGTCAATATGACAAATATCATGTAACTCAAGGCTATAGAGGGCTTGTTTATATCTTTTTCTTTTTTCATCCTCTAATCCCTCAAAGTAACTTGTGCCGATAAACTGGATTTTGAATACTTTTGTCATATCATCGACAATTCCTTTCAGTGATTCTCCTGATGTGACCGCGCTCTTCGTACTTGCATCGGTCATATCCCATGCAATCTTTACAGATCCCTCAATACTCATTTCAAGGAGTAAAATGAAGGAATCTTTCATAAGATCAAGGGTACCTGTTGCAATCCTCATTGCTGATGCCCATTCATCAATAAGGACCTCTCGATTTTTGAAATCTGGGATATCCAGATTTAGCATCAACCCATATGGATGTATCGGATCTAGATGCGATCTTCCATAAGGTGTCTGGTGAATATTTGGCCTTCTAGGAGGTACTTGAGTTCCTGCAAGAGGTGGTCGAGCTCCTGTTCCTGAAAGTGTTTCATTCCCTGTGGTGAAATCTCCAACGTGGTGCATTCTCTCGTCCTGGGTTCCATGATTTGAACCCGCACTTTCTGCGACATTGGGATTTACTGGTGGTGGTGGTGGAATTGGCGGAATTGGTCTACCATGAGGGTCATAGGTAACCAAAGTTGTACCATCTCCTGCGTTCATCTTTAAGTCTACAATTCCTAATCCTGCGAAGGATTCTGCAAGGTCATGTAGATCTTTAAGATTGATTTTTTCCATATCCATCACTTTTAGTTTATGATGGATTTTCCTTTGATGATAGCAATGAGCTTTTCATCGTCCGTCATTTTTCGTATAACCGGTTGGTTTCCTTTTTGGTGTAAATAGTCATCGCCTCAAATCAATACGGTTTTTCCTCCGGAATAACTAGGTCTGTCATCCATGTTCTTAACTTGTTTCTGAATATCATGAAGGATTTCAAGAGTTTTCTTTTGATATTTCACCATCGTCTCCATCAGTTCGATCGATGAACTTGGCTTTGGTAGATGAATATGGTGGTTGCCATAATTTCGCGACATCAGCCTTTTCTACGGACTTCTCTAAGATCTTGGAGAACTTAGATTTGTCTGGGAAGTATTTCGTTCCATGCTAGTACTCCATCAGGAATCATTGTTCTGATGGGCATTCTCATGAACCGCTTCTTGTATGTTCATCAATTCGACATATAATGTCTGGTTTACTGTCCAGAAACTCATATGATATGCCGCTCGTATTTCGCATTGCCTTAAGGCTTCCCTATCGGCTCCTGCGCGTTGTTGTATCTCATATTGGTGGTTCCAATATGCGATCTTATCCTGGTGTTCTTGTGCATATATCGTCAAAATTTGACGATATGTCCTGTATGGTGTACATCTCAGACAATTGTCCGGATCCATATTCTCGGAGAAAATTTTCCTCACCAATTGTTAATTATATAAAATAATAAATATAACTAAAAGTTCTTAATAAACCTGGACTCTGATACCATTGAGTCAACAATTCTAAGGCAAATTGGATATAATGTAAAATGAATTATTTTGGGACCGAAGGTGCAACCCTTGAAAATTATGGGACACCAAATATGCTGAATTTAAGATTTCGGGACTTCTTTTGCAACAATCTTAATCCTATAGGACTATTGCGCAAACGTGAGACTAAAATTGTAATGAAGAAAATTCTATGGGACCATAGATGCAATTAACTCCGTATGTATCATAAAGAGGGAGTGGTAAAGTTAGTTAATGTCTGTTGAAGTATTTTTGTTTGAACCCTAAAAATTAGAGTTTTTCCTGTGGTACTTTTAGGGAGTTTCACATTAACGGTGACATATTATTAATTTAATAAAATAATGGGTTTTCAAAGACACTGGTGGACCTACCGATCAAATTTTAGATATAAACAAATCCTTTGTTTTTTAAACTATTATTCGATGTTAAGTAGAGTTGATGGTTTTCCTGTTAATAATTATAAACCACATGCACGTGATTTGGATTAGTGATTACCTCCGCATCTAGATAGCGGCGAGTTCGGGAAAGCCGATCTAAAAAAGAGTACGTCAGGCTAGTCGGGTTGGCCCTCGCTAAGGCTCTTCGATACTTAAGTCAAGTCGAGTTCTTGAGATCTAAGAAAAGAAGAGATCATGAAAATGTATTGCAATAAATGAGAGGGTTATCACTTTGCTATTGTTGCATCATATTTATACACAATTCTGGTACATGTAGGCATTTTGGTAATCTTAAATCATCATCCCTGGGCTATTGTCTTTTGTGGTGGGATCAATTATTGTCATGACCTGTCATTTGTACTATTTGGCCGGGAGATCAACGGTTGTATGGCCTATCCTTTTTTTTAGCACAATGGGAGGAACTTGGGGGAGGGGACACACGCACTCGTATGAGATCGAGTCCGGGTCATTCACCCTTACAACACATGTCTCAACCACTAGAGCACAAAGTTGATCCTTTGTATGGCCTATCCTTTGTACATCGGGATGTGGTCGCAACGTCCACACTTGGGCCAGACATTCGGGAAACAGTTCTCAGCTCAGCCATCCCTTCTTTATAATTACGTCGCGTGGAATAAATGTGGAGATGCACTGATGCACATGCCCTCAAATACACTCACTTTAATTTGTTGTACAAAATGCAGAATGCATGAAAATGACTCGTCATCACCTAATTTCTCCTTTTAAGTGTTTGAAAGTGCATGTGAAACAAAAATAGTATAAAAAATGGACTTACAAGCTGTTAAATGTGCAGAGAATGATCAGTATATTCCCAAAAATGAAATGTTGATATTATATTTAATTTACAGGTCAACAACTTACAATTCTAATAAGAGTGGGTCGGTTTTTGGCCATTCCTATTAAACCAAAATATTTTTTAGCTATTTTTTTTCAAATACATGTTTTAAAGCCATTTTGACATGTGAAATTCCCAAAATGCCCCTTAACCTATTAAACCTCATAACTCGGCATTCAAAACTTGGGCAAACCATCATATTCCGACGACTTGTGAAAATGGAACCTACGGTGATTGTATCGCTTGGCAAAAAAAACTATTTCATTAATCTCATATTTTTATTAATTTATTTAGTTTATTGTTGTTGGGGTTAGAATTTATTGTTAGATTTGAAGAATTTTTTATGGTTTAGACAATTTAAGTTTTGATTGAAAATATTGCTGCACCATTAGTGGTGTTTGGGGTGAATGAGAAAGATGACAAAAAATTTCTTCGCATAACTCGATATCGAGTTATTGTAGCTTGATATCGAGGTACAATTTGCTTCCATCGAGTTGTGCTTGAGATCTTGTTCTCGGTTATTTATCGAGTTAAATGTAACTGGATATCCAATAACTCAATATCGAGTTATGATTACTCGATAACCAGTTACATAACTGGATATCGAGTTTTCAGCTTTTTGTGTAGGCGTTGGTTTGACCAGCGATAACTCGATATCTAGTTACCTGTTCAATCTATTATCACTTATTATAACCAATTATTTTGTTTTTTTTTCAAAAAACTTTGAATTCACATAGTTTTTTCATGTTAAATTAATCCCCTTTCCGATATATATAATTCAACATGATGACACCCGAGCTGAGCTGGAACAATTTCTTCCACGTGGCCATCCAACACATGTATACGCGGGGCCCATAGGATGACATGAACCGAGCCGGTGACGTCAGCTGCAGTACCTGGTGACGTGTCACAATCTAGGCTCGGCAATTCTCGAGCCCAACTCCCGAGCCCGATTTCCGAGCCCAAGTCTTGGCGGGAAACGCATGCGCGAGAAATCCAAAGGATAACTATCCGTTCATACTTAGTGCGCCATTAGCACCAGAGGCTGCCACGTGTCAGAATGTGGTTAAGATGAGTCACCAAGTGACAAGAAAACTTGGCTAACATGCATGATTATGAGAGGACATGTGTCATTTCGGATTATTTTACTAATTAGTCAAGAAAGATGATTATCAAAACCCACTTACTAGAGGGGTATAAAAAGCCTCATTTAAGAGAAAAAAACAAGAGAGAAAATACTAAGAAAAAACACTTGTAAACGTACTGCTGTAAGAAAGACCGACCCCAACTTTCGACTCGGTATTATATCAGCGCATTAACCATAAGTAAACGTTCATTTACATTTCCACGTCTTTAAGCTTTTCATATATCCGCATTGTCACCAAAATGCACGTCAACACAACACTCATATTGCATATACAAAAATGAAAAATACAAATTTGATTTTCTTAAACAGTTTGAAAGAAGGAGTAAGATGATATAAAGAGAGATAAGGAAAAGAGAGAGAAATAGATCAAATATAAATTTAGAATGGTACGAATGTTTTTTGTTATGCCAAAATGGCTAAAAAATATTTATTTAAACAAAAAGGCTAATTTTCATTTTTTCAGTTTAGGAGTGGTTATTTTGAATCATTACCACTTCAAATAACAGTAGAATATTATCTAAAAACCGATGAGACTTTAGAATGAGACGTACGACAGAGAAAAAAAAAATCTTCTAAGAAAGACATGTATTTCGTCAAAAGCGTGCCATAAAAGCCATTTTCTTAGGACTTTTAAGCTATCTTCACATGATATTCACGTGAAGGACAATATTGAGATAGATCAGTTACAATCAGATGAAAATGACCCTGAAACAACATATCTTTGATTTTGATTCAGTAATTAAGATAGCAACTACTTGGCTTCTTTTAATGTTTCTTGTCGTATTGCTTGTACAATGTCACTTGGTAAAAATTTCATGTACTTGAAAATCATTTCAAATATATTTGGGTTATTTGTAATATTTAGAAAAAGTTAAGAGTTGTAATTGTAAAAGGGGAGGTCTCACGGATTGGGATATAGAGAGAGAGAGAGAGAGAGAGATAGTTGATCGCGCCGTAAAATTTCGTCAGCTCAACTAACGGTTAGCGCAAAATATAAGACAAGGTTAAACCTTAATGGGGTTTCTGTATTTTTAAAACTTCTCTGAATTTAATGTAATTACCCAATACCTCGAGGTTTTTTCTGTTAGATAAATGTCTTTATTATGATTTTGATGATTTCATGTAAATGAGTTTTATACCAAAACAATATCTTCAAATGTTGTCCAAATACTTCAAAATCTTTTCAATGATTTTTACTAAAACTTTGGAGTATTTCTTAAATTTTATTTTTGACAAAAATCGGATAACTTCTCTGTATTTGGGTCGATCGTCGCCCTAGAGGGCAACCCAGAACATCCAGTTTCTCGTGAAACAGAACCAAACAAAGAAGGATACAAGGGGAGGGAGATCGGACGCCCTAAAGGGCGGCGGTACTCGGGATGTCTTGTTTTCTGCCAAAATTCCTCTGTTTCATGGGGGAACGGTTGAACCCAAGGGGCACTGGTCGCACCCTAGGTCGACAGGTCGCCCTAGATGTCGACCGGTCCACCCCCCATGGCATCCCATGTTAAAATATTCTTCAACAGACTTTTTCATTTCGAATTTGTTAGAGGCGGCCGCATCTAGTGTTTTATCAATAGGCTATCCGCGCGTAGACAACTTTTAGTGAATTTGTGGCTTTGCTTCTAACATCTATTTTTTGGAATTATTACTTTTGCAGAAATTACTCAATTATGAGGAACCTATGCTAGTGATTAAATCTAGGAGCTATCCTATAAATACATGAAGGCTTGAAGGATCAAATACAACACACATACAACACAATAAGAAAATTCAGCAACTTATCTTATTTTTCATTGTAAACATTCTTGTTGTATTTAACCTAAGTCTTATATTTGCACATCTTGATTATTAGGTTTTTCTTTCTTGATTACACTTGCACTTACAAAGTTGTATTTGTCATTTTAAGTTGTAATCTTGATTGGTTCACATCATCCAAAGCAATAGATACTTGTTGAATATTCTTGTGGTAAGAACACATTTGGGTGATTCTTTAGGTGTTGAATAGTTTGGTGCTCTTTATTGTTGTAAGAAGATTATGGTGATTTTCATAGGTGGTGTTATAAGAATAGTGAGGTACTCTTCAGGTAAAGGTTGTAATAGTTTGGTATCTATTAATGAACTTTTTCATTTTCGAAATCCACTCGGACATACCGGGTGGTAGAGCGCGTAGGCCCTAGGTGGATTGAAGCTCTATAAATCACATGTGTTGATTTATTTTATGTACTTATATTTCTTCACCATCTCCATATTCGAAAAAGGGGTGTAAATCGAAAAATCGGGAAAATCTATTCAACCCCCTCTAGATTTTCGTAGCTACTTGGACTAACATTTTCATGTAATTATCCCGCAAGTGTTTTTTTGTCCTTTTAAAACTTCTCTGGATTTTTTTATAAATAACCTAAAATCTCTTTTTTTTTTAAAAATAATTATCCCTTAAAATAATGCTTGTGTTTGAATTGATTCGAGCTCACTAGTCTCATTTCCTTATTTTTAGGGACAAACTAATTCGGAATAAGATCAAATTTCTTGTTCAACTCAGGTTGTATTTTCTATTCCACTTCCTTGGATGATTGACACGTGTAAATACAAGTAAAAAAGCAACAATGACTTTTTAGCCTATTAGGAATGGCTTCTATTTTTCTTAAAGAGAAATCTTCTTTTGTGTGTGTGTGTTTTTGTATAAAAGTGTGACTGTTGTGTAATGGATTTTTCAGCCTATTACGTCCAAATTCCGATACTCCAATTCAAATCGGACTCACTTTTATTACACGAATATAAATTTTTTAAAGGAAAATGAAAATTTTTAACAACTTGATTTAAAATTATATATTTCTTTTGTATATTTGCTATCTAGTATCAAGCTAACAAAAGTAATAATTTCAATAGAGTGATATATGCATTTAATTGGGAGCATGATTAAATTTTGTGTCATTTAAAAGAAATTGTCTCATCCACAAGTTAAATCAAGAACAATTACAACCGCAAAACGGTTAAAATGGAGCCCAACAAATCATGTCAATGTCTAAATCAGTCAGAGATTAGAATGCGAGAAATTAAATTATTAGTTAAAAAAAACGTGAGAAATTAAATAGAGTTGGTAAAATAAGGTTTGTATCTTTACATCATAAATAAATTACACTGTAAAAAAATTCTAGTTTACCGACATAAATGATTTTGTTACTAAATATAGTTACCTACACTACAAGAAATAGGGGCTTTTGTGACAAAGGTATTTGTGATTAAAGTTTTTTTGGTAGAGATTATCATTAGTTCCAACTCCTAAATTATATGTAGTAGATATGGTAAATAGATTTATGAATATCTCGCATATTAACCGAATTTTACTGATTTACTCTTATACCCTCACCCGAAATTAATGCTTGGGATTGCTTCTATATTTAATTTTCCATTTCATCCATTCATTGTTAAATTTCAACTGTTTAGATGAGTCTTGATACTTGTTTTTTGTGTTTAGTTGATATCATTGGTTGAATGATTGCATTCATGTTGGCTAATGTTGATATTGTTATTAGGTGAATACATGTTTAAAAATGGAATACTAAATTAAAAATATAAAAAAATATTTAATAAAAAAGGGTTTTTGTGACGACATAGTCGTCACAAATAAAGTTTCAGAACACAAGTTTTTGAGACGATAAATGTCATCACAAAAGATCTTAAACAGTCTGACGAAAATTTCTGACAACTTATTTGTGATGATATGTTGTCACAACACCATTTGTGACGACGATGGTGTCACAAATAACTAATTTGTCACGAGGTTTACGTGGCAACTTATTTGAGACGACTTGTTGCCACAAAAAACTACTTGAAAATCATTTCAAATATATTTGGGTTATTTGTAATATTTAGAAAAGTTAAGAGTTGTAATTGTAAAAGGGGAGGTCTCACGGATTGGGGGGAGAGAGAGAGAGAGAGAGAGAGAGAGAGAGAGAGAGAGAGAGAGAGAGAGTTGAGGCCACCAATGAGAGGAGAGAGTAGGGGGAACAAGGAGAGCGAAAAGAGGGGGACTACGTAGGGCTCCGTCTCACGGATTTAGATTTGTAAGACGGTCTCATACAAATTTTGTTATTGTAAAATAGTTGATTGCGCCGTAAAATTTCGTCAGCTCAACTAACGGTTAGCGCAAAATATAAGACAAGGTTAAACCTTAATGGGGTTTCTGTATTTTTAAAACTTCTCTGAATTTAATGTAATTACCCAATACCCCGAGGTTTTTTCTGTTAGATAAATGTCTTTATTATGATTTTGATGATTTCATGTAAATGAGTTTTATACCAAAACAATATCCTCAAATGTTGTTCAAATACTTCAAAATCTTTTCAATGATTTTTACTAAAATTTTGGAGTATTTCTTAAATTTTATTTTTGACAAAAATCGGATAACTTCTCTGTATTTGGGTCGATCGTCGCCCTAGAGGGCAACCCAGAACATCCAGTTTCTCGTGAAACAAAACCAAACAAAGAAGGATACAGGGGGAGGGTGATCGGACGCCCTAGAGGGCGACCGGTGCCTGGGATGTCTTGTTTTCTGCCAAAATTCCTCTGTTTCATGGGGGAACGGTTGAACCTGCGGGCACTAGTCGCGCACTAGTCGACAGTGTCGCCCACAGATGTCGACCGGTCCACCCCCCATGGCATCCCATGTTAAAATATTATTCAACAGCTTTTTCATTTCGAATTTGATAGAGGGCGACCGGTCGCCCTAGTGTTTTATGAGCAGAAACTATCCGTTGCAGAGACAACTTTTAGTGAATTTGTGGCTTTGCTTCTAACATCTATTTTTTGGAATTATTACTTTTGCAGAAATTACTCAATTATGAGTAACCTATGCTAGTGATTAAATCTATGAGTTATCCTATAAATACATGAAGGCTTGAAGGATCAAATACAACACACAAGCATACAACACAATAAGAAAATTCAGCAACTTCTCTTATTTTTCATTGTAAACATTCTTGTTGTATTTAACCTAAGTCTTATATTTGCACATCTTGATTATTAGGTTTTTCTTTCTTGATTACACTTGCACTTATAAAGTTGTATTTGTCATTTTAAGTTGTAATCTTGATTGGTTCACATCATCCAAAGCAAGACATACTTGTTGAATATTCTTGTGGTAAGAACACATTTGGGTGATTCTTTAGGTGTTGAATAGTTTGGTGCTCTTTATTGTTGTAAGAAGATTATGGTGATTTTCATAGGTGGTGTTATAAGAAGAGTGAGGTACTCTTCAGGTAAAGGTTGTAATAGTTTGATATCTATTAATGATTTTTTTCATTTTCGAAATCCACTCGGACATACCGGGTGGTAGAGCGCGTAGGCCCTAGGTGGATTGAAGCTCTATAAATCACATGTGTTGATTTATTTTATGTACTTATATTTCTTCACCATCTCCATATTCGAAAAAGGGGTGTAAATCGAAAAATCGGGAAAATCTATTCAACCCCCTCTAGATTTTCGTAGCTACTTGGACTAACATTTTCATGTAATTATCCCGCAAGTGTTTTTTTGTCCTTTTAAAACTTCTCTAGAATTTTTATAAATAACCTAAAATCTCTTGGTTTTTTTTTAAATAATTATCCCTTAAAATAATGCTTGTGTTTGAATTGATTCGAGCTCACTAGTCTCATTTCCTTATTTTTAGGGACAAACTAATTCGGAATAAGATCAAATTTCTTGTTCAACTCAGGTTGTATTTTCTATTCCGCTCCCTTGGATGATTGACACGTGTAAATACATGTAAAAAAGCAACAATGACTTTTTAGCCTATTAGGAATGGCTTCTATTTTTCTTAAAGAGAAATCTTCTTTTGTGTGTGTGTGTGTTTGTATAAAAGTGTGACTGTTGTGCAATGGCTTTTTCAGCCTATTACGTCCAAATTCCGATACTCCAATTCAAATCGGACTCACTTTTATTACACGAATATAAAATTTTTAAAGGAAAATGAAAATTTTTAACAACTTGATTTAAAATTATATATTTCTTTTGTATATTTGCTATCTAGTATCAAGCTAACAAAAGTAATAATTTCAATAGAGTGATATATGCATTTAATTGGGAGCATGATTAAATTTTGTGTCATTTAAACGAAATTGTCTCATCCACAAGTTAAATCAAGAACAATTACAACCGCAAAACGGTTAAAATGGAGCCCAACAAATCATGTCAATGTCTAAATCAGTCAGAGATTAGAATGCGAGAAATTAAATTATTAGTTAAAAAAAACGTGAGAAATTAAATAGAGTTGGTAAAATAAGGTTTGTATCTTTACATCATATATAAATTACACTATAAAAAAATTCTAGTTTACCGACATAAATGATTTTGTTACTAAATATAATTACCTACACTACAAGAAATAGGGGCTTTTGTGACGAAGGTATTAGTGACAACAAAAAGTTGTCGCAATAAATCGGTTTTTTTGACAACAGATTCTCACAAAAAACTCGGGCATTAAAATGTCAAAAAAAATTATTGTTAATACCAATAGCTACGACTTGTGAAAAATTTCGTAGCAAAAAATTAGGTAAATGTGACAACTTCATTGTCGCTGTTGACGTGCGTTTTGGTCAACAAGCAAAAATATGTAAAGGATTTAACACGTGGAAAAATAAACGTGCGTAACGTATATTTATTTTTGGCTAATTCTGCCTTTTTTGCATAATGCCGAGCCGAACTATTGGGGTCGGTCTTTCTTACAATCTTTTTTTATCTCCTTTTTTTTTCCTCCCTTTTCTTTTTCTCTATCAGCCTTTTTATACCCGTTCGAGTAAGTGGGTTTACAATAGTCATCTTTTCACTAACTATTCATTAATTAGTAAAATAATTAAAGAAAGACACATGTCCTCTCTAATCGTGCATGTCGGTCAAATCTTGCCACTTGTCGACTTTCTTTATAACTTTTCGACATGTGGCGAGTTTCGATATCGATAAAGTGTTAAGTATGGGCAAGTGATTACTTTACATGAATCATCGCGCATGCTTTCCCACCGAAATTTGGGCTTGGGGCTCGGCCGTGTTGCGGTTTGGGCTCTGTGAATGGGCGAGCCTAGTTCGTGACGTGTCGTCGCGCACCATTGCTAACGTCACTCGCAGTCGCTTACTCGGATGCATGTTGGATGATGACTTGGATTAGTTTCTTCCACTGCTCAAGGGTATCATCAAAGGCCCCCAAGTTTGATTCCGAGAGAAGAATTTCAAGTCGGAGTTAAACTTTAATGCTAATGATGAACATTTAATGGGAAACGGATTTCTCAAAGGTTTTGTTCTTTCCTGGCATCCGTCGTAGTGATTAATGCCTGAAACGGCGCATTAATGGGTTGCCATAATAGCAGAACACGTGGCATCTTGTGGTTGGACCAATCTTGCGCAGAACCAAAAGGTATGTCGATTCTGTCGGGCGTGGGGACGCGACGTTTTCGACATGTTTGACGGCTTTTGAGTTTTTAAAAGGCGTGTCTTTTCGAATAAACGTCTCGTTTATCGAGGAACCTCATCTATAAATACCTTTGTTTCCCCCATTATTCACTTTCGCAACCATTAACCTTTGAGCTAAAGTAACAAAAACCGAAGAGAGTAAATTTGGTCGGCTTCCCAAGTTCAGAGACTTGAATCTTAGGTATTTTCTCGAAATACTCTCCCTTTACCTATAAATGTCTTCTTTTGAGGATAGTAGGAGTCGTAGTTATAGTGTAGAGGTTGAAATTGAAGATCCTCCATCCAGAACCTTCTGCATTTTATTTCTCACCAAGACGGGCGATCTCCGTCTCATAGCCCGAGCATTATTCGGATATCTTCTCCGGATTCTCCACGAAGTGGAACGTCTTTGGGGCGGACTCATACTATCTTTAATCCGACGCCAAATGGACCGTCTTTAGAGAGGAACAGTGTATCGGCCGGGCCGGCACAAGAGAGTTCCGACGAAGAATCCCCGAGTGTTGGTTTTAAAAAGATCGCAAGAAGAAGAAAATATGGACCCATCGGAGCCGGAGCGTGATAACGTGGAGCGGTAAACGAACCCTCCGGTGATTCGAGGCGGAGAGGCCACAAGGGCCTATGGGTCATCGTAATGGCGGCGGCAAGGAGGAGGCTCCGCGCCGTGTTGAGTCTCGGCGGACGCCGAGCGATATAAACGATATCCCAAGCATCCGATGATCCGAGAGATGGGAGAGCTTCGCCGAAGGTATCGTATTCCAAGTGGTATCCATTTCGGGCACTTGGGATGGCACGAGGTCCCCAAAGACCCGCCTTTTGTGGGTTGCGTGGGTATACATACCCCTTGCCTTCTATTCGGTTGCGGTTCCGCTTGCCGGTTTTTCTCACGCGGTGGCTTTGCAAGTGGGGTATGCATCCAACCCAAGTGCATCCCATTACGTGGGGTAGGATCATTGGCCTCTTGGTGATGTTCCACCAGAGAAATACCTCGCCCTAAGTTCAAAGAGATGAATGAACTTTTCGTCTGGCGAGCAACTCCTTCATCAAAAGGTCAGCCGTCCGGGTGGTATTACGTACAAACCCGACTGGGGTATCCGGATAGTTTAGTAGAAGGTCTTCCTTCATCGTTGAAGGACTGGAAAGAAAAATGGCTCGGGGTGAGGTGGCGAGTGGTGGCAAGCTCGCGTGGAGGACGAAGGAAGGGAGACTGTCCTTTATCCTCCTTCAGATTTTGTTTTTGGTTATAGTAAGTCTATATCCTTTCTCCTTACTCTGCTTTTGCTATTTATCGTTTCTTTTTGTGATTGACTTTTGTCTTTTTACCTTTATAGAGAACCGCGCATCAAAAGGGCCTTTGTCGGCCACCTTCATCCGCAGGCTGGAAAATATCCAGGCCAGAGGTGCCAGAGATAGGCGAATTGAGAGACTGGCCACTGAGGCTAATTTGGCCGCGGCTGGCTTGAGGCCTGCTCTGCCCGCCGACCCCGAGACCGAGGGGGCGGCTCGGGATGAGGCGGCTGAGCAGGAGGTGGAGGTTGAGAGAGAGAGTCAGCAGGATCCTCCTGGTAATGAACAAGTACGGACCCATTCTCCCGGGAGCGGCCGCGAAGAAGAGCGAGCTACGCCGTCCCCTGCGACGGCTAGCCCTGTGGGCAGATCATCTGCGCCCGTAGGGCAAACGCAGACTCCAGAGCCGCCGAGTGCGGCTGCTGTTCGAGGTAAACGTTGTATTTTTCACACTTCCTTTTGGAATGTCATTTTGTTTTCTTTTAATCTTCTAACTGTGGTTGCTTTGTGTAGGGCGCGGCTTGGATTTGCGTGCACGTCTTCGCAGCGTGAGGAACACGGCCGCGCGGCAAACTCGGGCGGTTGCCGATCAACCTGCGGATGTGGAGCGGCTCGGAGAGAAGATATCCGGGGGTAAACGCTGGCGATGGAGTGCAGGCGGTGCGAGCCTCTCCTCTCCAAAGGAGAATATGAGGAATTGTGATGGAGGAGCTTGATCGGGATCGAAGGGTTTGGTCGAGCGGCACCCAAACATCCGAAGCCCCCGGGAAGAGGAGGTCCGCGAACTTTCTCGGATGACCTCGGCAGGAAGGTCACTTCATCCCTCCAAGTCAAGTGAGGGATGAATATTGCGAGGGAATGATTGGACTACGCCTCGATGGTTTGTGGAATTCGTTCGATGTGCCACGCCGACGGAGGAGCAAACGAGAGTCTTACCGGAGGCGGTCGGGCGCGATGAGTGTCCGGCTCGTGCCTGGACAAAAGGCATCGAGCAGTTCGCTTCGGGAGATCGACTCGAAGAACAAATTCAGATGCCATGGCAATGTCGGGCGGATGATTGGGCTCTTATGGCATGCGGTTGGGGAACTCGCGAGCTAGAGAAAAAATATGCCGACCTGGAAAGGCGGCACGGGGATCTCGCGGGAGGCTATGCTACCCTCCAAGCGGGTACAAGAATCGTTCAAGACTCAGCGGATGAGGCTACGGCTCGGGCCAACTCTCGAGAGAGATCGCTGCGAGGCCGAGGCAGAGCGAGATCGGGCCCGCAAGGTGAAGAAGAGCTTAGGGCTAAGGTCGCCGAGCGAACTTTGCCGCCACCGCCGGCCCAGGAAATGGAGAGGCGCCTAGCCGATGTGCGCAGTGAGGTCAAGAATCGCGCAAGCAAACCGAGGAAGTTCGTAGAGAGGCCGTTGAAGCTTACAAAGACTCAGGGATAATGCATTTATGTTAACTGCGGCCACGCGACCACCTCCGAGAAATTCTTGATTTAGTTAAGGGGGGCGATCGTCTTGTTGCTCGGCTTGAGGAAGATCTAGCCCTCCCGGAGGCTGATCTCGATACCCTTCGGCCGAACTTTGCCGAGGCTCCTAATGCGCCGGGCTCTCCTCCTCCGGACGTGGAAGAAGTCGCCTCTAGCGGTGCCGTCGAAATTCCGCCCCGCTCGGTCTTGATGCTTTCATATGTACCCAGGTAGGTAATTTGGCTTCGTGCCTCAAGATGTAATGGGCTCCGGCCTCCTTATGTAAATATTTTTGAAGTAGAAATGAATTGTTATTTTCCTCTTTGTGTATGTGTTTCAAGCTTTTTGTAGATGCTCGGCTCTTTTCCTTTTTGTAAGATTGTTGCCTGTCTTCTTTTTCCTTTTATATCCCCAAGTATGGGGCTCGGTTCCCAATGCTTCTGAATAGGGGACTTTACTTACTTTAATTGATTCTCGTACTAGGTATATGAACCAGCTCTTTATTTTGTTTTTTTGGTACTTGGTGTATAAACCAAGTTTTCATTTTGCGCCTGGTGTGTACATCGAATCTTTGATTTGCATTTGGTGCATAACCAAGTCTTGGTATTATGTTCGGTGTGTAACCGAGTCTTTATTGCGCTCGGTGCGTAACCGAGTCTTTATTTAGTGCTCGGTGCGTAACCGAGTCTTGTTATTGTGCTCGGTGCATAACCAAGTCTTTATTTTGTGCTTGGTACATGGCCAAGTCTTTATTTTGTGCTCGGTGCGTAACCAAGTCTTTATTTTGGTGCTCGGTGCGTAACCAAGTCTTGATTTTGGTGCTCGGTGCGTAACCAAGTCTTGATTTCGGTGCTCGGTGCGTAACCAAGTCTTGATTTCGGTGCTCGGTGCGTAACCAAGTCTTAATTTCGGTGCTCGGTGCGTAACCAAGTCTTGATTTTGGTGCTCGGTGTGTAACCAAGTCTTGATTTTGTGCTTGGTGCGTGGCCAAGTCTTTATTTTGTGCTTGGTACGTGGCCAAGTCTTTATTTTGTGCTCGGTGCGTAACCAAGTCTTGATTTTGTGCTCGGTGCGTAACCAAGTCTTGGTATTGTGCTCGGTGCGTAACCGAGTCTTTATTTTGTAAGGATAGCCGAGGTGAGTAAAAACTTCGTTTCCCTTTAGAGAGCTCACGAAATATCAGATGAAAGAATAATTCCAAGGAATCCTATCTAGATCACATACCGAAATCTTTATTGATAATACCGTTTCAGGTATGCTACATTCCATGGATGCATAAATTTTTCTCCACTCAAATATTCCAGCTGGTACGCCCCGCCAGATAAGACGTGGCTGACCCGAAATGGGCCCTCCCAGGTTGGCTTCAATGGGCTGGGTTGAACGCCCGTTATCTTTTTCAACACAAGATCGCCGACCTGAAATCTTCTTTCCTTTACTTTCGAATTGTAGTACTTTTCGCTCCTTTTTGTTTATACACGCATTTTTCATCTCAAGATCTTTGCACCTTTTTCTTCGAGCAGTCTAGCTCGGCTTGGAGCTTCAGCGCCTCATTTGATCTTGAGAAAAATTTGCAATTCCGGAAGGTAGGGCTCCAATCTCAACAGAATCACCGCTTCACTCCATAAGCTAAAGAAAAAGGTGTTTCTCCGGGTCCGCTCGATGTGTCGCTCAGTATGACCATAGTACCCCAGGTAGTTCCTCCGCCAATTACCTTTAGATTCCTCCAATCTCGCCTTCAAGGTATACTTGAGTATTTTGTTAACGGCCTCAACTTGTCCGATTCGATTTGGGGTGGTATGGAGTTGAGAAATAGTTTTTTATGCGGAAACCTTCACAAAATTTTGAAACCTTCGGTTATCGAATCTGTTTCCCATTATCTCGTAACAATCGAATGTGGTATCCCGAATCTGAGATAATGGATTTCCATACAAAGCTCACAATCTTTTCTTCATCTATTTTTGCGAGGCTCCGCCGCCAATTTTGTGAAATAATCCACCGCCACAATGGCATATTTGACCCCTTTGCGGTGGGGAGTGGTCCGATGAGGTCCATTCCCCATTTGGCAAACGACCATGGGCTAAATACGGAAGTAAGTTGTTGAGGATGATATCGACTGTGGTGCAAATCTTTGGCACCTCTCGCATCTTTTGACGAGGTCGGTTACGCCCTTTCTTAGGGATGGCCAGAGTATCCTTGCCGATTAATTTATAGGCCAACGTTTGGCCCCAGGCGTGGTTGCCGTGATATTCCCTCATGAACCTCTCGAAGTGCATAATCTGCATCCTGTCTCGGAAAGGCAACGAGGAGTGGGACGGAGTATCCTCGTTTGTATAGGATGCCATCTATTAGTGTAAACCGAGCCGCTTGAGTTCGTAGTGTTCGGCCTCGCTTTGTTTTCGAGTTGAACTCCTTTCTCTAAATACTTTGAATGATTGGGGTCATCCAAGTCCATTCGGGCGGTTTCGATTGTATATATTTTCTTTGCACCAAGTGACGGGAGGCGGAGCAGGTTGTGTGACAAGTGACATCCATGATGGCATCCGCCCCCGGATCGAGTCGAGCCGAGCTAAGGCATCCGCTACATGTTCTCGGCCGGGGCACATGTAAGACTTTTGTCTTAAAGTGTGATAATCTCTTCTTGACCAAATCCAAATATTGTGCAATTTTTGCTCTTTCGCCAGTATTCTCGTTGATTGGATGAACGACCATTAACCGAGAATCATTTGTGCACCAATAGTTGTTTTAGGCCCATAGAGGCCGCCATATCTAAGCTTTGCCAGAGTGCCTCATATTCACCGTTGTTCGTTATGGGAATCAAATCGCACGGCCGAAAAAGAGCATTTTTCATTTGGATCGATTATCACGATTCCGCCCCGCTTTCGACTGCGGTGGAAGAGCGTCAACGAATAATTTCCATTCTTGGTCTTCCATAACTTCCAATCGTATGGAAGGTGTGAATTCGGCCACAAAATCGGCTAAAGCCTGGCCCTTTTATTGCGGTGCGTGGTTCGTATACAATATCAAATCGACTGAGTTCGACCGCCACTTGATCATCCAGGTAAGTATCGGTCGGTGTAATATTTGTTTGGTGGGTAGTTCGTTAATACTATAATCTTGTGTTCTAGGAAATATGGACGGAGTTTCCGCCGCAATGATTAATGAATAAGCCAACTTTTCCATTGGCGGGTATCGGAGCTCGGCGTCATGTAACGCTTGATCGGGTGTAATAAATCGGATGTTGAATAGAACCATCCGGCTGATTAACACCGAAGCGATGGCGATTCGGATACCGCCAAGTACAAATACAAGTCCTCCCCTTGGGTCGGTTTTTGCAATATAGGGATTGAAGAGAGGTCTTTGTTTGAGGGATTCAAAGGCAATCTGTGCTTGCTCGGTCCACTCGAAATTTTTGCTTTTCTTTATAATTTCAAAGAAAGGCTTGCACTTGTCTCGTGGATCGTGAAACAAATCGGTTAAGGCGGCCAATCGGCTGTTAGGCTTTGTACCTTTTTACGAGTTCGGGGTTCTAGATCAATGATGGCTTTTATTTTATCCGGGTTGGCTTCTATTCCCTTTGGCTGACCATATACCCCAAAAATTTACCCAAACCGACCCCAAACGACACACTTTCTCGGGTTTAACATCATCTTGTACTCTCTCAAAACAAGAAACATTTTATTAAGATCGTTTAGATGATCGGATATATACAGTGACTTTACCAACATGTCATCTACATAGACTTCCATAGTGTGACCTATCATTTTCTCAAACATCTTATTTACTAACCTTTGATAGGTCGCATCAAAGATTCTTCAATCCGGGAAGGGCATCATCATGTAAATGATGAATTCCTCGGCGAGAGAAGAATGATGTATTTTCTTCATCTTCCGGGTGCATCCGTATTTGGTTGTAACCCGAGTATGCATCCATGAAGCTCATCGCTCGTGTCTCCGCCGTGGCATCCACCATGTAATCAATATTTGGCAACGGATAATCGTCATTAGGGCATGCTTTGTTGAGGTCGGTAAAATCCACGCGCACGGGCGCCATGGCCATCGCTTTTCTTTACCAAAACAGATTGGCAACCCATCGGGATAGAGGGCTTCCCGGATGAATTGATTGTCTAGAGCTTGTTAACCTCGGTCTCGAAAAGTCTTTGCTGTCTGTCAGGGCCGAGTTTGCGCCTTTTCTGGATAATGGGCGGAACGTTAGATCAATATTGAGGCGGTGGCACGCATACTTAGGGTCAATTCCGGGCATGTCCGCATGAGTCCATGCAAAGACATCAAGATTATTTCTAAAAACTCGATCAACTCGGTTCGATATGGTTTCGGGAGATCATGACCAATACGTAGTTGGCGCTCCCCGCTTGGCCTTCCGACATTGATTGTATCAACTTGTTCTCTTTGGTTCCGCCCGTTTTCTTTTCTTGCTTTGCCCTCCTTGATCCGTAGGGCAATTGTCTTCAGCCGGCCGCTCGTTCAATCACGGCCGCTTTTTCCATCATTGGCTCCTTCCCGGCCGACGACTTGATTATCCTCCTGAACGATCACCACTTTTCGCTCGGACTCCTCCTTGGGCACGGGATCGTCCTGTGTGGTTCCACTAGTTTGTCCTTGTTCCGCCACGTTAATCTCTACCGGTCGGAGTTTAAGAGAGCATTCTCGTGACTCCCTTTGATTCCCTTTATGTATAGCTTCGCCATCAGATGTTGGGAATTTTATACAAAAGTGAAATATTGAAACGGCCTGCTTTATATGATAAAGCAATGGCCTCCCAATGATAGCATTGTACTCCGAATCGGCATTGATTATTTTGAATGTTGTCATGACGGTCCGTTTATGCAAACCTTGTCCCATTTGGATTAGGGGTGATCACGGTGCGGTTTTGCGGTTTTTTGAGTAAATTTCAAACCGAATTGCTATATGCGGTTCGGTTAAATAAAATTTTCAAATCGCGGTTTCATGAAGTAAAATCGAAGATGCGGTTTGAAGCGGTGGCGGGAGGTAGCGGGCGGTTTTGCGGTTTTAATTAACGAAAATATTATATAATTGATAAATTAATATAATTTTGTTATGACCTTTTAAAGAAAAAACCAAAGAAAAATATTATAAGTGATTTTTTTAAACAATGTGTATTTTTGTGAATAAAATGTACATTGCAATATCTTTTATTTCTGTTACATTCAATATATAATGCAATGTAATGCTGTTCTATTTTAATGCAAAACATAATGCATTGTAACTACACGAAAAGAATGTAAAATGCGTTATAATTTAGTATACAAAATATGAATCTAATTATATCATTTATAAATTAGTTTTTAATATATTTATTGTCTAACTATTTAACACAAGACTAAAGAACAATATTTTATTTTACCCTAAATTATAGAGGTGCGGTGCGGTGCGGTTTTGGCGGTTTTTCAAAATCCAAAATCATAACCGCACCAATAATGCGGTGCGGTTTCTATCTAATATTTTAAATCGCGGTTTTGGTCATAAATTATTATGAACGGTACGGTTTGGTGCGGTTCGGGCGGTCCAGGCGGTTTTTTAAAATTTTTGATCACCCCTAATTTGGATGGGCAAATCAACTTCTCCGAGCGGGACTATCCTTCCTCCTCCAAACCCGAGAATCTTTATCGTTGCATGGACGGATATAACTATCGCCCACGTTCAATCTTCGAAATGCTCGGACATAAATGATCGACGAATAGCTTCCCGGTGTCGATCAAAATTTCGCGGAACCGGAATACCCAAAATCGGTGCAAGAATGACCGGAGGTCGAATGAGGATGGACCACCTGGTCGGCATCCGCATCCAAGAACACAAAGTGGGCGGTGGGTTGGCTTCCTTGATTTCCGCCACCCGAACTTGTCTTTCGGCATTGGTGCCTGGCCTAACATCGGCTTTTCTTTTCTGTTGGAGCGTCTATCTCTCTTGTGTTAGTATTGATTCGACCGACACTCGACACCATGAGGATCTCCTCCCCTGGTTTTCACCGGGGTGGCGGCAGAGAGAGCTGGATTGATTACGCTCCGGGTTGACACTTGAGCCGATCTTCGGTGGGGGCGGTAGCTCATGAACGCATTACCTTTTGAGACCGCCCCGCCGAACAACACGCATAATTTCCCTAATTAGATCTCGGCACTCATCGATGATCGTGACCTATCGATTTATGATAGGCACGAGAATCGACGCGAATCTAATTTTGACGACTCAATTTTCAAAGGCCGAGCCGGAGGCAACAAATTCGGACCACGTACTTCATTCCATATGGCGATGGAGTGTGGGTCAAAGTACTCCTTAGCGGGCGACTTCGGCTCTCGCCTCTTGCGAGCCCTAAACCGGTGGTCGGGTTTCCGAGAACGGCCGGAATCCCGACCGCCCAACCGTTCTGGTTCTTTCCTTCCGTCTTTCTTACGCACTTGCCGGTGCTCGGGCGGTTACTTGCCATGGCTTCTTCCGCACAAATATGGCGTTCCGCGCGGATCAAAAATTCTTGGTACGAGGTCGCCCCCGATTCGTGGATGGAATAATTAAACCAAGTCTCGGGGGCTAGTCCAGCCATGGCTGCGATCAAAATGGCATCATCCGACACCCGTTCCATTTCTCGAACTTGCTTGTTGAAACGAGAAATATAGCTTTTCAGGGGCTCGTCCTTTCCTTGTTTAATGTTCACGAGGGAGTCTTTAGGTGCGGCTTGGACTTTGGACGTCAAGAAGTGCGTCGTAAAGGCGGAGGCCAGATCTCCCCACGCCTGAATGGATCCCTGTGGTAGGGTCCTAAACCAACGGTGGGCTCGGTCGCCCAGAGTCAGAGGGAAGGCCCTGCAGAGGATGGCATCACTTGGACTGTATAGTTCCATCCATGCTAAGTACTTGTGAACGTGAGTGGTCGGATCGGTTTCCCCATTGTAGAGACCGACCTGGGGGATTTTCAACTTTGGCGGTAATGGGGTCGCCAGAATTCCGGGGGAAAATGGCGGACGGAACATTTGGTGGTTCATTACTTGGGGGCGGTCTTCGAGATCGTTTCGCCATCCGGACCGCCTTCCAATTCGTTTAGACGACGACGCATGCGGTGTATTTCTACATCCCGTTCCTGCCATAAGCTAGGGCCTTGGACCTGATTGACCCTGAGCTGCTCCCGCTCATCCGGAAACCTGAGCCGGGAACTTATCGATCGAGCTGGGCGAAAAGGATCAACTCCCAGTCGTCCGGCGAACACTGAGTGGGCATGACGATGTCGCGTTGGCTCCGGTAATGACTCTGCTATACGACTTTGCTCCTCCTCATCTTCCGCCGCCTTCTCGTCACGACGGATATGTTGTTCGTTACCTGAACTGGCTTCTTGGGCTTCGTGATGAGGAAGCCCGGGAATTTGAGGATTAATGTTAACATTTAGTTGTGGGTTGAGTGGGTTAGTATTTGCAAGGAGTGGAGGAGGTGCTTGAGAGTTTGTGGTAGCGAGAGTTTGTGATATAAGTTGGTTCATTTGCTGTACAAAAGTTGGGTTGGCAATTAGCTGAGCAAAAGGAAATAAAGTAGTGCTCCCGCCTCGTTTGGAGCATATTTTGGCCATTCGTAGTCGGCCAGGTTGGTTGTTCAAATGTTGCTCTTCATCAAACGGGCATTTCTCGGTGATTGACTCATTTTTGTCTATTATGAAAAGGTTAAGCGTTAAACTTTACCTGGTTTTTATTTCACTTGCTTTTGATCGAACCTGATCGACCAATACGGGCCCTCCTTCTAGCGCCAATTTGTTGACGTGCGTTTTGGTCAACAAGCAAAAATATGTAAAGGATTTAACACGTGGAAAAATAAACGTGCGTAACGTATATTTATTTTTGGCTAATTCTGCCTTTTTTGCATAATGCCGAGCCGAACTATTGGGGTCGGTCTTTCTTACAATCTTTTTTTATCTCCTTTTTGTTTCCTCCCTTTTCTTTTTCTCTATCAGCCTTTTTATACCCCTTCGAGTAAGTGGGTTTACAATAGTCATCTTTTCACTAACTATTCATTAATTAGTAAAATAATTAAAGAAAGACACATGTCCCTCTCTAATCTGTGCATGTCGATCAAATCTTGCCACTTGTCGACTTCTCTTTATAACTTTTTCGACATGTGGCGTTTCGATATCGATCTCGATAAAGTGTTAAGTATGGGCAAGTGATTACTTTATGAATCTGTCGCGCATGCTTTCCCACCGAAATTTGGGCTCGGGGCTCGGCGGCCGTGTTGCGGTTTGGGCTCGGTAATGGGCGAGCCTAGTTCGTGACGTGTCGTCGCGCACCATTGCTAACGTCACTCGCAGGTCGCTTACTCGGATGCGTGTTGGACTGATGACTTGGATTAGTTTCTTCCAGCTCGGCTCGGGTATCATCAGTCGCTAAAGGTTTTTTTTTTGCGATTTTATCCCAAAAGTAATCAGTTTATCTTTTGTGACGACATTGTCGTGGCTTATAATCATTATTAGTGACGAATTTTTTGTCGTCTCTAATAATCATGTAAACAATCTTTTTGTGGCAAGAAGCGATACAATAGCACTCAAGTGCGTATACCATTCAATCGACATCGTTTTAAGAAGGTAAAAAGTCATTTTATATTTAAAATTAATTTTTTATAAGCAATCGTGATACAAGTATGTTTTTCAATTTTGCGATTTTATCCCAAAAGTAATCAGTTTATCTTTTGTGACGACATTGTCGTGGCTTATAATCATTATTAGTGACGAATTTTTCGTCGTCTCTAATAATCATGTAAACAATCTTTTTGTGGCAAGAAGCGATACAATAGCACTCAAGTGCATATACCATTCAATCGACATCGTTTTAAGAATGTAAAAAGTCATTTTATATTTAAATTAATTTTTTATAAGCAATCGTAATACAAGTATGTTTTTCAATTTTGTTAATATCGGACTAATGTTGGACAGGTCAACATCGAGAGGCAAGAACCCTTGTCATTGATAGAAAATTGGAAAGACATGCACACACACGAGATCTTTTGGAGATGATGCAGCTGAGGATTTAGATGATTAGGCTTAGATGAGACGATATCTTGCTTGTATATATATATATATATATATATATATATGTATTGGTTCAAATGAGACCAATATCCTAGGGTGAGACCGTAAGGATTAATCTGGTGCGTTTATTTTATTTGTTGAAGGGCTTAGATTAATCTTATATTTAAGGTAATATTAATTAAAAAAACGTTAAAAATGACAAAATTGTAATTAGACTTATAATTCAGTTAGTTATTTAAGGAGAGTATTTTTGATCCCTTAATTATCGCCACCAATGCATTAATGGGTAATATTTTTGATATATCCAAGATACAATATCGAAAAGAAGACCAAGTCCTTTGGGTTGTTAGTTGTACCTGTTGACATATAATTAATAGTAAATATACACTAAAACAATATAAAAAATGCATCATAATATTTTAAGATTTACGTTCGCAAAGTATGAAAATGTATAACATGCAACATATTATACGTATACATGTATCAATATATAGTTATATATGCATAAATTCAATAACGTTGGGACCAAGAAAAAAATCATAAACGCCCTGAAATAATTTTTTTTGCAAGCTAGCATTTATGATTTATTTATGCAAAGTTTTCGAATAGTACCGTATGCACAATAATAAAGCTATATATGCATCTATATACTACTATAAATGCAACATTTATGAGCATCATAAATGACTAATATGTTGAACAAAAATTCCTGGGATTGGTACATTTTTGTATGCTTTGAATTATTTTTATAATTAAACATGCAATAATATGCAATAATAATTATAATAATTATATATGCAACATACTACACGTATCAATACATCATTATCCCATTAAATATGCAATTTTAATTTTAACACCAAAATTACCTTCAAGCAAAATATGCAACATATTATCAGTATATATGCATCAACATATAGTTGAATATGCATAAATTCAATATCGTTAGAAGCAAAAAAAAAAAATCACAAAGCCCATGTGATAAGTATTTATTTACACAAATTTATGGTTTCTATTTTTACGTTTTTTTTCCTGATTAGAGATTAAAGTTTTTTTGGTAGAGATTATCATTAGTTCCAACTCCTAAATTATATGTAGTAGATATGGTAAGTAGATTTATGAATATCTTGCATATTAACCGAATTTTAGTGATTTACTCTTATACCCTCACCCGAAATTAATGCTTGGGATTGCTTCTATATTTAATTTTTCATCTCATCCATTCATTGTTAAATTTCAACGGTTTAGATGAGTCTTGATACTTGTTTTTTGTGTTTAGTTGATATCATTGGTTGAATGATTGCATTCATGTTGGCTAATGTTGATATTGTTATTAGGTGAATACATGTTTAAAAATGGAATACTAAATTAAAAATATAAAAAAATATTTAATAAAAGAGGGTTTTTGTCGTCACAAATAAAGTTTCAGAACACAAGTTTTTGAGACGATAAATGTCATCACAAAAGATCTTAAACAGTCTGACGAAAATTTCTGACAACTTATTTGTGATGATATGTTGTCACAACAACATTTGTGACGATGATGGTGTCACAAATAACTTATTTGTCACGAGGTTTACGTGGCGACTTATTTGAGACGACTTGTCGCCACAAAAAACCCTTTTGTGATGAAATCCAGTCTTTTGTGACAAATATTTGTTGTCACAAAAACTTCTTTTTCTAGTAGTGACAGAATACTTATAATATAAAAAATAGTATTTTTTCCCCAAATTTTATCGATCAATTATTGACAAATCACCAACAATTTTCAATTTACCGACCAATCTTTCATAAATGTTGTGAAACCACCGACTGGAATGGTCGGTTCGACATGTTTAATCGGGAACCAGTCACATGATCAGTCTGGTTGTGTATTAAAAATGGGTGGCTAAAAAACTGTCACCTGGTCAAACCCAGAAATCGGGGACCCCATTAACTAGGTGATTTGATTTTTTTGCTTTTATATTAAATAAATACTTATTTGTTTTATTACAAAATTTGAAGAAAAATATATTCAGTAAATTTGCTTATAATTTCTCCTTATATTCGATTTATATACATATATACACATTTGGATATTATAGTGTATTAATTTATTTATTTGTTAGTTATTTTACATTTATACATTTGTGTTTATCTTTTACAAGTGTGTGTATATACATAAGTATGGGTGTGCGTGTATACTAGTCAATCAATTTCTTAAGAACGATTTAACTGGTTGAACCAATGATCCAATGACTCATTTATTAATCCAATTCAATGTCCGATACAAGTTTTAAAACATCGCAGTTAATGATTACGCATATTCCCATTTGCTCAACTTGCATAGGTTTTTGGAGGAAAATTCTCCCTATATATACCCCTATTTAATTATAGAAGAAAAGAAGATTTTATTGGTATGTAACGAACTTTTGTACACGAAAAAAAAAAGAAAAAAAGGCTTCATAACATTTTTTAGTTCAAGCTAAGGAAAATATTAATGCGACCTGACTCAGGTCGGCCAAATCCAAATTCTGGCCAATATTCTACAGTATTATTCTCCTTACTTTAAATCAATCGCTCTTAAATATATAGTTCATCTTTCTTTTGTTTGACACGTGGGACATTTAAAACCCAACGTCAACACAAACTCATCTGAAACACACATGAACCCAAAAAAAGAATGCAAATCACGACAGATGAACTAATGGCAGGGACTCAGTCTAAGGGATCAATCAAAATTAAAACTACTAAAAAAGACACTTGATATATACCTTTCAAGCACCCCAACTTGCAATTATATAAGCTTCTGCAAAAATTAACATGGATATTTATGGATGGTACAATTTTATAAAGCAAAAATTTAGCTCAATTAATTAGTAGACAACTTGGTTTTTCTTCACTTTATTACAATACTGTAAGGTAAAATATATCTGGTGGAAAGATTTCTGTTTGGAAAGAAAATGGCAGGAATAAAGTGTTTAGGCTTAAGTCGAGGCCTGAATTAAATTCAATCTCTGCAAGACGAAAAACGCCCTGTATACAAAGTACTTACGGTTCCGGCGTTCGTCTCTAAGATACAACGACTTTACAATTCCGGTTTAGCAGCACTTGCAAAAACCGGAATCACAGCGAACAACAGAAATGTATCTGACTTTCAAGCTTTGAAGTAGGAAAAAAATGCCAATATGCTTAATGCAATGTGACAGGTTATTATCTGAGAATTTTCGTGTGTTTTCAATCTGCAGGGGCGAATAATTATAGGCCTCAGGTGCCTCGTATGGAAATATTGCATCTTTTAGCTCGAAAAGACATATTTTCACTGAACAGACGCACCTGCGCAGGGGAGCACGACTAGACGCATGAGTCGTGCTCCTGCCCGTCTTGGCACGAAAAATTTTGGCACCAGCAACGACCCAGGACAAGACGGGCGTGCTCCCGCCCGTGCGTGCAGCGCAAAACTTTGGCGAGTAGCATGACCCAACCGCACGGCCGTCTTTCGCCGTCTTGGCGCGGTCCGAAACGTTTCCAGGTTGAACTCATTTAATTAAATCTATTTAATTAATTACAAAAATTAATTAAATATTTAATTTTTAAAGGTTTTGGTCCAAAAAGAATAAGGGCCTTGAAGCCCAAGCCCAGGCTGCGGCCGGACCCGCACCACGGCCGGACCCGGACTCCGACCGGCCGAGTGCCAAGCCAAGCCGTCGGCGGGCGGGCGGCGGGCGGCGGCAGCGTGGCGTGTGTTTTGAACCAAACCCACAACCATGTAGGTCCTCACCCCTTTAAAAACTTTGGTGCCCCCAAAGGCCCAAACCCATTTATCCAACTTGGAATATATTAAGTGTGCAAACTTATCATCCTTTTCCTATGTGGGATGGAGCATCTCTCCTTCCCCACTTTTTTTATTTTCATACCATTTATTTGTATAAAGTGGCTAACTTCTAGCATTAATTTCTCATTCACCCAGAATCGGTTTTGAGAAATTCCAAATGTTATTCTCATCTACTCTCTTAATAGAATTTTTACAAATAATTTAATTCCATTTTTTATTAATGGAAACCACTTAATTATTTGGTCAAAATCGGGTCAACACCCATTTCTTGAAGACCAAAATTCCAACAATCCCCGCCATGAATAAAATTAATGCATGTGTGTATGCAGATTCGCTTGAAAGTCTCGGCGAATCATTATTCTCGAAGAATACAACATTCCTTGATTCAATGATCATACCTTCATTTATATCAGGAATAGCCGACTTGTCCACTAAAAAATGATATGCACTACTATTGTTAGCATATCCAATGAAAGCACAATCGATCGTCTTTGGATCGATTCTAACTTGTTTCGGCTTAGGTACTTCGACTTTAGCCAAACACCCCCACACTTTGAGGTATTTATATGATGGTTTACGTCCCTTCCATAACTCATATGGAATTTTGTTTTTACCTTTGTGTGGGATCTTATTAAGAATGTAGTTTGCAGAAAGTATGACTTCCACCCACAAGTTTTGGGGTAAGCCAGAACTTAACAACATCGCATTCATTATCTCCTTAAGAGTACGATTTTTGCGTTCTGCAACACCATTTGATGGAGGTGAGTAAGGTGCAGTCGTTTGATGAATTATGCCCACTTCGAATCATCTTAATTTTCAAATTAAGTTGATTTTCAACTTCATTCTTATAAGTTTTAAAAGTTACTAAAGCTTCATATTTGCTTTTGAAAAGATACACAAACAATATCTTGTGCAATCGTCTATAAATGTTATGAAGTACTTTTTCCCACCTCGGGTTTGCACAAGTTTTAAATCACACATATCTATATGAATTAACTCGAGTGGTTTGGTACTTCTTGTTACCGAATGAAATGGTGTCTTGGCCAATTTTGCTTCAACATAAATTTCGCATTTGTCTTGTGAATCGGTTTTAAACGTAGGTATTAATTCCAGATTCACTAACCTTTTAATTGTGTTGAAGTTTACGTGTCATAATCTATCATGCCATAAATTAGAACAATCCAACAAGTAAACAAAAGTAACATTTTTATTCTTTGCCTCTTGGCGGAAAACAGACATTACAGACATTTTAAACAGGCCCTTATCAAGGTAACCTTTACATAAAAACTTACCATTATTGGTCATTACAAACTTGTCGGACTCAAACACTAGCCTAAACACGACCTTACTAAGCAAAGGACCAGAAACCAAGTTCTTGCGGATGTCCAAGGACATGCAAAGCACATCTACAAGCGTAAGCTCCTTTAGGAAGTCATTTTGAGCACCACTTTTCCAAGCCCAACGATGTTGGAAGTCGAAGAGTTCCCCATGAACAACTTCCTTCCATTAATCGGAGTGTAGGTGGAGAACATCTCCTTGTCGACACAAATATGACGAGTAGCCCCGGTATCTATCCACCATTCCCTTAGGTTATCCACCATATTGGATTTAAACACAATAGCGAAAAGACCGAGCTCTGACAAGTCGATCGGAACCGCCTTGTCCTCCATCACATTGGTTTGTTGGTTGCCGCCTTGATTGCCCTTCTTTGGGTGTCGGCAATCCTTAGCCATGTGGTTCGGTTTGCCACAATTGTAGCAATTACCCTTGAACTTTTTAGCCTTCCCTTTCTCTTTCCCGGAGTGCTTGTGTTTCTTGCTAGTGCTCGATTCAGCAAGATTGGTCTTAGCCTCCATTCCAGACTTACTGGATTTCACATCTGATTTTCGGTTGTCTTCTTCGATGCGAAGCCGAACAATCAGATCCTCAAGCCCATCTCTTTGCGTTTGAGCTTGAGGTAGTTTTTGAAATCCTTCCACAATGGCGGCAACTTTTCGATTATTGCAGCCACTTGAAAGAATTCATTCAAAATCATCCCTTCAGACACTAAGTCGTGAAGGATGATTTGAATCTCCTGAACTTGGTTGATCTCCATCTTTGTGTCAACCATCTTGTACTCGAGGAATTTGCCGACAACAAATTTCTTTGTGCCGGCATCTTCCATCTTACACTTCTTCTCCAAGGAATCCCACAATTCCTTGGACGTCTTGAACGTGCTATAGACGTTGTAGAGAGTGTCGTCTAGCCCGTTCAACACGTAGTTGCGACATAGGAAATCGCTGTTATTCCAAGCATCCACAGTGATTCTCCGGTTGTTGTCAACTTTGTCATCTCAAACTGCGGCAGGGGGTTCGTCTTTCAGAAAACGAGACAACCCCAAAGTGGTGAGGTAGAACAGCATCTTTTGTTGCCAACGTTTGAAGTCGGCGCCTGAGAACTTAGGCGGCTTTTCACCGTGAGCGGGAGCAGCAGCCATATGCGTGAATGAAATCGAATTTGATGCCATCGTCTTCAACAGAAATAGAATTTTTCGTCTTGCGATTGAAAGGTAAAATATATCTGGTGGAAAGGTTTCTGTTTGGAAAGAAAATGGCAGAAATAAAGTGTTTAGGCTTAAGTTGAGGCCTAAATTAAATTCAGTCTCCGCAAGACGAAAAACGCCCCGTATACAAAGTGCTTACGGTTCTGGCATTCGTCTCTAAGATACAACGACTTTACAGTTCCAATTTAGCAGCACTTGCAAAAACCGGAATCACAGCGAACAATAGAAATGTATCTGACTTTCAAGCTTTGAAGGAGGGAAAAAATGCCAATATGCTTAATGCAATGTTGACATGTTATTATCCGAGAATTTTCGTGTGTTTTCAATCTGCAGGGCGAATAATTATAGGCCCAGGTGCCTCGTATGGAAATATCTTGCGTCGTCTTGGCGCGAAAAAGTTCGGCACCCAAAGACGACCAAGACAAGACGGCCGTGCTCCCGCCCGTGCGTGCAGTGCAAAACGGCAGTAGCACGACCCGACCGCATGGGCGTGCTTCGCTTGGCGTCTTGTGGTCAAAACATTTCAAAGTTGAACTCATTTAATTAATTACGAAAATTAATTAAATATATTTAATTAATTACAAAAATTAATTAAATATTTAATTTTTAAAGGTTTTTGGTCCAAAAATAATAAGGGTCTTGAAGCCCAAGCTCAGGCCCGCGACCCGAGCCGGCCGGCGGCGGCGCGCGCGCGTGTGTACTCTGAACCAAACCCACAAGCATGTAGATCCTCACCCCTTTAAAAACTTTGGTGCCCCCAAGGGCCCAAACCCATTTGTCCAACTTGGGATATATTTAGTGTGCAAACTTATCATTCTTTTCCTATGTGGGATGGATCATCTCTCGTTCCCCACATTTTCCATTTTCCGTACCATTTATTTGTATTAAGTGAATAACTTCTAGCATTAATTTCTCATTCACCCAGAATCGGTTTTTGAGAAATTTCAAATGCTATTCTCATCTACTCTCTTAGTAGAATTTTTACAAATAATTTAATTCCATTTTTCATTAATGGAAACCACTTAATTATTTGGTCAAAATCGGGTCAACACCCATTTTTCAAAGACCAAAATTCCAACAAATACTACATATATAAATACATAATGGTGGGACAAAAGCCAAGCTACAAGCACATGCATGGGATGACAATTTGATGGAGGTCAATTTTCCTCAAAAAGAAAATTAAAGAAAACAATAAGTAAACTCCAAAAATATGTAGTTAGGATTTTTATTATTGTAATTTTATATTATATTTTAATTTATTTAACGTACATATTTGTATTTTGTGTGTAAGATGTTTATATAAATATACCTAAATTAATCATATATATGTGATATGCATATGTCCAGTTCGGATTTGTTATTCATTGTTACGTACGTTTAATCTTTTGTTTCAGTAGTACCCTATGTGAATGTCGTATGAATTATCTTGTTTACGTGGATTGGTATCCACACTATTTGCTGAAATACATGCCCGTACTTGAGGGTAGGCAAAACAAGCTTGTGCCTAGGACCCCAAAATTTTAGGGGCCCATTTTTATGTTTAAGGGGTAATTACAAAAAAGCCCCTAAGGTTTGGGCTAATTAAAAAAAACAAGAAATTTTTGGACATTATAAAAAAAAATCCTTTAAGTTTGATGCGTCTTATATTTTTCTTGCTCATATGCAAAAATATTTCAAAATCTCCCCCTTTCATTGAATTGATTTAGTTAGCAACGTGATTTATGATATGAGCAATAATTTTATTTATTTATTTATGATTTACGAGTATCAGATAAACTTGTGGGTGACATAGTAATTTGTGTGACTGAAATTTTATTTTTCTTGTTGTCAAAGTTTTTTAGGGGATTAATATTACAACTGATTTTTCCGCCCTTGATTTATAGTAATATTTTGGACAAAAAAGGTTGGCGATATAAGGGCCCATTTTTTTTATCCCGCTTAGGGCCCTATATTTCACAGGTCCAGCTCTGGGTGAAATATCAGATGAAAAATATTGTCTAGGCACTTCTTTTACAACACCTTCATCTACAACGATTTTTATTCCTAATAGACAACGCATAAAAACCGTTGTATATTAGCATTTTTCTTACAGTAGAAGTATAAAATCTCGTGTGGTGTGACATCATATGTCACAGAAATACAAATGCAATACAAAATTATAAAATGATCAAGATATTCTGAATTGCCCAAAATGACTTCACCTATATATTAATCTCCTTTTATTGGTAGAGGCCACAAATTAAATATAGGTAGGGGCTCATGGATTATCTAATTTATTTTTAGCATCTTTGATTAAGGTAAATAGGTCATCATGACCACCGCAATGCAAATTTTAGGATAATTGTTTGTCCTAAAGAATACATAAAGTCAAAATTATTTGTGAGAACATATTAACTTTTATAGAATTAATGATGGATTTGAACTTTTGGAATGGACAAAATTCAAGAAACATAATCATAAATAATCCCATTAATATTACTAATGACAATCACAATCATAATCACCAGTACAACTTGTTATTCATGGCACCCTAAAATTCTTTGGCCTCATCATAATTGGTATAGACAAAATATGTGACACAGAATCGATTATTTCATTATTAATTATAATATAGTGTGGCCTTTATTTTTATTTGAGTGGAATATATAGTTTATATATATATATATGTACGTATGTCACATTACATTATAATTAATTAATTATATATGTTGAATGCTCAATGATTACCTTTAGGCTATGTGGTTCCACACCAAATGGTAGAAAGAATTTTCTGTTAAACAGAAAAAAAAAGGAAAAAAAAGCATACATAGTAAGATTTTTCATTAACAGTACTTGCACTAAAATTCAATAATTTTAATATTTTGTTATAGTACAAATTGAATATCTTATTTTTTTTACAATATGTTTTTTGTTATTCTCTTTGTAGCGTGAGGAAAATTTTAATTTATTTTCAATAAGTTATCTATAGAAAACACTTAAATATTTTCTTGTGTACGTTGTTCTAAGTTGTCTCTTGCTAGTCATAAGGTGTTTGTCCAACTTATTATTATTATTATTATTATTATTATTATTATTATTATTATTATTATTATTATAAGAGCAAGCCCTATGCTCGGCCCGAGTGGACCGTCAATATGATGGAGCATGGAGGACCTTGATGATTAATGAATTGATAAAGGACTACTGAAGTGGGGTTTGACGAAATATCTCACTTGTCATTGTTCCCACATTGATTAACTAGATGAAGAGATCTTAGTTTATAAGTGCAGTGCCTACTCCTCCTATCACCAATTAGTTTAGAATGGAACTTCACTTAGGTGGTAAGTGTTCTCCATCTCATGTTGGGTACACCTCAAGATGTGAGCAATGTTGTAAAAAGCGCTAGACGCTAGCTTGGCGGCGGGTTGGGGCCTAGCCCCTAGGCGGGATTAATCAGGGCTAGGCGGGACATGGACGGGGTTACGTAGAGCCTAATCAGAAAAAAATCGTAAGCGGACAAGTGGGGTCTAACGCCTAGATAGTGATTTATCCTAGCTAGGCAGGGATTTTGATAACAGAGGGTGTGAGTCGTACCAAGTCCCCCCTCCTAAAATTTAACATACAATTTTGGGTTAATTTACTTTCTCCTCTCAATTTAATTTTCGTTGTATTTAGTTGGAATGATTTGAGTTTGACAGGAAAATTTAATAAAATGATTTCAAATTACTCAAATAATATGATGGATTTCAAATCCATGTAATGATTTAAAAATAATGCTAAATAGATGTTCGATGATTTGAAATTCATTATACTCTTAAGATTATACCCAAACAAACTATCATGAATTTGAAATTGGTAATTTCAAATCTTTCGATTCAAATGCAACGTTAAAATAATAATTTAAAGAAGGTATGTAGCTATATGGAGACAAACAATAATGACAGAAAGAACCACAAAATGTTGACAACAAGGACCAATGGGGAAGGGGAAAAAAAAAAAAAAAAAAAAAAAAAAGGCCAAGACTTCTTCATCATTTATGTGGAAATTTGGATATGGGACAAAGGGACATGACAAGAGTAGAATGTAACTAGGATAGGGGACATCATATGAATTATTTGTACTGCTTCTAGTCTTCTATATAGGTTTCAGAATTCTCATTCGCTAGTCGTCTTTATATAAGTAAAATATTTTTTATTTTTTTAAATCAATCAATTTCATTAATCAAATGAACCATGTCAAGATTGTAAGATCTACAATATCATAAACTTATACAGATCTTGTATTATTTTTTCGAGTCTACTCACTTAAAAGTTACGTGTAATATAGTTCGAATTTTTTTTTCTTTAAATCATTTTCTTAACTCCTAATTCTTACCCCAAATACAACTAAATTATTTGAAACGAAATATTCATATTCTTTCTTTAGTAGGTCGCTTGTGAGACGGTGTGACAATGTAAGACCGTAATATGGTGATACTTTTAGTGTAACAAGTGGTACTTTTAGTGTAAAAGGTGATACCTTGTCTAAATACACTAATTTAAGTGTAAATGGACAAGTATCAATTTTTACACTAAAAGTATCACCGCTCATGGTCTCACGCCTTTCTCCATCTCACATAAGTTTTTGCGTTCTTTCAATCGTGCATATCTAAAACTTGACCCATTTGAATATAACGTGAGCGTTCAAATAATATTTTAGTTTGATACATTCTACGTACATTAATGATATAATTAAATAACAGCATTAAATTGAGATTTTTAAGATTATGTAAAGTCTAATCGTATAGGGTCAATTCTCCAAAAAAACTTTATATTTTCCCACATGGGTTCTATGTCATTCTCGCAGTACTATTGGACCTTGAAGGGATGTATGAATTATCTTTAGACATGACATTGTTGCAATTTGGTTTGATTTCCACCAAAGATTTTAGGGCAACTAGTTATTGCACAACATATATGATTGGGTATCGATGCTGTGAAAATTCGCAGATGATTAAGAGTCAAGGAATTGGATAGTTGGTCCAATTTCTTCTCCTGAACTAGTAGAATGTGCGGATGAGAACTAGGTTGTACCACACATAATAAGGTTAAAGATCCCTGGGATGATCCCACGCTCAAATCAACAATTGTAGGATAACAATTCCAGAGCATAGGAATGTAATTCGCAATAAATAATTGAACTTAATTCAGCTTACTTACAAACGATGGAAAGAGACCTCTTTTATACATGTGATGATGGGCCACATTGGCGTCATTGTTCTAAAAATCTCCGCCTAGCCCCGGTTAGTCCCCGCTTAGACACTAGGCGTCCCCTTGTCACGCTTAATCCCGCTCAAGCTCCACCTAGGCGCTAGGCCCCAATTTGCCGCTCAACTAGCGTCTAGCGCTTTTTAGAACACTGATTGGCGTTGCAAGAGAATTAATAATAAATGCATTAAATAATGGCAATAATTAGGAAAAAGATGATTTTATCCCCCAGCAAATCTTTATAGTTCGAAAAGATAAAGTTGAATAAGTTGGCCACTGTAATATTATATGGGCTATTTGTAACTATTACACGCATATTTGTAACTATTACACATGACCTAATTCAACAAACCAAAATTTATTATTAAAAAAATTGAATTTCGCATTCTTAATTATGGGCTGTTTGCCCAAATTCCACTGCCAATCAAGAGCTACAAATTATATGTTCACTAATTAACATGGTTGACATTGTGTTTCTAGTGCAATTATGTAAATTTTCACCCAGTTTGGCCTCTGTTTTCTTATGTCACACTCACAAAATGCAGTGAGAAAGACAAATTGGGTGACATTTATAAACATACAGCACAAGAAAAAAACTATTACTTATAAAATATAAAATATAATATATTTTATTTTGTTATAAAATAAATTTCACAAATGTGATAAAACATTGTATTTATTTGTTTGTCATGTGCTGATATTTTGTGTTATGTTATTAATAAATCATTAACTAATACCAACAACAATGTATACACAATTTATCATCATATATCAATTGTCAATTATGGTAATTATTTTATGCAGTAATCATCACCATTAACATATATATAAAAATTTATTGCAGCTAAATATATAGAATTAAGGACTTTAACTTGCGTTTTGAAAAAAAAAAAGACTTTAACTTGCATTATTATTTGACATGCCGTCATTATATTCTATTTTGTTTCACTTTCGTTTTAGTGATATGAAGGGAGCGTTTGCAAAAATTTCTGCTTTTAGAAGAAGTTATTTATTATCGCAGAAGTAGAAGTAGTTGAAAATCAGAAGTTGGTAATATTTGAAAATAGAATCAAAAGTTTAGAATGAGATGTTGAGAGTATTGTTTGGTGAAATAGTTGTAAAATTACTTATTTATTTGTAAAATTCAAACTGGAAGCAGAACACAATTTAAAGCATTAATCTCCCTATCTTTATATTCTTATTAAATGAAGTAGAATCAAAACTAGAAATTGATAATTGCAAACACTAAAAAGTGTTTTATCAAGCCAAAAAATAAAAAATACTTTTTTTAATGATTGGAAATACTCCCTAAGATACGTGCATATGTATATGTGCATATTTGTATTTGTGGGCTCATTAATTTACGACCCGCTTGAGTACAAGATCAGTTCGATCGATTGATCGTAAGCTCTCGAGTTACATATAATAATATTATTATCTTATTTTTACTGAGTATTATACACATGTAATAATTTATAAAAGTACTTAAATGGTCTTAGGCATAGTTGGGCCTAAGTTTGAAAATAAGTTATTAAATAAAACACTTAAATGAGGATAATAAAAAAAAATATTTCTCATAACATCAAGTACTAACAAACTAAATGAATGCATTATGTCAACCAGGTGGCTTAGCCCACCTGGCCACCACAAGCAATTGTGGGATGGAGGTCAGGGGTTCAAATCCCTGCTCCATCAAATTGTTTGTGGGGTGGAGGTCAGGGGTTCATATCCCTTCTCCATCAAATTGCTCCCGGGGCATATGCGTTTGGTGAAGATTTGGTGGGAACTCATCTTGAATAGCATCCGTGTGGGTTCGATTCGGGGAGAGATCGTTATTAGTAGATTGGGGGTCGAACATAATTGTTCTCTTTACTTGGGAGGATCGGTTGTACGTCGCCAGACCGCCGAGTCAGAACATCTTGGCCGGTGCGTGCACATCCGCGGTTTACCTTGGCGGCAGCAATGAGGAGCGGAGTCGTTGTCCTCGGCATAGTCGGCGTGCAGCGCAGGCGAGTTATCAAAAAAAAAAAAAAAATGAATGCATTATGTCTCCACTCATATTTTGAGCTACAAGCCTACACTGGCTAGATTCTGTGACTTAACTTGAAATATATCTTAGTGAAGAATATCTTTTGTCTTTTTTCTTTCTTTTTTCTGGTTAAAATCTAATAAATACAAAGAAAGAAAAGGAATGGCCCGTATGAAATCACATATCAAATCTATAATTACTATATAATTGTTTCTCAAGTTATTGACTCCATACCCTTTTAATTTGGACCAAAAGGGACTCTATATATCTTTAATGGAGAGTATGTTTCAAAAGAAAAAACATAGTTATGCTGAATCACACATTTATTGTGCCAAAAAGTAGCGAATGAGACGATCTTTTTCTTCACCCTTTTCTTATTGGTGGATATTGAAATTATGTGTGTGTACATATAGTATTGTTCTAAAAATCTCTATCTAGCCTCGATTAGTCCCCGCCTAAATGCTAGATCCTCCTTGTCCGCCTACATTTTTTTTCTGAATAGGCCCGCCTAATTCCCCCAGGGCCTGTCTGAAGGCTAGCTCCGCCTAGACACTAGACCCTAGTATGTCGCCCGACTAGCGCCTAGCGCTTTTTAGAATATTGATATGTAGATAGATATTTTTACATATATTTATATATATATATATATATAAAGTTATGTAGAAAACAATCTATGATGTAATTAAAATTAGGTCAATAAGATTTAGTGGACATTGGTGTTTTGTCAATCAAATCATGATCTACCCAAAACTAGAAACATCTTGAAAGTAAGAATGAATTTCATTATTATTATTATTTTCACAACTTGCATGTTTGTCCATTTTCTTGTAAGACAAATAAAAAATACTAGTGAAAGTTATATGTTTAATAAGATGTAAGGTGCAAATTGGAGGTTCACAATGGAAATAATTGGCAAACCAAAAATGGCTCTTTAGAGGATTCAGGGGCGAAATCTGCAGACGGTCAGTTTGTCAGGCTTGTAGTGCGTGATAGTTGTTCGTGCTTAGTGGTGTGTGTATTCTTTCGGTTTTTTTAGTGTTTTACAGTCTACATTAAGGAGTGTTGAAGTCTCCCAGTGTGGGAGTGATCTAGTTTTGGGGGTGAAGTTTGTAGTTTGTGAAGTGGATCTGAATTGGTCTTGCCAATTTCCCGCTTGGCTTTTATTTAGTCAAATCGGCTCTTAGCCAGTTGGCTACGTTTGTAGTTATAATTCCAGTTTTTGAGTTGTTCTAATATAATACTATCGTTCGGGGAAAAAACAAGAGGATTGAGATTCATACGACCGTTTTCCAAAAATAGAAAAAAGATATTGACAAATGACATCCACATAAATTGCTTGGCTCTTAACATTCGCATTTGGGCAACATAGAATCTTTGCCCTTTTAATTAATTGAAGGATCAATATGATAATATCATTTTTTTTAAATATTTCTTAATTTTAAAATATATATATATATACATTTCATTTAATTCATTTATATCTATTACATGAATCAATGTAAGGAGAAGTGAAAGCATCACAAATGATTATAGCATTTTCCAATTTTGTGATGAGCCATGTGATTATGGATTGAGGAAACAAACTAAAATCCACAAAAGAAAGGGCAGGAAAAAAATGAAAAAAAAAGAAAGATGTTAAGTAGAATTGAAGACAAAAACTACTGCCAAACGGTCTAATGACCAAAATCCATTAGACAGATCCCAAAAGACCCCCGGTGATGTTTTTATTTTATTAGCAGGGATCGATATTAGTTGAAAAGTATTAGCATCCCTTCTGAAAAGTATTAGTATGTAGTGCATTGAAAGTATTATTTTTTTTGTAATATTGGACAGTGATATAATATCACGAGAGCACTAAAAAATATTAGGTTTTTATCTTAAAAATATTAGTAGTCTATATGAAAAGTATTATTATGTAATTCACTTGAAAATATTTAATAACCCCTAAAAAGTATTAGTTTTTTTTCAAAAGTATTAGTAATTCTCGTGAAAAATATTAGTAGTTCCCCTGAAAAAATATTAGTGGTCTCTTGAAAGATTTGATAATTCCCCTTAAGGGTTTTTGCAAGTATTAGTTTTTCTAATAAAAATATTAGCAATCCCATTTGAAAAGTATTAGTAGGTCCTCTCTAAAAAGTATTAATATTTTGGTGGGTCGATAGGTCCACAGGTCGGGTAGATCCATTAGTCGATCCGTCTAACTTGATTAGACCGTCTAACAGGAGACTACCTTAGAACCGAAAAATGAATGGCACAATATATAGTAGGGTAAAATTCACTTTACCCCCTTCTACTATTGGTTTTGTATCAAACACCCTCTTCTACTATCAAAACCTTCAAATACCCCCCCTAAACTAGTAAAGATATATTTGATAGACAAAAATACCCTTGAAATATATATATATATAGTAATTAATTGCACATTTTATCTCCCCCTACAATTAAATTGCAATTAATTTAATTCAAGATATTAATTAATTCGAATTTCATTAAGTAATTAAACCTATTGTTAAATAAAAAATAAATAAAATAGCAAAAGATATTATTATCATTATATATGTATATATTACTTTAAAAAGTAATTATTAAAGTTCATATATTAATGAGGCAGATTTTCTTTTTTTTAGCCTTTTAGGCCAATTAAAAATGTTTTTTAGCCATCTTTTTCAAGCACTTCTTTTTTAGCCATTTTGAGGTGTGAAATTCCAAACTTGTCCTTTAGTAGTTCAAAAAACCTTTTCAAGTCTAACATTACCAACCACACCAAAAACTCGAAAAAGCCACAGTGACTGAAAGTCGTCAGAAGCACTAACTCGAACATTGTAGCACTAACTCGAACATTTAGCGATGTAACTCGAACATTCAAAGCACTAACTCGAACACTGTAGTTCGAGTTAGTGTATCTCGAACACTGTAGCTCGAGTCACTGTAGCTCGACACTATAGCAGTTATTTTGTTTTTCTCCAAAAAACTTTGAATTTAAATAATTTTTTCGTTTTAAATTCGTTTTGTATGTATAATATATCAAATTAATCCTCTTTTCGATATCTATAATTCAACACCCATATTGCATATTTTAAAACGAAAAATACAGATTCGATTTTAAAAAACAAAATTTAGAAGAAAGAGTAAGAAAATACATAGAGATAAATGAAAAGAGAAGTATATGACCATTCATATGCTTAAAGGGTATGAACGTCATTTCACACCCTAAAATGGCTAAAAAAGATGTGTTTGAAAAAGTTGGCTATTTTTAATCTTTGCAATTTGGAAATGGCTATTTTGTACCATTTCCTCTATATTAATTGGTATTCTTAAATATTTATATTAAATAAGGCATGTGATATATGTACAATATATTAACTAATAAACAAATTTATTTATGAACGAAAAAATATATATTTTAAAATATTAAACAAAAAAAAAGTCCTATAATACTTTTTGAACATTAAATATTAATAATTGGATATTATTTCTATTTAACACTAATATTAATTGAATCCTAAATAAATAGATATAATAGTGATAATTAAATATAAAACACAATATTTTCTTTAGAAATTATTATCTCACTTATAATTACATTATGTTGTTTTAGAAAACTTCTTTTAAATTCTTATTTTTGAGCACTTCTTCACTCATTCTTAATTGTATTGATATTTTTGAATAAACTTTATTTATTGTTAATATTAATTTCTCTTTCACACATAATAAATAATTATTAAATTGTAATTTTATCCATTAACATATTTCATTTACTTATGTGCACCATACATAATAGAAAATATGTATTGTTAAATAATTTTTATTATTTTGACTCAAAATTTATTAAAGTTATATTTGTTAATGAGGTTTCTCTCTAATGTTAAAATGTGACCTCTCTATATATTAAAGTTAATTTTTCAATTTATTTATTTTAGGTTAAATTTAAGATTATGTTTATTATAAAATTAGTTTTGAACAATAATCAGAATCAAACTAATTTATATTTAATTATAGAGGGAAAATATATTTATAGTTTATAATAGTATGCAAATAAAATTTATTATTTTATTTTAAATTAGAGGTATTTTTGTCTAACAATATAACTATTATAGATTTAAGGAGGTATTTGAAGGTTTTCATAGTAAAGGGGGGAAATTGATACAAAACTAATAGTACAAGGGGGAAAGTGAATTTTACCCTATATAGTACTAGGAGTTGAAACTAATAACTAAAAAAGAGATGTATATATCAAAGGACTCCCTTTCCTTAGCATTTTTACAAAATTAAATAAATATACATTGCTTTTACAAGATTTGACATTTGAATGTGGGGGAAAAGAAGGTGACAAATGTTCTACGAAAAATAAAAGTATGTTTTTTCTTAGGGAAAAAGTAAGTTTTAATTATTCATATATATATATATATATATATATATATATATATAGATATATATATATATATATATATATAGGGAGAGGATCAAGTGAGACCATATCTCTAGGTGAGACACAATGGACTAATCTCAACCATCCCCCACTATTAATCAATGGGTATGATTTAATGGATAAAACAATATATTAAAATGGAATCAAATCTCTTTCTCTCTCATACATCTCCCAATTTCCCCAATCTCACGTCTCTCTCTCTCATTCCTCCATTAACACAAATAAAGAAAACTGTGAAGAACTCGAAAATTACAATTCATGAAAATTATAGAGAAAAAATAAGAAAAATCAGTGCAATATTACAGAGAAATAACGAACAGTCAGTTCGAAAACTAAAAATGCAACAAAACTCAAATAAATATGCATTATCGAAAAACTATCTATGCAGCGTAAAAAAACTAATATGTAGTACAGTATATCCAACTATGCAAGACGTCATAAACTATGCAACAAAATCAACTAACTATGTATTATCTAGAAACTATCTATGCATTGTGGAATAACTAAATATGCAGTACATTATGTAACATCCCATTTTTATAATTTCCAAAAGCAACATCCAATTTTCATAACTAAATATACATTATATTGAACATATTTATGCAGTGTAGTATAACTACATATGCGAGACGTTATATTCAATTATGTCTTGTTTTAGTAAAAGCGATTGCCAACCAAATAACTAAATATGCATTATTTGATGTCTAATTATGCAAAGTAGAAGAACCCTAACTATCTTTGTAAAATAAAAATATTTTGAAAGAAAACGGAGTTCCTTAAATTCCGCCACAAAATCCGGCGTGAGTGTCATTTGACCCATAAAAATCACATTGGGACCACTAATTTGAATTACAAAATTACAATCTTACCCTTAAAATCAGCGAAATTAGGAAATAATTTAAAAACTGAATTAATCACATCCCTTCATTTTTTAAGATCTTTGGGTAAGATGAGTCCACATTGTCTCACACAGGGAGGGTGGTCTCATTTGAACCAAATCATATATCCCTAGGTGGTCTCATTTGAACAAATCATATATATATATATATATATATATATAGGGAATGATACAATGAGACCACATATTATAGTGAGACAATGTGGATTCATCTCAACCCTCCCTTATCTATATCAATGGCTAAGATAAATAGGGGTTAAAATTACATTAAACATTTAATTAAAGCAAAATAAGGGTATAATTGTCAAAACAAACATGTGGGGGACCATCCTAATATGGAATCAGTTATTATGAGAGAGAAAATAGCGCTGGGGAGAGAGAAAATCTCGCATGTGCTCTACCATGCAGTATGTTGTACATTTATCAATGATTTGTTGTATACTTAACACTATTTTGATGTATGTTTAACATAATTTTATTGTATATTAAAATGGTCGAACAAAAAACATGTGGGGGCCGTAAATTAAGGAAACAGTTATAGATAGAGAGAATCATACTCATTAACATGTTGGGACCATGGATTAAGTAAATCAATTATAGAGAGAGAAAATCACGCTCATTATTGTGTTGTATATTTAATACTATTTTGTTGTATGTTTAACATAATTTTACTGCATATTACAATTGTCAAACAAAAATATAAGTATCCAACAAAACACATATAAGTATACAACAAAAAACATAAAGTAGACAACAACATAAATATATAAATAAAAAATTAACTATTTATACAGCAAACACATCTAAGTATACATCGAAAAAAATCTAAGTCGTAAACCACCCCAAACCCCTGCTGTAGGTAATTCCCCAATAGCCCCGACGGCCCACCGCCAGTCTCGGCCTCATCGCCGTCGTGGTGTCCGGTGGATAGTTAATTAGGAAATTGACCTGATTGATAAACCTAATCGAGAGCGAGTGCCAGACGAAGGAGAAGAGGACGAGGAGTGTCACGTATTTCAGTGCCACCATGAATTCGCCGTGCGTGTCGTAGATGGCGTCGTTTAGTGGCTTCTTCATGCTGTACGTGCTACTGATGACGGCGGCGAGGCCGGAGCAGAGGAGGATAGATGTGGTAGCCATGAGTGTGGACCCTATTATTGTGTTGCGGAGTGTTTGGACGGCGAGGATGTTTTTCTTTTCATTGTCCTGCATTGCATCCATTAGAGAATAAATATAACCTTCCTGATGTAATTTGGTTTGACAAAACAATGAGAAATATAGCAGAGTTGTTTCAATTCTAATATGGTATCAGTTGAATTTCATCTTACTCTTTCTCTGGCTCACATTCCGGCGACAGCGATTGCCGTGTAGATCTCCAGCGAAGGTATTTCATAATCCGACGGCTATTGTGGTGATTTCTCGCCGATCATCTCTCACATCCGGTGGTTGTTGCATAGATATTCCCCAACAATTTCACAATGAGTTCTGAATCCAGCCAATCCGCCATTGATGATCCTTCAAGTGTTTATTTCATTCATCACTCAGATAATCCTTGTCTAGTGCTTGTTTCTCAGCAACTAGCCGGTGACAATTATGCTTTGTGGTCTCGTGCAATGACCATTGCCCTATCTGTCAAGAACAAATTGAAGTTTATCGATGGATCTCTACTTCGCCCTTCCGATACAGATGTTCACCTTCTCAATTCATGGATTCGCAACCAATAACATTGTGATTAGTTGGATCCTCAACTCAGTTTCCAAAGAAATTAGTGCTAGTATCTTGTTCTCAGAATCAGTCAGGGACATTTGGCTTGATTTGCAGGAGAGATTTTAACAGAGTAATGGTCCTCGTCTTTTTCAACTCCGACGTGATCTACTGAATCTGAAACAAGACCAATTGTCCATTAGTTCTTATTTCACAAAGGTTAAAACCATATGGGAAGAATTAGGAAATTTTCGCCCATCTTGCAGATGTGGTAAGTGTAGTTGTGGTGGTGTACGTGCGATTTCTGATTTTCATCAAGTTGATTATGTCCTTACATTTCTCATGGGCTTGAATGAGTCATACTCTCAGGTTCGTAGTCAAATTTTACTTATGGATCCCTTTCCTCCTATGAATCGAGTATTTTCTCTTGTTTCACAAGAAGAGAAACAGCGTAAGGTTGGAATTGTAGTTGATACTACAGGGGGCACTATGGCTTGTAATGTTCAGCAAAATACTCGACGTCCAAATACGGTTTCAAACATATCGTCTCATGGTAATTCTTCCCGAACACAAAAGCGTGACAGGCCTTTCTGTACTCATTGCAATTTTCATGGACATACAATTGACAAATGCTACAAGGTCCATGGGTATCCACCTGGATATAAGCCTCGCTCCCGTTTTTCAAATACTCCATCCAGCAATGTTAATCAAGTGATTGTTCCACCTGCTATGGAGTCATCTTCATCCTCAGGAGATTCAGTTAATTCACTGAATATGGCTCAATGTTAACAACTCATTGCGATGCTTTCGAGCCAGTTATCAACATTGTCTGCTGGAAATTCCTCTGCCAATACACACACAACAGCCCAGTACTTGCTTTTCAATCTCGTTGGACTCTGTAATGTTTCAATCACGGTTTTGGATAGTTGATTCCGGAGCTTCCAGACACATTTGTTGCAATCGTGATGCTTTTATCTCACTACATCGTTCTGCTAATTCATCCGTTACACTCCTAAATAATGTTTCTATTGAGGCTTGCTTATCTGGGGATATTTCATTGGGCGATTCAGTGGTTCACCGAAATGTTTTATATATACCTCAATTCAAATTCAACCTGTTATCAGTGAGTGCATTGGCTGCGGATGCAAATTTGATTGTCCATTTTTTTCCTACATATTTTACCATTCAGGATCTGGCATCATTGAAGATGATTGGCAAGGGTGAGGTGCTTTGTGGACTGTATGTGCTTGATTCAGCTGTAGGATTTTCACAACTTCTGCACACTCATGTTAACAATGTACATAGTTCAAATAATACTGCTTCTCAGCTATGGCATGCAAGGTTTGGCCATCCTTCTTGGAGGTGCTTGTCATCACTCAAAGACAAACTAGATATCCCTAATTCCAATAATCTGGATGTATGCTCAGTTTGTCCATTAGCTAAGCAAAAAAGATTGATGTTTCATTCGCACAATAACATTGCAGCAGCTCCATTTTATCTAATACATTGTGACATATGGGAACCGTGCTCTCTAAGTTCCCATACGGGTCATCGTTACTTTCTTACATTGGTGGATGATTGTTCTCATTTTACTTGGCTTTTTTTACTACATGCTAAATCTGATGTTAGTCGTGTTATTCCTCGTTTCTTCACGATGATTGAAACTCAATTCAACAAAAAGATTAAATCATTTCGATCTGATAATGCCCCAGAACTTCAGTTTACAGATTATTTTGGTGATAGAGGTGTAGTGCATCAGTTTTCTTGTGTTGAAACCCCGCAGCAAAATTCAGTGGTCGAATGCAAGCACCAACATTTGTTGAATGTAGCCCGGGCTCTTTACTTCCAGTCTCATATTCCCATTACATATTGGTCTGATTGTGTACTTGCTGCTACTTTCCTAATCAACCGTACTCCTTCGCGAGTCCTGGACAATTTCACTCCATTTGCAAAGTTATACAACCAGAAATTTGATTATTCATCACTACGGGTTTTTGGATGTCTCGCATTTGCTTCAAAACTAGCATCTCATCGAACTAAATTCCAACCACGAACTCGACGATGCATTTTCCTTGGATACCCATACATGTTAAAGGATACAAACTTTTGGACCTTCATACGAACCAAGTGTTTATTTCTCGAGATGTTATCTTTCATGAGTCCACCTTTCCATTTCAAAGTCATCATAATACAAACACAGGATCCTTTATCACACATAAGACTACCTCATCCATGTGCTCCACAATTTTCGGGATGATATCCGACCCCTAGTCCGCAAACCGATCACCCTGTGCCTCCTTTGAAGAATTAGTTGTTCGACGCAAGTCCGCACCCTCCAAATCCCCGCTTACTTGCAAGATTACCATTGTAACTTGTTAACAGTGGCACCCTCCTCCGGCCCTGAAGTGTCATTCCTCTCCAATAGGTTTTAAGCTATGATGCACTTTCTACTTCTCACAAAAATTTGTGCTTTCGATTATCCTGCTACATTTGAGCCACAATTTTATCATCAAGTCATCCAAGTATCCTCAATGGCGTACGACTATGAAGGAAGAATTAGATGCAATGGTAGCTAATCAAACATGGTCTATTGTTCCATTACCTCCTCATAAACACACTATTGGGTGCCGATGGTTATACAAGATCAAATATCGCTAACGGTTCGGATTTTCGTTACAAAGCTCGCCTCATTGCGAAGGGCTATAATCAACAAGAGGGTATTGACTATCTTGACACCTTTTCCCGGTGGCTAAGCTTATTCTGATCCAGGTGCTTTTAGCTTTATTTGCCATTCATAATTGGCCTCTCATGCAAATTGACGTAAATAACGCTTTTCTTAATGGTGATTTGTTTGAAGAAGTGTATATGGATGTCCTCTTGGATTTTTGGGACGGGGGAGCCCCATCGTCAACTAATTCTCCCAAATTAGCTTGTCGATTACACAAGTCTATTTACGACTTAAACAAGCCTCGCGCCAATGGAACTCCAAGTTTACCTCGGTTCTCATCCAACATGGTTTTTCGCAATCCAAGTTAGATTACTCTTTGTTCACTAAGGGCTCAGCTAACACGTTCGTGGCAGTCCTCCTCTATATAGATGATATCATTGTCACGGGTCCAACGGCCTCCATTCTATCCGATGTCAAAACTTTTTTGCTTGCTCAATTTCGTATGAAGGATTTGGGGACTCTGAAATTTTTTCTGGGATTGGAGATAGCACGTTCCAACCTTGGCATTGTGTTAACACAAAGACAGTACACTTTACAACTCGTAGATGATACAGGTTTATTGGGGGCAAAACCTGTCACTACACCCATGGATCCTACTCTCAAATTGAGTATTTCTGAAGGGGAACTTCTCACAGATGCATCTCAATATCGTCGCTGATAATGGTCTTTTTATGCATGTTTTATGTGTATATTTGAGTAGAATTCGAGTTATTTTATTGTTAGTTTTGTAAATTTTTTATTGTACATAGTTCATATTACTCCGAGATGCTTTTATTGATGTAGATTGACCATTCGGGGCTAATTTTGGTGAATTTCGGACCATGGATTCATATCAAAACATGCCGGGGAGTTTAAGGATGCAAAAATGCTCAAAATCCCAAGCCAAACGCGTCATTTTGGGGCTTTTTTGGCCCAACACGGGTAGGGGGTGTTGGGCAACACGGCCGTGTTCCGCCGGGAGCCAAAAACTCAAAAAAATCGCACAAAACAGCCCCCAACATGGCCTGGCCGTGTTGGGCGACACGGCCATATCAGACAGCATGGCCAGGGTGTGTTCTGCGACATGGCCATGTCAAGGACTTCCTTTTGCAATTTTTCTATGAAAAACTTACCAACCAAGCTTTTTTGACCACTTTTGTACACCTTTAACACCCAATTTTGCTCCACCATGTCTCCATATTCCCTCAATCATCAATTGAGTACAAGAATTCACCAACCAACAATGAAAGTGGAGGCAATTGTTTAGCAAAAGATGGCACCATCAATGTATTATTATACAAAAATGGTGTCTATAAAAGCCAAGAGTTGAAGTTGGGAGGAGCATTCATAATTCATTCATGTATTTGATTAGATAATTCATCATATTCATAATTGGGATCAAGGGGTCTTGGAGGAGTAAGCTTGAGGCAACATTGGGGAAGAAGGCTTGGAGCAACATCATCATTCAAGAAAGAAGTCAATTGAGATTTTGAGAAAGATAAGTACACCATGTCTATAATATTTACATCTTCTTGTGTAATTTACTCTTTTGTCAAGATCATGAGTAGCTAAACTCCTAGTGTCTGAATGTAATGAACTCTAGAATGGATTTGTGATTAAGGTGTGTATGTTTTTAATAAAATCTTCATGTTTTGTGTGATTCACTTATATTATGCTTTATTCATTCGAATTGGTATATGCGCAATATTGATTTGAAGTTTATTTTTCATCCGGGAAATCGAGAGATTCATGGTGAAATAGAACATATATAAGTGAAAAGAGTTGCATGCAATCCTAGATATAGGATGACATAAATCTTCTGGATTAGGGTCAAACCTAATATGGGAATTCATAAATCGTTATAATGTTGTCTTGGGGGTTTTAACTAGAAAGATATTTCAGTTAATCAACTTGAGGAGTTTTTCACCTTGAGAAAGGGTTTAACTTAAATTGGATGGTTTTATCAAAAGAGGATGGTTTTTGCTTAAGGGTTCATAGTTGTATTTTTAACTTGTTAAATCACAAAAACATTCTAGAGGGATTTACATTCAAACACATCTATATCTCTTGATTTCTTATTTTACAAATCTTTCTTTATTTTTTACAAATTGTAGTTTATTAATCAAACAAAAAACTCTGAAAATTGATTAGATTAAATAACAAAAAGACGGTAATTATTAGTACTTACAATCCTCGTGGGAATGACACTCGGTACTCAATAATCTATACTATAAAACGATAGGTGCACTTGCCTATGGTTTTCTAAAGTAGCTTTTGAGCCATCAGTCGCTTAATTGGTCGCCTTCTCTATCTTACGCATACTCATCCGGATATTACATTTGTCGTTCACAAGTTAAGCCAGTTTGTTGCTAAACCATGAGCCCCACACCTTACTGTTGTGTTTCATCTCCTCCGATACTTGAAAGGATCCCTTGGTCAGGGGATATTTTTCTCTGCCGCCTCCAAATTACAGCTGCAAGCTTTTTCAGATTCCGACTGGGCTTCGTGTCCGGATACTCGTCGTTCTACCACGGGCTTCTGCGTTTTCTTAGGAGAGTCTTTGATTTCTTGGAAGTCTAAAAAGCAAACCACTTGTTTCCCGTTCATCCACCGGTGAGTATCGTGCTTTAGCCGTCACCACTAGCGAACTCTTATGGCTTAAACAATTATTTCTCGATTTTCAAATTTCTCTTGCAAGTCCGATCACTCTCTTCTGCGACAACCAGGCTGTTGTGCACATTGCCACCAATCCGTCCTTCCACGAGCGAACTAAACATATCGAATTAGACTGTCACTTTGTTCGAGATCGAGTTACAGATGGCACCATAAAATTGCTTCCCATCCGTTCACATCTTCAGCTAGCTGACTTGTTCACCAAACCGTTGCCCGCTTCTGTTTTTGGTCCTCTACTGTCCAAGATGGCTATCAAAAATATTTTCCGCTCATCTTGAGGGGGAGTATTAGAGAATAATTTCTGTGTTATTCTGTTAAGAAGTTTGTTACATTTTGTTAGTTGGTTAACTCATTGTTTGACGGTTAGTTAGTTTTCTTAACTGACAGAAATTAGCTTATTCTTCTGGTATAAATATAACCTTCCTGATGTAATTTGGTTTGACGAAACAATGAGAAATATAGCAGAGTTGTTTCAATTCTAATAGCATCAGATCAAATTTGTCAGGTTGGCTGTTTTATAATTTCATTTGTATAATTAATAATTTTAAATCTTCATTTTTACCAACATAATTACATTGATGCCCTTTTTAGATTTAAATTAAATCAAAAATACACTGTCTCACTCTAATTATGTGGTCTCATTTGATCCAATCTATATATATATAATATGCATACATTTTGATTATTTTATGACTTTCTAAATTTGACTTGAGCGTAAGAGGATTTTTGGTGGGACAATCCAATGGCCTAATTATACAATTTGTATCACATACAATAACCTCAATCGATAACTGAAATGCATTTGGATTGGATGAGAAAGTGATACCACATCACTTAAAAATAATATAAGCACACCAACTGATGATGTTTGATGCTTATTGTCTCCCTCTTGGGGCACTTTTACAAATATATTAACATTTGGTTAAAATCATATAGGTCTACTTTAGTGCTGCAATTTAGGATAACAAACCAAATTGACTTTGTGGTTTCTTAATATATAGACCATCCTTTTAGCCATTAAAATAAAATAAAACTTTCTTTTTGTGATTGGTCCTGTAATTACCCATATATTTTATGATCAAAGTTGCGCTGAAATGGTACAAAGTCTATGGTAAGATAAGTCTAAAATCTAAATCATAAGATCTGACAATAATGTTGGTTCCAAAAAAATAAACACCAAACATCGTAGTACCCTTGTATTATTAGTGCTAGACAATTCACTTTATAAATATTTTTTTAATCTATTCATGATTAAGGTTTTATTTACTTTTCGTCATAATTTAAAATAGTTCTAAATTTAATTACTGATCCGTCCATTTTATAAAAAACATTTGTCGACCACTACTTAAGTATTTTATAGAAAACCATGAGTACTCCAAAACCCAAGAATCTCTAATTCTCTAAGGCAAAATTGCAAAATTGTTTGAGGACTTTTTTGCTACCACACTATAATTATAAGACTATTTTTGCAATTTTATCAATCCTCTTATAATATTGTTGGAATTGGTTTTAATAAATTGAATTTTTACCCGATTTTGACCAATTATTTAAGTGAGTTCATTCATTTGATGTATAAAATAAATGAGATAAACGTCATCTACGCCGCGGGTAGATGAGTTTATCATTTTGAATTTCTCAAAATCAATGTTGGGTGAATGAGAAATAAATGCATGAAGTTGGCCACTTAAAATGTTATGGAATATAAAATGGTGTGAATATGGAAAGTCATATCGCACATAGGAAACATATTAAATGTTTGACTAGTTAATAAAGAGCTTCACCACTAATAATGCGTAATCATTTGAAACTCCTTATGGTACACCCTAGTGGACCAAGTCATTTTTGACTAGCTTTTGCCCGCACACATCGCACATAATCAAATTGGGCGTTTTAGAAGTGCACTTTGCACGTCTCATCGTCGCAAGGAGCTTTGAGGAACCTTAAAGTTTTGACAAATCGAACAAGGATTTGGTCCAGTGGCTCGGTGATGTGGCAGGGTGGCAGTGACTTGGCATAGTCGTCCAGGTGGCGACACGTGGCAGGCTGGCGCTAATTGGACATGTATGTTCGCGGACGGGGAATCATGACTGGACACAACTGTCTAGTGTGCAGAAGTGTATGCCAAAGGGTGTATTCCTTTAGTCAGATGCAATCAGGACCATCAAATCGCAGTCATTGACTACAAGGTGTGATCTGACGATCATGACTGATCTGAACCTGGGGTTGCACCCAGTCTGAAGAGATACTAGAAGTTCTATATATATCAGTCCCCATAATTCATTTTGAATCAGAGTAAAAAGAGAGAGACCAACTGGTCATTTAACTTGCTTCACTTGCTTGTTCCTTCCATTGTGTATTCATCAAGCATACTTGCATAATTTAAGTAAAAGAGAGTTCAAAAGCATCACTGTGTTCGTTGTACTTGCGATTTGTAGTGCAACTATCGCAAGTAGATTGTGTTTGATAAATGATTTTATCATGATTTTGATGATTTTGTTTTACACCAAAATAATATTTTTAATTATTGTCCAAATACTCCTAAACGATTTATAATGTTTATACTAAATTCTCGAAGTATTTCTTCAAAGTTATTTTTGATAAAAATTGGACAACACTTTTGATGATTTTCTGTTAATGTGTTTTTATACCAAAACAATGTTTCTAATGTTGTCCTAATACTCCCGATCGGTCTAAAATATATTTACTATTTTTTCGGAGTATTTCTTGAAGTTTATTTTTGGCTAAAATTGGACAACACTCTTGTCTCGTGCTCAACCGGTCGCCCTATAGGGCAACCCGTACCTGGAGTTAAGTTTTGAAACAGAAACGAGACGGAAATAATTTTGAGGGAGGTCGACCGGTCGACCTAAGCGTCGACCGGTGCCTGGGAACAAGTCTTTTGGACAGAACACTTTGGTTCCTCAAAATTAGTCAGGGGGATCGGTCCACCTGGGGGGCGACCGGTTGGACCCCTGCTCGATTGGTCCGACCCCCCTGGACCGGTCACCCTGTTATTTTTTTGCTGCAATACTCTTTCAACGTCTATCTGTGCGCGACCGGTCGCCCTATGGTTTGACAGCAAAATTCTAACCGTTGTGCAACAGACATCTTTTTCCTAATTTGTGGGATTGATTTCTAACAGCTATAATCTTGATTTTAATTGCAATTTTTTTGTAGAAATCAGTTCCCAAGAGGAGCCTATCAATGATCAATCATCTCCTATAAATAGAGGAAGATTTGAAGCACAACAAGAAGAGATAATACAACAACACAACAAGATACACTCAAGCAAACATATTTGTTCTTCATTGTTATTATTCTTGTTGTAATAGCCTAAGGTCTTTCACTTTCACATCTTGAGGTCTAGGCTTTATTTCTTGATTACACTTGCACTCAAATTTGTATTATTCATTATCGAGTTGTAATCTTGAATTTGGGTTATCATTCAACACAAGATATCCTTGTGAGTGTTCTTGTGGTAAGAACACACTTGGATGATCTAGGTGATAAAAAGAAGATTGTGGTGATCTTCTTATTGAAGAGTGTGGTGCTCTTGAGGTGTTGAAGAATTTGGTGTTCTTCAAGGTTGAAGATTGTGGTAAACTTCACAAGGTGCCGTTGGAGATTGTGGTAATCTTCAAGAGAGATTGTGGAAATCTCAAAGGTGGTGTTGTAGAAGAGTGTGGTGCTCTTCAAGGTGATGTTGTAAGGTGTTGTATTAATTTTGGTAGTTAATAAAATCTTTTTTTCTTTTTGAAATCCATCCCGGGTATACTGGGGTGGTAGAGGATTAGGACCTAGGTGGGTTGGACATCTATAAATCGACGCGTGTTATATATTTACTTCTCGTACCTTTACTATTGTCTTGGCTTGTTTGATTCGAAAAATAGGGCATAATCGAGAAAATGGAGATAATCTATTCACCCCCCTCTAGATTATTGTAGCCGCTTGGACTTACAAGTGGTATCAGAGCCAAACTCTTTGGCAAGCTCATTCCACATCACGAGTAAAGAGGAACGATCATTGGCTATGAATGAAGTCTATCTTACCGGTGCCTCCATCACCAAGCCACCACTATTTGATTCCAAAAAAAGTTTACATTTTGGAAAGAAAGAATGGAATGCTATCTATAAGTTTGCGGGTTCGATATTTGAAATACGGTCATTCATGAAGAATCCATTCCAATGATGGACACACCACACACCTCCAAAGGCTTCAAGGAGCTCAATGATGAAGACAAGAAAATCATCTCCTTAAATGGTAAAGCTCTTAATATTTTGTATTGTTCACTTACCATTTTGGAATATGATCATATTGTAGGAATTAAATCGGCTCATAAAGTATGGAGAAAATTGGAAGAAGTATATGCAAATGAAATGAGTCACTCAGAAGCATCTACTTCTCAAATGGATACAACATCAAATCCAACAAAATGGGATGAGCTTCCTACAACTTCCGACGATGATGAAAATGAACGTTGTCTTATGGGCTTCGAAGAAAACGAGGTAAGTTCTAAACCCTCTACTTCTTATGACAATGAATTGCAAAATGATTATATTGATTTGCTCAATGATTATGATGAACTTCAAAATGAATTCCAAAGCTTACTTGTTAAATACAAAAATGTGAAAAAGGAATTCAATGTTTTGAAAAATGCTAAGGATAGTCTATTTGCTTCTTATGAATCACTATCATGTACTCACACCACCACACTTGACAAGGTTAGAAACCTTGAAAAAGAAAATAATACTCTTGTTGAGGATATCAATTGCATGAAAAGGGATTTATCTAAATCCAACTTGAGTACCAATAAAATGACCAAGATTGTTGATATTCATAATTGTGAAAATTTGAAACTAGAACTTGATCATAAGCCTAATGTTATCAATCATATGAAAAAGGATCAAGTCTCTATGCATGTTGGTCATTATACTTCTAAAATTATTACATGTTTCTATTGTGGTAAAAAGGGTCATACGGCTAATACTTGTCAGGCTAGAAATAGCTTTAATTATTATTGGAGACCTAAAAGTCTCAAAGCTAATCCCAAAGGACCCAAACACTTGAGGGTACCACAAAACGATGTCATATTAGGTACCCGGTGGAATAATATTCAAGGAAAATTTATATCGCCAAGAAGACATCAAATGACCGTCTCATTTGATCAAAGGAGAAGACATCACCACAATGAATTTCCAAGAGAAAGACATTATCAACAATGGGAAGGACAAAATCCTTGGAAATGGGGCAATTGGAGAAGCTATCATCAACAAAACGATTTTCAAAGGGGAAGATATCATCAACAATGGGAACGGCACAACCCATGGAAATATCGTAATTGGTAAATCGTATCTCCCCATTTAAATATGCATTTTATTTTGTTATTATGCATGTTTTTATTTGTGCCTAATTTTTCAAAATGAGTTTTCAAATTGTTTTTTAAATTAAGGTCTTCAATATATATTTGCGTTTTTAAAATTCTTTGAAAAAGAAGACCTTGCATGATATTTTTAAAACTCTTGTGCATTTACTTAGATTAAAGTGTTTTATAATCTCATATGGATTTTTATGGCATAAACATACTTGTGACATATATTATTTTTACCTTACACTTGTATCATGGTGTTTTGTATTAGATTTGTTTAAGAATTGTATAGGATATATATAATGTATCAAGAGGACCTTAAACTATCGAGGTACGTTTACTCGTATTATTTCTAGAACTCGATGTTCTTCATGTCATGATCATGCGCTTATCCTTCAAATCATTTCATTGCATTTCTCTTAAGTGCCATTAAATGGATTTGCCGATTTTTTTGTTAAAGGGGCACTTTTCGAAATCTTGTTTTAATCGAGTCTCTTAATGTTTACTGGCTCGTAAAAATTGGATATATGTCATATTTGCACGTTTGCGCATTTTTAAAACGATTGAGGTTCGATTTGCATTTTTCGGTCAAATTTTTGATAAATGGCGGTACCCGCAGCAGTGCAGGTTGACCACACCGCCGATCCGACCCCATCGACCGGTCGACTGGGTGATTACAAACGGTCAGTAAGTTTTCTTTTAAAAACAGGGGTTCTCATATCTTCTCTTCATATTCAAACTTCGAACCCTAACTCTCTCATACTCCAAAATTCTCTCAAAATCTCTCAAATTGTTACATCTTTGAAATTATATTACTCAAATTCATCTTGTTTTCATGGCACCCCATCAATTTACCGGATGAAATCTTCAAAAGAGAAGAAGGAATTAAAGGGGAGAATCTTCTTCTAACCCCCAACAAGATGATATTCCACAAAGAGATAATCGAAACCGGCTTACAGAAGAGGAGATTGTTGAATTGAGAGCTGGAATTTCAAAATTGAATATTCATTGGGACTCGAGTAAGTTGTCACTTCTTCCCGATCCTCCCTCTAGAGCTAATAGATTTCAATTTTTGAATAAACTTGCGGAAGAGCATTATGAAAATATTGGATTAAATGACGAGAAAATTGTTTGCGCTCGTATGGTTTGATTTTTAGCATTTTATGATGAATATCCAGAAATTAGGGCTTACTTTGAAATTCAAGATTGGGTATCATTATGGGATAATCCGTGTTTGCATTATGATGACGAGCTTATAAAACTATTTTATGCAAATATGTGGATTGTTGATGCTACGAAAGATAATCCTTTAGAACTTCACACATTCGTTAATGGAAGGCATTTTTCTTGGACATTGACCGATATTTGTAATCATTTCAATGTGCCGAATGATGGAGTTGTTAATGTGGATTGCACTCATTGGAATGATGATCCTTTTGGTGTTTCACTAGAAGAGATGAAAAACATTTTTAGGAGTGTTTTCGGAAGTAACCTTCTCGGTAATGCCGCCGAATTATCGAATTGTGTCTATTATATGCTCCTATTGTGTATGTGGTAAAGAAGTGAAACTTCCGAGTAATCTTGAACTTTTTCTTACCTATAAGATCATCCGTGGAGAAAGGGTAAATTATGCGGCTATATTTGTGTATTATTTGTCGGAATCAAGAAGGCTTACTAAGAATAAATATACGTTGGGGAACTTGATTTGTCGACTACTATACCTATCGGGCTACCCGGAAAATAAGATGAATACTGAAATTCGTCACAATGATTATGATAATGACAACATTCTACAAATGGTAAGAATGCGACGAACTTTACCACGGGTTCCCACTAAAGCCGCTAGGGGACGTGCTCGAAATCCACAACAACCTCGGGATGACTTCTTTAATGACAATGAGGTTGAAAATATTGGAAGAGGTAATGTCGAAGAACAAGAAGAGGAACAAGAAGATAGGGAAGAAGAGAATGTAGGAAATGAGGAAGAGCACTTTAATGAAGGAGACGATGGAGAAGATGAAAATGAGCCGGATGTAGAGGATTTAAGTCTCAAAGAGAGAATGGAAAAAGTGGAAAGAGATACATTTAGAGATGTTGCATCTCTTAGAAAAGAGCTCCGGGTTGTGAAGGAAGAGAATTCTAGGTTGAAAAAGTCTATGGGAAAATTGAAGAAATTCATCAAAGAGCTTATCCCCGCGGCTTGCTTCTCTTCGGATGAGGATTGATGTCCCTACCCCGTATTTATCTTATTGTCTTTGCATATTTTAACTTGTCTTTGATGTATTGAATTTTTATGAACTATCTTGTAAAACTCTATTGCACTAATGAGATTTGCTTGTCTTTCTTAAAGGGGATGAACTAGCAAGAATGCTAGTAACTTTTGATTGTTGTGGTATTGGCCTTAATGGAGTATTTGATGGTAAAAAATACTCTAATTTATTACATTGTTTGATATTTTTAGATGAAAGGTATGAAGTACTTGATGGTAAAAATGCTTCTTTTAATTCTTGCTTGATGGCATTGGTAATGCCTTAATCATTTGCTTTGTTGGTTATCTCAATTGGGTTGAACCCTTGAGAATATGTCTCTTTATTGATATTGTTGGATAATATTGGTTGAATGATGTGTTGTGCAAAATAAGTGATGATATATTGGCTTAGCAAAAATTTTCAAAGGGCTACACATTTTCTTTTATACTTGATGCCCGCCAAGTGTTCGATAAAATGTTTCTAAGGAAAATTCATCACTTACATGACTCTCTCTTTTTCAAATGTCTTATATATTTATAGAGATCGTGTTTTGCAACTTAAATGAGCTTTCACTAGTTTTACAAGTATTTCTTTGGCCAACTCTTCCCTTTGCTTTTGGAATTCTAAGCTTAATGATCAATAGCTCGATTGATTGCGCACTTTGATATGGGAATATGATGTTTTTATCGTGCTAACATTCTTGTTGATGATTCCAAAGGGGGAGAAATAGGTTATAAGCTCATTAGCTCATAAAAGCTAATATATCGTGAAAGAAGCTATAAGCTAGGGCTCCTAAAAGCCAAAAGCTATGTAGTATACTTAGTCCATTTGTTGTTTGTTGGACTTATTTACATGTCTTATGATGTTTTGTTGACAGGATGAGCTTATAAACTCTTGATACTTAAGCTCAAGTTGCAAAAGCTGAGCTTTTAGCTTTTGGTTGATTGCTTCTATATTGCTCTTGTTGTGCATGTTGATAGGGGGGGCTTTTGGTTAAATGTTTTGTATATCTACACTACCATCCTTGTGTTTAATGTTGCGTGGAATGTTGTCGCTCACAACGGATAGTTTATTTTCAACCGGTAAAATTGTTTTGTTTTCAAAATCGACCTCATTAAATTGTTTTTGTTTGTAATCATCAAAAATGGGGAGATTATTTGATAAATGGTTTTATCATGATTTTGATGATTTTGTTTTTAACAATGTTTTTAATTGTTGTCCAAATACTCCTAAATGATTTATAATGTTTGTACTAAATTCTCGGAGTATTTCTTCAAAGTTATTTTCGATAAAAATTGGACAACACTTTTGATGATTTTGTGCTAATGTGTTTTTACACCAAAACAATGTTTCTAAATATTGTTCTAATACTCCCGATCGGTCTAAAATGTTTTTACTATTTTTTCGGAGTATTTCTTGAAGTTCATTTTCGACTAAAATTGGACAACACTCTTGTCTCGTGCTCAACCGGTCGCCCTATTGGAGTTAAGTTTTGAAACAAAAACGAGACGGAAATAATTCTGAGGGAGGTCGACCTAAGCGTCGACCGGTGCCTGGGAACAAGTTTTTTGGACATAACACTTTGGTTCCTCAAAATTAGTCAGCGGGGCCGGTCCACCTGGGGGGCGACCGGTCGGACCCCTGCTCGACCGGTCGACCCTCCTGGGACCGGTCACCTTGTTGTTTTTTCTTTGCAATACTCTTTCCACGTCTATCATCGGTAATGCGACCGGTTGCCTATGGTTTGTGACAAAATTCTAACCGTTGTGCAATGACAACTTTTCCCTAATTTGTGGGATTGATTTCTATGACTATAATTTTGATTTTAATTGCAATTTTTTGTAGAAATCAGTTCCCAAGAGAGCCTATCAATGATCAATCATCTCCTATAAATAGAGGAAGATTTGAAGCACAACAAGAAGAGATAATACAACAACACAACAAGATACACTCAAGCAAACATATTTGTTCTGCATTGTTATTATTCTTGTTGTAATAGCCTAAGGTCTTTCACTTTCACATCTTGAGGTCTAGGCTGCAATTTCTTGATTACACTTGCACTCAAACTTGTATTATTCATTATTGAGTTGTAATTTTGAATTTGGGTTATCATTCAACACAAGATATCCTTGTGAGTGTTCTTGTGGTAAGAACACACTTGGATGATCTAAGTGTAGGTGCAAGAAGATTGTGGTGATCTTCTTATTGAAGAGTGTGGTGTTCTTGAGGTGTTGAAGAATTTGGTGTTCTTCAAGGTTGAAGATTGTGGTAATCTTCACAAGGTGCCGTTGGAGATTGTGGTAATCTTCAAGAGAGATTGTGGAAATCTCAAATATGGTGTTGTAGAAGAGTATGGTACTTTTCAAGGTGATGTTGTAAGGTGTTGTATTAATTTTGGTAATTAATAAAATCTTTTTTTCTTTTTGAAATCCATCCCCGGATATACTGGGGTGGTAGAGGATTAGGCCCTAGGTGGGTTAAACATCTATAAATCGACGCGTGTTATTTACTTCCTGCACCTTTACTATTATCTTGGCTTGTTTGATTCGAAAAAGAGGGCATAATCGAGAAAATGGAGATAATCTATTCACACCCTCTAGATTATCGTAGCCGCTTGAACTTACAGATTGTCATTGTATCTTGGGAGACGATTGTCGTATTCTGTAAGCACCGTGAGCGGGGTAATCTTGTCTTAAAGAGAAAGAGTTCAACTCTTGCCTCGACATTTCGACAGAGTAATTTGTTTTTAGTCATTTGATATACACCAACCAAATTTATCCAACACATCCCACTACTCAATTTGGTCTAAAAATATATTGCAAGGCATTTCTTTCCTTATGATTTCAATAGTTTTTTTTCTTTTTACTCCAGCAAATTATTATTATATCTATATTCCACTTAATTAGTTTAAAGGTAATATATATACATATATATATGGGATGATAGATAATCATACTGTTAGTCAAAGTGGCTACGATAATCTAGAGGGGATTGAATAGATTATGCCAATTTTCCGGATTTTGCCCTCTTTTTCGAATGTGAAGATGATATCAAGAATGTAAGTGCGGGAAATAAACAACACACGTCGATTTATAGAGCTTCACCCCACCTAGGGACTACGTGCTCTACCACCCCAGTATCTCTGGGATGGATTTCGAAAAAAAAAGAATTTTATTAATAGTTACCAAAACTATTACAACATCACCTTGAAGAGCATCACACTCTTCTTACAACGGCACCAATGAAGATTACCACAATTTTTCAACTTGAAGAGCACCAAACTCTCCAACAAGAAGATTACCAAAATCTTTTTTTACCTATGAAGAGTACCACACTCTTCAACACCTAAGATCACCCAAGTGTGCTCTTACCACAAGAACACTCACAGGGATATCTTGTGTTTGAATGACGAACACAAATTCAAGATTACAACTCGATAATGAAGTATACAACTTTGAAGTGCAAGTGTAATCAAGAATCAAGCCTAGACCTCAAGATGTGAAAGTAAAAGACCTTAGGCTATCACAACAAGAATGTTGAAATGTGAAAGCTTAGAGAAATTTGCAGATTTTCTTGTTGTGTTGTTTTCTTGTGTTGTTATATATGTTGCTTCAAATCTTCTTTTATTTATAGGAAAGTCTTCAAGATTGGATCTCCAACAAATCATGATAAAAACATTTATCTAACAAATTCCCCCTTTTTGATGATTACAAACCAAAACAATTTTAGGAGATCGATTTTAAAAAGAACACATTTTTCTATCCATTTTAAATGACAATTTTCCATGCATAAAAGCCACAAGGATGGGTGTAAAGATTTTCAAAACAGTTTATAAAAGCTTCCCCTTTCAACATGCACAGCAAGATAAGTATAGAGGTAATCAAATAAAAGCTAAAAGCTCAGCTTTTACAATAGAAACTAGAATATCATGAGCTTAGAAGCTCCTCCTGTCAAATAGAATTCATTAGACATGTATAAAAGTCCATAATGCATCCAATGGACTAAGTTTCATCACAACTTATGGCTTTTAATAGCCACAGCTTATAGCATTTTCTGCGAGCTTTTTCTAGTTTATTTGAGCTAATGAGCTTGTTTCGTGTTTCTCCCCCTTTGGAATCGTCAAAAATAATGTTAGCACGATAAAAACATCATATAGTCATATCAAAGTGCGCAATATTACCGATTTATCGAGCTTATCAAACATTTAAGCTTAAATCCAAGGAAAAAGGGAAGAATCGATCATTTGACTTATAAAAACTCATTTGATTGGCAAAATATGATCTCTATAAACTTATAAGACTTTTGAAATTGAGAGAATAATGTAATTGAAGAAATTTTCATTGAAACATTTCATCGAACACTTGGCATGCATCGAATAAAATCGAAGAAATATATAGCCCTTGCAAATGTAATCATGCCCAAAAATTCATCACCAATCACAGTTCTATAATCACGACTCATCAACATACATAATTTCCATCACATTCATACAAGAATATAACCAATTCATCATGTAAGAGTCACATTCTCAAGAGTTCAACCCAATTGAGGTTAAAAGGGAATTATACTTACAAATTAATCGGATAAGTCGAGTATTACGGATGATATACCGACTACATAAACTCAAAAATATAGATTTTACAATAAAGAAATCATTTTGAGTGAATAGTGTGTGAGTTGAGCGAAGGGGTGTGAAAGATATACGAAATAGAACAAATAAATCGAATGAAACAAAAACATTTTAACACTGAAAATGGGCACGGGCGACCGGTTGACCAAGGGTTCGACCGATCGACGTCTTGGTCGATCGGTCGACCACCTTGGTCAACTGGTGTCTGTGCATTTGTTCAGTTTATGTTCGATATGATTTCAAAATACAATTTTTTACCCCTAAGTTTTAAAAATGCACAAAATACAATCATAGACCTCATTCAATATACATTATGCCTAGACAAGATCGAATTGAGGTAAAAGACTCGGCGGTTAATGGTTTTGTGAAAATATCCGCGAGTTGATCTTGAAACGGAATAAAACACATCTCAATTTTTCGTTAAGAAACACAATCCCTTATAAAATGATGTCGAACATCAATATATTTAGTTTGGTTATGAAGAACCGTATTTAGATAAATATTTATAATGACTTGTTATCCCAAAAAGAATAGAAACGATTTAAAACATTGGATAAGACAAGCCATAAGAAAGAGTGCCTTTCAAAAATTGAAAATTTCTTTTAAAGGCACTTAAATGAAATTCTTTGGGATTGCTTTGAAATTGAGCACATATGCATAAGGCATGAAGAATATCGAGTCTATAAGAGTAAGATAAATTGATGAACATACCTCGATTTTGTTTGTCAACCAATATGTTTTTCTCAACCTTGGCAAATCATGATGTAGAACAGGGGCGGATCCAGGAATTAGTAGTGGGGTGGGCTAAGAAAGTAAAAATTTCACTAAGAAAAATTATCTATATATAGGGATGACAATGGGGTGGGTCGGGTCAGGCCAAAATAACAAAAAATCAATAATTAAATATAAAAAAGCTAAAAAAATAGATAACTTTTTAATTTCATACTTGATAATGACAAATCGTTCTTGTCGGCTCGATAAATAACAACTCGACATAATAAGCTCAAGCCCGAACACATACAATAACCTTATTGGACCAAAATTTAAACTCAAACACGACGCCCTAAAAAAATGAGAAACATGGTACGACACGATAGATACAATTAGCAAAGTCGTTAAATTGATTTAGTTAGGACCGTTCGGCCATTAACTAATAAAACATATGATTTTCTTAATATATTTGATAATTAGATACATATTCTAATAAATTATCAATACAAATAGTTAAGTAAATTTTAAAAGTAATGAAATGATAAATGTACAAATGATAAATAAGTATAGCATAATAGTCTAGAAATCACGAATATATTAAATATAGCATCAATCTCATTATAAGACAAAAGTTTTATATTTTTCATTCTTGATTTTTAAATTGTATTTAGATTTTGGGGTGAACTTGAGTTTTGCATTAAATTTTGGGTGGGCTAATTTTAAATATTGTAGAAATTATAATACTAAAAGTATAGTTTTTGAAAATTTGCACTGGGCTTGAGCCCAGTGCTAGCCATACATGGCTACGCCTCTGATGTAGAAGACCATTGATAAATCTACGATCATTTGTTCTTTAATAACAAAATATTTCCTGCAAAATCTAGACAAAACATCTTGCACAAGAGCATAGTAATATCGGATAATATATACAATATTGATATAAACCATCATAGAAGTTGGACAAATAGCACATACTATGCTTTGTAAAAATCAACAAAAGTTTTATAAAACATGTGCTTATAGAAAATCCATTCAAGGTCTCTCTTGAAATTTGAAAAACCGAGAGTATAAAGTTGAGACCTCATTTTAAGAGATATTTTAGAAAAATAATTTTGACAACTAAGGCAAAAATAAAAACATGCATAATAACAAAATACTATGCGTATTTAAATAGGGAGATACGGTTTACCAATTACGCTATTTCCACGGGTTATGTCTTTCCCATTGTTAATGATGTCTTTCTCTTGGAAAATTATTTTGTTGATGATGTTCTCCAATTACTCCATTTCCAAAGTTTGTGTCCTTCCCATTGTTGATAATATCTCCCTCTTGGAAACTCATTGTGATGATGTCTTCTCCTTTGATCAAATAATACGGGCATTTGATGTCTATTTAACGGAATGAGTTTCCTTTGATAGTTATTGTGCCGAGTACCTATCATGATATTATTTTGTGGTACCCTCAAGTGTTTGGGTCCTTTAGGATTAGTATTGAGACTTTTAGGTCTCCAATAATAATTAGAGTTATTTCTAGCTCGACACGTATTTGCCGTGTGACCCTTTTTACCACAATAAAAGCATGTAATAATTCTAGAAGGATAATGACCAACATGCTTAGAGACTTAGTTCTTTTTCTTATCATTAATAACATTAGGCTTATAACCAAGTCCTAGTTTCAAATGATCACAACGTTGAACATCAAGAATTTTGGTCTTTTTATCGTTACTCAAGTTAAAATTTAACATATCATTTTTCATGCAATCAATATCTTTAACAAGAGTACTATTTTCTTTTTCAAGGTTTCTAACCTTATCAAGCGTAACATTATGAGCACTAGTAAGAGATTCATAAGAAGCATGTAAACTTTCCTTTTCATTTTTCATGCTATTAAACTCCTTTTTTAAAAGCTTGTATTTAACAATCAAATTTGAAACTCATCTTGCAATTCATCATAGTCATCGTGCAATTCATTAATAAGAGAGATAGAGGAAGTCATTGTCTTCTTTGATACCCATTAAACATTGCTCGGCTTCTTCATCATCGGATGTTGCAAGAACCTCATCCCATGTTGTTGGATTTGATATTGTATCCGGTTGAGAAGTAGATGCTTTTGAATTACTCCTTTCATTTATGTATACTTCATAGATGAGAAGATTTCCAATAAGCTCATCAAAATTTAGAGTTTCTAAATTTTGAGCTTCCATGATAGTCAACTTTTGGACCAAGAACCAGGTAAGAGCATTTAAAACTTTGATAACTTTGTATTCTTCCGAAATGACTTTTCCGAGTGCTCATAAATGATTGACGATGTTGTCTAGCCTTTCCACCATTTTCGAAATCCCTTCACCCTCGAGCATTATCAAGTTTTTGAAATCTTTAACAATCATTATTTTTCTAGCTTGTTTAACTTTCTTGGTGCCTTCATAAATAGTTTCTAATTTTTCCCACATTTCATGTGCCGATCATTCCTCTAATCCGGTTGTACTCGGTGGTGGTGAGTGAACAATGTAAAATATTCAAAGCCTTACCGTTTAAAGAGAAAGCCTTATTGTCGTTTTCATCAAATTCTTTGAAACTCTTGAGAGTCGATGTTCCATCCTCCAACTTCTTTGTTGGTTGAGCTATTCTTTCAATTACCACGTTCCAAATATCAAAACCGCGACTTTGTAGAAAGCAATCAATTCGGTCTTTCCAAATGGAATAGTTGTTGGTGTCGAATAGTGGTGGCTTGTTGGTGGAGGCACGGTGGTGAGATAGACTATGTTCGTAGCCATTGATCGTTCCTCTCTTTACTGCAATGTGGAACGAGCTTGTCAAGTTTGGCTTTGATACCCTTGTTAGTCAAGTGGCTATGATAATCTAGAAGGGGTGAATAGATTATGCGATTTTCGGATGTTGCCCTCTTTTTTGAATGTGAAGATGATATCAAGAATGTAAGTGCGGGAAATAAACAACACGCGTCGATTTATAGAGCTTCACCCCACCTAGGGACTACGTGCTCTACCACCCCAGCATCTCCGAATGGATTTCGAAAAGAAAAAGAATTTTATTAATAGTTACCAAAATTGTTACAACATCACCTTGAAGAGCATCACACTCTTCTACAAGCGACACCAATGAAGATTACCACAATCTTCCAACTTGAAGAGTACCAAAATCTCCAACAAGAATATTACCACAATCTTCTTCACCTGTGAAGAGTATCACACTCTTCAACACCTAAGATCACCCAAGTGTGCTCTTACCACAAGAACACTCACAAGGATATCTTGTGTTTGAATGATGAACACAAATTCAAGATTACAACTCGATAATAAAGTATACAACTTTGAAGTGCAAGTGTAATCAAGAATCAATCCACAGACCTCAAGATGTGAAAGTGAAAAACCTTAGGCTATTACAACAAGAATGTTGAAATGTGAAAGCTTAGAGAAATTTGCAGATTTTCTTGTTGTATTGTTTTCTTGTGTTGTTATATATGTTGCTTCAAATCTTAAATAGGAAAGTCTTCAAGATTGGATCTCCAACATAGGCTCTCCATCTTTACTTTTGTCTACAAAAAGAAGATCATAAGATGCACAAATAATGTACAAAATGATAAAGTAGATTTTGTTGATAATGGTTTGTAACGGTTAGAATCTCTTTGTCAAAAATAACATAAAGGTCGACTGTAGAAATTTCGAACATTGAAAAGTAAATCGAGAGATTCAAATACGGGATGAAGGGGGTTCGATCGGTCAAGGGGGTTCGGCCCGAGTGGATGTAGGTCGACCGGTCGGCCCTTAGTTGGACCAAGCCCAACCCTCAATTTTGAAGAACAGATTGTTCTGTAATCTGTTTTTGTTCTTCAGACACCGGTCGACCTCTTGGTCGATCGGTCGACCTCCTGGGATTTTTCAAACATCTTGTTTCTATTTTTGGGAATTAACTTTCAGGCACGAGTTGCCCTCTAGGGCGACCGGTTGAACACAAGATATAAGTGTTGTCCAATTTGTGTCAAAAATAAATTTTAAGAAATACTCCAAAAAATTAGTAAAAATATTTTAAATCGATTAGGAGTATTTGGATAACATTTAGAGACATTGTTTTGGTATAAAAACTCAGTTAAACAAAATCATGATAAAAACATTTATCTAACTCATACTACCAAATCAATTTATGTATTCAGAGAAATAACACCAAATTAAACCAAATCAATTTATAAGGTTTTTATCCACAACTATACATGTTCGAATTTGTTATTAGTTTTTCGTAGAACATTCGTATTTTATAACAAGGAGTCTGAATGAATCGAGGAGAGTCGAACGTAACATTGTTCAAGCTTGTTTGGGTTTTTACCGAACTTCAAAAATTATATTTGAACTTGATTTGATTATTAATCGAATCGAGCTTAAATAAGCATTTTGGTCTAGCCGAACACGAATCGAGCTCGAATAGTTTGATATTTTTACACATATTATATTCTGCTTTTACTAATTGAGTCGAGTTTTAGTGAGCTTTATATTTTATCGAACGAAAAAATGTCCTCAAACTTGGCTTATTATGTTAAGAAACAACTAGAGTTGTCAAAATGAGCGCCTCGATGGGCGGCCCGATAAAAAGATTGGACTATGCTTCATTTTTGAGACCGAATGAGCCCGCAACACCGGTCGGCCCGATCGACACTATTTTCTATGTGTATTTTCATGAGTTGAGCGGGCCACTAGGCTTCAACTATAGTGGATCGGGCCGGGCCAAATTTCCCCTTTTGCCCTGTTGACCGACACCGAGTTGGCCCAATCCGGCCCATTTGACAACTCTAAAAATTGCGCTCAAACGAATTTTTAACAATGACTCAAATCAGTATCGAATAATTTAATTCGATTTTCAGTCCTATTTATGATGATGGGAGTTTCAATATGATTGAAATTTAGGGCAACAAGTAAGGCTCATCCACGTATGTCTACATGATGTGAACATCCCTGTCCAGCTGCAGGCAACACACTTTCA